>CM065721.1:76118744-76128744 GCA_033310375.1 Conus canariensis
GAAGAAGGGGGGTGGGAGGAGGGTGTTGGGTGAAGAGAGGGCCGTCTATTAAAAAAAGTAATAAGGATCTGACGAATGTCTTGAATTGACGTGCAAGAGGTAGACGCTCGGGACTCCAATATATCGATTCAGCTGAAGTCGGAGGGTCATTTTGAAAGGCGCTTAACTGTGTTATGAAGGGGTGGTGTGAGACGCTCCTGCTCCTGCTCCTGCACATACAGAAGCACACACGTACGCGCACGTGCGCAACACAACGCACAATCGGGCACACATACAGCCGCACGACAAACACGCGGTCGTCCACGACGCACCACCCGCGCGCTGCGCCCACACACACACACACACACACACACACAACACACGCACGCACACGAACGCAGGTACGTATGCACGCACATACACAGAACCACGAACGCACGCACGCGCGTGCGCGCGCGCGCGCACACACACAACACACACACACACACACACACCACACACACACACACATACACACACACTTTACTTGATACTTGATGTTGTCGGTGTTTGAGACCTGTGGTTGCAGGTCAGTTCACACACACACACACACACACACACACACACACACACACACACACACAACACACACACACTTTACTTGATACTTGATGTTGTCAGTGTTTGAGACCTGTGGTTGCAGGTCAGTTCACACACACACACACACACACACACACACACACACACACACACACACACACACACAAAAGCGCGCGCACGCACGCACGCACGCACGCACGCACGGACACACATTATCATGCGGGCAGAGAGAGAGAGAGAGAGAGAGAGGGAGAGAGAGAGAGAGAGAGGAGAGAGAGAGAGAGAGAGAGAGAGAGAGAGAGAGAGCAGAACGACGCATCAAACATTTATTCTCAACGACTCTCCGGGGCTTAACATGAATAAAATATAACCATGCCAGCAGACATTGCTTCTTTTGGACAGACAGAGCACAAACATCGTGAAGGACCTAGTGATCCAACGCTGAGCAAAGCGGCAGGCAGTGCAACATTACAATTGACACAAAAGGATATTACAACTTTACCGCCACGTCAGTTGGGAAGGAGGGGATGAGAGAGAGAGAGAGAGAGAGAGAGAGAGAGAGAGAGAGAGAGGGAGGGAGGGAGGGAGGGAGGGGGAGGGGGGAGGCAGGTAGGGAAGGAGCGACAGACAGACAGAAACAGAGACAGAGAGAGACGGAGAGAGAGAGAGACAGGCAGAGAGAGAAATGAGAAGTACCCACGCATGCGCGAACGCACACACATGCGCACACACACGCGCGCGCGCGCACGCATGCTAGCCACACACACGCACGCGCGCGCGCACAAACACACACACACACACACACACACACACACACACACACACACACACACACACATAGATGATGCGAGGTAGTGGCAATGGCATCGTGGTGATGATGACGATAGATGACAGGAGTACAAGAACAACAAGGTCCACAAGGATCACAACTTGACTGCAACGTCAACTGGAATGAGAGAAGAGAGAGAGAGAAGAGAGAGAGAGAGAGAGAGAGAGAGAGAGAGAGAGAGAGAGAGAGAGAGAGAGAGAGAGAGAGATTGTTGTGACTATACAGACAACACCTCAACCAATATGATGTGTTTATGCGGTGCTTTGGTCCGTGTGAATAAGTTAGAGCATGTACTCAGATGCTCGAACGTACGACTGGATATTTTTGTGTACACAACATGTAGCAATTTTTTCATCCGTTCTACTGGACCTATTCATCCAGTGTGTGTGTGTGTGTGTGTGTGTGTGTGTGTGTGTGTGTGTGCGTGTGTGTGTGTGTGTGTGTGTGTCTGTCTGCCTGTCTGTCTAAACCCAGAGTCTCAACGATCGGTATTGGTCAATATTTCAAGAATTTAAGGCAGAATCTATTAAATTTCGGTAAAAAGGAATAGACTGTGGCGAGTTTCGGCCATAAGTTTGGTTGTTGAAGTAATGTAATTTTCGTGCATGAGACGGTTTGGTAGGTTTATGTGATCAAAAACTTACTACAAAAGCTTTAGACCAATTTCTGTCGTCTCACGTTTTCGCTATATCTGCTTACCTCATTCCAGATTGTGTCATTTCTTCAAAATAAGAAGATGGGTCACCGATCGTGATTATTGTTCATCTCGCCGAACAAGTATACAGCTTCCTGACCTAGGAAAAAAAAAAAAAAAAAACTCACGGATACCGATTCTTCAATATCGCAAACGCTTTCATACACTTCGGCACGCCAACTTCTGGAGATCTCCGTCGAGTTTTGTCATAGATCTGGGCCTCAACGTAAATATCATCAGTTCTCTTTCACAGATAAACGTGAGGTACTGGGAGGAAGTCACCACCTTCACCCATGCCTTCCAACGTCGTATTTGTGTGTGTGTGTGTGTGTGTGTGTGTGTCTGTATGTTTGTAAGTGTGTGTTTTCGTGTGTGTGTGCGTGTGTGTGTGTTGTGCGTGTGTGTGTGTGTGTGTGTTCAGAAGTAGCATAAATCTAGTAGTGCCAATACAAAGAACTCTTCGACTGTTTATTTATTATTTATTTGTTCTCACTCATCTTCACGAGGTTTTGCACAATTTCAACTTCATATCAGAGAATGTCATGTTTAAGAATGATCAAATCAGTTATGAATTCTGTGCATAGACAAATTATGCAGGTAAGAGAGAGAGAGAGAGACAGACAGACAGACAGACAGACAGAGAGAGAAACTTAAAGAAGTTCGACTTTCTGCACTCCCGACCCTCTGTCAGTTGCACGCACTTAAATCCTGTGGGCCCGTTGCGAGACGAGGTCTTTTCTATAGTTCAGTCCGCTAAATATCGTGGCAAGGTTGGAGTGCCAGAACAATTTTTTTTTTCCTGTCAAGAGACTAGTCTTCATTTTGAACAGACATGCACGTGTGACAGAAAGCAGAGGCGATTGTCAGAGATGTTGTTTAGAAAAAGCTGGTTTGCCACATTGCACTTTTTTTTTCTCTCTCGTCGATTTGACGTCACTTTCAGAATCGTCACATCTCTGACGTTTGTTGTAAATCTGGCTTGCAGCCGAACTGAATGCACCTGACACTTGGAAACATAGATGACAATTTGTTATGTTTTTGCAAGGATTAGATGTTGCTCAGTGAATCATATTCTATTGTTCATGTGGCTTGAGCCTGTCCCAGTGTTCAAACAATGTGCCGTAACTGCCCTTTCTCTATAACAAGTGCAGATGTGCTATTTGTAGTCCCAGTTCTTATAGAACAGGGAGTACTTTACAATGGGAACGAAGAAATGCTGTCTGTGTGTCTGTCAGTCCGTGGTCAAAATGTGTTCCACTCGCTCCAGACAAAACTTCTGGGCCGATCTTACTGAAAATGTGTAGGTATGTTCATTATAGGTCACGGATGATGCCCGATGTTTTATTTTACCAGAATAGCCGTTACTAACGGCTATAACGGCCCAAAACGCTTTTTCTTCTTTATGGAATATCTCAGAAAGTACTTGGCCAGTGACAAAATACATTATGACGCATGTTTGATTGTGACTTTTTGTTGTTGTTATGACGCATGTTTGATTGTGGCGGGTTTTTTTACACGCGTATTCAAGATAAACTGGGAGTACATTTATATGCTTTCCTCTTGTTTTGTTTTCTTTTTCTGCCCCAGCATCATTAAAGAATTCTCAAAGATGAAATACATCAACTTTCGTTAAATGCTTTATAGCTTCGTTTTGAAGAAGAAGAATTAAAAAAAACGACTGAAACCTATATTCAAATCTACTCAAGTCTGTAAGGGGGGGAGGGGGGGGGGGAGGAGGAGGTGGGGCGCGATCACATGTAAGTGTATCTCTGTGGGTGCTTTGACAGCAGCTGCTACATTGCCGCCAAGAACTGAATCGAGCGTTCACAGATGTGGGAACGACATATTGGACCGGCATACACATCTTGTTTCTTTGTTTTTCTCATGATGTCACATCAGTTCATAGCTTCAATGCATACAAACAGTAGTAATAGCATCAGCATACTAATTCACTGTAAGAGGTAAGAACCAGGAGTGAATATTTAACTCTAAGGTAAGGTATATAGCCCAGCCGACCGCAAAGGGCCATATCAGGGCTGTCACCACGTTAAAATCAACTCACAAGTCGTCTCAGAAAACACACACACACACACACACACACACACACACACACACACACACACACACACACACACACGTACAGACATCTCTTTAAAATAATCTTCTAAAAACGCACCAGAAACTTCGTTAAAAAATCTGTCTTCCGTAAAATCTCAAATCAGATGAAAAATGTTAATCTCTTTCAGAAACTCAAAGATCACGTCAGGTGGGACATCGCTGAACAGGGTTTTCATGGACTCTGCTGATAGATGGACAACATAGTCAGACTTAGTCATAGTTCATCTTTCTGTGCAAAGACTGGTGGGGGAGAAGTGTGCTCACTCAGTTTCTGTCTGGCTCCATGACAATCATTGCCTTTGTTTGGGAAGGAGGAGAGAGGAGAGGGACGGAGGGATGCGGGAGGTGGGTGGTGATAGTAGTATCTCACGTGTGGTCAACCAGAATGGATAGGTATCATTGAACATGATCAGAAAGAACCAGCACAATGTGGCAATTCTTTCGATTGGTGGCCACGTGACGATCTGATGTTCTACATAACAAGCCCACGTGGACATCTGGTGATGAGACTACAACAGTACCAACACAGATAACCCCCCTACCCACAACAGAAAATTTGGTTAAAACAACACTGAGATGATGATCGATGGCGTCTGGCGTCGGCAATGAACGATGCACACCGTCTCTGCCGGAAATTAACTACCATCAAAAGGCTTAGCTGCGTTTCCTTTCCTTGGGAAGTTGCTAGACATCTTACCGCGAGATGATGAGTGCAAAACTTTCCAAAACACACTACAATAATAAGGCCCGAGGCGGGAGCTTATTTCTCCACATTTTCCCAACAAATCTGGTCTTTACATCTGGATTAAGATTCGATGAGAGGTGTGGCAACTAATGGCCACATTAATCAAATTACACAGCTGGTTAATGCCACAATATATAGTGACTGATTCGTAATACTCTGTCCTATACATAGTCTTAGTTCATCTCTGAGTTCACTTCATCATGAACCAGTCCAATGTGCTGCCATCTCTATCTAGTATGCAAGGCACAGTGAGTGATAATTTCTGCCATTTCGTGCCACAACCAGAGGACGCTGTCAGCTACGATGAATGGGGAGAAGGGGGGGGGGGGGGGGGGGGGATGATGGCTTCGTCTTCTTTTTCTCCCTTAACTCTGTGAAGTCAGAGGGGCGGTGCACTGAAGAAATGTTCGCCGGGTTCCTTCCGTTCTGTTGGTTGTGTACAAAGTCCTGGATCTCTGCAGCTCTATGTCCTGTCCATTCTGCCATGTTGTCAGTCCGCTGTTTTCTTCTGTTTTCCTTCCCTCGGCAGTTCCCTGGAAGATTATTTCAGCGAGGCCAATAGTTCGTTTCAAATGGCCTTACCAACGTAGTGTTCATTACTGAACTGATGTCACCACCTGCTAATTGATGATATTATCAGCATATCTGACAATTAGTATCTTGCAATAAGATCAGTGGTGCTGGTACATCATTAAAAAAAAAGACTTCCTTTCTGACCTGTTGACCTTACAGACAACATTTGTCTCGGTTTGATCAAAGATTGAATGGGCTTACTGGGAACAAGCTGATTCATTATAGGTTGCGGTAGCTTTTCCTGTCGTCACTATCTTTTTTCTAAACGTAATAAACCTGGAATACACCCGATCAGCGTATCCCCAGTCTTGAGTGGCCCTGCTTCAGCTGTTGGAAGAAACCTGTTTGGCAAGTAGTAAAAGGTGTTGAGAAGGGAAGTGAACTGCTCCAGAGATTGACAACTTCATCAGGGCGTCTGTGCCACTTTGGAATTGTGCGGGACAGACATGTTCCCAACGATAGACGGTTCTGAGGGGGCCGGAATAGCTTAATTGGTAGAGCGCCGGACTCGTGATCCTGGGGTTGCAGGTTCGAATTTCGGTACAGAGGGATTTTTCCCTCGGAGTTAACATTGGTTCTGACTCCATTCCCCATACAGTCCTTCGAATGAGACTATAAACCAAGGTTCTGTGTGTGAACGCACGCACAACATCTTGCACACACGTAAAATCCCATCACCAACTTTCGGAAGAGAAGGCCTGTTTGGCCGTTGGTATGGATGACATGTTACATATAGCATGCACCTTCCCCGAAGATGGAGTATGGCTGCCCTAATGTCAGGATAAAAAACGGTCATACATACAAAACTCCACTGCCTCTCTATACAGGCAGTGTCCACAGGAGTATCAGCCTGCGTACGCAGAAAGAAAGAAAGAAGACGGTTCTGTGAGAGGGGACATCGTAGGCATCAGGGTGGAACTGTCACCGGTTTCTTTTCAGCAGATGGCTGGTTGGGGGATATTTGGTGTTGATGGTGATGAGGTTGCAGCGGGGTTTATATGAAGTGGTCAGTCTGGCCATCTTCCTTCTTAATTGGAGAGCCGCCCACTTCAGTTTGTCCAGTACACTGTCCACACTGGATGTCTGCCTGAAATCATGATGCACCCGTTTGACCGCTCGCTTCGCCTCTTGATCTTCTCAAGAAAAACATTTTGTAGCAATACTTCGCAAGAAAACGCGCCAACTCACCAAAAAGCGAGAATCTGTCCCAATACATTTGTAAAAAACATCTACTAGCTCGCCAAGATCCAGCTGTTCTTCTTGCCGCAAAATGTCGCAAAGAAACACACCTACCGGTGAGAATCTTGTCGTCTCAAAACTATCAAGGGACGTTTGGTACAACTTCATCGGACCCACCACCTGAACAAATAGAACATGTTTTGATGGTGCAGGCGCTGTAAGAACACGTTCCATATTCTCTGGCTGCGCCTGTTCAATGCTGCCCGGGTTTAGCCTGAATGGAAGGATATCTTGCTTATTTCTGAAAACGTTTGTTTTCCCTGGGTGATCAAGGAGGCTTTGTCCTTAGATTTTCGATCTAGTTGCAAAGTGAGACGACTGCAGGCGGAAATCTAAACAAATCTTACATAAATGTTAGCGGACCGCCAAGACAAACGTGGACAAACGAGTCAAGACAAAACACGTTTTGTCTTGTGGCTCGTTTGTCCACGTTTCTCTTGGCGGTCTGCTAACATTTATTTAAGATTTGCTTAGGTTTTCGGATTAGCCGCTGAAACAGCTTAATGCCATATGAGGAGGAGGAGGGTGGAAAGGAACATCACTGGTGGGTCCTTGTACCACTTCCAGATGGTCGAAGTGAAGGCAGGGAGTTGCTGGGAAAAGATGGGGTAGGAAAGAGGAGGCGGATGGTGGGGAGTGAGGGGGTGTCGCTGCTCAGTGCATGCAGACAGTGTTGTATACAAAACTTCTGGTGTATTCTAACAGCTTCAGTCAGGGCACGGTGCAAAATTGAGTGTCAGGATTCTTTTTTTTACTTTTTTTTTTTTTTTTTTGGGGGGGGAGGGGGGGATTAGGGTGGAGGAAAGGGTCATCCTTTTACACATGTTGCATGCCGCTTTCTTTGTGATAGAGAATATATTGGCTTTTGCCTGTCTTGTCTCGGGACTTCAACAGTGGGAGACTTGGTCGAACTTGGTGCGGCGTCAGGGTGACTTCTAGTGGGTCCCTGTCAATGGACTCCCTTTGGAGATGGCAAGCCTGCGTGTGGATTATTTTGTATTCATGTCTGGGGAGTCTGTAAGAAATGGATATGTCCCTAGTTCGCTCAACTGGTAGGGCACCGAGTTCGGAGTCATGTTTTTTCTTTCTTTCTTTCTGCATATGCAGGCTGATACTCCTGCGGACACTCCCTGTATAGACAGGCAGTGGAGTTTTGTGTGTATGACCGTTTTTTATCCGCCATTAAGGCAGCCATACTCCATCTTCGGGGAAGGTGCATGCTATGTGTAACGTGTCATCCATACCAACAGCCAAACAGGCCTTCTCTTCCGAAAGTTGGTGATGGGATTTTACGTGTGTGCAAGATGTTGTGCGTGCGTTCACACACGGAACCTCGTTTATGTCTCATTCGAAGGACTGTATGGGAAATGGAATCAGAACCAATGTTAACTCCAAGGGAAAATCCCCCTGTACCGAAACGGCCCGGCGGAGATGCGAACCCGCAACCCCAGGATCACCAGACTCCGGCGCTCTACCAACTGAGCTATTCCAGCCCCGTTCGGAGTCAAAACATTGTGAGTTCAACCCACGATGGTGACGGACCTAAAAACTGCCATTAATTTTTGCTACCATTTTCATGTGTTGTCGTTCTGGTGCGGGAGTTCAGAACAAGATAGAATCTACTCCACCAATGTCCTTGGTCGGTTATTCCATCTGACGAATCAGCCATGGGTTGACGTGGACGTTGAACCTGAATGTAACTAAGTAAAGAAAATGGGTGAGTGCCGGAATCGAAAGTTGTAGAGGAGGGAAGGGCGGGGGGTCGTGGGGGGAGGGAGGGGGTGTATGACAAGGTCGGTGAGCCTAAGGACAGGAGTAGGGATAGACTTCTTCCCGGTGTCTGCCCGAGATTGGTGATAATTCCACGTGTCTCAGGTGGGGTGCTTTCTTGTTTTGTCACACTGTATTAGTGGTTTTCTATCTTTTGACTTTTTTTCTTTACTTTTGCTACCTGCAACACACACACACACACAACACACACACACACACACACACACACCCCTTTTGAATTAATGCTCTTCTTCCTGGGACCAGGATGGGATCAATGGTTTCGGAATCTCCACTTCCCTCCCCTCCACCCCCACCCCCCTCCGCCTCCTTCCCACCCCCATCCTCGCTAACATCACCCTGGTTCACCCCTGGTCGGAATTTACTGGCCATGAGTAATCTGTTACTGTAGACAGCATTGAAGATCGGGTCGCCTTCTCTCCCTCCTCCCTACCTCCCATCCCCACCCCCATACCATAAAAAATGTAAAAGAGTCGCCCAGTGAAAGGTAAGGTTAAAAATTATCATGTAGTTTCTATGCGGTGACTGGGTCTCTTAAGAGGTCACAATAAACAAAACGAATGTTGATGGAAGTGGGACAGTACTCTGGTGCCCACCGCAGAAGACGGTCCCCTGCCCATGAATATGCATGAAGACAAAATGGTGGTAACTTGCAGTTATACTGCGTAATGATCGGGGCTCCTTGAATGCAGTTTACACGCAGCTTTCTTCCTGTTATATGAAATGTTGTGTCAGTGTGTGTGTGTGTGTGGGTGGGGGGTGGGGGGGGGGGGGGTTCTTTTATTGTCTTTTTGCTGTCAACCACACAGGGTCTCCTGTGGACTGTAAAATACAAGGGAAAAAAAAACAAGTTACACCTCTCTAGCTGCTGTGGCGCAGTGGTTAGCATCACAGATTCCCAGCAGGGAGGTCGCTGTTCGATTCCCATCAGATCCATTTATATTAGTGAGATTTTTTTCACCCATCACTGACTCCTACCCAGAGTTGAGTTTGTTATGGCCTCAGCTGGAAAGACTAGGATTACACAGTCCAGTTTCATCTACAATACTTGATGCGTGTCTGGGAATGTTGCTCAAATTTCCTGAACAACACTGCAGATGTCTGTATCCCTCGGGCCTGTGTGACACCAAAATGGCTAATAACAGTAAAGAGCAGAAAACAATCCTGTCATGCAGTCTCAGATCAGAATGGAACTCCTTATCATCATCATCATCATCATGGATCAGCATCAACAGCTCTCACATTCTGTGGCCCTTCATGCCCTGCTCTCATGGTGACCTCAGTTTCGATTTCCTCTCTACGTCTGTGCCCCTGGTGAGTTTGTGTCGAGGTGGCCGGTATCAATGAGTTCATGACGACTGTTGCTGGACGGACATATCGACGCCCTCTGGGGACGGGTGATCACTCACGCTGGCTATACGACCAAGTCATTGTTGTCGTGAGTGGAAGCCTTAAT
>CM065721.1:76131244-76136244 GCA_033310375.1 Conus canariensis
GTTTTGGGCCGTTATAGCCGTTAGTAATGGCTATTCTGGTAAAATAAAACATTGGGCATCATCCGTGTCCCATAATAAACATACGTAGGCTTACAAATTTTCAGAAAGATCGGCCCAGAAGTTTTGTCTGGAGCGAGTGGAACACATTTTGACCACGGACAGACACACAGACACACAGACAGCATTTCTTCGTTCCCATTGTAAAGTACTCCCTGTTCCATAAGAACTGGGAGTAGAATGACGTTTTTTCTCCCTAAGATTAGGTGTTGATTAATGAACTATTGTCCTTGTGGCTGTAGCCTGTCCCAGTGTTTAAATAATGTGCTTGTTACCGCCCTTTTTCTATGGAAAGTGCAGGTATGCTATTTTTTCTGTCCGAGTCTCACTAAGGAATTCTATCATATGAAATACATCTACTTACATAAATGCTTCATGGCTTTGTTTTGAAAAAAAAAAAAAAAAAAAACAGCTGAACATGTATTCAAATCCGTTCTAGTCTCTAGCAGGGGGTAAAGAAAGGTGGGGCAGGATCGCATGTAAGTGTATCTCTATGGATGCTTTGACAGTTACTGCTACATTGCTGCCAAGAACTGAATCTAGCATTCACAGATGTGGGAGACATATTGGACTGGCATACCGATCGTCTTTCGTTCTTTCTTTGTTTTCTCATTATGTCACTTCAATTCATAGCTTCAATTCATACAAGGAGTAGTAATAGCATCAGCACACTGATTCATTGTAACAGGTGAGAAGTAGGAGTGAAAATTTGACTCTGTTAGATGGGCAATATAGTCAGACTTTTAGTCTTTATGCGCAAAAAGATTGGCTGGAGGTAGGGGGAAGGGGGGGGGGGGGGGGTTCACTCAGTTTCTGTCTGACTCCATGACAACAATCATTGCTGTTGTTTGGGAGGGAGGAGAGGGAGAAGGGTGGTGAAAGTAGTATCTCATGTGTGGTCGACCAGAACAGATAGGTACCATTGAACATTATCGAAGAGACCCAGCACTATGTGGCAATTGTTTCGATCGGTGGCCACTTGTGACGATCTGATGTTCAACATGATAAGCCGACGTGGACATCTTGTGATGAGACTACATCAGTACCGAAGCAGCGAACTCCCCCCCCCCCCCCCCCCCCCCACCCCCCCCCACCCACCCTACACCCCACCTCCACCCCAACCCCACAACAGAAATTTGGTTAAAACAACACAGAGATGATGATCGATGGCGTCTGGTGTCGGCACTGAACGAAGCACGCCGTCTCTACCGGAAATTAAGTGCCATCAAAAGGCTTAGCTGCGTTTCCTTCCCTAGGGAGGTCACTAGACAACTTACCGCGAGATGATGACTGCAAAACTTGCCAAACAAACGACAAAGAGAAGCCCTTGGCGGAAGCTGGTTTTCTTATTTTTCTCCTACAAATCTGGTCTTTAAATCCGATTAAAGATCAGTAAGACTGTGGCAACCAGCGGCCACATCAATCAAATCACACAGCTGGCTAGTACCACAATGTACAGTGACTGATACGTAATATTTTATCCTGTACACTCTGTGTTCGTTTTATCATGAATCAATCCAGTCTGACCAGCGCGTTGGGCTAATGCGTAGGTCAGACATCCGCTGAGTCGTAGCCACGAGACCCTCTCCTTCAATTGTCTCATCTTTGTTGTTAATTCATTTATCCATCAGCTTCAAATCATGCGTAGCGTGGTCTCAAAACCAAGCGGATGTGGTATAGCGTATATGGACTAGTCTGCACGCAGTGACACCTCCTTGATGAAACTGAAACTGAAACTGAATCCAGTGTGTTGCCACTTCTGTCTGGTGTGCAAGGCAGAGAGTGATACTGTCTGTCATTTCATGCCACAACCAGAGGGTGCTACCAGTTACGATGAATGGGGGGGGGGGGGGGGGGGGGGTGGAATGATGGCTTCGTCTTCTTCTTCTCCCTTCACTCTGTGAAGTCAGAGGGGCGGTGCACTGAAGACGTGTTCGCCGGGTTCCTTCCGTTCTGTTGGTTGTGTGCCAAGGCCTGGATCTCTGCAGCTCTATGTCCTGTCCATTCTGCCATGTTGTCAGTCCGCTGTTTTCTTCTGTTTTCCTTCCCTCGACAGTTCCCTGGAAGATTATGCGACTTAGTCATTGTTGTCGTGAGTGGAAGCCTTAGTAGATGCTGTCCTGTGGATGTTGATTCAGAGGAGACAACTCTGGACATACCGTGGTAACTCAGTGTGTGTTGTCCTGTGGATGTTGATTCAGGGGAGACAACTCTGAACACACCGTGGTGACTCAGTGTGCGTTGTCCTGTGGATGTTGATTCAGAGGAGACAACTCTGGACATACCGTGATGACTCAGTGTGTGTTGTCTTGTGGATGTTGATTCAGAGCAGACAACTCTGGACATACCGTGGTGACTCAGTGTGTGTTGTCCTGTGGATGTTGATTCAGAGGAGACAACTCTGGACATACCGTGGTGACTCAGTGTCTGCTGTGGTGGGTTTCCTTAAGGCGTCGTGACGCTGACTCTGCCAGGACTGTGACCGGACAGGCCAGGCTGTGACTAGTCACATAGCTGGAATGAACAGAATGGGCGTGGCGGATGGTCATGCCAGTGACAGGGAAGACGAGACAGCAGAGAACAAAACTAACAACAACAACAAAAACAACAACAATTACCACTGCCACAATCATCATCATCATCATCATCTTAATGAAAAGTTATATCTGCACGCACACAATTTTTTTTCAATTCAATTCAATTCAATTCAAATTTAATCCTTTGACCCCTGTTGGGGCATGGAGGATACAAATGTAACAAAGAGAAATACGAAACTCACTCAGAACAATGTGTGAACATAGTTGCGAAATGCTGAATTCTGGTGAACTGTAATGATCTCATTAAACAATCTTCCCATTTTTTAGAAACTTACTAATATTCAAACAAATGCGTCTTCCTTTTTGAAATAAATTACAAAAGTTGAAAACAGACTTTGGTTTTAGATATTTTTTAGGGATGAATTTTTCACGAAGTTCATTATATTTTGGACATTCCATGATGCAATGAAATTCATCTCCAATTTCACCCATTTCACAGTTACGACAAATACGCAATTCTCTTGGAACATTATGGTGTCTTCCAATTTCAATTTGCAATTTATGGTTACTACATCTAAATTTAAATAAAGATATAACATAAATATCTGGTAAGGTAGAAATATAATGTTCTTTTCCAAAGACAGTCTTTACACTTTTATAGAATACACACAGACACACACACACACACGCACGCACACACACACACACACACACACACACACACACACACACACACACACACACATACACACACACACAACAACAACAACAACCACGACGACAACACAACATCATTTTTGTTTCTTAGCCAGGAAATCAACCACCTCTTTTTCACGGGTGGGTGACCACAATCAACACTACATTTTTCTCTTTCTAGAGGAGAAGTAGGGGAAGTGGTTCTACCACTTTGGTTTGAAGACGTCCATCCTTTCTGTCCGGAACAGACCAGCCTTAATGGATAGGAAATATATATATATATATATATATATATATTTTTTTTTTTTTTTTTTAAAGAAGAAGATCTGCGCCAACACATTGCACTTGGCACTTAGGCCCATAGATTTGGTTTTAAGCTGTACGTGACAGGCTCTGGCACTATTCAAGGTATTGCCTTACTCTGTGGACCTTCTGAAGCTGATTCCGCCGTGCAAAAGGCGTGTTTTAAGCTGCCAGCTTTATTTGAGGGGTCATCAGGAGTGAGTAAACCACTCAAGGAGGTTGTTGACTCAGGAAGCCCCGCACGTAATGTGAAGACCTTTGAAACGTGAAAACCTTTTGAAACGCGAAGACCTATGGGAAATCCGCCTTGACCGTGCCCTTCGTCAGATTGTTCCATGGCCTGATTAGTGCGCAGAATAACACTGACGCGGTACAGAGTGCGTTATTGTTCACTACTGCCTATAATACTGCAAGAAGAAACATCCCTGTGGCACTCTACATCCGCCGCTGACAAAGCTGAACTGGATCCCTTTAGTGATCACTAATTTCAGAAATCCTGTGATCCATTTGTTCACACGGCACTCTGACGTTTTAATTGTGGAGTTTGTGACGCAGGAGGCTTGGTTTACTTTGAACAAATGCTACTGCAATATTCATGATTAAGGCGTCCGTCCGCTTTGCCGCTTCCTTATTTCAGTGACGTCTTAATCAAAGTTCCCGGGGGTTGTCTTTCGCAAGACGTCATGCTGCTGTGTGGACGGAAGATGCGTTCCGCTCTATGTGAGTCGTGTTGGTGAGGGACTTTTGCCTCTCGTTTCGTTGCGGCTCTCTGTATGGCAGTCCCATGCCCAGCTCACGGACTCCTTTATTTCCTCACCCCATCGCCCCGTTCTCTGATCTCCCCCTACCCTCCTCTTCCATCGATTCTTCTCGCTCTTCGTGACCTCAAACGCAATAACTGTGGATATGAAAGGGACCGGGCTAGTGCCTTAAAGAACTGCCGGCATCATCCTCTGGCTACTGAAATCAAATGACTGGAAACGTTCGGAATTAAGTTTTCCCCCTCCTTCCCCCCCCCCCCCCCCCCCACCCCTTCACCCAACACTTCGTCATACCCTTGACCCATCAACATCACCAGCTCCCCTTCTGTCCTGTTATCCTCTCCTCCCTCCCTCCTCTTCTTTACCAACCCCCGTTTCACATTCTATTTCCTCTCTCTCTCTCTCTCGCTCTCTCTCTCTCTCTCTCTCTCTCTCTCTCTCTCTCTCTCTGTGCATGCGTGCGTGCGTGTATATGTGTGTGCGTCCGTGTGTGTATGTGTATGTGTGTGTGTGCATGTGTGTGTTTGTGTGTGTGTGTGTGTTTGTGTGTGTGTGCGTGGAAAAGGCAAGAAAGAAAATTGCGTTACTGCGAGTCCTAACTGGAATCCCTCTAATAAATTATGGATCTAATCTTATCCATGTCGCC
>CM065721.1:76141244-76196244 GCA_033310375.1 Conus canariensis
TTCGTGACCATACAATGCTATGGTTATTTAATATCATATCTCATCACTGGCACTTAGACCTCCTGGCATAGAATAATTAAAGAAACTATGCCTGCAAATCCATTCAATGCAACTTTCTCTAAAATACCCACAAACCAGTTACTTAAACTCTCAATTGTATTCCCACCAGCCAGTTACTTTAGCTTTCAAGTATATTCAAACTTTTTCTTCCACTCCAAATGGAACATGAATAGCCAGGTGTTTCAGGTGTATTACTTCAAAGTCAAGAGAATTTACAAGTGCAACAATTTCCAGGCTATAACAACTCTTCTATCATTCAAACCAGATCGTCTGACATGATGGAAATTCAAATTCAAAGTGAAAAAAGCAACCAAAAGAAAGACCACTGCAAACAGGAATCTGCTTTTGGAACTGAAAACAAACGTATGGATGGTTTAAAAATGAAGAAATACAGCTACCAGCTCTCCCCTGCCCCAAACAGCTGAAGCCTGATGCTGAAGCTGAAAGCAAAGCTTGAGATCTGGGACTTGCACGGTGTGAAATTTGTGCACCAAACGGTCCTCAGCACCTAAACTATGGATTCAATTTTCCTTACAAAAAAAAAAAAAAAAATGATTAAAAAACATTCAATAATCCAAAACAAAACCATAGTACACTATTTGACATCGAATCTATTGCAGTCTTATACATTACTAACTCAGCATCTGGACAAAGTACCTTCAAGTTGTATATCCCCCCACCCACACCCACCTCCCATCCCCACACCTTTTCCAATTTTTAAAAAAAACTGAATATGTCAAGAATCGTACAATCATTACAATCCACAACCACATAACTCAATAAGCTCCATAGAAGCATAAATGAAACTTCTTAAGTATAATGGAACACATACATACACACACTCTCTCTCTCTCTTTCCCTCTCACTCTCTCATTCATACTTTCATATTATCCATTTGATCAGAAATGCCCATATAAATCGGTCTGGCTCTTTTCCAGAATGGAATCAACACATACAACAGTACCATCACCATTTCACGATGCCAGAGTTCTGACTCCACCAGCTGAGGTGGACCCAGCAATCCTTGATAACAACCCATCACAGGGACAAACCAAACGGATGCAGTCTTTAGTTTTGACTATAAGTTGCCCCACTCAGTAATGGACTTCAAGTCTTCTGTACTAAACTGTTTCAAAAAGTAAAAAATCTGGAAAAAAAATTGATGGGATTTAAAGAATCATGAAACAAACAAACAAAAAGAGAAAAAGGCGAAAAAATTTTTAAAAGCGAGACACAAAGCTTCCCAAACGTGACAAACAAAAATTCAGACATTGATTTAGCTATTGTATTATGCACTGGCATTTTTCATGTCAACATGGCAGTCTGTCTCATACATAAATATGAAATCAATATGAAGAAATATCTAAGCATTGCTATGAAAAAGAAGGGTACATCCAGGCAATTGCACGCACACACCACACACACACACACACACACAACACACACACACACACACAAAACAATGCTACTTCAGACACACCAAGCAGTCCTTCCACCAAATCGGACAGTTTCATGTATTGTGAGCTGTGACTTGTGCCCAAAATGCCAGCGCATTGCAACAGTCTTTTTCTGTGCACTTTTTGCTTCAGATTGCAGAATTTTCTGTAGGTTCTCACGTAAGAGATAAAGTTTCCAAGTTTCAATCATTAGAGCCAAGCTGATCGCACAAAACCCAAGGCTGTAAAACTCGTGCCAGAAAAAAAAAGTCACATCGTAAAACAAGTCACACCATCAAACGAAAACCCCACACCCTGAGAAAGAAACAAATCACAAAATGCAGTTATGACATAGTATCTGAACTAGTGACATCTTAGTTAAGGCTTCTTACATCTGCAGGACATGCTGACATAATCAGGAATTCCCCTTAGTTTCACACTCCCAAATTTAAACAAAAATAATAATAAAAGCTTTTCAGTGCCACAAAAATACATACAAAAGGCCATATGGGCAGATACACGCTGCAGAATAGATAGATAGTGTCCATTCTGAGTAGCACTATCGAGTTTCATGATCTAAACAAAACCAAAAAAAAAAGCAAAAAAAAAAAAAGAAAGCTGGCATGTCATAAACTGCTGTAAGAGAAAAAACTTGACACAAGTTTCCTGAACAAATACAAGAGAATGGTCCACAAATGCAGAAAAGAACGTAGAGAAGTGTCTGAAATTTTAAAACAAGCAGAGTCAAAGAGAGTGACAGAAAGGGGAAGTTACCGGCACAGAACTTCCTTGAAAGCAGGGAGTTACCTGTACTGAAAGCTGGTGATTTAAATGATCAAAACTGTAATGAACGATTCTCCACCTGCAAGGTCAGCTGTATTCATTTTCTTCATGTTCTATGCTTCATTGCTTGTGCTTGAGTTGTGTTGTTTGTTTCATCTGTTCATAGTTAGCTTATCTGCTTCCTGAACATTCTGTCAGCACCAAATCCACAAATTCACCAGTCATAGTATTTTTTCTTTCCAGTTTAGCGAAAAAAAACAAATGATGTCTCTTTTACATTGCATCATCTAACAGACTGGGCCCAGAGAATTACAGTTAAAAAAACTATAAGCTGAAGAATTCAATAGCAAGGTCATGACACATAGGGGAAATAAAATTGAAGATACTACAGCTACTATGAAGAGTTCTTCAGAGCACCAAAATCTGTAAATAAATGCAGAGGAGTGAAAGCTGCTATGGAAACAGGCCACATCATGGAGCTATCACTATAGGAAACAGTTTCTCACGTATCTGATTTCAAATCAACAGTTCTGAAATTGCTGGCCCATGACAAACATAAACCTGATCAATCCTCAAAACAAAACTATGTACGCTCAGACATCAAAAACAATGGAGAAGAGAAGAAAATCTACTACTGTCCAAGACTTCTCTTATCTATTTCATCAGAATGGAGAAAATCATCTCATGGTATGAATTTAACAGCATAATGTACTGGTCATCTATTTCATCAGAATGGAGAAAATCGTCTCATGGTATGAATTTAACAGCATAATGTACCAAGTAATTAGGGTTTTTTTCATTCTTCCTCTGTAAGTCCAAGAGAAAACAATTCACCACATATGCAACGATTTGACCACAAAACCTTTGTAAATCAACATGAGTTCATTGAACACCCAACTGGGTGACAGTGGAGAAAACAAAATGTCTGTAAATGAATCAATGTCAGCTCATTCAGTAATTAAGCAGCTTACATCAAACAGTTGGTTTTTGTTTCGTTTTTTTTGCCTGGCCTTCCCGATCCAAATTCAACAACTTGCACAGACCTGATCTGCGATGTTCAAAGTACAGCTTCACTCAGCAGACAATGTGTGTATGGACAATGAATGGGACAAGCAAACTGTGGCATTGTGAGCAGACAATGTGTGTATGGACAATGAATGGGACGAGCAAACTGTGGCATTGTGAGCAGACAATGTGTGTATGGACAATGAATGGGACGAGCAAACTGTGACATTGTGAGCAGACAATGTGTGTATGGACAATGAAGGGGACGAGCAAACTGTGGCATTGTGAGCAGACAATGTGTGTATGGACAATGAATGGGACGAGCAAACTGTGGCATTGTGAGCAGACAATGTGTGTATGGACAATGAATGGGACGAGCAAACTGTGGCATTGTGAGCAGACAATGTGTGTATGGACAATGAATGGGACGAGCAAACTGTGACATTGTGAGCAGGCAATGTGTATGGACAATGAATGGGACGAGCAAACTGTGGCATTGTGAGCAGACAATGTGTGTATGGACAATGAATGGGACGAGCAAACTGTGGCATTGTGAGCAGACAATGTGTGTATGGACAATGAATGGGACGAGCAAACTGTGGTGTTGTGAGCAGAACAAAGAGCAATTCCACAGCCTAGAGATCTACCAAGATCGATATTGCGTCAATGATGTAGCATCAATATTGCAGTTATTGTGCACAGGTTGTCCACACAAATTACATGTTCTGACCTCATCGCTTTCATCCTGGGTGTAGATTCAACTTTGAAAACAGCCGAGAATATTGTTATCAGAAATACCTCACTACTGCGGGACATTTACTATGCACAACATTTAATGTACAAGTGACACAGCACTAGCTTCTCAAAAACGAAAACAAAAGCGAAAGTTAATTAAATGGCATGCATAGCATAATGTCATGGAAATGATTTATTTCTGTTATCAATATTTGCTACCATTTTCAAAGCCAAACATCAGCCAGATTAAACCTTGGTCAGTGCCACACACATACGTTCAAAGCCACTTCCACTCCATTTTTTCATTAAATTCATGTAGCACAGTAGTGCACATATTTCAGTTGACATTTGCAAATCAGTGCATCTTCTGAACGCATGTAAGCCAGTCAATAATTGATTCAGCTTTGTTCAGCGATTATTCACCATTTTGTCAAGGTGTGAAATGGAATTAACCCGCCTATATATCCAGGGGAAGATAATCAAGCTCTCTCACAATCCTGACCAGTCAGTACCCTGCTCCAATGTTGTGGAAGGGTTCAAGACACACACACATACATACCCTTACCATGGGACCCTCTAGGATAGAACGTATTATCCAGAACATCATTATAAGATCAAAACAAAGAGACAATCCTGTATCATCTTGAGCCTCTTTGGAGTCATGAATCTATACTGAGAGTCAGCATCTGTCAGGAGCTACACTCACTAATGCCCCTTATTCTACACAGGAATCAGTGGCATCATTTACTCTCATGAATGTCGATGGCTAAACAGGAATCAGCATCAGCAGTCATACTGATGCCTGGAAATGACACAACAATCAGAGTCAAGATAGTCTCACTGTTTGTTCAGGGGAAGATCACTCTGACCAGGAAAGGGGCAGGAATCAGAAGGGATCTGGTCCCTTTTTTCATTTTCAGGTGTTAAATGAAGAGGCACTGACCCTAAAAATTAAGCAGGAAATGGGTGGATGAAAATCAAGCAAAGCAAACGCAAAATGAATTAAGCCGCTGAGCAGGGGTAAATTCATTATATGGTTACTTTCTTTAAAGTTTTTCTCAAGTTTTACGTTATACCATTACAAGGGTGCTGCTTCTTGTGACTTTCTAGAAAACGATTTTATGACGTTTTTGATTATACGCTTTTGGAAAGGGCCAGGCTGGAGGGGGTGGGGAATAGCTGGGAAGGTGGGGGAGTGGGTGTGCGGAGGGAGTGCGTGTATTCGGAACTCTTGCAAACCCCCTACCCCCTAACGCCAGTGATTCTATGACACGATCTGGGTATGCAGGCACACCAATCAAAGCTCTCTCAAAGACTCCATTCCAGTCAGACATTGATCCAGACACATGTAGAACAGTCCCACAGTGAGTCATTGAAAGACGGTGGGTAAGCACAAGGAGGAGGGGTAGGCGTAAAGACTTGTCGCTGTGTAACAGCACAACAATGGACATGACCATGTTCACCAATGGACAGATTAACACGTCACTGTAACACGCTCATGAATTCATGTATTACAATGACTATATTAAAATCACTGGTAACAAAAACGCTGGCCTACACCATTTGTATGATGAACTTGATTGGAGGGGCTAGTCCATCCATTCATGAAGGGATATATCATTTCAATATTCACACACGATGTAAACAGTATACATACATACACTCAGTGAGAAATAACACCTCAAATGCCCAAATCCAAAACAAAAACAAACAAGCGAACAAAACAAGCACAAAAATATCTACTGTGCCATTTATACAGACACACATGCACATTTTCCCAGCCAGCACACATACACACACACACACATACATATATACACAAATATTCATGCAAAGAAACACTCCCAAATGCCCAGAAAACTCTGCAATAAAAGCAGCAGAACTATACCATACACAAGACAAAACCTCCGATAATCACTCCAAAATGACCTGCAGCCATCACGAACATCTAGACTGTTCTGTTTCAGAGTGTACAGCACTAACGCATTGATCAACATGATGAACCCTGAAGTTGAGAGAACAGCAAGTTTTCCACAGGCAGTCTCTATCAGTCACTAACAACACAAACAGCAGCTTTGCAGGTAAGATTCTGTGTAAACTGAGGCACTGCACAGCTTGTGTTTTTTCTTTTTAGGCCTTCTTCATGAAGTAAATCTAGAGCAAAAGGCTTCTTTTTTTTCTTTCTTTTTTAGGCCTTCTTCATGAAATAAATCTGACGAGCAAAAAGGTTTTTTTTTTCTTTTTAGACCTTCTTCATGAAGTAAATCTAAAGAGCAAAACAACATCCACCCAGATGAAGCAATTTCTCCTAAACTAGGATGGGTTGGCACCTGTGTATTAGGTTTGATGTTGCTGCAGTTAAATAACCATTAAAAAAAATTATGTGGAGAAAGAAACACAACTGCATCTCTAGCAAGACAAACCAACATCAGACAGTACATGTTTTCAATTTCTTTTTTAGATGACAACAGCAAAATTCTCAGAATTGAATATGCAAAGGGTTGTCTATCAATTCACTAAAAGACATGCAATAGTGTTCAGAATGTGAAGAGCTTGCACACATTCAACATTTTCCTTTAGCTCAAACAATTCGGAGCCAAACTAAGTCCGAAGAGGCCTAGAAATGACAAAGTATACCTATGTTTAATGTGAACACCTCTCTCAAACATGCAAATAGCCAACTGTCACTTAAAAGTGCACTTTATTTCTTTATACAATCAAATCAGTACAACAGCCTTCTTGCTAGATGACATGTCAGTCCTATGAACTGGTATGTTACCATTTTTTCCCCCTGACAAAAGATTTGCTTCAACAGCATGCAAGGAACAAATTTTAAATATGAAGAGTTGGCATGCCTCTACAACATACGATATATTTTTACATGTTTCCAAATGTAATCCCTTATCCTTTACCATCAAGGTGATGAAATCTGTAACTCCAGAACTGGCATCAAAGCAAGAAAAACGCCATGTCTACTTAGGGGGAAAAAAAAAAAAACAATCAGAGAAAGGGAGACAACCACAAAATGTCTCAGCCACTCCCACCCCAAGAGAAAATTACACCCTTTCTCAATATGCATTTACTCGGGATTCTCGCCCCACCCCCTCCCCAACCCCCACCCCCCCCCCCCCCTTTTTTTTTTAACGAACATTCTTCCTGTATTTCAGCTGTTTTGTTCCTACAGAGCCCAAATTTCTCTACCTTATACAGTGACCCTTAAAACAACCCTGTACACTTTCTTCATGGAGATCAGCCCTCCTCTGTTCATGTTTTCATAAAAACAGACACACACATAGAGAAGAACAGGCCAAACCAGATGGTAGGCACCAGTTTCAGTTCAAATCAAACATGTTTAACCTGTATTCCACGCATATATAGTAAGTACAGGGAGAGTATTTTTTAAGTTAACTCCTCTGTGCATCTTGCGATGCTATGAATAAGCAAATTTCGATAGATTTGGCAAATGATCTTCTCTCCACCCCCCATCCCTCCCAACTCTATGAACACATGAATTCACTTTACAGAGAGGCAAGTGTTTGATGAAATTGTAGGACATTGTTTGGAAATCACTAAAAGTATAAATATCAAACCATATAAATTCACAAAGTCACAGAAAACGTATTTGACAATGACAGAGTCCAGTTTTCTGCACATCTCATCACCAGTGTGATACTACAACCTGTCTGAATTCAAAAACACTGATGAAGTGATGAAGAATCTGTTCGACCACTACTTACTTCAGAACCATGCATCACTGGGTAGTTCCAACACAATGAAATTTTTATTACAGAAATACTGTATTTATACAGCTGCGTGCCTTTTCAATTTGCCAATCCTGGATTTATCCTAGTTTGAGTAGAAACAGCCCCGATTTCCACTGGAACAGCCAAAACATGCAGGCAAAGAAGATTACACAATCAGTCACTATATCAGGGCTCCACTGGAACAGCCAAAACTTGCCAGGCAAAGAAGATTACACAATCAGTCACTATAGTATATCAGGGCTCCACTGGAACAGCCAAAACATGCCAGGCAAAGATTACACAATCAGTCACTATATCAGGGCTCAAATGGTTCAGGACACTTGCAAGAGTCACTGCCACAAAGCTAATGGCAAAACAAAAAACAAAAATTTAAGCATAAATAATACATTACTTCCAGCTGAAATGAATGCATGCTGGCTTTGGTTCTCACACACCTACTGTCTGGAAACTAAAATGCATCATTCATTTGGGCCACAGAACACAAGTTGTACAAGTGAACAAAAAAGTTAAATAAAATACAATGCTTGTATCTCCTCTCTCTGATTCTCAGTCTCTCCCCTACTTCTCACTTCCTCCTTTTTTCTCTTTCTCATACACACACGATCATGCAGGAACACACACACACACACACACACACACACACACACACACACACACACACACACACACACACAAGCCAATAAGTCAACAGTGTCATTTATGAACTCCACACCCTGGACCAACCAGATGCCAGAAAACAGAGTGAATGTTTCAGCAGTCTTCAATGTCATTGACGCACACACTGTGACCAATAGCTCGAAAAATGACGACAAATCATGATGCCCTGTGAAATGTGAAAGTCTCCACCACTGCTCAACACATCACATTCTCCGTTGTCATGATTTCGCCCTCATGAAAAACTCCTGAAACATGCAGAAAAAAAAAACCAGTTAGTGCATATTTGTACATTGAAAGACAGTCATCTTCTATATCATCAGTCTGAAGAACTGGAAACAATAACCAATCAGATGCCAGTCACTCCAAAGCAAAAGTTCCAATGCCATTAACATTTGCCGCTTCTACTTCAAAGTCATATAATGTCATGGATTGTAAAAAGTCTGCAAAGTCAGCTTTTCTTTTTTTCTTAAATGCTGACTCAAAACTTACCTACTTTGAAGGAGAGGGTGGGGATGGACACAGAGAGAGAGAGAGAGAGAGAGAGAGAGAGAGAGAGAGAGAGAGAGAGAGGAGCATGAAAAAAGAACAAAATGAAATGAAACCGTATGGACCACAAACATCGTAATCACAGAACAGTCCCCTCAGTCAAAGGATAAAAAATGACTGCTGGTTAATAAAAGAAACATTAACACAAATCAAGTCGAGGAAAGCAGTGGCGAGAAAGTAAGGAGAGGAAAACGAAAGCAAAAGGGAAAGAAGGGGTTGTAGTGGCAATAATAAATGCCTGCCATATTTTGTAGTTCAATCTTTGAAAACAGATTAAAAAAAAATAAAAAATAAAAACAAAAAGACATTATATACTTCCTTAAATCTACACAAAATGAGGAAGCAAGTACTTGCTTACTTTCAGTTCACCCAAAAAGTTAGAGACCATACAGTGAAATTAAAAAAGAAAAAAAAAATTCCTGCGTGGCTCCAGAAGCTGGCTGAAGAAGGCAGTGACCTGGCTGAGCTCACCTTGAGATAGGTTTTGAAGGTCTTGAGGTCAGTCTGCAGGGCCTGACAAAACTCCAGGCTCTGTTCCTGAGACAGGTGGACTGTGGGGAGATACTCCTGCAGGTGGTTGATGAACTCCACGCCCTGCCACAGGCAATCCATCAGTCACTCAGTTCAGTCAATCAGTCCACATGCAAACGTTATGGTCTATCACAGAAAACTTATCCTGCTGCCAAACCCCATCAACATTGAATGTTATTCTGTATTCTAACTTCATCAGCATTCAGCACTACAATGTTAACAACTACCATTTCCAAAATTTACCACTGTTGCCCCTCCATCTCTGTGAAACGATAAATATCTTGATAACTATGATCAGAAAAGCCTTTGTCTCATGGATACACAGCATGTCATCAAATGTCTTGATACTGAATCATCTCTTTGCCCGCACTCAAACTTCAGACAGCCATGTTGTCAGAAGACTATTTTAATGATAGTCGCTTGATCGTTCTTTAATCTGATTATAAAATGCCTATGATGAAATGCAGTGCGTAACTGTGTTGACAACTTCTCCCTCAAATTAGAAGAGAAAAAAAAATGTCAACAAATTCCAAAGTCATCAACTACTGTCCCAAGCAAATACAAAAATTCAGTGCTTACTCTCTTTTCCAGAATGGTTTTCAGGCAGCTGGCACATTCCCCAAGAGCCTGAAAGAAAATCATGCTAGTTGTGAGATTTCGCTTCTTACATCTTCAAAGCACACAGAAAACATGCACACTCTCACCACAGCACTTCTACAAACACACACACACACACACACACACACACACACACACAAGACACACTCACACACACACACACACACATGTGCATAACACTTATATTTAGCCAATTATTAGGTATGTACTGAACTAACAGTTGTTTCAAGGTATCTCTATGTGGAAAGTATGTAAGTGAACAGAAACAGAATGACAAATCAAGGTCTTCTACTAGGTACGAGCAAATCCTGGCACAGTCTGTACATGCAGGAGTGCACGCACACACACACATACATGTATGCTGCCCGTGGACCTCAACCACATATGTGAAAATAAGTGCCTCATGTATTCATGTACACTTTCCTCTCTTTGTGTCTGAGCAATCCATGTCTATTTATGTGTTGAGGGATGAGGGTGGTGGAAAATATACACAGGTGTACCAACACTCATGAATGGAATACAATCTCATTTGGCTGGCTTCTCATCTGCTTGCGTGGCTTGTCTCTTTCCCTGGTGGTGTCGTTTCAACACTCACCAGACAGGTCTGTCCGTCCTTCAGGTCAAACTTCGGGTTGAGGGGACCCACAATGCAGGCAGGCACCACCTGCGCGTACAGGAACTTCACGTAGCCATCCAGACCCGTGGCATTTCCCCCTGAGCAACCAGCACCGCACACAAGTTAAAATCAACCTCGTTTCAATTCTCAATCACCATCTACTCATCAATGAATTCAATGGAAACATTGTCATATCAATTTTGATGGTAAGGTACGGTAATGTTGCTTACAGCCCAACAGACTGCAAAGGGCCATATCAGGGCTGTCACCGCGTTGAAGTGTTCAAGTTTTCTTGATGATAATGATGATCACGAATCAGACTTCATTGATCCAGGAATTTAATTCCTATGACTGCATGGTGTTAGACCAAGCTCAAGGTGATCTGCTTCTGGACCACTGTAAACCAAAAAGACTTGAAAAGAAGCAAAATGAAAAGAAATTTCTGGAAGTAACTGTAGAAAAGAAAACCCAAATGAATATCACTCTGACAACACACTCATAAGAGGAGTAATATGAAGTAATTGTTGACCTATCCAGTTTTGGTGATGAGAAACATTTGCCTGAATTTCTCCAAGAAATCTCTCAAGATGGGAAAGCAGCAATACAATGTGAGACAAGGCATTACTATCAAATAAACACAAAACATGCTCTTGCTGAAAAAAAAAAAAAAATTGGCACAACAACAGCAAAAGAAAAAAGGAAGAACAGGTGATTTACCCCAAGCCTCGGTAAGTTTCTTCAAGATGGTGAAACAGCTGCGCTGACAGGTCGGGTCTGGTATGTTGTAAACACCTTGCACCACTGAAGTCAGCACCTTTTCCACATCATTCAGATCTGCAACACCCTCCCTCTTATTAGCCGACCATCACACAACATTGTTCTTGTCCTCTGCCTCTGTACTTTGCCATCTTCTCTATCACCTCAAAATCGCACCATAAAACAGCAAGCATATTTTGTTCTTCTTTTTTTCTGACATGAAACAGAAAAGAATGATAATCTCCCCTCATCATTCTCCCGGCATCAAAGTTTTTTTCTTTTCTCCAGTGCTTAATTTTACCGGTCATGATATCTTGAATCACTTAAAAGTTGGCCTGCTCAGAGCTACATTTCCATGACGATGGTTCTCATGCAGTTTGAGGTGGCAGTTTCCCGGTCATTAGCCCAGATCCTAACCACAGACCCAGATCCTAACCACAGACCCAGATCCTAACCACAGACCCAGATCCTAACCACTGACCCAGATCCTAACCTAACCACAGACCCAGATCCTAACCACTGACCCAGATCCTAACCACTGACCCAGATCCTGACCACAGACCCAGATCCTAACCACTGACCCACATCCTAACCACTGACCCACATCCTAACCACTGACCCAGATCCTAACCACAGACACAGATCCTAACCTGACCACTGACCCAGATCCTAACCACAGACCCAGATCCTAACCACTGACCCACATCCTAACCACTGACCCAGAGATACCGATTTCTCAAAACGACAGCACATTGTATTCATAGGTTTTTTTTTGTTTGTTTGTCTTTTTTAATTAAAAGTTGTAGGTGGAAGGGCACGTTAGACTCTGTGGAAAGCAATACTGACCTGTCAAAGTCATGAACACATCCATACATCCATGGGCCACGATACTGCTCAGGAACTGGTAGTAGGCACGCTGCAGAATTTTGCGATCACTGGCCGTCACTTGGTCCCTTTCATCCACTGGGGCGTTCACAATGGAAAAGATGGTGTTGATCAGAGGCATCATGATCTGTGAGAGGAACTCGATTATTCCTCCCTGCAAAAAAATAAAATAAAAAAATAACAATAAAAATTAACCACAGCCAAAAATAAAAAGCAAACATATAAAACTTAATGCTTCTGTTAACATGGCTCTTGCAGATTTCAAAGCAAAAACATCCACAGGACTGCTCATCTTTTTTTATGTTGTAGAATGGACAACATTATCCTGTTACAATATCATAAATTCAAATTTCAAGTTGTTTTTATACACAGATTTTTGTGTTCATGTGAGAAAGAGGCTAACAATCTACTGTGAGTTCAAGGATCTGATTTACAATTAGTCTAACAAATTAATACAATTATCAATGTTATACCAGTCGCTGTGGCGAAGCTATTAGCGTCGCGGACTCCCGGCTGGGAGGTCATGGGTTCGATTCCCATCAGAGTCATGTGGGATTTTTCTGCTCTGACCGGCTCCTACCCAGAGTTGAGTTTGCTACGGGCTCAGTTGGGAAGACTGGGACCGCACAGTCGAGTTTCATCCACTTTATAGATGCATCTCTGAGAGTGTTGCTCAAATTTCCTGACCAACACTGCAGGTGTCTGTATCTCTCGGGCCTGGTTGACGCCGTGCTATATCATGAAAGGAAGCGTAGAGTACAGCCCTGTCATGCAGTCTCAGACCGGAATGGAAATCCGTAGCATCATCTTAATCATCCTCATTCTCATCGATCAGCATAAAAAAAAAGCCTCAAATTCTGTGGCCCTTCATGCCCTGCTTTAATGGTGACCAACGTTTTGACGTCCTCTCCGTCTCTGTGGCTTTGGTTTAGTTCCATCGCGGTCACCGATATCAGCGAATCCATAGGGGCTGTCGTTGGATGGACGTGGTGGCGCCCTCCGGAGGGAGAGCTCACTCACGCCAGCTCCGTGACTAAGCAATTATTGTCGACAGTAGGGTGCTTAGTAGGTGGTGTCCTGCATTATGTTGGATCAGAACAGGTGCCACTGAACACCACCCAAGTGACTTGGCAGCAGTGCAGTGTCTCCTCCCGTGGGTTGCCTCTTGACAATGACTGCTCCCTGTGGATTGCCGGTGCCGGGCTGCGGTGGAACTGACCGGGCTGTGGATGTGGACGGGGTGTCAGAATGAGCGGCGTGGGTGCAATGCCACTGAGGTGGTACAGAAGATGGGACAGCAAAAAAAATAAAATAAATAAGTAAAATAAAATAAGTAAAATAAAAAATAAATTTCTATTTTAATCATCAATGTTATTATAAATCATTGATAGGTGACAAACCTTCACAAGAAAGCATTTTATGATAACAAGCAAAACTACACATATAAATCACACACACACACACACACACACACACACACACACACACACACACACACACGTGCACAGTCTCAAATCCTAAGCAACCAAACACACACAAACACTAACTGCACACCTCTTACCTGCAGAAATGTCACATCACATGAACAGAACAAGGATCATGCCCCCCCCCCCCCCCCCCTCTCTCTCTCTGTATCCATCACTCACAAGAACATGCACAACCTACACAACCCCCAACACACAGACACAGAGAAAAACAGACCTTAAACTTCATGATGAGCTGATTGATGAGGGGCATGAAATCTGACAGGCTCTTGGCCTCAGGGTGGCTCAGCAGGTGGTTGAGGATGGGCGGGATGAAGGGCAAGACCTCGGCGTCCAGGCACACCACCATGCGGTGCAGGTACTGCCGCACCC
This sequence comes from Conus canariensis, assembly GCA_033310375.1. Lineage (NCBI taxonomy): Eukaryota > Metazoa > Mollusca > Gastropoda > Neogastropoda > Conidae > Conus > Conus canariensis. Next base: position 76,155,493 of record CM065721.1, read on the forward strand.
CGCCCTGCAGCAAGGGCCGCTGGAAGGGGGCGTCCAGTGCCTTGCTGAACAGGTGCAGCAGCTGCATGAAGGCCTCCTGACAGCCGCACTGCTTCATGGTCTGGGAGAAGGAGAAGCCCTTGCTGACCCGGCTGTAAAGGGAAGATCACAGGACCATCTCAACTTAAACCTGAGTGCAAGCAAGCTCAAAACAGTGGAACTGCAACTATAAATTTCTTTTTTAAACAACATTCAGCTGGCATAAATGTCCTTCTTCTGACTTCAGTTTTGTAGGGACAAGAACTACGGCAAATTCAATCTGTCCGTTTCCTTTTCATTCTGACAATATGGGAAAAAAAAACCAATCATGTTTTAACCCTCTTGACAAGCGAGCGCCCGCTAGCGCCCAACCGGAAATCACACAGCCAAAAGGCTGAGCGCCTGTCAGCGCCTGGTAAAACACGTGGCAACCATGTTTCTCATAGAAAAGGAAGTCTCGCGAGAACGTGACTTCCTTCTTCCTGTGGCCATTTACTTCCGTTTGCAAAAAAACCGCGAGTCGATTCATGCCGTAGTTCTCAAGTTATGAATTTTTAAAGTTTTGTGGTCGAAATGCTGTTTTTCACCATGGCTAACCTTGATTTCTGCCGTTCTATAATGAGATTTAGTGGTGAAGATACTGTGATTTGTAGGATTTACGGCATAAGACTTAGTGAAAGTGCTGGGTAATGAAGCTTAGAGTGACCTAGATTTCGACTGGGATGAGGTTCCAGATATGATAAACAACGATTCGGAAGAAAGTTCTGAAGAAGAAGATTTTTTTTTTTCCTGAGTAAATGGCTCATGTGACATTCTTCAAACTTATGATATAGCAACATATATATTCGTAGGAATTTTTAAAATTATTTTCATTCCACTATTTCCTTTCCTCTCTTTTAAATTAATTTTTAAATTGGGTAACCATGTTCAAATTACGGAGTTACTTACCTTGCCGATGGTTTTCGGCGTAACTAAGCTCAAGTAAGTGCATACTAAGGAGGGTTAAGCTCTCCCAAAATTAATCAACTAAAACTCACGGCAATGCAATGCAAGAATACTTGATTTCCAAATCAACTCTCATTTGATAACATCAAAAACATGAACTTGTCACCTCTCATTTACCAGAATACGGATGGAAGGTATGAGCCTTTACCTGGCCAGGCCCATGACTTCACAGAGACACTTGGCGTAGACAGCCTGCCTGTCCTCAGCCACCTCAGTACACAGGGACACCAGCAGATTTTCAAACCTGTTGGCCACGGGGGCCAGCAGAGACTTCATCAGCTCCTGCTTCTTCTGAAAGCCAACAGCACAGGTCACTTTATCCACCTGTTCATCGTTCATTCTGATATGACGCTTTTGACAAGATGGGTCAAAACTGAGAACGCTTGATCCTTTGATTTCTTTCTGCACATGTGTAAGTATGTAGTTAAGTGTAAGTATGCCAACACACCCACTAATCCAAATGTGGGTATATATACATGTATGTGAGCAAAAATTTGCGAATTGCAATGGATAAACTCTCTATTCCAGTATACATATACCTTCTTAATTTCACCATAATATATGCACGTGTGGTGTCAGGGTTATACAGATTTCCTGACAACAAATTCAAGGAGTTTTTAAAGGACTTTTGTGGTGCTTTTTGAAAACAAATTCAAAGACTTACTTTAAGGATAATTTACAGAAAAATAATCATGAAATACAGACACAAATTAAATTATTCACAGTCAAGGACTTTTTGCATATGCAGCAAAAGACCTTGTTTTTGTCTGACAGGGTTCCCACAGATGTGACCAAACAAAATTCCATACTTTTTCCAGACTTTTCCCAGGGCTTTTCATAATTTTTCCAGACCCCAGAATGTGTGTGTGCGTGCATGTCTGTATGTGACAGTGTGTGTGTGTGTGTGTGTGTTTGTGTGTGAGTGTGTGTGTGTGTGTGTGAGCGAGATATGGTCAGGTCAGGTCAGGTCAGGTAATAAGGACACAAGGCCTCGCGGCCTCTCAACTGTCCTTTCATTTTAATTTGGATGTTCAACATGGCTGAGTACTTACGTGCTCTCTATTCAATTTCATATTCAAATTTTGAAATTTTTGGACAAGAGAGAGAGAGAGAGAGAGAGGGAGAGAGTGTGTTAGAGACAGTGTGTGTGTGTGTATGTATGTGTCTAAAAATAGGCCAGTGCATTCCCCTTGGGCCCTTTGATTTTCTCTGCCTCCCACCCCATTCAATGCATGATCGCATCCCATACTGAAGTAAAAAAAATAATCAAGTTTCTTCAATGTAGAACTCATCTTTCACAATCCTTGGGCCGAAAATAATCAGTCACGGTCATTGTTGGAGTCAGAGTTGTTTTGTCTGAAAGCTGCATCATTTCTTGATGTTTCTTGCCTGCCGCGTGGCTTTTCAGAGCAGCTTCGCCCATGTTCCCGATGTTGAAGTCTTTCTTGCACAGCAGGCACCGTGCTTTTGTCTTGCGTCCATCGGAAGCAGGAGCAATCCATTTGCGATAATTTGTATTGTCCAGCCAGGCTAGGCTAAACACACATTTTCCCATGTTTTCTTTAATACTTCGACGCTATTTTCCCTTGCAGCGCTGTTGACTCAAAAGGAAGTTAAGCAATGGTACCAACTGCGCATGCGCAATGCTTTTCACAGTAAAGGGGAGCTACTCTGCAGAAAATAAATGTCGTCTGCTAAACCTCCGGCCAGAGGAAATCTGAAAACTGCGATCATTGTGCATGATTTAATTTCTGTTTTTATTCCTATTTCAATGTTTTTGTAAAGAAACTTAAAGTGAGATTCGACATCATGAAAAAGTTTGCACAGCGTTTACAAAATTCCAGGACTTTTCCAGACCCATGGCCACAAATTACAAAATTCCAGGACTTTTCCAGACCCATTGCCACAAATTACACAATTCCAAGACTTTTCCAGCCCTGGAAATGATTTTTTCATTTTCCCATACTTTTTCCAGACTTCCAGGACTCTGTACGAACCCTGTGTCTCCACCTGGGTCTGCCTGCAACCATTCATTGTACTCTTGTTTTTCCAGTCAAATGATGTCAAACAAACATCTGCAACATGTTGGCTTCTCAATTTCAATACAGTGGATCATTCTATCATGTGCATATGCTCCATAAGGCCGGTAACACGTGTTTTTACCTGTAGCAGACTACTTATAGGGCAGATCGGCGGTCAACTTCGACTTAGGACTTCTTACACGTTCATACTTTTTTAAAATTCAATTTCAAATTTTTCTTTTTAATAGACTCATGATTTTACGCTTACTTGATTCAAAATCATTGGAAGTGACAAAATTTAAGGAATCTTTAAGGACCTTTGAGTACAAAGCCTGATTTTTAAGGACTTACAAGGACTCTGAAGGACTGTACGAACCATGGGTGTGTGCATGCGTGCGTGCGTGCGTGCATGCGTACGTGTGTGCATGCGTGCATGTCTATGCATGTGCATGTGCATATGCATGTGTGTGTGCGTATGTGCACGCGCACACTCACATACTCACCCATACATGTGTGTGTATGTGTGTGTGAGCTTGCTTGCACTCAGCGTGTTTGCCCCTGACAATGTTTGTGTGTGTGCGTGTGTGTGTGTGTGTCTGTGTACAGAACTCTTTCTGCTTTGCATCAAGGTGGATCAGGGCATGTGTTCATGACCTGCACAAGCATGACCACTTCAACACCCACCTCAGGGGGGAGGGTGCTAGAGATGATGAGGATACTGGCCGCCTCATAGACAAAGAGCTGGTCATCAGCGGACAAAGGGTGAGTCACTCCATTGGACCCATTAGGAGAGTGCAGCACCAGCAAGGCTTGCATTTGTTGGAACACATCAATGACGTAGGGCAGCAGGTGGGACCTATGAGGAGACACACATTAGCTGATGATGGCATTGTTAGATATCACCACAACAACAAAAAACATACATACATGTATGTACGCGTAAGACAGGTACTCTCAAGACGAGCAAACTCAATCACAACCACACACACACAAACATGAATGCAATCACTCAAAGATCATCCTGGTCAAGTGGATAATGCATTGTTCTTTGACCCATGAGTTCTGGGTTCAATCCACCTTTCACACAGCCAGTTAGAGGTGATTTTATGTTTCTCTTCAAAAGGAAAATGCTTGTGTCAAAACATGCATTAAAAAAATTTATGTGTGAAAGCATGCATAAAGAAATAAATAATGTAACTTGCATTAATGTTAAATCCCATTCCGCCTTTTTTTTTTATCCGCCTTTCATATGAAAAGAAGGCCATCGTATACCGATCGGTAGGATGACATGCACACACACACACACACACACACACACAAAACGCACTTACATACTGGTGTTGTGTTTACACATCACCACTGAAGACATATTGTTGTTAACTTTACGGTGGGATTAGAAACTCTGACATCCACAAGAATTTCACCATGATGAATCCCACAGTCCCACTCAAAGAATCAAATAAAGCAGAAGACTAAAATACAGGGTTCTTACAGACTCCCAAGAAAAAAATTCAAGGAGTTTTCAAGGAGTGTTTATTTTATTTCAAGGCTACAATACTTACGTAAAAATTGAAAAGAGAAATGACAGTTTGATTTTTCTGCGTTCAGGTTGATGAAAAAAATTATTTAAAAACAAATTTTTACAAACATCGTCCACAGCTTTATTTTTCCGTCCAATGCGAGACACTTAGTTAAAGGGCCGAACGAACAAGGCTTACACATTTCTGATCCAACATTTTTGTTGTAGTCCAAGCAGAGGCATGTATCAAACTTGTGTACTAGTTCACTAGGGAAAATTAACTTCCCAGAAAGTGATGACGTCATTTTTGCACAATTGTGTGTGTGTTATCATTGTTTGAATATCGCCTGACCACTTGTGTACAAGCTTTCATGCCGTATCTACATTATCTACAGGAAAATATACCTAGTCGAGTTTGGTATTAAAAGAATTGTTGGGAATTCGCCTATTCAGTCATCTCAAAAGCACAGATATATCACATTTTTCATGACAACCACTAATTATCAAACTAACAGCCCCACTTGTAATGGCCGCTCAGCAATGCCGAACACATTGTTGCCAGACCGGCTTTACACAAATGACATTCAGTTTGCCAAGTACAGCACAGTTAGCTGGCTGGTGGGGAGCGGCCTGCAGAAAACACCCCTTTCCCTGACCTGCATTCACGGCTTGGCCTCTGCAGCTGTGGGCGAGCTGTAAACTCCCCTTCCTCTCAAAACTAAGTGGCTTGCTCTGAACAGCCGTGCGTCAATCGTCACGATCCTGGATTGTTGTCTGCTATTTAACAAAGGGAGATCATTTGTAACTTCCATCAATCCAGGCGACAATCCAGCATCACGACGATGTTTGTAAAAATTTGTTTTTACATAATTTTTCATTAACCTGAACACAGAAAAATCAAACTGCCATTTCTTTTTGCCACATAATGATTTTTGGAGCTGATGGCTTGATTTTCAAAGGTTTGGTCAACAGAACCACATTTTATTGATTTTCAAAGGTTTTCAAAGTCTTGAAATTCGCTGTCAGAATTCAAGGAGTTTCAAGGAGCATGCGAACGCTGAAAATAACGAGTCTCAGTGTTTCAGAACACTTCAAATCAATGACCTCACAGTCGAAGTCGCAATATCTTTCTGGGAGGCTGCTTTTTAATTCATTTGATGCAGTCACCAGCACGCAGCCCTGTTCTGTACCTGCCATTTTTTCAGTATCTAGTTCACAGAGAGCCCCACACCAATTTTGATCAGTTTTGTGGCAAACATGCTAGAAATCCCACTGACTTTTGCCATATTTGTTTTCATTTCTGGCAAACACGGCAGGTTGTTAAACCACACTTTGATGCTGAAAAGGGTAGGCATCTACAGAGAAGATAAATCAACAGTCAATTTGGGGTGATTATAATAGTTCATGAAATTATAACAGCAGCTTGCCAAAATTCACACAGTAAGGCAGCAAACATGCCTTGCTGAATGCTTTGAGCAAGACGGTATACCAGTGTCGCACCCAGTATTGTACAAAGACAGCAATACATGGATTACATCTTTTTTTCAAGACTAAGAATAATGCAAGACAATACATCAAACAAACAAAAGCAGTACAGACAAATATGGGGAGTTTCTGTTAAACTCCCTGTTTGGCTAGTATACTTACCATGTCAGACCATAGCATTCCACGCAGTTAGTCAGCTCTGCCAGGCCGAAGATTTTGTGTGGCTAATGCAGTAATAAGACAGTCACGTGACGCCCACCCTACTTCTGCCGTAGGAAGAAGCCGGTGTAAACTTCCTGTACCTCATTCATCGAGGCCTGCATGCCAGGTAACCCCGAGAACCTTGGCGCTAGTGGGGAAGATAGGGCGGGTATTAGAGTCTGACATGGTAAGTATACTAACCAAACAGGGAGTATAACACAAACTCCCCATTTTGGCGTCATATACTGTACCATGTCAGACCATAGCAGAATTTATAGAAAAAGGAGGAGGGCGAGTGCCCTAGTGGTTCTTGGGGTTAATCGATATGGCTGCATTAGCCGCCACAAAGGACATCCCTTTAGAACCGTCAGCCCTGGTCATGCGGATGTCCCTTAAATAAAAGTTTATAAAGGGATTCTCCGAACGCCAGTAGGCTGCCTCCAGGAGATGGCGCAGGGGGACAGAGTGCTGGAATGCTGTAGAAGCGGCCAGTGCTCTGACCTCATGGGCTCGGGGGGACAAGACGGGGAGAGCCTTGGACGCCTGGGCATAGGCCGATTTGACCATCTTGGACAGCCACCTAGAGATAGTGCCAGCTGAGATGTCTTTCTTATTCTTGGGGTTAATGGAAATAAGGAGACGTCTCTGAGAAGCGCGCCTGGGGCGCGAACGTTCCCAGTAGTGTCTTAGACACCTGGAAGGGCACAGAGCCATGTCACCACCGGTCTCTCTGCCTAGGATATCCGCCAATGACCGGATGACGAGGTAGGGGGAGGGACTACCGGGTTCCTGGTTCTTAGCTAGGAATTCAGGAAGGAACTTAAGGGAGACAGAGCCGTCCCTGTGGAAGGCAATGTCTTTGGGGTCCCCGCTGAGAGCGTGGATCTCACTTCGCCTCCTGGCCGAAGCCAGGGCGAGGAGAAAAGTGGTCTTCATAGAAAGAAGATCAAAGGGAAGGGAGGAGATAGGCTCGAAAGGTGGTTTCCTGAGAGAGTCAAGTACAGTGAAGAGGTCCCAAAGGGGAACGCGCCTTGGGGATTGGGCCTCACGAAGGGCCACCCCTCTAGAGATCTCTCTGAGAAGGAAGTCGTTCTCAAAGGAAGGTCGCCCAGTTGGCGGATGGTCATGCAGATGGCCGACCTGCAGCCCCGTATGGAGCTGGATGAGAGCTTAAGGTGGGACAGAAAATTTCCTATCTGGATATTGGAGGGGCGATTGTGTGGAACAGAGTTTTCTTTGCACCATGAGACCCATTTCCTCCATCTGTAATCATAAAGGGACTCAGTGCTAGCTCTGCGGGAGGCCATGGCTAGGTCTCGGAGGTCCTGAGAGGCCCCGGCGCCGGAGAGGATGTTGAGGATGGACTGGGACCTGTCAGCTTGGGAGGTCGGGTTAGATGCTCGCAATCAGGCTGGCACAGAAGCCAGGCGTGGAGGCGAAGCATCTGGGGATTGGAGTGGGGGCAACCCAAGCGGGGTTGCCTGAGCATGTCCCACCGGGTGGTCAACTGGAGAGGGGGTACGTGAGTGAGGGACTTGAGGTCCGGAAACCAGGTCTGAGTGGGCCACCATGTGGTTATGAGAATGAGCCTGGGTCCCTCGAGTCTTGCCTTCCTGATCACCTTGTGGAGGATCGGGAAGGGGTAAAGGCGTAAGCTATGAGGCCGGACCAGGGGAGGGAGAGGGCGTCAATCACGTACACCTGGGGATCCGGGACGGGAGACACATACACCGGCAGACGATGGTTGAATCGGGTGGCGAACAGGTCGATCATGGGTCTGAACCAATGTTTCCACACCGAGGTTAGTGTATGCCTGCTGAGGGTCCATTCCGTGTGGAGGATGGACCTGGAGCGGCTGAGAGAGTCCGCCAGGATGTTGTGCGTCCCCGCTATGTGTCTCGCGCAAAGGGTGGAGGAAATGGGTCTCATGGTGCAAAGAAAACTCTGTCCGGAGAGAGAGGCTGATGGAGCGTGCCCTCCCCCCCCCCCCCCCTCCCCTTTTTTTGTTGATGTAACAAGCTACCGAGGTGTTGTCCGTGAGAAGGAGAACAAATCGGTGCGAGACCAGGGTCTGGAAGTGGAGGATATTGATGTGGTGACGGGCAGTCAGAGGGTCCCACACCCCCGAGGCGTGACTGCTCTCCAAATGGGCCCCCCAGCCCGAGTTGGAGGCGTCTGTGTAAAGTTCTAGGGCCTGGGATGGGTGGGAGATGGGGACTCCGGGGCTCAGGGTGGAGGGGCTGAGCCACTCTTCCGTGGCCCAAGAGAACCAGGGCCCGAGAGGAATGGTCTGGTCCCAGCGGTCGGTGGTCTGCGACCAACGACGGCGGAACTCCCTTTGGAGCTGTCGCTTGGGGACCCTGCCTAGGGGAATGAGAGGCGACAGGGACTCCATCATCCTCAGAAGGGAGGAGAGTGTCCTTGCCGACGTGTGGGGAGAGAGACAAAGGTGGGAGATGAGGTCCACTAGGCGGGTGGACCTCTCCGGGGTCGAGGAGACTAGCATGGAGGTGGTGTCGAAACTCATGCCCAGGAAGGAGAATCTCTGACTGGGAGAGAGCTTGCATTTGGTGGGGTTGGTGGACGAACCCTAGTGAGGAGCATAGACTGAGAAGTTTGGATGTGTGGGCTTGACACAGGGCCTGAGTGGGAGCCAAGACGAGCCAGTCGTCGAGGTAAACTAAGAGGCGAATGTCCTCTTGTCTGGCAAGGGCGGCAAGGGCGGCCATCTCCTTGACTACCCTCGTGAACAGGAAGGGAGCCAGGGAGAGTCCGAATGGGAGGGCCTTGAACTGGAACACCCGTCCCCCGCTAGACGAACCGAATATAACGTCTGTGGGAAGGATGAATGAGGATCTGAAAGTAAGCGTCCTTCAGATCTATTGAGGTGGCCCAGTCCAGATGGTGGATGGAGTCTCTGATCTGGGTCGGGGTCTCCATCTTGAATTTGGTTGGTCTGAGGAACTTGTTTAGTGGGGAAAGGTTGAGGATAGGCCTCCAACCTCCCAAGGACTTGGGAACTACGAACAGGTGAGAGTAAAACCCGGGGTTGGGATGGGTTATCTCGGTGATAGCGCCCTTGAGGAGAAGTTCCTCGACTTCCAGGCAAAGGGCCTCCGCCTGAGCAGGAGGGGGATCGCTGGGGGAAGGAGGAGGAGAGGGTAACAGGGGGGGGGGGGGGGGGGCATGTCGGGACAGGCTGCCTGCCAGAGGGGCCGAGGGGGGGCGAGAAGTCTGCCAGTTCTCGCTCCTCCGTAGGTGAGTCTGCTAGTCACCTCCGAGGCCGAGCTTGTTGGCCGAACCGAAAATTCTGTTGGGGGTTCTTCGGTTTCGGCCTAGGCGCGGCGGAACTAGGGCGTCTGACGGGCCGTGAGGTGCCAGGGGGAGCCTGTTTGGGGTAGGGCTGGGGTCTGGAGGGGGTCTGGGCAGGACGGGATGAGGGACCACCAGGGCGATACTGGCGAGGGGGCTTGACCGCAAAAGACGCGGCCTGTTTGCGTTCCTCGACTGCATGGGTGATGACTGCAGTAGAATAGTCGCCGAAAAAGCGACTGCTCCTGACCCGGGATGCACCATAAGGCCGCCTTGAGCGCTGGGGAGAGATTGGCCTGAGATAACACAGCATCTCTCACTGCCAACAGGCAGTTAAAGTGACTCCTGGCTGCGCTGTCTGCCGCAGCCCAAAGGTGATGCGATATCTTGTTAACAAGAAATCACATCGGGGGTCGCCAAACAGGCTAGAGTCTGTCTCAGTGTCGTCAGCGTCCGAAGACACAGAGGCAGTGCCGCCCTCCTTAGACCAGAGCTCCTCCGCTCGCTGCAGGAACATGTCAATGAAGGCATGTCCCGCGATGGTGTGCAGGATACCAGTCCTGGCAATCCTGTCCCTTTCCATCAAGTTCTTGATAGAGACAGTGGTGGAAGTGGGAGGGAGAAGGTTGGGAGTGAGCCTGAGGTCGGCAGGGGAAATAGCAATATCCCTGGTGACCGGATTGGCAGAGAAGAGGGAAAAGACGTGGGGGCCCTGACGCGGGTCCTTGAGGAAATTTCCTACTACGTTAGGGGCTGACAAGAAGTCAATCCCCGGGAGGAGGGACGGCCTGTGCACCCCTGGCGAAAGATGCCGATCTGTCCCACAAGGGAGTGAGGGTCTGGGGGGCGACGATCCTTGGCCGTGATCGCTGGGCAGGGGGGGACCCGGCGAAACGGTCTAAAGGAGAAACAGTTGTCAGAGGGAGGGGATTCCCTAACAACAAGATCTGGGCGCCAGCTTTCCAAAATGGAAAGATCACCAGACTGGGGGAGGGAGTCCTCGACCCCGTCCTCAGGTTGTGGGGCAGAGAGATCCAAGGGATGTTCAGATCCACCTTCAGGATGCCAGGACAAGGGTGCGTGGGGACCCGCCCTTGTTGGGTAGTAGGGGAAAACGAGGACGGGTCCCTGGTGGCTCCATACTCGGCGGGCAGACTAGGGGATCGCCGATCGGACAGCGCCCGAGAGGGAGGGGGACCCAGGTCGATCCAGCTGTGGGAGGCCGGATGCCACATTCAACCGTAGATGGAGTCAGGATGGGTGTCAGCCCTAAGCCACTGGTTCCTCTCGGGGGAATAGAGCCACCAGTCCCCAGGGAGAAAGGAGGGCTGTGGCGGCCCTGGGGCAGAGTTTCCTTGGGGACCCGGGTAACCTGGGGCACCATGGGGGGGTAGCGAGAAGGCGAGCTGTCTCGTACCCGCCCCAGGGAGGGCACTGCCTCCTGCGTCTCCCTGGTGCAGTCCGTGCCGGCTCTTTGCAAGGCAGGGTGGCCGGTGGGTGGTATGGTAGCCGAGCCCCCTGGCCGCATGGAAGCGGACTGGGATGGCTGCGACGACAAGTCCACCTCAAGGGACGAACGGTTACCCCTGGTCCCGCTGGTCGATCCCTCCCCCGGAGGAACGGGACCGCGGACGTTGCCCAACTGCGGAGCGAAAGAAGTCCGCTCCCCAATGTCCTGTACCCCTAGGGGAGAGTTCGGCGGTCGATCGGGGTAGTTCAACTGCCGGGGGTAAGGGCACAGATCCGACCAAGTCGATGCCTGCGTCCCTGACCCGGAGTTGTGGACAGTGGGGGAGTCCCACCAAAGACTGGCCACAACCCCTCCACCGGAGTGATGACGCTCCTCGTGTCCGAGTGGTGGCTGCACCCGGACACGGTTGGGGAGAGCATGATGGGACTGCGTGACGTTAGTGGGGGGTAAGCTACCGCCACGAGTCTCATCAGATCGAGTGACAGGCTGCGATTCCGGCCGCGAATCGTCACCCGTGCCAGTCCATGCCTCGGCAAGGTCCCCGGGGGCCAAGAGTCGCAGGACGCAGCATGATAGGCAGAAGTCTCTGTGTGCGATTGAGGGCGAACAGGCGATTTGGCTGGAGAACGGGAAGATTTTGAATGGGAAGGGCCTCTCAGGGGGGCCTTGCCTTTGGATTTATAAACAGTCTCGAAAGAGAAACAACTGGCGATAACGGCCGATTGCCTGTTCGACTTCGAGCGCGACGACCGTGTGTCCGCTGGTCGGGCAGAGGAGGAATCGTAACGATGGTCGCGCGTCCCCTGCGCGGAACCCTCCTCCACACCGGCCATACGCTCATCATAAGTGCGAGCGGTTTGTCCCCTGGAATCGACACACGGGTCCTCTGGGGCAGAGAGCGACTCCTGAAAAAAGGAGTGGCTCGACCCGTTGGTGTCCTTCACCATGTTGGGCACTGGTGGCGAGACAAACACGGAACACACGATCGCAAAGAGGAGACAAAGAGGTGGATCGAGGGATAGAAAGAGTTCGAACAACCTCGTGAGGGGGCACTGGTAGTGCGTAAATGAAAATGAAATTGCGCGAAACAGTGAGCAGGGTTCCCACAGATGTGACCAAACAAAATTCCAGACTTTTTCCAGACTTTTTCCAGGGCTTTTCATAATTTTTCCAGACCCCAGAATGTGTGTGTGCGTGCACCTCTGTATGTGATTACCATGCTAAACACATCAGAAAGAACTGATTTAATGATAGTAGGGCATTCAATACTTACCAAAAAATTTAGTGTGTGTGCGCGCACGCGCGTGAAAAAGTCAGAGACACACAGAGAGAGACAGAGACAGATATATAGACAGAGACAGTGTGAGAGAGAGAGAGAGAAAGACGGAGACAGTGTGTGTGTCTATGTATGTGAGAGAGACAGTCAGTGTGTGTGTGTGAGTGTGTATGTGTGTGTGTGTGTACGCGCACGCATGTGTGTGTAGGTGTGTGAGAAACAGTGTATGTGTGTGTGTGCGAGTGTGTGTTTGTGCGAGTGTGTGTGTGTGTGTGTGTGTGTGTGAGAGATATGGTCAGGTCAGGTCAGGTCAGGTAATTAGGACACTAGGCCTCGCGGCCCCTCAACTGTCCTTTCATTTTAATTTGATGTTCAACATGGCTGAGTACAAGTTACAAGCCAATGTGCTCACTATCCGTATTTAAATTTTGACATTTTTGGATAAGAGAGAGAGAGAGAGAGAGTGTTAGAGACAGTGTGTGTGTGTGTGTGTGTGTGTGTGTGTGTGTGTGTGTGTAAAAATAGGCCAGTATATCGCCCTTGGGCCCTTTGATTTTCTCTACCCCCCACCCCCACCCCATTCAATGCATGATCGCATCCCATACTGCAGTAAAAAAAAAAAATCACCTGTTACAATCCTTGGGCTGAAAATAATCAGTCATGGTCATTGCTGGAGTCCGAGCCGTTTTGTCTGAAAACTGCATCATTTCTTTGTTTCTTGCCTGCCGCATGGCTTTTCAGAGCAGCTTCGCCCATGTTCCCGATGTTGAAGTCTTTCTTGCACAGCAGGCACCGTGCTTTTGTCTTGCATCCAACGGAAGCAGGAGCAATCCATTTGCAATAATTTGTATTGTCTAGCCAAGCTAGGCTAAACACACATTTTCCCATGTTTTCTTTAATACTTCGACGCTATTTTCCCTCGCACAGCTGTTGACTCGAAAGGAAGTTAAGCAATGGTACCAACTGCGCATGCGCAATGCTTTTTCACAGTCAAGGGGAGCTACTCTGCAGAAAATAAATGTCGTCTGCTAAACCTCCGGCCAGAGGAAATCTGAAAACCGCGATCATTGTGCGTGATTTAATTTCTGTTTTTATTCCTATTTCAATGTTTTTGTAAAGAAACTTAAAGCAAAATTCGACATCATGAAAAAGTTTGCACAGCTTTTACAAAATTCCAGGACTTTTCCAGATCCATGGCCACAAATTACAAAATTCCAAGACTTTTCCAGCCCTGGAAATGATTTTTCCATTTTCCCATACTTTTTCCAGACTTCCAGGACTCTGTACGAACCCTGAGTGAGAGAATCGGTACTAGAGTACTGTTCGATCGAAGAAGCTCGATCGTAAGCGCAGCCAGTAATGGCCGGTCGAAACAAAATGGCGGAACGACCAGCGAAAATGAATGGAAACTGAGTGAACGACAAGGAAGGTCGTTGAGGCAAAGTATCCGAATGGAAGGAAGGCGAACTGGAAACTCGCCGACAAGGCCGATAAGGCTGAATGAGGTGAGAGGAACAACCGGCGATGGAGTTCCGAGATTCCAAAATGCAAGATGCACGAAGGCAAAGGCGCGAGTGCCGAGAACAAAGCATGAACGCGAGAGGAGTGTGGTCGAGTAAATCAATCAATAAAACAACCAACAAAACATGCCAAACCAAAACCTCACCAGCAAGGGTACAAGGGTTCAGCGCGCAAGCCACAACAAAACAAGCAATGAAGCAAACACAAGGCTATCTTAACACAACGGCAAAGAAAAGGCGAGACAGAGCACAAGACTTATCTTGCTTGGACGGCAGGCTGAGAGAGAAATGAGGTACAGGAAGTTTACACCGGCTTCTTCCTACGGCGGAAGTAGGGTGGGCATCACGTGACTGTCTTATTACTGCATTAGCCACACAAAATCTTCGGCCTGGCAGAGCTGACTAACTGCCGTGGAATGCTATGGTCTGACATGGTACAGTATATGACGCCAAATGTAAAAGCAGATAACACTTTTCATATCCATATCAACCCAAAACATACCAGAAACAAACAATACCAAAAGAAATTGTGAAAATGCTGCTCTGCTTCCTTCTTACTTGAGACTTTTGATGATGCGGGTGAAGAGGTAAGCACATCGGCTGCGCACTTTGGGGGAAGTGTGATACAGTCCTCTTTTGTCCAAAAAGGCTCTCTGGAAACACAGATCACAGACACCTCACACACACACACCAAAAAGGCTCTCTGGAAACACAGATCACAGAAACCTCACACACACACACACACCAAAAAGGCTCTCTGGAAACACAGATCACAGACACCTCACACACACACACCAAAAAGGCTCTCTGGAAACACAGATCACAGAAACCTCACACACACACACACACACACACACACCAAAAAGGCTCTCTGGAAACACAGATCACAGAAACCTCACACACACACACCAAAAAGGCTCTCTGGAAACACAGATCACAGAAACCTCACACACACACCAAAAAGGCTCTCTGGAAACACAGATCACAGAAACCTCACACACACACACCAAAAAGGCTCTCTGGAAACACGATCACAGAAACCTCACAAACTTGTAATCTGTGCTTCCTTACAAGTAGCTGCCTTCCTAAACCACACCCTTTCCTTCAACCTCTTTTCTTTTCCATGATATTTCAACAAGACCACTTGCATGAAATTCATTCATAAAATTTACCTTTTAGACCAAAATCATTTACTAACTTATATCTCAACATCCCTTTCGCTTTTTAAAAAGTAATCTGCTGTCCATATTACATGTCTGTTACAATATATCTCCTTTACATTTTTTCCCCTAATTGTCCAAAGGTTATTTTAAATGCAGCATATATCTAAAACAGATCAAATACTGACTACATAATGAATTTGCCATACTCTCTGTTGTTCTGTCAGTGTTGAGTCATGACCCGCCACTGTCTGGGTTTTTTCTTTTTGTCGGTAATGCTCATGTTGTCTTTTCTTTTGTTTGATAAGCAGTGAAGGTGAAGAGATAAGAGAAGAAAAAAAAGATTTTAACCCGTTCACTGCTTGAAAATGTTACAAACAAAGGCTTTCCCAGTGCCAGGGAAATCTAATGATTTGGGGTAATAATTAACAAAAAATTCTAGCTCAGAAACTACAAAAGATATAACAATGAAATATATATGATTTTTGAAGGAAATTGAATGAAGATTTTGAATCTGGGCTTCTTTTGTTTTAATTTTGATAATAAAAAAATATTTAGGCATTTAGATTTGGATAGATTTTTTTGCACGATCAAAAACATATGTATTTACCACTACAGCTTCACATCCAAAAAAGAACACAAAGCAAAAAAGTTGAAAATAAAGTTTGTATTGTCACACTACACACGTAAATGAAAGTAAAACAGTTTAGAAGTCTATCAAGACGCTCACACTCTATGCACACAGGTCAGTCCACGACCATGCCCCCCTCCCCCCACCACGCCCCCTTGCTGGACTTCAACCCTCTTTTCACTCCTCCTCTTCTCCTACCTTTCCCTCTGCCCCGTGTCACGCCGCGAGCAGGCCACGCTCCCCTCTCGCGCTGACTATCACATCACTGGCCACTGGCACGCAGTGCAGAGTACACACTAGGCGAGCTCGTTCGACGCTGGCAAACCAGTCAGCTGAACACACACTGAGGTCACACAGCCCGACACAATAACTGACGAATACGGTCGGCAATTCCATCACAATCATCATCTCACCTTCATGCTCGAGTCAGTCGTTGAATAAAAGATTATTGTCTTTGTCAAAAATGATTAGCAGAGCCTGCTCAGCTGTGTAAATACGTTGATTTGGTCGCTACGCTTGTCGAAGGTTGCGCCGCCATCTTTGCAAGCGAGACGAAGTGCTGGCTGGTCATCCAGTCAGTGATGAGAATAAATGGGCTTTCCCCTCACGTGTGGTCATTTGCATATCATTTTAATACTCCAGACATATAAGGCTTACTACGCACACTCTATTTAAGTCCGTTAATAGAAATAGTAACGAATGAAAATTCAAGAAAAATGCATGACGTCAGTGGACAGCCCATAGGCACTGGGAAAGCATTTTTACTTCGGCGTCAGCTGACGGCTTATAGGCACTCTTCGGGTTAAAGGCTGCCTTGACAATTTCACTATTCCTGGCTAAAAAACAGAAATCACCACATAGCACAATAATTGACCATCATGCATCTGATGTAGAAAACTGCTGACTACGTACCAGACACTCAGGAATGTGCTCAGTTTCCACCTGGAAGAACCTGTCATAGCGTACCACCGTTTCAAAGAACTGCAGCTGTACAATGGTGTGACCATGCTCACTCACTTGGCTGGTCATCAGCTGTAACAGACAGGTCAACAGTATGCTTGACTTCAACCACAGAATGACATCAGCTGCAACACACAGGTCAACCGTATGCCTGACTTCAACCATAAAATGACATCAGCTGCAACACACAGGTCAACAGTATGCCTGACTTCAACCACAGAATGGCATCAGCTGCAACACACAGGTCAACCGTATGCCTGACTTCAACCATAAAATGACATCAGCTGCAACAGACAGGTCAACAGTATGCCTGACTTCAACCATAGAATGACATCAGCTGCAACACACAGGTCAACAGTATGCCTGACTTCAACCATAGAATGACATCAGCTGCAACACACAGGTCAACAGTATGCCTGACTTCAACCATAAAATGACATCAGCTGCAACAGACAGGTCAACAGTATGCCTGACTTCAACCATAAAATGACATCAGCTGCAACACACAGGTCAACAGTATGCCTGACTTCAACCATAGAATGACATCACAGACATGTCAACAGTATGCCTGACTTCAACCATAGAGTGACATCAGCTGCAATAGACAGGTCAACAGTATGCCTGACTTCAACCATAGAATGACATCAGCTGCAACACACAGGTCAACCGTATGCCTGACTTCAACCATAAAATGACATCAGCTGCAACAGTCAGGTCAACCGTATGCCTGACTTCAACCAAATGACATCAGCTGCAACAGTCAGGTCAACAGTATGCCTGACTTCAACCATGAAATGACATCAGCTGCAACAGACATGTGCCTAACTTCAACCATAGAATGACATCAGCTGCAACAGATATGTCAACAGTATGCTTGACTTCAACCATAGAATGACATCAGCTGTAACAGACATGTCAACAGTATGCTTGACTTCAACCATAGAATGACATCAGCTGTAACAGACATGTCAACAGTATGCCTGACTTCAACCATAGAATGACATCAGCTGCAACACACAGGTCAACAGTATGCCTGACTTCAACCATAGAATGACATCAGCTGCAACACACAGGTCAACAGTATGCCTGACTTCAACCATAGAATGACATCAGCTGCAACACACAGGTCAACAGTATGCCTGACTTCAACCATAAAATGACATCAGCTGCAACAGACAGGTCAACAGTATGCCTGACTTCAACCATAGAATGACATCAGCTGCAACACACAGGTCAACAGTATGCCTGACTTCAACCATAGAATGACATCAGCTGTAACAGACAGGTCAACAGTATGTCTGACTTCAACCATAGAATGACATCAGCTGTAACAGACAGGTCAACAGTATGTCTGACTTCAACCATAGAATGACATCAGCTGTAACAGACAAGTCAAAAGTATGCCCAACTTCTATGATAAAATGACATCAGCTGCAACACACATGTGCCTAACTTCAACCATAAAATGACGAACACAGATTCTTTTCTTCTTTTCGGCAACAACTTTAATGTCCAGGGCAACTGTGCTCCCCCTGCTAAAACCAGCATCCCTAGACAAGCCATGCCCAGAGGAACTGTTCAATGCTGTGAGCATCAGCAGTCCTACTGAGATTCAAGCTGCCTTGAAGCCACCAACCCACACTCACTGAACTGCTCCTGAGTTCCCCTGATGGTGCTTAATCGTCCTTTGTATTGACATGCAATGGACACGTGTACTGTATGCACCCCACTTGCAAATGATACATAGGAACTGAAAACAATGAAGATTAAGAGTCATTGTCTCACCATTCTCATCATGTCTTGTAGCACCGACACTTTAGTGCTGTTTCCTGTGAAGTGCTGTCCCTGGGATGCCTGCAACATCATGTCAACAATCATCATAATCATTATTACCATTACAAGAACAAATGTATTGTCCATCAGCCACACACACTACCTGTTATCTCTAATGATGGCCTAGATTGCTCTGAAATACCGTATTTTTTCAAATCAAAATCTGTTTGAACCACTGACCATCTGTTTGAGACTGGCAGAGTGGTAACACAGCAGTTGAATAAAGAAAAGGCGTATATTTTTCAACATCTGTAAACACTTGCCACTATCATGTCTTATTACAAACAAACAAAAAAAGCCAGGTGTGTTTTTGAGTGTGTGCATTATGTGTGCATGAGTGCATTTTATGAGATGCTACGAGAAGAAGGTGGAGGAAAAGAAGGGGAGAGGCTGGAATGGGATGTGGATGGTGTGACTGGTTGACTGACTGGCTTGGCTTATTCTCAAAAGAACACGCTGTTCAGGAAAACTGACCGGCACAGCTTCAGCCACTCCATACAGCAGAGTGATGGCCAGCTCCACATCTCTGAAGTCAGCAGCCTTCCACCCATTCAAAGTCTGGGTCACCATGTTATGGACCCACCTCAGTACCAGATCTGCATCCTGCAAACAACCACACAAATGCCATTTAATCAATGCCTTTTGTGCCTGAGCAATTCTGGTTTTGGAGGTGCAAGTTAAATCATGTCTACAACTTTCTGACAGGACATTAATCTCACAAATATTCTGTTGTTTTGTGAATCACAGATGATGAGACAAAATCACAGACAATGAGTGTGTGTGTGTGTGTGTGTGTGTGTGTGTGTGTGTGTGTGTGCTTGCAAGTGTTAAAAAGAGGGAGGGTAGTAGGCAGTGATAATTCTTACGCACAAATGTGTGTCTCTGACGCATAAACTTCCCATCTGATGTACGTCACAATTTACCATGACACACTGATTTTCTTCTGTACGCATTACAACTCTGAGCAGCGCATCACGCAATAGGGCTTTCATCTTATCCGCCACGATCGAAGTTAAAAACATGAAATTCCTCGACGTTTCAGAATGTTCTGAATCAATGAACACTTCTGCTTCAGAACTCTTCTCTGTTGAAAACCAACAAGAGTCATCAAAATAGACTAGGCTTACCCAGCCTATGATTGGACAACAAGTTCACGTGATTCAACCAAGTGGGAAAATCATGGAAAACGAGGAATTTCAGCTTTTCAAAATCAAAATCCGACAGCTCAGCTGTGGCTCATGGGTGATAATCCAACGAATGGAACAAAAGTTGAATGATGTATGCAACATGACCATTTCAGATAAATAAAATGGCTCCGTTCTGGACGTACGAATGTGTTGCTCACAGAGCAAGAATGGCCAATCTACAGTTTCATCGTAGGTTCCACCGGGCATCCGATGATCATTGCATGGCGACTGGAATTTGGTCATACCATAAAATATTTTAACATTGAAGGAAATGGCTCACGCAGTGGAAATTCTGTGATGATAATCGAAGAGGACATCCCATACATCAAGTTTCACTGTTAAAATCCTGCTAGTGTAGGTGCTCACATTTACTCATGTTAGTTGATAACACTTTAAAAAACAGGAACACGAATATGAATAGATAATATTTAGCACTATCTAGAATGTTTTATTAACTTATTATAAACACCTCTTTTCTAATGTATTTCTATCCCTTTCTCTGTGCATTTATGTGTGTGAGCCAGTGTGAGCACACATGTGCGTGTGTGTGTGCATGCGTGCGTGCGTGTGTGTTTTCACTACATTTTTTAGCAGTTATTAATGGTGACCCCTAAATATTTTTGTGACCCCCTGAATATTTGGAAGTCAGTTTTTCATACCAAGTCTGACCCCCTAATTTTTAGGAAATAATTATCATTGGTTGGGAAGGAGAGAGTAGGGGTGTAAGTGCATGTCAAAGGGGGTTAAGTATGTATGGATGTGTATGCAGCAAAGGAGGGGAGGGAATGGTGCCTGATCGAAGCACCACATAAACATATTACAGATCTCTATGCCTGCAGCAGATTCAATTCCCAACCGCTGACCAGATCACCTCAGTTACAAAGCACTTGGCTGCATGTCCCCATCCCCACCCAGTGACCAAGGTCAGCCATGGCGTTATCACTCTTCAGCCAATTAAAACCACATACAAAACCAACCCACATAAAGACGTGGGTGTTACTCACCAGCTGAGCCAGGTTGTTGAAAATGACTTTTAGCTGCTTCCTGTACTCATCGAACATGGCCTCGTCCTCTCCCTGCACACACAACAGTTCAGAATCTTTCTGTGGGGAATCACACACATCAAGACAGGATGCAGCTCCAGATATGTTGTGGTGAATCACATGTATCAACACATAAAGTATCATTCTAAATCTTTCTGTGGGGAATCACACACATCAAGACAGGATGCAGCTCCAGATATGTTGTGGTGAATCACATGTATCAACACATAAAGTATCATTCTAAATCTTTCTGTGGGGAATCACACACATCAAGACAGGATGCAGCTCTAGATATGTTGTGGTGAATCACATGTATCAACACATAAAGTATCATTCTAAATCTTTCTGTGGGGAATCACACACATCAAGACAGGATGCAGCTCCAGATATGTTGTGGTGAATCACATGTATCAACACATAAAGTATCATTCTAAATCTTTCTGTGGGGAATCACACACATCAAGACAGGATGCAGCTCTAGATATGTTGTGGTGAATCACATGTATCAACACATAAAGTATCATTCTAAATCTTTCTGTGGGAAATCACACACATCAAGACAGGATGCAGCTCTAGATATGTTGTGGTGAATCACATGTATCAACACATAAAGTATCATTCTAAATCTTTCTGTGGGGAATCACACACATCAAGACAGGATGCAGCTCTAGATATGTTGTGGTGAATCACATGTATCAACACATAAGTATCATTCTAAATCTTTCTGTGGGGAATCATATACACCAAGATGGGATGCAGCTCTAGATATGTTGTAGGGAATCACATGTATCAACAGATAAAGAATAATTCTAAATCTTTCTCTGAGGAATAACATACATTTAAACTGGATACAGATCTTACATACGCTATGGAGAATGACATGTATCAAAAGATAAAGAATAGTTTGAAATATTTCTGTGGCCAATCAAGTATATCAAATGACAGGCTTCTAAACCGTCCGCTGGAATATTACACGTGCCAAAAAGAAGAACAGCTGAAAATCCTTTTATGGACATCACGTGAAATCAAAGATATCATACAGCTCTTAATCTTTCTACAGAAAATCATGCACATTAAAAAATCTGACAAAGCTCTCTCTCAATCTGAAATACATAAATCAAAAGATGAATTACACCAGTAAATGTTTTATAGGCAATTACATGTATCAAAATAATCATACACAACAAAGCTTCAAATCTTTCTTAAAAATAGTTTGTACAATTTGTAATATTTGTATCAGCAATCATGAAAACCAAAAGATACAGATATTCTACACATTTCTAATGGCAACCATGTGTATTTTAAAGAAAATACTATTGTAAATCTATGGTCAGTCAATTACATGCACCTTTCGCCTCTCCTTGAACATTTAAGAAACAAAGCAGTAATAGATGCAAGTTTTGAAAACATTTCTTAATTAAAGAACTCAGAATGCTATCAGTCATACCCAGATAAGTTAGTTCAAAACTTTTTTTAAAGGAAGTAATCAAGTTTTTTTTAAAAACGTATTCCTCTTCCTTTCAACAGGCAAAGCAAACATCATTCAAGACAACATTTGCGCAATTCTTTCTTTTTTCTTTTTCTTTTTGCTCTTCCATTTACTGCCACTTCTGTGGCACTGCACCCATGCTGCTCATTCCAGAGTCTTGTCCACAGCCACATCAAGGCCCATTCCACCACAGCCCCAACACCCGCATTCCACCGGGAGCTGTCAATGTACTGTCCACAGCCACATCAAGGCCCATTCCACCACAGCCCCAACACCCGCATTCCACCGGGAGCTGTCAATGTACTGTCCACAGCCACATCAAGGCCCATTCCACCACAGCCCCAACACCCGCATTCCACCTGGAGCTGTCAATGTCCTGTCCACAGCCACATCAAGGCCCATTCCACCGCAGCACCAACACCCGCATTCCACCGGGAGCTGTCAATGTACTGTCCATAGCCACATCAAGGGCCATTACACCACAGCCCCAACACCCGGCATTCCACCGGGAGCTGTCAATGTCAAGTTGCTGCTACAAGGCAACCAACCAGAGTACAATCTGCATTGTTGTCAAGTCACTCTGGTGGTGTTCAGTGGCACTTGTTCTGATCCAACACACACAGGACACCACCTACTAAGCCCCCTACTGACCGCAATAATTGCTTAGTCACAGAGCCATCAAGAGAGAGCTCTCCCTCTGGGGAACGGTGTCCTACACCAGTCCCCAGGACATCACCAATATCGATGATCCGACAGAACCAAACGAAAGGCACAGATGTGGAGAGGTCACCAACACTGAGGTCACCATTACAGCAGGGCATGAAGGGCCACAGAAATTCAGACCTTTTCTTTTTAATGCTGATCAATGAGAATGAGGATGAACAATTTGATGCCATGGATTTTCATTCCGGTCTGAGACTGCATGACTAATTTCATAATACACCTTGGCGTCAACCAGCCCTGACAAAAGCAAGACACCTGCAGTCTTGGTCAGGAAATTCGAGCAACACTCTCAGAGATGCATCCACTAGGTGAATGAAACTCGACTGCTTGGTCTCAGTCTTCCCAGCTGAGCCTACAGCAAACGCAACTCTGGGCAGGTGCTGGTTTGGGTTAAAAGATCCGACAAATAAATGGCTCTGATGGGAATTGAACCCATGACTTCCAAGCCATATACTGCAAAACTAACCACTGACTGTTGAAACTTCTTTTTGTTATCATGCCCTAATGAATGAAAAATGCACAAAAGGTTATCAGTACTAAAATAAAATAAAATTTTATAGACAGTCATAAAAATCACAAACATTGTACAGTTTCTGTAATCATTCAACCAAAGTTACATATGTGAATTAGTGAGAAATGAATCACGCACACACACACACACACACACACACACACACACACACACACACACACACACACACACACATAAAGATGAAGTACAGTCAAAGAAAACAACACATGGACAGAGAGTGACACATGACTCAAAAGCTGAAGGGTGGTACATGGGTCATCTTACATCTTGTTCAAAGTCATAGGAGACGTCATATTTCATCTTTCTCACCACAGTAATCAGCATAGCCTGTAACACAAAAAGAAATAAGAAAAGCATCCACAATGCCAATGTTTCTGATATTCTATCCAAATAACATGGTAAAGAAGCTATTAACCTTATGATGTAAATCTCACTCCATTTATCTTATCCATCCCCACTCTCTCCTCCTCCTCAACTATTACCCACCTCCCTCATCTTCCTCAATATCTGCCTTGGTGTGTGTGTGTGTGTGTGTGTGTGTGTGTGTGTGTGTGTGTGTGTGTGTGTGTGTGTGTGTGTGTCTGTGTGTCTGTGTGTGTCTGTGTGTGTGCATGAATATGTTTTTCAGTAAATGTGTGTGCGTACATGAGCATGCGCATACTCAGCATGGGCATATTTTGCACCACTGGAGCATAACTCACTCAGTGTCAGCCTGATGCCAAAGTGTGCACCAGCACCTGCCTTTTTTTTTTTCTTGGAGTATTGATCCCATTTCTCTCCGCCCTCTGGATGCAATATCAACCTCCAGTTACATATCAAAGTTGTTCAAGATATTGGTGTTTTTCTACATGAAACATTCTTCATTTTTACTGAGTTCAAATTTCTGAACAACTGTGGGACAATTCTATGCCCGAGAGTTTCTGAACACACAAGAGGAATACCTATATATAACCCTTGTATAGCATGGCAGTAGAAAACAACTTCTTGATGATCTACATATATAACCCTTGTATAGCATGGCAGTAGAAAACAACTTCTTGATGATCTACATATATAACCCTTGTACTGCTACATCAAGGCAGCACTCACTAACTTCCTGAACTCACCTCCACATGGCGGCTCTGAGCACGTGTGTGGTGCTGGCCTCTGGTTTTCAGCAAGTTGATGTACGCTGTGGCGAAATCTCCGGCAGCAGAAGAGACGTCGTCGTCGTCATCAGCCAAAAAGCGCAGCATGTAGGGGATCTTGGCCTCCAAGGCTTCCTGCACTTTGGCCTGGTCCCCGTCTGAGCCGCTTGACCTGTGCAACCTGACAGCATGAACGGCAGATCCTTCTGAACACTGTGTACATGCTGAACCAGTAGGAATCCAGCTTGTGCTCCTTACAATCTCCAGTCATGTGAGTGATGTCAATCAAAAACTCCACTGCAGTAAAGAAGTCCACTTCAGTTCAGTGAGGCTGGCCTTTGCCCCACACTGGCCCTGCTACACTAAGTTTGCAGTCGACACCTGCTGACAACAGAACTCTGAGCTACTGTGAACACCTCAGTAAACTGACTTACGTCTCCTCTGAAAAGCATAAAAAGGAACATTCTTTGTTCTCTTCAGATAAAAGTTTTGTTGTTTACAATTCAGTGGGTCCACTTGCATAAATGCCTGGTATGCAGTGAAAATGGCTACAATTTTATTTTCCTTGTATTCTTCTTTTTTTTAACCAATGATCTACGGATACACAGCATGAAAATGAAAATACAAGCCACCTTACTGTTTTTGGACTAACAAACGAAATCTTGAATTGCTATCTCCAACACTCACGAACGCACATATGCATCCACACACAAACACACACTCACACATACACACACACATAAACACACACACACATACACACACACACACACACACACACACACACACACACACATATATACGCACACTCACATGAAGTCACACACACACACACATACACCCACACCCACACACCACACACAGACACTGACACACACACACACACACACACACACACACACACACACACACACACACACACACACACACACACAGGCATACACACACACATGTAACAATGCCCACTCACTTGTTCCAGCTATCAATGAGGGCCAGCCCAATGCCAGACATCAGCTTTGACAGCTTGGACAGGAAGTCGCATTCCTCGTTCTGGACAAGGTCATTATGAAACCTTGATGTCTGGCAGCAGAACTGATACATGCTTTGAGACGTGCTTCAACAGGTGTGCCCACACATACGGTTTCTGACAGCTGTGTCTGTGATGAATTTACTTATTACATGCATGGTTTCTGGAAGCAGTGCTGATGTTCGCTCATGATATTTTCAATTAAAAGCGTATGTGTTTGTACACAGGTTCTGGTAGCAGTACTGTTGTGTGCTTGTGATGTACTTAACTGAGTGTATGTGTGAATACATGGTTTCTGGTAGCAGTACTGATGTGTGCTTGTGATGTACTTAACCGAGTGTATGTGTGAATACATGGTTTCTGGTAGCAGTACTGTTGTGTGCTTGTGATGTACTTAACTGAGTGTATGTGTGAATACATGGTTTCTGGTAGCAGTACTGTTGTGTGCTTGTGATGTACTTAATTGAGTGTATGTGTGAATACATGGTTTCTGGTAGCAGTACTGTTGTGTGCTTGTGATGTACTTAATTGAGTGTATGTGTGAATACATGGTTTCTGGTAGCAGAACTGATGTGTGCTTGTGATGTACCTAATTGAGTGAATGTGCGAATACATGGATTCTGGTAACAGTACTGATGCATGCTTGCGATATAATTGAATCTGTAGCAGTGCCGTCTATTTGTAGTGTATTTGAACGTCCCTGCATGCAGATGAGTTATGACCGTGTGCTTGTCTTGCGTTACCTGCACATGCATGCACCTATTTGAGACTGAAGTGCTGATGTATGATTGTACAGTATTGAAGAGTGTGTGCAAGCCCATGGTTCACAGGTGGCTGTTGTATTGAAGTGTGTATGTATGTGAATGCAAATATATGTGCTTGCCATGTATCTCATGAGTGTGCACATACATGATTTCAGTACTAGTGTTTTTGCGGTGAATTTGAATGCACATCACACATATGGTTCTGGCATCAGTACAAATGTGTGATTGCAATCCATTTGAGCGGTTCTTGAACTTCCATTTGGTAACGGTATTGTTGTGTGCGTTTGTGATGTATTTGAGGATGCATACACATGTACAGTTTTAGTAGCAGTACAGTTGTATCAATCTTATGTATTTGAGAGAGTATGCACTTACAAAGGTCTGATAAGAGAACAGATGTGTGTATGGGATGTATTTGTGTATGCAAATAATGGTTTCTGGTTGCATGCTAATGTTCGCTTTTCATGCATCATACGTGTGTGTATGCACCTGCTTTTTGGCAAAAGTGCTGATGTGGATGTGTGCCTATCGTGTATTTGAATAGATGTACATTCACACACAAGAGTCAACGAAAGCATTATCACATGCATATCTGTCTATACAAATCTAAATGACCACACATATGCTTGTATTGTGAATAAACCTTACTATATGAATGTGCATGCGTACATGTGCACATGCATGCATGTGTATACTAAATACGATCCTTTACTATTCAGTTATCATATACTCATGCCATCAAGATCCGATATGAAGCTACAATGTTTTTTTCATCAAGAGTGCTTTCCCATTTTATTATCATTTGCTTTTTTGGTGTCAGTTTCTTTTTTTTTTTACAATTGCACAAATCACCAATCCAGACAAGATGCATCAGAATACACATGAGAAAGACAGAGATGAGAGAACAACAAAGCCAACAAATAAAGAGATCTGCTAACAAACAGACTGGGGCACAGAGGGGGAAAGCAGTAATGAAATGACCAAGAATTCAAAATTCCCCCATAAACTGTGAACACTATTTTTGAAATTTCCCTCTCATGTAAAACAGTTAAATCAGCATATTCTCTACGAGACCATTTTGAATTTTGATGGATTCCGGTAGCAATATTGATATGCGCTTGCCATATATCTGCGAGTCAATATAAATCAGTTAATTCTTACGCTGAAACTGATGAAGGATTGTTCAAGCTATGAGCTTCATGATGCCATTCTCAGTACTGACCTCATCAGGGGTGAGGACGCCATTCTTGTCCAGCACGGTGAAGAACGACTCCACCATCTGCAGCTTGGCCATGGGGTCCATGCCTTTGCTCAGCACCTCGTAGATGCAGTCGCAGCACGATTCCCTCAGCACGGTGATGGACATGAAGCGCAGCAGGACGGCCACGTAAGGGTCGTTGGCCACAAGGGAGATGTCAATCCAGGACACGTATCGACCCACCACGTCCAGGCACAGGCATACAATTTCTGGGCGGCTGCTTTCATACGTGGTCTGGAACAAGTCAAGAGGCTGATAACTTGACAAGACAGAGTCCATCAGATCACATGTAGCAAGCTCTGTCTGGGAAGCTTCAACGCTTTTTCCATCCTTTTCTTATTCCACGGTGCATCTACAACAAGAGGGGCACTCAAGACAGCACAGATCTGGCAAGGTTAATTTGATTCTGAATCTGCCCTTTGACCCTATCCGCAGAACAGATCTGTCTCAGCATCTAATGGGTTCATCTTTGGCCACATTCCATTTTTCCACCAACATCTGTTAGAATTACTTTGGTAATTTCTTTATCACCTTGCTGAGGGGTCCTGGAACACCCCTTTGATCCACATCAACAGAGCAAATCCGCACAGAACTTTCACAGGTTTGTCCCCAAGTGACATTCTATTATTCTAAAAAGCTTCACTACCTTCAGTAGTTTTCACGTTATCTTACTGACAGACAGACACACAGACCAACAGATGCACTGCAGTCTGCTGGTTCTTTGGCTTTTTCTTGGGGTGGGAAAAAAAACCACTATAACAGTTGCAGCAACAGCCTCAACAAAGCAAAAAGACACCACCTTATCAGTCTGACAATTTACAGAGACAACCTACAGTCTGTCTGCAAGGCCATCTTCAGAAAGGAAAGGGAGACATAAACATTGGCTAATAACCATGGAAGGTAACTTTTGCTCCCCCGGTAAAACAATGACAAGTTCATACTTTGTCATAGCTCCTTGCAAATGCTTATTGTTGTTAAGTACCACTGGTGTGGAGTTCCGGGTATCTGACTGTTTCAGCATGGGAGTAAAAGTTATTTATCCTTGTTTATTACTCATAATCTAACTATTCACACAGTTCTCCAATGCCATCCAAACAACTCAACACTCCATGTTACTGTGTCTAAAACCAGATTGTTACAGTTCTCCATATTTTAAGAGTAATTATTATGACTCCACCAAACAACAACCTGGACATACGAATCACAAGACAAAACACGACTTTTTTTAACATCTTAGGTCTTCTTCAGGCAAGATAAACAACACTCAGACAACGAAAATGAAGAACAAGTAATCACTTATCTATCTTTGTCAAATTCGGTATAAGATGGGTGTTGAATGTGAGTGTTGTTTATCTTGCCTGAAGAAGACCTGAGAGGTTGAAACACGTTGTGTTTAGTCTTGTGATTCGTTTGTCCATGATGTTCAGTGGAGTCATAATAACAATTACTTTCAAAATTTGTTTAGATCTCTGCCTGCAGTCACCTCACTTTGCAATCAAGTTTTTCCATGTTAAAACAAACATTGTTCCTGACAAAAGCACAACCAACCATGATATGAAGCCAGGAGCCAGCTAGAGCTGTCACACAGTGTTCTCGCATGTAGTCTTTGATGGACATGTTCCTGGCGGCAGCAACCTTCTGAAATACAATACCAGCATCATCATATACACCATGCTTATTCCAGTTCTCTTCTGAAATACCATACCAGCATCACCATATACACCATGCTTATTCAAGTTCTCTTCTGAAATACCATACCAGCATCACCATATACACCATGCTTATTCCAGTTCTCTTCTGAAATACCATACCAGCATCACCATATACACCATGCTTATTCCAGTTCTCTTCTGAAATACCATAACAGCATCACCATATACACCATGCTTATTCCAGTTCTCTTCTGAAATACAATACCAGCATCACCATATACACCATGCTTATTCCAGTTCTCTTCTGAAATACCATACCAGCATCACCATATACACCATGCTTATTCCAGTTCTCTTCTGAAATACAATACCAGCATCACCATATACACCATGCTTATTCCAGTTCTCTTCTGAAATACAATACCAGCTTCACCACATACACCATGCTTATTCCAGTTCTCTTCTGAAATACCATACCAGCTTCACCACATACACCATGCTTATTCCAGTTCTCTTCTGAAATACCATACCAGCTTCACCACATACACCATGCTTATTCCAGTTCTCTTCTGAAATACCATACCAGCTTCACCACATACACCATGCTTATTCCAGTTCTCTTCTGAAATACAAAACCAGCTTCACCATATACACCATGCTTATTCCAGTTCTCTTCTGAAATACCATACCAGCTTCACCATATACACCATGCTTATTCCAGTTCTCTTCTAAAATACTATACCAGCATCACCGCATACACCATGCTTATTCCAGTTCTCTTCTGAAATACCATACCAGCTTCACCATATACACCATGCTTATTCCAGTTCTCTTCTGAATCCAGTTCTCTTCTGAAATACCATACCAGCTTCACCATATACACCACGCTTATTCCAGTTCTCTTCTGAATCCAGTTCTCTTCTGAAATACAATACCAGCTTCACCACATACACCATGCTTATTCAAGTTCTCTTCTGAAATACAATACCAGCATCACCATATACACCATGCTTATTCCAGTTCTCTTCTGAAATACAATACCAGCATCACCATATACACCATGCTTATTCTAGTTCTCTTCTGAAATACAATACCAGCTTCACCATATACACCATGCTTATTCCAGTTCTCTTCTGAAATACAATACCAGCTTCACCATATACACCATGCTTATTCCAGTTCTCTTCTGAAATACAATACCAGCATCACCATATACACCATGCTTATTCCAGTTCTCTTCTGAAATACAATACCAGCTTCACCATATACACCATGCTTATTCCAGTTCTCTTCTGAAATACAATACCAGCTTCACCATATACACCATGCTTATTCCAGTTCTCTTCTGAAATACCATACCAGCTTCACCATATACACCATGCTTATTCCAGTTCTCTTCTGAATCCAGTTCTCTTCTGAAATACCATACCAGCTTCACCATATACACCATGCTTATTCCAGTTCTCTTCTGAATCCAGTTCTCTTCTGAAATACAATACCAGCTTCACCACATACACCATGCTTATTCCAGTTCTCTTCTGAATCCAGTTCTCTTCTGAAATACCATACCAGCTTCACCATATACACCAAGCTTATTCAAGTTCTTTATAGCCAAGCCCACTGCTGGGGGAATGGGGAGGGGAGGGTGGGGGGGGGGGGGGGGGGCGATATCAGGGTGGGCTGTCACTTCATGAAAATTGGTGCAATGCATGTTCGCAAAACAAAGTAAAAAATAATCAACAAACCAGTTTTTTGCAGACAGATACAACATGGCTTAAAAATGAATCTATTTGATCAAATGAGAAATACTATATTTGTTTAGTAAGCTCAAAAATTACATTCCGTGGAACATCTTATAACAAGGTCTTCATGGATGCTGCTGTAAAGGGTCAAACATCATGTAAATCATACATTTTATAAACACATCTGCAGGTCAAACTGAAAGACTTATCAAGAGGTACACACCATGGTGCTTCCTCACCTTTAAAATGATGTAAATGCACATAAAAAAAAAAGTGGCTTTTAGGTTATCAACACAAAAATTTTTTATTTTCAAACTCTTGTGGCAGATGGTAGGTATTAAAAATGTAGAATCTTTTCTTAGTCTTTTTTCGATCCACTTCACTTGCCAGAGGTCTTTGGCATAACCATGGACAGTAGGTTTCAGTTCTGCATAGTGGATAGACGATCTGAACCACTCTCTATTTGTAGCATTCTTGGCCACATGATCAATGACCTCATTGCTGATCACTGAAATGAAAAATACCGACCACACCAAATTCTAACCATTTTTTCCCACAGCAGCCATGGCAAACACAGAGATCTCAGTCCTGCAGGACAGCACAGCTTTACACCACAGTGTTTGTCACATTTCACATGGAACAAAGCTACACATTCCAGATCAAAAGATGCTTTGACTTTTCAGCCAGAGCGCTCAATTCTATGTCATTAAAAGGTTATCAGACAGATTTTTTTTTTTTTAACAGAGCAAAAAAACATTTCAGGGAAAAAAAGGAAGCAGTTAGTTTTCACTTTGCGAGTACAAAAAACAAATATCCTCTAAAACATCTAGTAATCTTTTCAATCCTCTTGTCTGATCCTTCAGTATTCCAAACGTATGAAGCATTATTACATCTTTAATCCCTTAGCAGCAGCCTCTTCCTCTTGCAGACAGTTGTACTGCCCTTAAGGTCATCAAAAACAATTCCGAACCTTGCTGTGTATACCCTAGCTGAAAAAAAGGACTATCTCTTTATTCTTTTTTTTTTTTTTTTTTTGGGGGGGGGGGGGGGGGGGGTTGGGATTTTTGTTTAGTTTTTCAATAATTTGAACTGTCCAAGCACTCAGACATAAAAACCGACCGCGCTCACATCTTTGTTGACCACCTCCCTGTCCACCACCTCCTGGTCAATGGCCAGCAACACCCGGAGGTAGAGGTCCACGGCCTGCGGACCCTGGGTCACCATCGGCAGCAGGACCTCGAAGAACGTGGGCCAGCGCACTGGGTAGTCCACCACAAAGGCCAGCGACACAAGCAGGGCCAGCTTGTTCTGGATGTAGCCGACTTCCCCTGGGCCTTCCCCACTCTGCGGGAAGAGAGGCTTCAATACAGTTCACACATCATGCATGAATAAGGAAGTGGCTGACTGGGCAAGAAGATCGGGAAGGTGGGGGGGGGGGGGGGGGGGGGGGGATACAGAAACTTTCATCACGTTTTGGCCATTGCCCATCATGAAGGGTTGCATATATACATACAAACATCTCTCTAACCTGGCATTTATAAACAATGATTTACTTCATGATACACTTCACAGTATTTTTTTTTTTTAAACGAAAAAAGAATGTGGCTTAAAAGCCTTGTAAAGATAGACTGACAAATTTCTGACTGTTTATTTTTTTCTTTTCATGTGTGCATGCCATAAGCAATATTAATTCAAACTGACTTGCTACCTTATTTTGAAATGTATTGCGCTCTTAAAGTCATGTAAGAATAGGGCAGCATAAAAAAATGCACATTGTATGCTCACTTTCTTTCTTTGAAGATTGAGGGTGTGGAGAAGTAGCTGGCTGTTGAGTCAACAGGGAGTGAGGTCATGTGTGACTTCATGATTTAATGAATACGTCAATCAGCAAGTCAATGAGAGAATGTCAGCTGGTCTGCATTCGTTTGTTTTTATTTGTGTTCTGTTTGACAATGTTCAAGATTAAAAGCCGTTGCCAGTCTTGAACAAATGATAATTTGTGTTCATTAATTTCTTCAGTTATTTTTGCTGTGTGTATGTATCAGGCACAGTGTGTACAGGTAAGCTTCAATATCCTATGTCTCCTTGTATGTTCTGTATCCTTTTATACATTTGTACCAGGTACTTGGTCCCTAAACAACATTTGTAAGGACTTATGTGTATGTAATTCTCTCATAATGGCAGCTAAAAATTATCCTTGGTTGTTAATTAATGTTTACTGCTCCCTGCCTCATTTTATTTCATTTCATATATAGTTCAACCGAGGTTTCTTGCTTTTGTTTCCCTGTTTGTGCGAGTTCTGTTTGACAGTGTTCAAGATTTACAGGTTGAGCATGTTTTGAGTAGACATTTATTTGTGTTTGCTCATTTCTTCAGCCGTTGTTGTTAAGTGTGTCAGGCACATGGTATAAATTCATGTCTGGGCAAACTTGGGAACATCAGTTTCGGGAAGAAGGATGTCCCTAACAATTAAGCTAGGCAACTGGTGCCATAAGCAACACTCCTTTCGAACTAGAAGCTTGTAAGTGTCTCTTCATGGGACAAAGCATTACCCTTCCAGTTAGGTGTTTTACTGCTTAGCCTTCCTGTCAGATATTTACTGTTTACTGTTCCCTGCTTCATTTCACTGTTCCCAGCCTCATGCCAGAATGTTTTCAAAGGCTTTAGTGGGAAAGAGTGCTGATGTCCACTGGCAGTCATTCTGGGGAGGTTTCACTGTGTAGTGTACTCAACATAAGAGCAAAAGTACAGAGTAAGAGTGGGTCCCACATACCGCCCGCTGCAGACAAGATATCAGGAAAGCATGTACGGTGCTCTGTTCATCACCGCTGGCCTGCTGGTACCTGGCATCACACACAACACACAGCCTTCACACACACTGACAGAAAAGAGATTAAAGTCAATGTTTAAAGTTTACAGTACAATGAAAACGTTTGTTCAAATATCACAAACTCTCTACTGGCATCACACACAACACACAGCCTTCACACACACTGAGACAAAAGAGATTAAAGTCAATGTTCAAAGTTTACAGTACAATGAAAACATTTCTTCACACACACAACACACAGCCTTCACACATACTGAGATCAAAGAGATTAAGGTCAATAATTAAAGTTTACAGTACAATGAAAACATTTCTTCACACACACAACACACAGCCTTCACACATACTGAGATTAAAGAGATTAAGGTCTATAATTAAAGTTTACAGTACAATGAAAACATTTCTTCACACACACAACACACAGCCTTCACACACACTGAGATAAAAGAGATTAAGGTCAATATCTAAAGTTTACAGTACAATGAAAACATTTCTTCACCACACAACACACAGCCTTCACACATACTGAGATTAAAGAGATTAAGGTCTATGACTATAATTAAAGTTTACAGTACAATGAAAACATTTCTTCACACACACAACACACAGCCTTCACACACACTGAGATAAAAGAGATTAAGGTCAATATCTAAAGTTTACAGTACAATGAAAACATTTCTACAAATATCACAAACTCTTGTTGAAGTAACAGCATTTGCATCTTATCTGGTCATCTGAGTGGTCAACTCATTATGAAAAAAAATTTTTTCATCAATAAAACAGGCCGATTCATAGTTCAATGGACGCCCATTAGTTACCTTTTTTGCAGGTAATTTTGAATCACTGTCAAAAAATTGAATCTTGTAGAGTCATTCCTGCAAATAAAAACCAAACAATTAGAATCAGTGCCCGCATGGGAACTGAAGAAGAACAGTGAAGGGTCACAGGGGGGTGGGTGGAGGGAGGAAATGGACTTTGTTCAACTTTAATCATACATATTACAATTTGAACAACAATCTTACACAAGTTCTACATGTTCAAATAACCTGTCATTTGAGGAGTAAACTCTTTCTGTTCTCTTAAAATTACTTACAACTGAGAGGACAATCTTCTGTGTTTGTTAATTCCTTTTGGGTTTTTTTTTTCATGTTTCTTCTTATATGGTACCAAAACAGACTAATAGCATACTAAACTTCAGACTAACTTAGTAATCCAATTGACCGGTTTGCAACCATGTCCAACTGATTTCAATCCATTCTTCTCTCTTTCATTAGTCTCATAATTTATATGCATGAGCACGCACACACACACACACACACACACACACACACACACACACACACACACACACACACACGTCACACTCTCACACACACACACAATACAATATTTATTCCTTTTGCCCCTTTTGGGGTATGGAGGAAGGGTGTGTTTAAAACAATAACAGGAAAAGGAAAAAAAAAAGCCAAAATAAAACATAATTTGCTAGTCAATGCTGACACAGACCAACAATTTACAACACTTGAGATAATCTAATATACTTTGACAATAGAAGCATTTGTTTTCAATTAGTAGAAGACATCATTTGACAAAAATTATGAACAGACTTCGGGGAGAGAAATCTTCTTGGCAAATACGTGTTGCGCAAAGTAAAGTATGATGAACATTCCATGATAAAATGAAATTGATCACCTATTGCAGACATGTCACATTAATTACATAACCTTTCTACTTTTGGAATAGCAAATCAACGATCTACTTCAATTGGCAATTTATGATTCGAACATCTAAATTTGATAAGAGGGTAAATATAAACATCTGGTAAGCTAGAAATATATTTCTCCTCCTTAAAATCAGATTTATAAAACTTGTAGAAAAAAACATTTACTGCTAGTTTCAATATCATGTTGCCACGTTTGACGAAAAGAGCATTGCAAACTATTTTTGACATTCCTACATAATGTTTTGATGTCTGTAAAAGATTGATTGTAGAAGTATGTTTTTAATGCACGTTAAACCAGGGGGACACAGTTACTGCGCTACTGTGCAAATGTAACATGAAAGAACAGAGCCTAACCAACATTTTTTCAACAGGAGATTGAACCAAACTAGCCCCAAATCAAATCATTTGGACAAAGGCTGCACACACACACACACACACATCTACGGTTTGTTTTGAATGAAATACTCACCCTCTGAAGGACTCTGCAGTAAATGCCTGGGCACACCTTCTCCATCCATCTGGCGAATTCGTCAGTTCTTCAAAGAGGTGCAAAGCCTGAACAAGCATCGAATCCAGCTTTTGTTACTTTATAAACTTAGAATTTGTGAACACTGAAATACTGACACCAACTGAACATGCCACCCACAAGTAGCCATAATTTCATGTTCCCAATTTCCTCATTTACTCTAAACACTTAGGAGCAAGTTTTTTTGTTTGTTTTTTTCACTTTTTGTGGAAGAAAAAAAGCAGCCCTGACTGAAAAGAAGTTAAATATCAAGACCAAGGCTTTTCCTATACCCGAGTCATCACTGCCAGTGCATAAACACAGCCACCAACCTTCTTTGATATAAAATTGGAAATGAAATGAGGCAGGGAACAGTAAACAATAAACAGTAAACAAGTGGGTAACTTTTGCTTCCATAAGAAAACCTAACACAGAGTAACTTTTATTCAAGACTGGCACAGCCTTTTAAACTTGAATAAAGTCAGACAAATACATAGACGAACAATCTAATAGTGGGGGAAAAAACAAGCGCAGGCCAACTGAACTGTCTTCATAGTCATAGTAATGACTTGGCAAAGATTTGGATTTAAGGAGGGGGGGGGAGTTTGAAGATAGAGAAACTGGGAACATGAAATTAAGAAAATATATTGCAGATATGAAAACTCTTCGCTAACTGCATAAGGGAAAAAGTTGCTGAAAAACTAAAGACATTATGCAAATAGTATAAAATGTAGGGGACAATCTTTGAGCCTATGCTTGAGGATCCACCCAAAGATGCAAGGGAGATCAAAAGACAAACACACAGACGGACAGAAACAAATACAAATAGCACCCCCAAATCCAATAGCACCCTCAAAGCAACTTTTTTCCTCCCCACACTTTCGTTTGGTTTCATTTACTACTCTTCACTGGCTGCTTTGGGGGTGCTATTGGATTCTTTTTTGCACCCTTGGTGGTGAGAACACCACAGTATTATGGACTGTGGTGTGTCTCTATTTGACGCCAGGAGCACAGACACAACCAGCCGTGTCTCCCTGATGAGTTCCGACCCAGCGGACGAAAGGCCTCGGAGCAGGTAATACAAATATATCTGCCTTCAAAAGGGATTACAATGGTTCCCTTATGCAGTTAGTGAAGAGTTTTCATATCTGCAATATTTTCTTAATTTCATGTTCCCAGTTTCTCCATCTTCAAACTCCCCCCCCCCCCCCCCCCCCCCCCAGTCCAAATCTTTGCCAAGTCATTACTATGAAGACAGTTCAGTTGTTGACCTGCGCTTGTTTTTTCCCCCACTATTAGATTGTTCATCTATGTATTTGTCTGACTTTATTCAAGTTTAAAAGGCTGTGCCAGTCTTGAATAAAAGTTACCCTGTGTTAGGTTTTCTTATGGAAGCAAAAGTTACCCCACTTGTTTACTGTTAACTTCTTTGATATGTTTGACATGTACACATGGCAGAAACATACATTGTAATGGCCTCAGGTTTACTGGCTGCCATGGTAGTGGTATGCCCAAAGTGAACTATTTGTCAAATAATGCTCAATTTCAGTTAAACTTCATTTAGATTATAAAAATAAAAAAAAATGCCTCACTTTATGCTGACAGTGAAAGTTTTTAACTTATAATCTAAATCATGCTGATTCACTCACAGCAAGCTTTTCATTTATTGGAAATTTTGTACTTGACAGGCATGGCTGCTACTCTTGTCATATATTACTGAATTAGCCCACACAAAAAAAAATGTTTACCATGAGCTTAGCTATAACACCAGGAGAAATTCAACTTGACTTAAGTATACACCAGTGTGAATCCTAACACATAGATGGTTAGTTAATATGTTATGTTTAAATACGGAATGGACAAGTGCAAAAAGAGGGTTTGAGCACGATGATGTATACTGCTGGGTAACACAAGAAACTGGTGTTTCCAGAAAGGTATACATTATGTGAATGTCTCCGTGTTTGTTCCGAGTGCTCAGTGTTGTCATTTCTGCTAGGTGAGTCAGTGTTGTAAGCAGCATATTTATGGAGTTGTGGGTGTGTATTTATTTCATAATGGGAGCAAGAGTTCCTCTACTTGTTTGTCATTTACTGCTTACCGCCCTCTGCCTCATTTAAGATTTCCTTTTATCTGTAAGTGTAATATTAACAGTTTGTCGAAAAACAGAGAGAGAGAGAGAGAGAGAGAAAGGGAGGGAGAGAAAGAGACAGAGAGTCTAAGCTACAACCAGACAGACATTAGAACTTATTAAAATAAAGCGCAGATTTGATAATACACAAAAACACACAGACATGGTACACACACAAAAGTTTATATACAATTTGTCATTACTTTTCCTACTTTTCCCTCCCTTTGGGCTTTGGGTTAAAGAAGAACATATACAGCTGCTTTCTAAACTTTGTCTACTAGCTTATGAATGTCTTCTGTACATATTTCAAATAATGACATTCCATACTAAAGTTACACTTCCATGAGCATGAGTCTTACTGTTCAGTCCAGCTCAAACGATCTTTCACTGCTAAACCATTCTGCACCTGAACATGGTAAGTAACCCTTTTCTCTGCATCAGGATTCCCACTGGTAATGTACTTGGATCAAGTTGAAATAAGGTCCATGCACAATTTCTGAGGATTCAACATTCCTAAAAATTCATTTATCATATGTGTGTGTGTGTGTGTGTGTGTGTGTGTGTGTGTGTGTGTGTGTGTGTGTGTGTGTGCGTGCGTGCGTGCGTGCGTGCGTGCGTGTGTGTTGTGTTGTGTGTGTGTGTGCGTGTGTGTGTGGAGTCATGTATAAATTTCTCTGTATTGTGTGAATCAACCCTGTAAACTGTAGGCCAAGAGCTGGCTTTCTAAGTTAATGCTGTCTCTACTGTACATTGATACAGTTCCTCGGTCACTTAGCCTGCTCTGCGTGCACAAACATGTGATCAAAGCCCTGACCAGTAAAACTCAAGCCTGCAGCTGCAATCCAGTCTAATCAGACCCAAGATTTAGTCCTCATCATTTTGCTTTGAGTTAGCTAAATTCTCAAAGGACTAGCAAGCGCATCAAGCAGTTTAGGGCAAGTAGCTTGTACTGTTGAACAAGCAATCATGCTGCTGAAATCACCTTGGCCTGTGGTACACACAGCAGGTCAACTTCATTCATGACGTATTTCTAGGTCTTGATCAATACAAGACATTCCATTTCGGTGGTTTTAAGAGAGCCATTGTTATCCATCATATTCTTAGCAATCACTAAACTGGTTGGCCCTCTAACCTCTCATTTCACTCCTTAAACTTCAAAATGGCAGTTCTATGAAGTCCCTGCACACACACACACACACTCACACACACACACACACACACACACACACACAAATAAATCAACTGCAAATTCTCTGTCGCTCCCTCACAGTCACGGTCACACACAGCACTGCATGATCCTGCTATTCTGATTTTCTGCTATTAGTATTACATCCAAAACTCACCTGAGCATGTAACTGCGGGTCGGCACTACTCACTGACCCCAGTACTTGCAATGCTGTATCATCCATTTCTTTTTCTTCTCTTGATTACAGTACAGTATGTGAGAGACAGCTGTTCTGTTTCTTCCCTTCACGGTTCACCCGGTCGAACTAACTCCACAATCGTGAACGTTGACAGTACACCTGATAAGACATAACAAAATACAGTTCTTTAATATGCGTGGATCTTTCGTATGTTTCTGTTCTAGATCTAATCTAGAAAATGAAAATTGTTGTTCCAAAACAATTGTCACATTGTGGCGATACAGGCACGTCAAGTTAGATGACCAACAACACTATCCGACTATCACTATGGCCATTGATAAATAAAACAATCTGTAAATTCAACCACAGGACCTGATGACCACTGTAGTAAACATTGATATACCATTACTCGGTGATCTCTTCGTTTCCACTGAATTTGACGTAACAACTTGAAATCGTAAAATATTGCGTTGAATCCTAGCCACGTTTCGTCATGATTGTCGGTGAGCCACGCGCCTGACCACAACGGAACACAACGTGAATGACTTTTTACAGGAATGTTATACTACTTTTCTCAAAACGAAGAAAGTAATGCCAACATAAGCACGTAATACATAAGTTGTTTCATCTGTAATTAAAATGACTGAGAAAAGAATAAAACAAATCAACGCAATGAATCTCTCTCTCTCTCTCTCTCTCTCTCTCTCTCTCTCTCTCTCTCTCTCTCTCTCTCGCCAAGACTCCCATCCCAACCTCAACAAGGCTGTATGCGACAACCTGTCTGACCTTCCCCTTCCCTCCCTGAAGACGCTCCCTTCTGGTGCCCTCTCTGCACAGGACATCCCGTCTCCCCCTGGACCTCCTCATCTCCCCAGATTGCATTTGCTGACCAGCCCAACCACCATCCCTCCAGCCAGCTCTGATACCACTCCGTCCCAGTCCACATCCTCGCCATGCACAAAGCCTGCCCCTACGGTCCCGCCAAAGTCGCCCGAGGGAAACATGCACACACAGTTCACCCCGGCACTCACCACAAATACTCCACATATTCCAACAAAGCAGAAACGAAGCTCTGCTCAGCCTTCCCCACCTCCAACAGGTTCTCCATGCTGCTCCACGTTAATGAAAATGGGGAGCATGAGGTTCAGAACGACCCAGAAACAGACACACACTCTGATCAAGCCACAGTGCAGACACAGTCTACCACTACAAATGTCCCCCACAGTCCAAACAAACCCAGCAATATCTT
>CM065721.1:76201244-76253744 GCA_033310375.1 Conus canariensis
CTCATCTCAATAACGTATGCAAGGTAGTCTCAAAACACCTTTTCCTGTTATCTCAATTAAAGCGCTACGTCAACAGTAATGTGCTTAAACTTTTCTTCAATGCACACATAATGTTACGTATCAATTACGCCTCAACAGTGTGGGACGGCAGTAGTGACGTCCACCAAAAAAGGCTGAATTCTCTTCATAGACGTGCAGCAAAGCTACTCCATCCAGCTGTATCTCTAGCAACAGACGAAAAACTAAAAGCGCTGAACATACTTCCTCTGAATAGGCAACTGGAATTCAACAAGGCATCATTTATGTTTACAATATTGACAGATACTATGCCATGTTATATCAATGCACTTTTTACAAGATCGAACAGCTTTTCTGGCTCGACGAAATTCCTTCTTCCCTACCCACGCATTGATCTATACAAAACAAGCGTAGCTTACTCTGGACCATATGTCTGGAACTCACTTCCACCGAATCTACAAAACATGAATACTTTAAAACTTTTCAAGGAACATTTGCATAAGCATTTTATGTCTCAGTAATTAAATTATTCGATTACAATGATTAGCGCCCATTCGGAAAGTCTTCTGTGAACCATACTTTGAATAAATCGTCTAAACATAAAACCTACTCCGTTAAAATCGCTCATCCCCACTCCCACTCTGTCAACCATCCCTTTTCTCCTCCCCCTACCAACCATTCTCTCTTCCCCACCCTCCCCTGACCTCTCTCTCTGTAGTCTTGTTTGTTTGTTTGTAAGTTTCCTTCTGCTTTACCATCCCCTATCTCATTAGTGCTTTTATGAATTGTTTGCTTATCATTGTAGAATTAGATTACCATGTTGCTATGTTGAATTGTCAGTATGAATGATATGTGCTGAAATAATGTATGCATGACAAGGACAGATTGTAAGACTAGGCTTTGGCCTAAAATCTCCATCCTTGTGTATTAAAGATCAATCAATCAATCAATCAATCTCTCTCTCTCTCTCTCTCTCTCTCTCTCTCTCTCTCTCTCCCTCTCTCTCCTCTCTCCTCTCTCTCTCTCTCTCTCTCTCTCTCTCACACACACACACACACGCGCGCGCGCACGCGCGCGAAAGGTAATTTTGTGAAAATTTAGTGAGTTTTAGTCGCTAGTCATGCTTAGTTACTTGGTACTCACACTTAGTCCCTTAGTGGGGCTAAGGCTGGATGAAAAACAAAAACAAAAACAAAAACATATATTTGCTTATCTTTCACTCTAAGAAATAAAGATTATCAACCAATCAATCAATTAATCAGTCTCTCTCTCTCTTGAATTGAACTTACGACTAAAACAACCTAATCTAGAACATTTCATATAAGCAACGTCACGCCAAATGAACTCAATAAACATTTCACAAGTGTGGTAGAACGTACAAAATAACTTTCAACCAAATAACCCAGAAAAATTAACAATGTTCTGCAATTGTAAGAACATTCACATCATCATCACCATCGCCTATTACACCTTCTGGGGTACAGGCCGCCAACCAAGGACCTCCAGACATCTCTGTCCTGGGCTTTTTTCTCCAGCTGGTTCCAAATCATCCCCATTTTCCTGATGTCTGCTTCCAGGTCCCTGCGCCAGCTGTTCCTTGGCCGACCTCTTTTCCGTTTTCCTTGGGGGTTCCTTACGTTCCATGTTCCGATGCTGGCTACCCTGGTTGAAAGAAAGGCGGTCGGCCTTGTAGCTTCCTGAGATTTCAGGCTTTGACCACATGACGTCATACATCTTCTCGTCGAAGATCCATCCTTTCCCAGGGTTGAGGTGTCGATTTGTTCTTTGGCTGGCGTTTTTGTAGCTGTGGTTTGTTTTACGGGGTAGGGTAGCTGGCCCCACGCCCAACCCTCCTTTACCCGGGCTTGGGACCGGCATGATTCCCAAAAAGGGTCTCCTGGCGATGTTAAAAACATTCACAGGTACCCTTTATGTCTGTTACTGACGTTTACAACTGCATGTCATTTGAAGGAGGCAGGAAGTCGTGGATTAGACAGAATTAATGGCAAAATTCTTGCACTTTCAGCTCCAGACATACCTGAAACGCTTACACACATCTACAACGTATGCATCGAAAAAATGCCACTTTCCAACACAAATCAAAGTAGCGAAAGTCATTCCCACTTACAGATCTGGTGATAGTTCCGAACCAACCGATACAGACCAGTCTCTATTTTGCCAGTATTGCCCAAACCCCCAGAAAAGCACGAAAATGAACACATTTACAAACATCTTGAATCATGTAGTCTACTGGGTGACAGTCTGGCTTTAGGAACATTAATTCGTGTCACACTACTCTTACAAACTTGGTAGATAATTCCTTATGAATATTAATGAATATAAATTATTTTGGAGTATTGTTTGTTGATTTTGTGAAGGTCTTTAATGTCACAGACGACAAGATATTTTGGGGAAAAAATATTATTGTATGGTATAACAGGAAATGCACTCCAACTGATTTCATCGTTCCTAGACAGCCGACAACAATTTATCTGTCTCAATTCTTCAAATCAACTATTTTATAATCAAATATGGAGTTCCTTAGGGCTCAGTTTTAGGTCCACCCCTATTTTCCATCTATGTAAATAATCCCCTACTTCATATTGCAAAATCTTGTGAACTTATCTGTGTTGCATCTTACTAGTATTTCTAATATTAGTAATATCATCTAGAATTGACTACCTGCCATATTTGCCTTGAAGATTGCTACAATCCCAGGATATTTCAACTTTTCCAGGCTGAGCTTTATCTACTGTGAAGGTCTGGGAGAAGCTGAAGTTTACCTGAAATGCCTTAGTTCCTGTTCCAAGGTGTGCTACCGTTAACAAGATCTTCCGTCTTTGGCATTCCTGTCTAGCCAAGCAACATTTACATTTTTTCTCTGGAGCACTCTTGACAATTTTGAACTAACTGTAGTCTTCATAAACTGCTTCTTTATATCTTATTGGCAATGCCATATGTGGCTCTCGAACATTAACTGTACCTATATCCAGCCCAGAAAGAGTAAGGACCTGACTCATTCTAATCTGCTGGAGAGAAAACATGGATGATGTCCTTCCCTCAGAATCGTTCAACCACTAAGTCCTGAATGAGCAGATGTAGACAAACTCAGCTTGAGTCTTGATCACAACATGCGTGGCTATCAACTTTAGACTGTGGCACGAAGCTGAATGCCTGAGAGTGACCAACACGAAACATATCAAACAGGATAATGACTGACATTAACATTTCCAGTCTGCCAACAAGATCCTTCCAAAGTTTTGTCCAGCTCAAACTGAAAATGAAAAGAATACCAATCACCTTTTTCTGCCAAACAAATCTTCGAAGAGACTCTTTTTCCCAGTCACCATCAGGGACTGCGGTGGGATGACGGATACGGCTATGTAACAGCTAACTCTTGTGGCTCTTTCTGGACAGAGGTGTCATGCCCCTAAGATCCCAACACAGCAGATAGACAGAGTAGTTAGACGCAGGCATTACGGACACATCCCTCTGTTCCTAGAAAGTTTTGTTCATTTGTTTTATTCTGTGCTTAGATTAGTTAATAATAATGGTGATGATGATGATGATAATGATAATAATAATAATAACAATGATGATGATGATGATGATGATGATAATAAATAATAACAATAACAATGATGATGATGATAGCCTAATAATAATAATCATAATAATAATAATGATAATAATAATAATAATAGTAACAATAATAATAATAATAATAATAATAATTCTGGGC
Organism: Conus canariensis; assembly: GCA_033310375.1. Classification (NCBI taxonomy): domain Eukaryota; kingdom Metazoa; phylum Mollusca; class Gastropoda; order Neogastropoda; family Conidae; genus Conus; species Conus canariensis. The sequence goes on from CM065721.1 coordinate 76,205,005, forward strand.
CCCGTTCTGCCTTATGGCCAGCCGGGATAAGATAGTCCCCTGAAGCTAAAACCAGAACGGCAGTCTACTAAGGTAACCCATACAGAGCTGGGACATTTCTATTGTTACGGTCATGGGTCTTTCCTGTGGACGGTTTTCTACACATGCAAACCAAAGAGCAGCAAATAATCAGAATGTTCACTGTGGCCACCGTGTGGATGAAGACGAAAATGAAGATTTTTGAAAAGGCCGTGGAGAGTTAACTGCGTGCGCGGAGTCACCCTTTGTGTGATCCATTGAGGATGGAAGTCTATGCAGACCCCTACAGACAGTGCACAGTCAGTGCACTGGGGAAAAAATCAATAGTGGAATGAATAGTGTTGTACAAATAGTGGGAAATACCACAGTCCTCACACGCGGATTATCATCAATGGGACAAACTCGAAATTTGTCATTTCTTCGCCTGACCTTTAACCTCAGTTTGTTCGTGTACAGTCCGAGTATACAGTAGTTATTGTAGCATGGATGTCAGTTATTCGAATCAAGAATTGTCACACTGCGAGATTACTGAACATGAGTAAGTGTTGTCAACGTGCGGTCGTAGGCCATAAACAACAAATAGAGAGACAGATACAAGGTGACAAAGATGTCCCCATTCCCCCCCCCCCTGCTCCCCCCCCCCCCCCCCCCCGGCCCAGCAAACTCTACCTCAAGCGACTTCAAACTATACGCAACCCCCCCCCCCCCCCCCCCCCCCCCCCTTATAGTTACAGATTCTTCACAATGATGGAGACGGTAGCCAGGGAAAGAAGAAGAAGAAGAAGACACCTGTGTCGTATTCTCTAATACTTGATCTTGCTGCTGGCCACCCAATGCACACGCATCATATGGGCCTACTGTGCTCAACTGTCACGGTAACGTGAATCAGCACATGGTTGACCAAAACTACTTCAACACATACCTTCACTCAGTCGATGTTGTGCAACTAGGCGCATTTCTGTGGGGTGTTGTTGTTGTTGTTTGTTTGTTTGCTTTCTCATCCTCTGTGTCCCACTGTAACATTGCTCCCATCTCGCTCCTTCCAGCTCTACCATTCACAGCCTTACCCAGATTTGTGTTCCCCCCACCTCCACCCCCCACTCACCATCGCCAGCAATCCACGGGCAATAATCAATGTCAAGTTATCTAGAGGCAGCACTCAAGAGGAGACACTGCACTGCTCCTAACTCACTCAGTAGCGGTAAGTTGTGCTTTTTTCTGATCCTTCCTTTACAATGATTTTTTTTTCCAAATCTACCATCACTTTTTTAAAACGGACTATAGATACGCCGTATGAGAGAGAGAGAGAGAGAGAGAGAGAGAGAGAGAGAGAGAGAGAGAGTCCTTCACACTCTTCTTTTCACGGCCTCCTTTAACCTTTTTAATAGTCTTTTTTACGTTCATTTATAGGAAATGAATTGTCTGTAATGAACAATAGTTTATGTCCCTAATTACATTCCACATTGGTGGTATTTTCATCTTCGATTTGCCAGAAAACTTCACTTCAAACTATGACTGTTCGTTTACGACTGCATCGTATATAGAGTAATTAACAACATTAAAGAATACAGTCTTTTGCAGAGTGATCTTTACGCCTAGTCACAGTGAGAAAAAAAGAAGTAGGTATTGGACTTTCATCCAGAAAATGTGTTGTTTTGCAGCAGATCAAGCAAATCAACCCTCTTTGATTACCAACTGAAGGGGTTCAAATCAGAGCGTTCAACCAGCTTAACTTACCTAGGACTGATGTCACTAACGACTTCAACTGGCAGATGCATGTGGACCGCATAGCCAGAAAAGGTGAAAAGCATGATAGGCTTCCTGATGAGAAACTTGAAGACTGCCCATGAACAGACCAAGGAAGATGCATATTTCACCCTGGTAATACCGCATCTTGAATACTGCAGTTCAGTACGGAATCCTCACTCTCTTGATCCAATTCATCGCGTCAAGCAAGTCCAAAGAAGAGCTGCACGGAATGTTAGGGTCGACTCCAGATATGACAGCAGTGTAACAATCATGCCACCTAAAACTGAAGTAGGATACTCTGGGACAACAAGACGAAAAGCACAACTGGCTGTGCTTTCTAAGATAATCAAGAGCCTGGTCGACATTCAGCCAAAGCTCAGCTCCGATAAAACTCACTCAAATCACGCAAACACACTCAACTCTCAGCAAAAACGAATGTTTTTGAAGCTCCTCCCCCTTCTGCTTGTATTAGGATCACATGCTGAAGTAGGATTGTTAAAGGTTAGAGCTGTGTCGGTCGGCCCTTGACTTCTGTTTACTTCAGTTTCAAAGCGCAGGCGAAATTCAAACAGATTTCAAAAGTAATTTTAAATAACTCCACCGGTTTTCATGGACAAACAAATTACGAGACAAAACACGAGCCGTTTCGACCTCTTAGGTCTTCTTCAGGCAAGATAAACATCTCGCGCCGAACTAGAGAAGATAAGTGATTGTCCATTATTCGTTTTCATTGTCCTGAATGTTGTTTACCTTGTCTGAAGAAGACCTAAGAGGTCGAAACGCGTCATGTTTTGTCTTGTATTTTGTAAGCCTATGTAAACCGGCGGACTTTTAAACTGTTATGTTTATTTCACCTGTTTTTCTACCACCACTTCCTTCTCGCACGCGGCGACACATGGCTGGACAAATAAGGGCCATGGATGACCATACGTCTCTACGATTTTAAGATTGAAGATTAAAGATTTCTTGTTCACACTTTTCATCACTTTGCCGTTCACCTACTTTATTTTAGATTTCACTACAACCAGTAATCTATTTTCATCTTTTAAATATTCGGTGCATTGTTCCATGAACAACACCTGTAATACTGGAAGACAGTCAGCCATTACATGCGCCGTGCACCCTCAGTAAACAATTATGTAAACTGACATGACCTCTTAGAGAACTGACAAAAGCCTGTATGCCAGTTATAATATGGCAAGCAACAGTTAGGGCTTGTGCGGGTCATTTACTCATTCTTGCAAGTTGGCGACCCAAGGTGTTGCGCTTTCCGTGAATCTGTGAATGAGAGATGTGCTCGTAGATGGCGATATTTCCATTGTATTAGTCTAAGGACCCTTAAGGTTCAGGTTCAGGTTCAGGTTTATAGCGACAATTGCTTTTGCAATTATAGCTAGATCTGGCTTTACATGTCCCTTCTATGTGTTATCTGGTCTTTGTACGGTCAGGTCTTTAATTCGCTCAAGTCTTTATTTATCATAGTCAAAATAAATAGTCTTCAATAATATACTATCATCGATAGAGGTTTTGAAAAGATTAGTATTTTGTGCACGTTTAATGTTAGGGGTTAATTTCTTCCAAAGATTTGTTACTAAAAGAAAATTTCCTTAGGTTAGTGCGACAATATTCATGATAAATTTTATCCACACTATTTCTGGTAGTATCAACTCTTGATGCAGTCAAAAAAAAAATTGAAATAGGAATATTGTCAACACAATTAAATATTTTATAGACTTGGATCAAATCGCCCCTCACTCGTCTTGTTTTTAGGGTAGGCAGTCCAAGAGCTTTTAACCTACCTTCATAGGGAAGATTTTGTATATTCTTTACAAGCTTTGTTGCTCATCTTTGTACTCTTTCCAAAGCAGCAGACTGCCTCTTTAATCGAGGATACCAAATTGTATTTCCATATTCCAAATGTGGTCTAACGAAAGCCTTGTATAGTTTTGTAAAAATATCTTTACCTATGTGAATAAAAGTACGTTTACCAATCATTTTATTAGCTTTATTTATAGAGTTTTGAACATGCTTATCGAATACCAGGCCAGAATCAAAAGTGACACCAAGATCTTTTTCATAATCACATGTTTAAATATCTGCACGCTCACCAGTATTGCTGTTTAGCATTGTATATTGGTATCTTGGGTTCTTACGTCCAACATGTAACACATTGCACTTGTCCGCATTAAAATGCAAGTTCCATGTGGTAGACCATTCGGATAAGTTATCAATATCATTTTGTAATGTATTATGATTAGAAGTTGTATTGTGAATTTTTGTATCGTCTGCAAATATTTTGCAAATACTTTTCATCGAGTTTGGCAAATCATTTATAAATATTGTAAATAATATGGGACCCAAAATACTCCCTTGTGGTATACCACTTAGAACTTCCGTAAAATCTGAATATGAACTTCCTACTCTGACTCCTTGCTGTCTTTTAGTTAAAAAATCCCTTATCCATGTATGCACTCTGCCTGTAATTCCATATGCTGATAATTTCACTAAAAGCCTGTCATGGGGAACAGAATCGAAAGCCTTTTTAAAGTCTCAATAAAGTATATCTACATTGTTGCCATTATCTAAAAGTTTTGTTATCCTCCATGACAAGTAAAAGTTGTGTTTCACAAGATCGATGTTTACGGAAACCATGCTGGCATTCTGTGTATAAATTGATCAAGGCCATATGATCTACGATAACATCCCGTATAATCGATTCTATAATCTTACATACAATTGATGTAAGACTAACAGGCCTATAATTTTCAGGATCTGTCCTAGTACCTTTTTTAAATAAAGCTGTTACATTTGCAGACTTCCAATCCATAGGTACCACACCTGATTCAATTGACTTGTTGAACAAAATACTGAAAGGTAATGCTAGCTCATTATATGACTCCTTAAGAACTCTTGCAGGGATCATATCAGGTCCACAAGATTTGTTAGGGTTTATATTTTTTTTAAGCCTCTCTCTGACTGCACTGGGTGTAATACACATATCAGTTACAGTGACTCCACTGGACCTTGAACCAACTTCCAACATAGGAACATTACTGGTATCTTCTTTTGTGAACACACTAGAAAAGAAGTCATTTAAAGTATTTGCCTTATCTTCATCTGACACTGCTAAACCACTATCTTTTGTATTCAGTGGACTAATGCCAATATTTGTCTTGGTCTCGGATTGTACATACTTCCAAATTTTTTTAGGATGAGCTTTACAATTTGGCGCAACTTTTATTCAAATTCGATTCTTTCTTTTCTTTTTATTTTTTCACATTTATTCCTCTTCCTTATGTACTTCATATACTCACTACCTTGTTTAGTGCACATAAATCTTTTATATGCATTTTGTTTTTTTGTAACTTTCCTCCATGCTTTTTTATCCAACCATATTGGTTTTGTTCAATATATGTGTTGAACACTCTTTTTTTTTTTTTTAATATGTTTATCAATACACTTATGAATAGTGTTCTTGATCATTTTCCAACTCTCATCCACATCCAAGAGGGTACTTTCACACCAATTTATCATACCCAAATCTTTTCTTAAATTTTCATTGTCACCCTTATTGAAATCATATCTATATTCACCCTTTTTGAATTTTTTTCCCCTCTATGTAAAGAAAAAAATGATAAAACCTCGTGATCACTTTTTGCAACTGGGGCACTATGTTCAATATCTGAAATCACTCTTTCATCTTTAACCAAAACGAAGTCTAATATACTCTCTTTTTGATTTAGTATTTTCCTTGTCGAATTTCGTACCACTTGAGTAAGATATACACCCCTTAGACACTCTATAAAGTGTTCATCTCTCTCATTTGACCATGTACCTTTCCAATCAATATCAGGATAATTAAAATCACCCGTAATACACACAGCATCATAAGACTGTATTGTTTCCATTTTCAGAAGTTTAAATAGTTTTTTCATCATTTTCTTGTGACGAAGCAGGATTTTTGTATTTGTTTCCAAATAAAACAGTCAAGTTTTCTTTACTTTTGAATTGAACCCAGACACTTTCCTCAAAATCCACATCATTTAATTCCTTACATTCGTGAGCACATAAGTATCTCTTAACATATAAAAAGGCACCTCTTTTAGAATTATTACTTATAAACAAATCGTAACCAGGTATAGCGAATTCTGAATTGTTGAAATCTTTCAAATTTTGGGGAATAGCCTCAGTAATTGATATAATATCAGTATTCTTATCATCAATTAAATCGAGAAATTCACCTTTTTTATTTAATAACCCATCAATGTTAGTATATAAAACTTGTATTGGAAAATTTTGATTTGAAACAGCTGTGTATTTATTCTTTACAATATTTACATTTTTCTTGTAGGATTCCTTCTTGTCTCAATTTCCAGATGACTCACCCTGACCAGGTCTGGGTGATCTTTTCACAATTTTCCCATTTCTGATCTGTGTTTCCCCATTTTCGGCTCTCTGTTTCATCTCCTCTCTTAATTCTGTTTCATCCGTCTCTCTCTCTCTCTCTCTCTCTCTCTCTCTCTCTCTCTCTCTCTCTCTCTGGTGTGTAATCAGGATTTATGTACATTTTATCCTTTTGTTCAGTCTTCCCTTTATTGATTTTGTAAGCATTCTTCAGGATTTCTTGTTTTATTTCTTTTTTTGTACACCTTCACTCTCAGGAGGCGCGGCCTACTTCCTCCTACAGGCCCAACTCTGACAGGGTCTATGAACTTATCTTTTTCATCCTTCAGCTCTGGGCAAATCTGGTTCACTATTTTATTGAATTTGTTCAAGCTATTCCCAGACAGAAGTCTCTATGCAATCAGGTAATTTGTTTTTGTCGATTATGTTGCATTTCACAAAATGTATGGCCAATTATATTGAAATACAGTAAAAAGATACATGAAGTCTCGCGACATCTCGCAAAACGGTGCAGTCATCGTTCTTTTTGCTTTCACGTTAGTCGCCATGAAAGTCAAGGGAGAGGTATGTGACATGAAATTTTTGTTAAAACGGTTTATTTTTGTTGTAGTATTTATCTTTTGTCACCGATTTGATCACGAATATGGTTTGCACTTTCAGTGATTTGTAAATAGATATACTTCATTCATAAACCAGTAATTTTGGTTAGATACGCATTGAGTCCGAGCACGTGTTCACTTCAGACGTGAGTTCGCACTCGTGTTCGGGACGCCATAATTTAGACTATCGAGAGTCAGAAGGCACTATTGAGTAAATCTGAATTTCCCAGTTGGGTTAAATCCTAGATTACTGAAGTAACCTGCCGGTTTTTCATTCAGATTTGACATTGTTTAATGCTTCAACTGTATTTGTTCATTTTACTTGATAGTTGATCTTTGCGGTGTAGAAGGCCTAAATTTAATTTTCATTTACTTTATTACACGGTAACTCGTGAACATCGACCTGCAGAACAGAATTCCATTTTCAAACTCGGGATCAGGATTTGGGGCGTTGTATCAAAACAGCTTAGCCTAATTAGGCTTTATACGCCCCTTCTGTATCATATCCATTATTTAAAACACTAGTCAGACCGGTTATTGAATATGGCAATGCTGTATGGACAACAAATTTGAAAAAAAAAAAAAAAAAAAAAAAAACGGTAATCCCTTCAAAGATATTCAGAGAAGATTTACAAAAAAGATTAGTGGATTGCAGAAGTATTCATATGAACAAAGGCTTCAGTTTTTGAAATTACCAGGTTTGGAATACAGGCGCCTACGTGGCGACATGATTAAAACTTACAAACTGACCACATGGATTTTATGACATTAAAACCACTGGCACATTATTTCAGTTGAATACAGAATCTACAACTAGAGGGCATCAGTTCAAACTAACCACCAAAAAAAAAATGACTAAAACTTTAAAAGCAGCAAACTTTTTCACTGACAGAATTGTTAATACTTGGAATAACTTGCCAGTCAGTGTTGTTGGAGCAGAGACTGTTAACACTTTCAAAAATTGTCTTGATAAATACTGGATACACCTTATGTTTCAAACAAATATTGACTTGCATTTTTGAAAACCATGCATGTACTTTATAAAAGTGCGAGAATAAGACCAAAGTATTTTTGTTTTAACCATAAAGCTATCTACATTGAGCAGGCTAAAGGCTGAAAATGCCTAATATGCCACCAATATTAGATGATAACATGATATGACCAATCGCAAATACATTATGTGTGATTCATGGGACTTACTGTCCTATGAATCACACGAAAAGTCTATAGGATCAGTTGTCATAGAATTAAAATCCAGTTTTTTTGTTTCAAAGGCTAGATTATATTTATATTACTAGATTGATTTAGATATAATGAGTTATCTGAAGTACACATTCACTGATGAAATATTGCTTACGATCGTGAGTAGTCATTGAAAAATGCAAGATTTGTGTTTCGTGTATATCATGGGGACAATGCCTGGAAGTTGAAAAAGCCATACTTCAAGATTCAGAATGGTTTGCCAGCATGAATGACAAGTATTACTAATTTTAATTGTAACAAAACGATATATTTAACAGTGAAGAATATCAGATAACTTACCTCAGGCACAGATGACTGTTTGGAAAGGAGAACTATGAAGATTTGTCTGCAGAGTTGACTTGCACCTATCATGCGTCTCGGGCGCATCAAAGTAAAACGGAAAGGGACATCACCACTTTTGGGTGTAATTTCTCATTTCCTGTACAGTTTTCTGTGTACTGCGTCACTGATACTGGTTTATGTTTTCACACTTTATTCCCCGACCAGCCACAGAGACTCGAAACGCTTTCGTTCGTTCGAAATTCAAATAAAAAGTTTAGGTGTTACGGGTATATCATTTAGGACAGCATGAAGAGATTTTTCTTTTCTTTTTTCAAATGAATATTTATTTTGATGTAATTTGTTATCAATGTATGTGGCTTTGTAAACTATTAGTGGCAAATACTGCTGGAAAAAACATGGTGGCAATGGTGACGAACTTTAGTAGAGCTTTTTTTTGGTTTTTGTCAACGTGGGACGTCATACTTAGTGCTCGTAATACAAAGTTTGGCATCCTCAAATAGGCACTTTTTGTTAAAACACTAAGTTGAATGCATTGTTTTCATGATATTTAAACAAATTGCCATGAAATACAAACTGCCATCAGCACGTCTGGAAGGCTCCACTCGAATTCAAAGCAAGTAGGCTCTCTGGCGAATTTTTTTTTTTTTTGAAATTATATGGAAAAAGAAAATTGACAAACCAAATTTTATACACTTGATAGTATAGCCATTTTTCGAATTCAGTGCACAGAATTTTATAAAACAACTATTTCACAGCTTTTAATGCAAGTCACTTAAATGACTGACCCCTAATTGTCACCAGTACTGGAGAACAACTCATAAAGGCTATAATCACATTTGTTTCGCGTCAGTGTTTGTGTGAACAGTCTGCAAAAAGTAGCTTCTAGAAATTTCAGGATGCCTTGAGGTAATGGAGCAGGTTTAAATCATTTGGGAAGGGGGGGGGGATTTTACTAAGCTGAGTTTCTCTTCAAATACTTAATAGGTTACACAGTGAGGTGGCTGAAGCCTGAAATTGAAACAAAGTAAAACAAATCATTGTACCGCCATTGCGGCCAAATGAAAGACAAATTACAAAACAAACACTACGCATTTCAGCCTCATTGGTCTTTGTCAGTCGAAGCAAATGACATTGAAGATGATGAAAATGAAGCATTAACAGAAGACACTTCTGTTATCTTCTCAGACTGGGCACAAAAGGGATGAGGGCACACAAATTATTGCAACCAGTGTGAGGAGATAAGTAACCGTCCATGAATTGTTTTCATTGTCGTGAATGTTAGTCGTCTTGCCTGAAGACGACTGAAGTTATGAAAGAGGTGGAAACGCCTGATAATTTGTCTTTCATTTCACAGTACAATAATTTTTCTTTTTCTTTTTTCTTCTTCAAATAAGTAAGAGTAATTGTTTGTTTTTTTATTTCATCACGTGTTTTTCCCACCCTCTCACAGTTACAGTGAAATAAAAGGCAGCTGTTAAATCTGTATGTACAGGGACAGAAAATGAGAGATTCATTATTTCATAGCTGATTTTTAGTCATCCTTGGGACTTGCTGATTAAAAAAAAAAAAAAAAAAGAAAGGTGTCCCCTCAAATTCTACTTTTTTTTCTTTTTTTTTGTCTCAGATTCTACTTAACCTTCTTAAGTGAAGAGTTAATAAAAGTACATGAAGTACAATAACAAGTCAGTAGATATAATTCAACATGGTATTGCCTGCACATACATGATTAAGACTTGAGAACTTGAAATCAGTTGTAACATTAAAATGCATTCTTCTACCATTCATACAGCATAACTGAATATGAATAGGACAATGTTTCCCACACTGTATGAGTGCATATAAGAAAGCTCTATAGAAAACATTGTCATGCTTCTCCCATTCACATACTCCTTGGACTGATTAACGAAATCATCTCCATGTTCTTCTCAGTCTTTAAATGCACACTCTCTTCAGTCTCTGTCTCCCTCATCATCGCACATGCACATTCCAAAATGTATCCATTTCATAGTTACATACATTAAAAAAGAAAGGGATCACAAGCAATGACTGCATGCTGCTCACATTTTTTAAGTACTTCTTGTCTCAGTGTGATACCACTCTGATGGAGTTTAATCACAGAAAAACTGAGGGTAGGAGGTGGGAATGGTGAATCGGGGGTTGAACTTGGTGTGGAAAAGGGGAGAGAAGTGCAGTCTGTCAGCCTCGAAGCTGACTGGTCAGTTATCTATTGACAGGCGGTCAAAAAGAGGTTGTCCACCGGACAAGTGGAAAGAGCACTTCCATTTGTCCGCCATAAAGTTAAATTGTTTTGTACAGTTAGACAGGTGGATATTTTTAGCCCCGATGTACTTCTGTCTGGGGAATGTGTTCATCTTCCGAGGATGCGAGACTAACCCTTTGCTGTCTTGCTTGTAGTACAAGTAACTCCAGATCGTGAAGCAAGGCAAGTCGTCAGGGAATGATAACATATAAATCTCAAAATAAAACTTGGTGCAAGTATGAATAAGTGAACTTTAACCCAACACTTTTTCTTGAAGTTACACCATCATTTGAGCTCTCAGAATTCTATAACAAACCTGCTCACTTGTGCTTCTGTCCAAAACATGACTCTTGTTTTCTGAGAACAGTTAAATATGTTAACTAGGTTTTTTTCCCCTATGATATGAAGTAAACATGCACACACGTACCTCTGTCCTAAGATTGATTCCACTTTCTGAGGACATCAGTTGTGTGCTAAATAAAGTAGCTCCTGTCGCCTGTTACGCATTTGCTAGCGTTGACAGTGAATTGAGGGGCTGATAATGTTATCACAGATTAATGTGCATTTGTGTGTTGCTGCTTATCTCTCATTCAAGCGTTAGATTTAATGGTATATAGCTTCATCCTTGGCCTGTTTTGTTATAGTCTGGATTAATTGCATTATAAATCATTTCTTCATTTAAGTCGTTTAATTTATAGTTGTATGACTTATGCAGCTTACAGTGATGGATCTGTGCAGAGGTTCTTCTAAAGGGTTTGAGATTTAATGTTGGCTAACCAACCAGTGGCACTTAAAAATCACTTTGTTCAAAGTTTGTCTGTGGTTCCTGTTGCTGGCGATGAATTTTACAGATGGATTCAGTTTATGATTCCAGTGTCATAAGCGACAACCTAACAATTTCTTAGATCTGTAAAGATTCCATACACTTCTCAGACTCCATTGTAACAGTGATCCTAATTAAATGCAAGAGCACAGATTAGTCACCAAATACTATGCCAGTGCACAGAGTCATGCTACAATAACTTGCTAACATGCTTTAGTTTGGCTCTAGGTATTCTGATTTTCACTGCCAGTGGCGTTTGCTGAACAGAGATCTACATTGTTGTTGTGCCATTTTCAGGCTGTAGGACTTAAAATAAGGCCAGACTTCTTTATTTTATTTTATTTTTTTTATAAATCAGGCTACCAGTAAAGTGCCCAGCTTCCTCAACTAAGTTAGGAGTCTGGTTGGTTCTTTGTTCATGATGGCCAGGTCTTGGCACATTATGTAAATGAATGAAGCAGTTCCTGTCGTCCTTAATTTACATTGAGAAAAGAATAATTGCACTTCTTTTTTGCTACAGCACATAAATTTATAGAAAAATCTGCTAGATGGGTGTGCACACATGTTCCTCTGTCCAAAGATCGATTTCATTTTCTGGGGACATGAGATGTATTTAACATAAAGTGCGCCTTTCGCCTGTCAGTATTTTGCTTATATGAGTGAATAAAGGGTCTTACTGTTGTAGGATATCGAAATCTCAATATTGAAAAAGTGAGACGGAGAATCGGTTAAATTTTATTCCTACCGTGTGTCTGCGTTTTGCATGCATTGACTGGGGGGGGGGGGGGTCCCATTCTTCCTCTAACTGTGCTCAACCACTGTCTTGACACAAGTGTTTTGCTAGAAGGTATTGTGTTATCTTGAAGCAACTCAACAGATTAACAAAGTTAATCATTGTTTAATTTTATCAGTCTTTTATTGTGTCACTGCACAGTGTCCCAGACACATGCGCAGAAGTTATGTAAGTACCTCTATCCAAAGATTCAATATTTCTGTGGACATCAGATGTGTGCTATATTTGTATGTAAGTGAATAGGTTGCCTTTGTGCGTAAGATTCCATCTCAGATTTAAACATGTAGTATTTGTTTTAGTAAACCACTCTTCCATCCCCATCCCTTTTTTTTGTGTGTGTGTTTTTGTTACGCTACTTGCAGCACATAAAGAAATTCTTCAGATGAATCAGCACACATGTACCTTTGTCCAAAAATTTTCATATTCTGAGGACAACAGATGCATGCTGAATAAACCAGTTCTTACTACCAACCTGTCCTGCTTGTACTAAAATTAATCTAAGGGGTTGATATTATAACTACTTAGAATAACACATGTAAAAGTGTTGATTACTGCATTTTAAAGGTGTTCATTGCAGCATCCATTGATGTATTAGATTTTTAACTGAAGCAGCGTATATGTACCTCTGCCCATAGAGTATGCACACATTACCTCTGTCCAAAGAATGTTTGCTTTTTCTGCGGACATCAGATGTGTGCTACATTAAACAGCTCCTGTCGCCTGTCTTACTTTTGCTTGTACAGACAGTGAATTAAGGGGCTGATAATGATTTATTTCAGAAGAAAAGTATTAATCACTGCAATTAAAACCCAGTTTTTCAAATTCTGTGGATATATTGGATGAATATGTACCTCTGCCCATAGAGTATGCACACATTACCTCTGTCCAAAGAAGGCTTGCTTTTTCTGCGGACATCAGATGTGTGCTACATTAAACAGCTCCTGTCACCTGTCTTACTTTTGCTTGTACAGACAGTGAATTGAGGGGCTGATAATGACGTATTTCAGAAGAAAAGTATTAAGGGGCTGATAATGATGTATTTCAGAAGAAAAGTATTAATCACAGCAATTAAAACCCAGTTTTTCCGTATCTGTGGATATACTGGATGAATGTGCACATATGTACCTCTGTCAAAAGATTGAGCCCATTTTCTGAAGACATCAGATGTATGCTATATAATTTATAAATCAACTCCTGTCATCAGCAGTGATTTTGGAAGTTGATACCGTTTCAATCTCGCCTAAGTGTTCATTTTACTTCATAAGTTAATTATATACGTGTGTGTGTCAGTGGGTGGGTGTGAGCATTGTTCCTGATGTCCACAGTGTTTTTTCTGTCTTTGCGGCAGACTCAGCTTTTTTTAATTCCAGAAAATCTTTCACACTTTACTCTTGTAGTGTAGAATTGAACACAGAAAAAACAAGTACTTTTAATTGTTGGTAGTGAAAAAACATATGGTTTCACAATTATTCTAGCTTTGATATGTCTGGCACACCAGACTGCCATTGCCAATCATAGTAAGTTACAAATGTACTAAAATGTTCTTTGATTGAAACTTTGTATTGTATGTCCTTTGTGTAGATTTTCTTAATCATAATGTTGACATTGAGACATGGTAAACCACAATACTGAAGAAAGATGAAGTAATTCAAAGGATGTAACACTACTTTAAATTTGGGAGTTTTGTTTTTGTTATTGAGAAGGGGAGAGGGTATCAAAAATCTCCCATGATAAAAACATCATGAAGACAAGGTCAAGTAAATGTCAGAAAACTTTTTGTTCTAGCTCTGACATGCTAGAGGACGTGCATTTAACATTTGCTATATTTGTTTTTAAGTTTGTATGTTTTTCGGCAGCAGTTTTGCAGTCTGTCATCGCTTTAATTCTATCTCCCCCCCTCTCCCCCCCCCCCCCCCCCCCCCCCCCCCCCAGTGTTTCTGCATCACCCCCAGCCCATATTTTCTGTGCGTCCTGTTGTTTAGTCATATCCCTTTAGTTTAACCTCTGTCTTCCAATATTTTAAAGGGGGGGGGGGGGGGGGGGGGGGGGGGGGGGGGGAATATGTGCGCACATGCGATTTGAGAAGAAAAAAATTCAGCGTTATTTGGCTTTAGACATTTTTTTGTTTGGCTAGTTATTTCTCTTTTAATAGAACAAAGGTTGTTTGTTTGTTTTTACTTGATTTGTTGTTTTGTCTTGCCAATGATGACATTTGTGAAATTGTTCTCCTTTAAGTTCAATCTTCTTGCTCTCTTTAGTGTTGTGCATATGAAAAGGAAATTATTCTTCCCAATAACGGTGAAGTGATTTGCATTCGCAGTTGAGAGAGTACAAGGTTGTGGGGCGTGGTCTGCCCAGCTCCAAGGTGCGCACTCCCACCTTGTACCAGATGAGAATCTTTGCACCTGATCAGGCCACTGCCAAGTCACGTTTCTGGTACTTCCTTAGCCAGCTGCGAAAGCTGAAGAAGGCCACTGGCGAGATTGTCTCCTGCAGCAGGGTAAGTGCTCATTTACTTTACAGTAATTTTGTGTGTGTGTGTGTTGCTGTTCCACCTTCTGCGCTATCTCAGTGGCATGGCACCCATGCCGTTCGTTCCGAGTGCACACACACACACACACACCCCTTCATCCACACACACACACACACACACACACACACAGCCTGGCCCGCCACAGCCCAGGCTCCGGCAATCCTCAGAGAGCAGTCAATGTCAAGTCGTCAAGAGGCAACCTACCAGAGGAGACACTGCACTGCTGCCGAGTCACTTTGATGGTGTTCAATGGCGCCTGTTCGGATACAACATATGCAGGACACCACCAACTAAGCCCCTACTGATGGCAGTGATTGCTTAGCCACGGAGCTGGTGTGAGCAAGTTCTCCATCTGGAGGGCACCACATTTGTCCATCAACAGCCCCATGAATTTGCCAACACCGGTAACCGCGATGGAATCAAACTAAGGCCATAGATGTGGAGAGGACACAACTGAGGTCAGCATGACAGCTGGACATGAAGGGCCACAGAATTTGTGACTTTGTTGTTATTGTTTTTTATCATTATTCCTGATCGTTGAGAATGAGTATGATGAAGATGATGCTGAGTCTGCTTTACAGGGAAGTACTGTACAGTTACTTTCATCCTGGCATCAACCAGGCCCGAGAGACACAGACACCTGCAGTGTTGGTCAGGAAAGTAGAGCAATACTGTCAGAGCCGCATCCATCTTGTGGAGGAAGCTTGACTGTGTGGTCTGTCTTCCGAACTGAGCCTGTAGCAAACTCAGCTCTGGGTAGGAGCTGGTCAGGGCAGAAAAATCCCACATGGCACTGATGGGAATCAAACCCATGATCTTCTGGTCTGGTGTCTGTGACACTAACCACTTCAACATGGTGCCTGGTACCAGTAACTTTTTTTTTTATCCATAGAGTTCTGTTGTACTTGTAAGTGTGCCATCAGTCCACATTTTTCCCCTTGAATGCCTTTCTGTCGGTAGTGATAAGAAAACTATGTGATGTAAATCGTATTGATGGGATATTATTTGAGAGTAATCCTGGTCTTGGTAAGAGGTGGTGAAATGAAGGGAAAGTAGAGGTTATGAGCTTTGTGTGTGTGTGTGTGTGTGCAGGTTTTTGTGTGTGTGTGATGTAAATAAGTGCAGGAAAAGGCATTTAGGTCAGTTAAAGCACATAGTTACTTATGAGAGTTTTGCTCTCTTGACAACATTTCATTTTTGAATGTATTCATTGTATGCCTGAGAACAACTTTTATTGCTAGAAATTAAGACATGTCCTGCATTCTAGATACCTCTAGATATTCTGCCGATTTTTATTTGGGGGGGAGGGGGGGGGGGGGGGGGGGAATGATGACAGTGTGGACATACAGTATAGAGGAATGAAAATGATTCACACATGCACAAGTTCATTTACTAATAGTTTTTTTCTTCTTTTTTTTCCGTAAAGTTAATGATAGGTTGCTAATGAGCCTGACTGACAACTTTCCCTGAATGTCATTCTACCATTCATAGATTAAATGTTACTTAGGTCAGTAGTGGTCAGTGTACACTGTCAAAATCATGGTGGTGACCAAGGTGCCAGATGAAAAAGGAAATCCAGTTGTGAATTTTTACATTGCAGGTGTATGAGAAGAGACCCCTGAAGATCAAGAACTTTGGAGTGTGGCTGAGATACAACTCACGCTCCGGCACGCACAACATGTACCGTGAATACAGGGACCTGACTGCTGCTAAGGCTGTCACCGCATGCTGTAAGTAACAGACGTGTAAACCAAGTCTAGATTCATTCTGAAAAGAAATACTGGCTTCAGTTGTAGATTCACTCATAGAAATAACCGTCAGGACATTTGTTGAACTGTCTGAATTCAGTAAGCATGTTTTTTTGTTGTTGTTGTTGTTTTTTTATAACAAACTTACTAAGCTTTGCTTAATTAAGCCTGTTTTTTTTCTAGCCCCAGACATCAAGTCTTGGCAAGTATATGGAATTTAAGTTATAAAAACATTGCAGTGGACAAATTCAAAACAAAAAGAAAATCTCTTTTAGTGTGGCTGTAAGTGAGAATGAAACTCTAGACTTTGGAACAAGAGTATCACCTTACCCACTAAATCAACCATCCCCCCCCCCCCCCCCCAATCCGTCCCCCAACCCCACCTTGTCTCAGCCACCAGCCCATTAACCCCACATCTGCCTTATGCGTTTTTATCAGAGCTGTTGTGCTGAGCAGTTGCATCACAAAATTCCCTGACATCTCCTTAGAGATAGCAGGGTTCGTACGCTCCTCGAAACTCCTTGAATTCTGACAGCGAATTTCAAGACCTTGAAAACCTTTGAAAATCAGTAAAATGTGGTTCTGTTGACCAAACCTCCTTGAAAACCTTTGAAAATCAAGCCATCAGCTCCAAAAATCTTTAATGTGGCAAAAGAAATGCCAGTTTGATTTTTCTGCATTCAGGTTACTGAAAAACTGTTTTAAAACAAATTTTTACAAACATCGTTGCGATCCTGGATCGTCTGCGATTTTACCAAGGGAGATAATTTGTCACTTCATCAAAATTGAAGTTACAAATTATCTCCCTTGGTTGATCGCCGACGACCCAGGATGTTTGATCACCGACGACCCGACAATGTTTGTAAAAATGTTTTAAAATGATTTTTTCATCAACCTGAACGCAAAAAATCAAATTGCCGTTTCATTTTTCAATTTATATGCAAGTTGTGTAGAGAGGTGGTACGAAAATTTGACCATTTTCTTTCAAAAATCATGTTTTGGGTTTTATGTGTTTGTGCTCAGTCTCTTGAAACCATCTGTGGTGTTCATTTTGTCTATTTTCACATTTTTCTTAGTAAAAAATGACTTTATTTGAAGGAGGTGTGTGTGAAAATCGCTTAACTTTATTTTCAAACGCCATTTTCTCAAAATCACTTTTTTCAACAATGGTTGATGTGCAAGGAATACAATATCTTTGGATCAAGAGTAGCTAGCTTGGTAATTTTTTTTTTCTTTTGATCAGAAATGATTTCTGCATGCAATTATATTTTATTTAGAAGTCAAAACAGCACGTATCATATGCTATTTCTGTTGGAATAATTTGAAAGCAATGAAACGCGAAGCCTGTTGGCCACCATATGGAAAAAAAATAATTAAAAAAAAAAGCAGTTTAGATATATAAAAATCCTTTTGTAATTGCATTCCTTTAGCTCAGCAAAACAGTATATAAAAATCCTTTTGTCATTGCATTACTATAGCTCAGCAAAACAAGAAAAGTCATGTTTCAAGTGCCTAACATGTCTGCTATGATACAAATACAGTTCCTGTCATGAACCTTATTTTTTCAATTTTCATAATTTTGCCCCCATTTGTGGTCCCCAAATCACACGAGCTTTGAAATCGCCCAAATATGCTTTTTTTTTTTTTCCTTTTTTTTTTTTAAACATAATAAAAAAAAATGAAGTTTTAAAAGAACAATGGTTTGATTTTCGTGCCACCGCTTGCCTTGAAATAAAATAAATGCTCCTTGAAAACTCCTTGAATTTTGTTCTTGGGAGTATGTAGGAACCCTGGATGGGAGTGTTCCAAACACTCCAGTAAGATAGCTAATTGCATGTAATTGAATCATACACAACCAACGAGACCCAATGGCAGCGCAATTCGAAGTTGACCTCCCCTCATGTCAGCCTTGGTCGAGCAGAGAGATTGAACAGAAATTAACTTTGTCTTTATTTAGAAAAAAAGGGGCTTAGTTACTGCCAAGGACACAAAATACTTTGTCTTTGTTCTTGGCAGTCAGTAACTAAGCCCCTCTTTTTCTAAATTTTGCTTTATTTTCCACCCTCAGTCACTCGGTTTTAACTTTCAGTCTTTAATCTGATACCTTAAAAAAACAAATTGTTTAATCTGGCCTCTCCTTGGCCCTCCCCCTCCCAACCCCTTTCCTCCCCATGACTGCCCTGATGTGGACCATTGCTATCAGGTGGGCTATAAAGCAACACCCCCCCCCCCCCCCCATCCTTGAAAGTACTAAGGAAAAAAAAAAAGCCACATTAGTCTCCCATGTTAAAAGTGACAATGTGAGTTTATGTTATTCCAGACACGGACATGGCTGCTCGTCACAGAGCCCGTGCTTCTTCTATCCACATCATCCGTGTTGAAGAGGTCGCTGCAGACAAGTGTCGCCGCCCCAACATTCTGCAGTTCCACGTAAGTTGGACACACTGACTTGGGGGAAAATGTGGTAAAGGTTACACAAGCAGTGATCATGATGATTATAGCAATAATGATAAATGAAAGTGCTGGGTGTCAAAATTTGATCTGTGGACATGTTGTTGGCTGGTTGACATGGCTGTTGTGTGTTTGAGAGTGAATATCTGTTTGAAATGTCTTAAACTTATGGTTTTCTTTGTTGTCTTCAGTCAGCAGAATTCATGGTTCATCGTGCACAGCTCTTAAACCGTTTTATTTGCTGTTTGGTGTTCAGTGCAGTCAATTACGCTTTGGAAATCAGTTTATTTGGCACAGTTTTGACTGGTTTTAATATCAGCACGGGCATTTTGAATGGCTTTGAAAGTCCTTAGATATTAGGGTTCATAACCTTGGAAGCCTTAAAAAGATTCCTTTTATAGGTCTGGAAAAAGTGTTGAAAAATTATCCAACTGAGAGAACATCTGGGAAAGAAATGGAATTTTGCAAAATGACCAGGGCCATAAGTATGGATCTTTGCAAAATGACAGGGCAAAAAAAAAAAAAAAATATTAGGTTGGGGGTGGGTGGGGTATGTGCTGTTAGCAATATCGTTTTTCATCTCAATCTTAGGTGTCCTTCACTGTAGCAATAAATCTTTAAATATGCACTCTTTCTCTCACTCATGTGCACGCGTGTGCACACACACAAACACCATGCTGTGTAAAGTTATTGATTGAATCAAGTTTTCTTCGCATAACTATGTGTGTGGCTGAAATTTTGGGTTTGGAAAATGTTAAGTCTGGTTTTGAAGAAGTCTGAAAATAAGTGTGCAGTGTTTGCATCAGATCTGCAAGAACCCTGTTTACTAAATAGAGAAATCAAATTGGTATCCAGTCATTGAATCTTGTGCTTTGTGTCATAATTGTGACACTGTGTGTGAAAACATGTATTCCAGAACAACAACATTAAGTTTGTGTGTGAAAATGTGTGTTACAGAACAACAGCATCAAGTTCCCTCTGCCCCACAGAGTCAACCAGAAACTGCATGCTCCACGCTTCTGCGCCAGTCGACCTCACACCACTTTTTAGACTGTCAGCGAGTGGCCAAATGCTCATTGAATAATAAAGCAGTGGTCAAAGGAAAAGTTGGTGTATTTTGTTTGTTGTTTTGGTCATGACAGAACATGTGGTAGTGTCTCACCTGAATATTTTCAGCTTTAATTGGTGCTCATCTCGTCTTGCATGGCAAAATACATGTCATCCAGCCTAAACCAAAAACTGAACTTTTCAAAACTAATCTTACCAATGGCCCAAACAGAATATGAACCACATTTTTATTACTCTTGCAAAAATATATCACTTCTGGAATCAAATTGTCTATAATTCCAATTTTGTTTTTCTCACCCCCAAAGTGTAGGAAATGCAAAACAAATGGAAAAGTTCACCATATAAACAAAAAACAGTCTTGACTTCCAATTCCCCTCCCACCCCTATTTCCTAATTAGTCCTTGAAGCTTTTATTGCCATTTACTCATGTATGCAGCAGAAATTGTCACTTGAAATGCACCAGGCCTCGACTTTATGCCAATAAATCAGTCTCCCCACCCACCCACCCACCCAACTCCGCCGTGTCTGAGAGTGAAAGTTTACATTACATTAGTGCAGCAATTCATTGAAGTTTCTTGAGGCCCGAGATCAAGGGTTGCATGTGACTTGCCTGATTTGACGACTGCATATGCATAATGGATACATGCAGTCATAACGGAAATGGAACATCTTCAACGAAAAGTCACAATAATTCTGATCACTCTACAAAAAGCCATGATGGCTGCTAACTGATTATAGTTATGCCACATTGTAATTCTTCTGCTTGATTAACTTCATGGCTGCGCCGACACCAATATCCCAAGCCAACAACCTATGATAGCATAACAATGCCACATTTTCAAGGCCATTGGTCCAGATATAACGGTGCCCAGCTGCCAAGCCTCACACTTCCAAAGTCGATGGCACCATTACCAACGCTCCAACATAAAAAACATTTATCCAGAACACTAGTGTCGCAGTCTTAACTATGTGGTGGGCACGATGACTGTTAGAAGTTCATGGTTGACCAGTCAAACTGAGCACAGCGACGTGTAAATGAGAGAGCAGCTTCTTCAATGAAACTGGGGTCGTACATGAGGGGCATGGAGCCAGGCCTCTGTCTCTGAACCTCTGCAACATCATACAATGGCAGTGAGTCAGACTGTAATCTGTTCTTTTCTATTTCGTTTTTTTTTTTTTTTTCAAAATAAAACCTTGATGGGTTACAAGTCCAATTAAACAAAGGTCCTTCATGTGTGATGGTGAATAGAAATGTTACTTGCTGAAAATTTATTTTCTAAGGTTTTAAAAAGGCTTTCCACAGAAAAGAAAATCGGTAAGTGATTACTGCAGAGAATTATGATAAAATCTAGTTAAAAAATTGTGTCGATTTCATACTTGCAGTCAAACATTTGGAGGAAGATTAGCACAGGTTTAGTTCAAATCTAAAGATTTAGCACAAATTGCAATATCGGCTTGGCATTCCTACACAACTGCACCCTAATGCATCACTTTACCCATAGCGGTGTCCTCCAGATGCTTGATGAAGATGGTCAGGGGTTTGAACGAAGTCACCTCTGCAGGAGGATTGCTGGGGACATCAGTGCTGGAGGTGGTGCTGCGACTCCTTGCCTCTGCAACAACGAAACGCTCTTAACAGATCCGTGGCTTCAGTTTGTTGACAATTGAATTAAAGGCCGATTTGTCAAACGCAACTTCTTTTTCCCCCAACAGATGGTTTCCAGGCAGAAACATGCTAATACTTCTTCAGCATACTTCTTCACAGCATGCACTCATTTAAACAAAATGATGCAGAAAGTTTAGAAAACAACAACAATAATGTTTATATTCTATGAATCAGATCAGCTGAAAAAGAATACCTTCTGTATTCAAGAACTTTGTTATCAGGAAAGTTATGAGGAATCATATGCTGCAAATAATATTACCATACAAATTAAAGCACAAACAAAAATTAAATGGGGCCAGAGGTAGCACTTGAAAGCAGACAAAAGAAATTTGAAGCAATTCTAAAGAAAATCGTTGTAAACTTTAAAACAAAACAAAACTGGAGGGTGGGGAAGCAGAAGAGGGGGTCAGGAGGGAAGAGGGCTGTGTCATCTTCCGAGTCTCCCCAGTGTGCAGTCACGATCCACAGCAGTCACAAGAAACAATCAAATCTTAAGGCCACCCAGTAAAGGAGACGCTGCACTTGCCGTTTACACTACATTTTGTATGGTGCCTGTTGTGATCCACTGTATACAGGACACTGACGACGACAACAACTGTCAATGTAGACCAGCCGCCATGGCGAAGTGGTTAGCGTCGCGGACTCCCGGCTGGGAGGTCGTGGGTTCGAATCCCATCAGAGTCAAGTGGGTTTTTCTGCCCTGACCTGCTCCTACCCAGAGTTGAGTTTGCTGCAGACTCAAATGGGAAGACTGGGACCACACAGTCGAGTTTAATCCACTTAACCCTCTTCAGTATGCACTTACCTGAGCTTAGTTACGCCGAAAACCATCGGCAAGATAAGTAACTCCGCAATTTGAACATGGTTACCCATTTAAAAATGAGTTTAAAAGAGAGGAAAGGAAATAATGAAATGAAAATCATTTTAAAAATTCCTACGAATATATATGTTGCTATATCATAAGTTTGAAGAATGTCACATGAGCCATTTACTCGGGGGAAAAAAAAATCTTCAGAACTTTCTTCCGAATCGTTGTTTATCATATCTGGAACCTCATCCCAGTCGAAATCTAGGTCACTGTAAGCTTCATCACCCAGCACTTTCACTAAGTCTTATGCTGTAAATCCCACAAATCACAGTATCTTCATTACTAAATCTCATTATAGAACGGCAGAAATCAAGGTGAAAAACAGCATTTTGACCACAAAACTTAAAAAAATTCATAACTCGAGAACTACGGCACGTATCGACTCACGTTTTTTTGCAAACGGAAGTGAATGGCTACAGGAAGAAGGAATTCACGTTCTCGCGAGACTTCCTTTTCTACGAGAAACATGGCGGCGCCCATTGTTGCCATGTGTTTACCAGGCGCTGGCAGGCGCTCAGCCTTTTGGCAGTGTGATTTCTGGTCGGGCGCTAACGGGTGCATGCTTGTCAAGAGACTTAATGGATGCGTTTCTGAGAGCATTGCTCAAATTTCCTGACCAACACTGCAGGTGTCTGTATCTCTCGGGCCTGGTTGACGCCGGGATATATTATGAAAGGAAGCGTAGAGTACAGCCCTGTCATGTAGTCTCAGACTGAAATGGAAATCCGTAGCATCATCTTAATCATCCTCATTCTCGTCGATCAGCATAAAAAAAAAAATGTCTCAAATTCTGTGGCCCTTCATGCCCTGCTCTCATGGTGACCTCAGTTTCGATGTCCTCTCCACGTCTGTGGCCTTGGTTTGGTTCCGTCAGGGTCACCGGTATCGGCAGGTCCATGGGGGCTGTCGTTGGACGGACGTGGTGGCGCCCTCCGGAGGGAGAGCTCACTCGCGCCGGCTCCGCGACTAAGCAATTATTGTCGTCAGTAGGGGGCTAAGTAGGTGATGTCCTGCATATGTTAGATCAGAACAGGCGCCACTGAACAACACCGAAGTGACTCGGCAGCAGTGCAGCGTCTCCTCCGGTGGGTTGCCTCTTGACGGCTTGACACTGACTGCTCCCTGTGGATTGCCAGTGCCGGGACTGCGTCGGGGCCGACCGGGCTGTGGCTGTGGACGGAGTGTCGAAATGAGCAGCGTGGGTGCACTGCCTCTGAGGTGGCGCAGAGGTTGGGACAGAAAAAAAAAACAACCAACTGTCAATGTGGTGGGTGCTACCACCCCAGTCACCACTAGAACTGGGCACAAACGGACACGAAATTTGAGACTTTTTTTTTTTTTTTTTGGATAATGATCAATAAGTATGAGGAAGATGAAGATTATGCTATGGAGATCTGTTCCAGTCAAAGACTTCATGAAAGCAATGTACTCTATGCCTTTCATGATATATCCCCGCATCAGTCAGACCCCAGAAATGTAGAAATCTGCAGCGCTAGTCTGGAGGTATGAGCAACACTCTCGGACCACATTCGTTTAGTAGATGAAACTTAAAAGCGGTTGTCTTCCCATAATGAGCTCAAAGCATGTCAGCTCTGGGTAGGAGGTGAAAGAAAGGCCTCCAATCAAAATCAAACTTGTTTGCCCGCGAGCACACAAGCTCACCACATTTGTCACAGCACCACAGTATGCAGTAACATTTCTTACAAATTTTTTTCTTTTCTAGATAAAAGAGGAAATGCAGATGATGGTATATAAAATAAAAATGGTTTTTGACTGCTGATCTTCTGTTTTACCGATACGAACATGTTCAGATTTACAACAGATACAAAAAAATTTTTTAAACCAGAAGAGAAATCATCAACGTTTAAATATGCATTCATCCATTTACATAATAGTGTGTTTTTGTACATCATATACATAATCATTTTATCCTTCATTTGATGTCACTGGTCCTGAAGACGGTCTATGACTGAAACCTTGATAATTTCTGGGTTGTTTTTTTTCCTATTGTAAATCTAATGAACATCCTCAAAGATAGTTTGTAATGGTATGTGTACTTTCTGTGGGATTGAAAAAGGTTCAGTCTAACTCTTAAACCCGTTCGCTGCTTGAAAATGTTACAAACAAAGGCTTTCCCAGTGCCAGGGAAATCTAATGATTTGGGGGTAATAATTAACAAAAAATTCTAGCTCAGAAACTACAAAAGATATAACAATGAAATATATACGATTTTTGAAGGAAATTGAATGAAGGTTTTGAATCTGGGCTTCTTTTGTTTTAATTTTGATAATAAAAAAATATTTAGGCATTTAGATTTGGATAGATTTTTTTGCACGATCAAAAACATATATGTATTTACCACTACAGCTTCACATCCAAAAAAAACACAAAGCAAAAAAGTTGAAAATAAAGTTTGTATTGTCACACTACACACGTACATGAAAGTAAAACAGTTTAGAAGTCTGTCAAGACGCTCGCACTCTATGCAGACAGGTCAGTCCACGACCACGCCCCCCTCCCCCCACCACGCCCCCTTGCTGGACTTCAACCCTCTCTTTCACTCCTCCTCTTCTCTTCTGCCCCATGTCACGCCGCGAGCAGGCCACGCTCCCCTCTCGCGCTGACTATCACATCACTGGCCACTGGCACGCAGTGCAGAGTACACACAAGGCGAGCTCGTTCGACGCTGGCAAACCAGTCAGCTGAACACACACTGAGGTCACACAGCCCGACTCAGTAACTGACGAATACGGTCAGCAATTCCATCACAATCATCATCTCACCTTCATGCTCGAGTAAGTTGTTGAATAAAAGATTATTGTCTTTGTCAAAAATGATTAGCAGAGCCTGCTCAGCTGTGTAAATACGTTGATTTGGTCGCTACCCTTGTCGAAGGTTGCGCCGCCATCTTTGCAAGCGAGACGAAGTGCTGGCTGGTCATCCAGTCAGTGATGAGAATAAATGGGCTTTCCCCTCACGTGTGGTCATTTGCATATCATTTTAATACTCCAGACATATAAGGCTTACTACGCACACTCTATTTAAGTCCGTTAATAGAAATAGTAACGAATGAAAATTCAAGAAAAATGCATGACGTCAGTGGATGGCCCATAGGCACTGGGAAAGCATTTTTACTTTGGCGTCAGCTGACGGCTTATAGGCACTCTTCGGGTTAAAGGTTCTGTGAATTTCTTCAATAATTTTGGAGAGGCAGAGATTTCACGTGAGAGAGATGAAAACTGTTGTGTAAGTTCATTCTAATTCAACTCTTTTTCTTATATATAAGTAGTTTGTAGATAACTTACCAACGGATCGGTCTTCTGTATCTGCTGATCCATCAGATCTGCGGTATGTCATGATCAGCCCTAAAACAATCATTAGCATGCATTCAGTTTGTATCTAATACAAAGGCTAAATAACAAAGCAAACTAACAACAGTTGCTTCAACTGACAGAAGAAAAAAAAACACCCATTCCCAGATGTATACAAAATTTTGTATGATAGAACTGATTTTTCAGTTTGCAATTCATTAATCGGTTCCATTCAGATTTGTTACCCTGAGACACTGAAAAGCTCTAAGAAAATTGTCTAAAATGATAAGCAATGGAAGACACATAATGATAGCAGAACTCTACATTTCATTTATCTCACTGAAGAGGTCTCACTGTGGAATGCGGAAGATTGCCAACACCCAACATGGCGAAAGACTGCAAATGTTAATGACATTTAAACAGAAAATGAAGTATGTTTATAAATTTGATAATAACTCGTCATTTTCTTTCAAATTCTGTAGTGAAGTCAAGGCCAGATATTTTATTGTTTCCATGAATAAATCTTCCAAAGCTAACAGATCTGTGAGCTTTTCAAAATGCAAACGATTCAGCAAATTCAGTTTCGCAACTATGTCAAATCACCTTCAAGAAAAACAAACTGGCGAAAATATGAAGACCATTATAGGAGGTAACTTATTTCAATTCTGAAAGTAAATCCCGTGTACATGGATTGATTCCATGGATGAAAGAAAGTCCAGCACTGCCATTTCACCCCCTTTGCAGAGAACCATTCAGACAGTAGAACAGAGGTAGACATGAACCATTTCAAAATTTATCGGTCTGCCTTGCTGCACAATCCAATATGACCCTGACACTTTCATAAACTCAAAATGAATTTTCATTGAACATGTGTACAACCATGGTTTATGCATTTCCACAATTTCTAGTAAAAAATCTGATGTGCACAATAATGGGCAATATCTGAAAGAGATACATCGGAATGTGCTCATAATCACACTGATTTGCACAATGATGAGTAATATCTGAAAAAAAATGTATCGGAACATGCTCATAATCACAACTCCTTCTCTCCATAGAACTTCTGTTCATTAAGAGTAAACTTGCCGAATAAGATAAATACAATCTAACAATTAAAAAAGAGAGTGAAAGCTGTCTCGTGCCAGACAGATAGAAAAAAAAAAGTATGTTCAATGTTTGGATCAGAAGGCAGGTACAAAGACTGGGGAGTACTGGCAGACTGAGAATACATAAAATCCCTGGTCAGTCAAGTCATATTTCAAACACAGCTGATCTGAACAAAGCAAATCTATATCACAATTTGGTGGAAACAAGCACTCAAAATGAGATTTCCAGACCAAGACAACTCCTGAAAATAAAGGCTAATCGAAAACAAGTGTTGTCAAGATCTATGAGTCAATCAGATCAAGAGAAAAACGCTTTTGAAAATCATCAAGTGAAAAACATCGATTTCCTTTGAAAATCACATTAGGTAGAAAATCTCAGGACAAGGTCTTCATGGAATCCGCAGTAAAATGCTTGAGCCTGAAGTCATGCAGGTCCCAGCACTTAATCAGACGTTTTAACTGAACAGGTAATACCTGACATGGAACTTCTTCACCCTTTAATTGATGAAACATGTGCCTTTTGACTGTGACTTGTATACAACCTGCACCACACTTCCTTCTTTCTGTTTCCAGTCAAGATCTGACAGATTTTATTGTCACCATTTGTATGTTATTCTCTAGTTTGAAATCTTTAACATTTATCAGGGTTTGCTGTCAGACACACCTGATTTGCTTCAAGCTGAGACTACAAGCTGGGCAGCCACCTTGCTGCTGACCAGTGCAGTACACATGAAATCAACAGACTGTCGGTGAGTGGGAGATTAATGTCCAACTGGCCGGAGACCCTTAAGGACAGGATGTACTCGCAGACTGAAGTCTGCATACTTCGTGGCAGTTGTTGTCGTTGGCAATAGTCGGTCTGGTTCCGTGTGGGGGATGTCATCTGTCACTCTCTCAGCTCCGGTTCCTTGCGAACTTGCGTTCACATTCAGGTGCTGGTCAGCCGACAATGGGCCTCTTTCCACCTCAAAAGGCCTGTTTTCAGGACACCAGGCAGCCTTCTTCATGCTTTGGTGGCGATGGTCCTGTGCCGTGTGAGGCCGCCTCACAGAGGGAGCAGGATGGATGTTGCTGGAGTGCTGCACGAGTCCCTTCTATTCTGTGGTCCACGCAGACTACGACCGAGAGGGCAAGTTTTCAGACCAACCCTGTGATTGGTACCCCCTGCCCTGCCCAAAAGCATGGTATCACCAGGCCACGATAAATGTAGTAAGGCAGCACTTTATCACCAGCTGCCCCACATTTCCACGAGTCGTCCCCCGGCGACAGAGACTAAACCTGCAGTCACCCATATGGCTGGAAGGATCGCTGCCGCCGCCTGACACTGACCTCTCATGTCAGTGACCCTCAAAGGGAGCTGCCACCCCTCCCTTGGTGTTCGCTGCTATGACACCTTGCAGGAAACGAGTCAACAGACCATAGGACACACCTGAGGAAAATACTGTTACCTTCCTGCAAGACCTGGGCCACCTGCTGCTGTGCTGCCTTGCAGGGAACGAGTCAGCAGACCACTGGACACACCTGATGAAAATATTGTTACCTTCCTGCATGATCTGGACCACCTGCTGCTGTACTACCTTGCAGGTAACAATCGAGTCAACAGACCACTGGACACACCTGAGGAAAATACTGTTACCTTCCTGCAAGATCTGAACCACCTGCTGCTGTACTACCTTGCAGGGAACGAGTCAACAGACCACTGGACACACCTGAGGAAAATACTGTTACCTTCCTGCAAGATCTGGGCCACCTGTTGCTGTGCTGTCATCTTCAGCAAGATGGGATGAGGCCAGCGCTGAAAGCAGTCCTCTGCGAATGGCTGAAACAGCAGAAATCAGAAATCAATAAGCTTCAATGTGATGTACAGATACTGAGACAGGTACAGTCCGTACACATGGAGTATGGGCAGAACACAAAGAAAGGACATGACACATACTCTGCTGTCCTGGGACTGATCTCTGTATGCAAATTCACATCAGAGAGCATGTATGTATACGTGTGTGTGTGTGTGTTTATGTGTGTGTAGGTGTGTGTGTGTGCGCATGCGTGTGTGCACATTTCTAATTTCTGCCACATATCATATGTTGCACAAATAGATAAGTTTGAATGTTCTCACCTTTGTGTTTAAGGACTCATAACAAGTCTGTGGCAGGTATTATTTATATTAGTATTATCATTATTCAACTACCAATTACAAATAGGAATGTTGTAGTAATGCAGGCATAACAAATGCGAACAACTTACAATTTACCTTACAATTTACAACTGCATGTCAATTCTCTCAGTAAAATTCAAACATATTAAACAGAGACAAAATGTATATTACACACACAAATGACTGATTCCATGCAGATCAACATCCATGTGAGTGTATTTGACAAAAACTATGTTAGCAAAGTTCTGGGATGGCGTACTGTACCTTGGGCAGGCGTGATATAATGTGGAACTTGATCTCTGCGTTGTTGGCATCGTGACTGTCTGGAAGATCTGAAATCACCACCTCATACATCCACCCAGTGATGATTTATGGTGTGTGTGTGTGGTGTGTGTGTGTGTCTGTGTGTGTGTCTGTGTGTGTCTGTGTGTGTGTGTGTGTGTGTGAGAGAGAGAGTGTGTGCTGTGATGTGGGTGTAATGCTACTAATTTACAATGTGGGGTGTATGTGTGTGGTGGTGTGTGTGTGTGTGAGAGTGAGTGAGGCTGAAGAGACAGAGAGAGACAGAAGAGAGACAGAACAAGAAGAGAGAGACAGAACAGAGAGAGAGAGAACAGAGACAGACAGAGACAGAGACAGAGACAGAGAGAGACAGAGACAGAGACAGAGACAGAGACAGAGAAGAAGAACAGAGACAGAGACAGAGAGAGACAGAAGAGAAGAACAGAGAGAGACGAGAGAGAGACAGAGACAGAACAGAGACGAGAGAGACAAAAAGAGAAGCAGAACAGAGACAGAGAGAGACAGAAAGACAGAGAGACAGAGAGAGACAGAACAGAGACAGAACAGAGACAGAGAGAAGAACAGACAACAGACAGAGAGACAGAAGAGACAGAGAGAGACAGAACAGAGACAGAGAGAGACAGAAAGAGACAGAGAGAGGACAGAACAGAGAGACAGAGAAGAGACAGAAGAGAGACAGAACAGAGACAGAGAGAGACAGAACAGAGACAGAGAGAGACAGAACAGAGACAGAAGAGAGCAGAACAGAGAAGAGAGAGAGACAGAACAGAGACAGAGAGAGACAGAACAGAGACAGAGAGAGACAGACAGAGACAGAGAGAGACAGAACAGACGACAGAGAAGAGAGACAGAAACAGAGACAGAGAGAGACAGAACAGAGAGAAGAGACGAGACAGAACAGAGACAGAGAGAGACAGAGAGAGACAGAGACGAGACAGAACAGAGACAGAGAGAGACAGAAGCAGAGACAGAGAGAGACAGAGAGAGACAGAAGAGAGACAGAAGAGACAGAGAGAGACAGAGAGAGACAGGAGAGACAGAACAGAGACAGAGAGAGACAGAGAGAGACAGAGAAGAGACAGAGAGAGACAGAGAGAGACAGAGAGAGCAGAGAGAGAGAGACAGAGAAGAGACAGAAGACAGAGAGACGAAAGACAGAAGAGACAGAGAGGAGACAGAGAGAGGAGCAGAAGAGACAGAGAGAGACAGAGAGACAGAGACAGAAGAGAGACAGAAGAGACAGAGAGACAGAGAGAGACAGGAGACGAGAAGAGGACAGAGAGAGACAGAGAGAGACAGAGAGAGAGAGACAGAGACGAGACAGAACAGAGACAGAGAGACAGAGCAAGACAGAGAGAACAGAGAGAGACAGAAGAGAGACAGAACAGAGACAGAGAGAGACAGAGAGAGAGAGAGAGAGGACAGAGAGAGAGACAGAACAGAGACAGAACAGAGACAGAGAGAGACAGAACAGAGACAGAACAGAGACAGAACAGAGACAGAGAGAGACAGAACAGAGACAGAGAGACAGAGAGAGACAGACAGAGACAGAACAGAGAAGAGAGAGACAGAGAGAGAGACAGAGAGAGACAGAGAGAGAACAGAACAGAGACAGAACAGAGACAGAGAGAGACAGAACAGAGACAGAACAGAGACAGAACAGAGACAGACAGAGACAGAGAGAGACAGAACAGAGACAGAGAGACAGAGAGAGACAGAACAGAGACAGAGAGAGACAGAGAGAGAGACAGAGAGAGACAGAGAGAGAGACAGAACAGAGACAGAACAGAGACAGAGAGAGACAGAACAGAGACAGAACAGAGACAGAACAGAGACAGAGAGAGACAGAACAGAGACAGAGAGAGACAGAGAGAGACAGAAACAGAGACAGAGAGAGACAGAGAGAGACAGAGAGAGACAGAGAAAGAGCGTGTGAAAGGTATTTACCTTCCAGAAGCTGAAGGACAAAGTCTGGAGTCAGCTGCAGGATTCCCCTGTCCACATACTGCAGGAAAACACTGCACACAGATGCCTCCAATCATCACACAGCCGGAATCCGACCGATTCCACAGAATGCTGCAATACATGACACACACTCTTTCCATTCAGTTCAGTGGATTTCAGTAAACATATCTTTATTGTAGCTCATACTGCATAATAAACAGATACAAAATCCACATTCAATAATTCCCACTTACATCAGAACAACATATCTTACAGACCCAAAGATATTGATCCTGATATGCATTAAAATCCAGTAACTTTGGCGCAAACAATATTACTTGCAATGTCACAAAATCATTCAAAATTGCAATAAGACCTTTAACTCCTTCTTAACCCCCCATCCCTCCCCTCCCCCCTAATAATCCTAATTTAAATCTCCAGAACGATAAGTCATCATAGTGAAAGGAAAGCCAATCTCATTGTTCAGCTTTCAACTAATTCTAGGTGCTGAAAAAAAAAAATCTAAAAAGAAAAAAAAAAAAAAGAAAAGAAACTGGGGATGAGACATTCTGTGCAAAATGATATGTACAATCCTAGAAATAAGGCCCTTGCAAATACATCACACACACACACACACACACACACACAAATCAGGTGCTACACATGTTCAGCCTTAATCTTAATCGATGTTTCAGCCCTAGAGTATTTTAGGCGAGTGTTCAATGCTTAGGACTTAAGAAGACAATAGACATGATTTTCCTATATTTGAAGTATTTTTAGACAGAAACTTATAGTTAACAATCCAGAACAACCTGATAAATCTTTTAAATGCTTCCAGTATTTGGACTGCAACATCAATTCAACGGGTAATTCAGTTCTCATTTTAACCTGTCCCTTCTTGACACACATTTCCAACCTCAAGGTAGTATTTTTATATTTCTGGACTACTGTGGCAATACATTTCATGACATGTTCTGCAATGAGATTTACACCCAGTTATCATGGTACATGGTACTTGTGAGTAGGTTAGTTTTACCTGGACGACAGACACTTGAATCCCAGGGAAGTAAAATAACTTGAAAATCCTGCAGCATACACACACACACACACACACACACACACACACACACACACATGCACGCACACACAAACACAAATTTATGCACACACATCATGTTCATTTATTACAATTTAAAACAAAGCACAAACACACACAAAAAAAACCCCAAACAGCCAAAAAACCACTTTCCTTGAATTATGAATATAATTTTTGATATTTCTTTGACAGAAACCACGCCTATAACAATCAAAATAAGCTATATATCTTTCCCAGTATGTTTACACAATGTCACAAACAGCTCATGATATGAATGTACCCTGTTTACTAACACTTGAAAAAAGCTTCTGGTCAAACTCTCTGTTGTAGTTGATGTCTAACTGACCAAAAAGTGCAGTAATGCACAAAAGCTGTTTCAGAGCATTCAATACTCAATTTCCAAACAAAATTTTAGAGTGATTTAGATTTCTGTTTTCTCTCTTTTTTTTTTTTTTTTAGTGGAGTAAATCTGGAGAGAAGAATCGTAGACATGGATGTGAAGTGTTATCACAAGGTAGTAAACATCAAATATACTGATTGTATCACCAGTAAAATAGTGTTACAAATTATCATGCGGTGCATCAGACCATATGCAGACCTGCTGGCATCAGTTTAGAAAAGAAAACAGGGGCTGGAATAGCTCAGTTGGTAGAGCGCCGGACTTGTCATCCTGGGGTTTCGGGTTCGAATTTTGGTACAGGGGGATTTTTCCCTTGGAATTAACATTGGTTCTGACTCCATTCCCCATACAGTCCTTCGAATGCGACTATAAACCGAGGTTCCGTGTGTGAACGTATGCACAACATCTTGCACACAAGTAAAATCCCAAAAATCCCATCACCAACTTTCAGAAGAGAAGGCCAGTTTGGCCATTGGTACGGATGACACATCACACATAGCATGCACCTTCCCCGAAGATGGAGTATGGCGGGATAAAAAACAGTCATACATACAAAACTCCACTGCCTGTCTGTACAGGCAATGTCCGCAGGAGTATCAGCCTGCGTACGCAGAAAGAAAGAAAAGAAAGAAAGAAAAGAAAACCATGTTAGTACAGCCATGTGGCAAGATTCAATGGTCTTGCTGAAAAACAATCCTCACAAAAAAAAACCGCTGAAGAAGGGAGAGGAATGGTAAGACAGAAAAAACAATGGGTTGACAACACTGGAGAACGGACCCAGAGAAAACATTGGCAGAGACCCAGGCCCTGGCTCTGAACAAACAGAACTGGAGCAACCTGGTGAATTTCTCAGTGTGGTGCCCCAGTGACTTCCCACAGAATTAAGGGAGAAGAAGAAGGAGTAGAAAAAGAATTGGAAAAGAAAAAGAAATTGGAAAAGAAAAAGAACTGGAAAAAAAAGTAACCGAGTTTCAAAAGTTCAATTTAAGTTCATTGGTGCTCCAATGAATACATTTTTGCTGCATACAGGGGTCATTACATGTACGACACCACATCTGTGTAGAGGAAGGAACCGTGGTGAAAGAATTCATCCAGCACTTGAACAACAAACACCCAGACCTTCAGTACCAATAGAAAGAAAACCTATACCAGCTGGTGTACGTTTTCTTTCTGTTGATGCTGAAGGTCTGGGAGTGACCTTATGATTAGTGTTTCCAGCATGGACAAGACTGACAAACGTGACCAATCAGGTATAATGCAGAGGACAGACTGTGCAGTAACAATTGCATGTGACACTGATCAAACACACTGGGTTCACCTGACGGTCGGGGAAAAGCCAGCTCCTGTGTGACCAGAAACACTCTCTCATAGATCTGGAACAGCTGGTACTCCTTGTCTGTCCCCACCTCCTTGCTGCAAAACACAGTTCCTGTTATGGTCCTTGAGGACACTGTGCAACCTGTTTAAATTCTTTCTCAAATAAGGAACAAAAAAAGAAAAAAAGAAACACTATAAAAACGAAACCATTTCAGATCTCAGTGCTCTTTCTGGAACCCAAAGAGTTGGCCTGTTCTCTCACACATTTTGAATAACTTAATTTCATATAAAATAAAATTCAAATGCATATCCAGACTTTAGGATCTGTCTGAAAATAGCTAAGCCTTGACATGTTCCATCCATAGAAAATGATTCACACACGCACACACACAAACACACACATCAGTCTACAAAAGCTTGTCCTGAGTGAATCTAAAGCTAATAGCATATAAAAATCACCCTCTACATTAAACAAAACGAAACAATAATAAAAGCTCAATGTTTATTAATACACATGCTACACAACCTTGCTTTCACATTCATACGTACATTGCATGCACAGCTTTTCTCAAAACTTCCCAGGTAAGTACTATAATCCTGCATAGCATGGACATGGATTAGGAAAACTATTAAAAACAACAACAACAAAAAAAGAAAATCAATGGGAGATCACTTGACCTCTTTGGAGCAATCCCGATCACTCATCTCCCCTTGAACCTGTTAAAGTGATTTTCCTTCGAATCAGTTTCCTTCTTTTTCTTGCATGTTATGATTCATCATTCTGGGAAATGGCTGACAGCAGAGCAGGATGAGGGATGGAGGAAGAGGGGAGGGGTGAGGGGAAGAGGAGGGGAAGAAGCGTTTCAAATATGCTGACTTATTTCCCCTTAATTAAAAAAAAATTTTTTTAGTGTCCCTGATAATCTGAGTGTGTCGATGCTAAACATGATAATGGCACTCGTCTCATGAGGCAAGTATTTTGAAAGGAAAATGTCTGTATGATGTACACCTACAGACTGGGCAGCAGCTGTTCGTAGGCTTTGGTCTCTTCATCGGTGTGAATGCTCCACAGCAAGTGACACAGCTGGCGGCACTGCTGCATCTGTACCACACGCAGGGTCGACTCGTGAACACAACATTACCACTTAAACTATTTGGGTGTACACTTGACCACCATGATTAGATCAATCTTAAAACATGTTTGAAATAACTCCGCCAAAAAATGTGGACAAAACGAATCACAAGACAAAACATGACGCATTTCAACCTCTTCTTCAGGCAAGATAAACAACACTCAAGACAACGAAAATAATGAACGAACAATCACTTATCGAATTCGGTGCAAGATGGGCATGGAATGAAAATGATAAGGTTACTTTATAAGAATCAACAAAATGAGGCGAAACAATGGTAATACAATTATTTGAAACGAACAAACAAAAATATCAATGATGATGTCTAAATTGAATAAATTCTTCTATCATTTTAAATTTAAAAAGAACAGAGTTTCTGCTAGTTTCAACAAAACTGTGCTCAAGGACATAGTAACAGCACAGTCTGAGTGCAATAAACTGTCAGTACAAGATACTCTGGTTATTATATAATACAAAATATAAATGAAATAACAAAGAAAAAAAAAAGGGAATTTCTGTTTACGAGAAAATGTTAAGGACAGTTAACTGATTATGAGAAATCTGTCTGAAACTGGCTGATAAGTAGCAAGTAATTGTTGGATGAGTGAGACATTTCATCACCAACAGAGGTGTAAAAAAAAAAGAAAAGAAAAATCTATCAAAAAGTAAATACATAAGAAAAAAAGGGGTCTATTGCCCATGGAAGGCAGACTACACTGTTGTTCTGTGGATAGATACCTGGCAGGCCACATATTCACGGGCAATGTTCTGTGCTTTGATGCGTGACTCTTTCTTCAGGTGATGCATCAGGTGACTGACCAGTATTTGCTCTGTCTGTTGACACAACCATTCTGAACTGTTCATTTGACCATCTGGGCCAGAAGTATGTTTGTAAATGAAATAGAAACAATAAGAATTCAGGCCTGTCAGGAAATCAATACAAATGCCCATGTACTTGTACACACACACACACATACAAACCACACACGTGCACACCACATGCCCGCATGCACACACACACACACACACACACACACACACACACACACTGAATATAATGAATTTACATCATGATATCACTGACAAACTTTTCAGGAATAATTTGATGCACCAAGACTCAAATCAACCACAGATTTGAGCATGACTGTGACATTGCATGGGGAAGTTGTGACAAACAGAATGAAGGTAATGTCACTGGAAGAATACCGACAAAAGACAGTGAAAACACACAGAACCCAGTCTGAGAAACACTCACAATATTGGTGATATTCTTCTTGAGTTCAGACATGCCCATCTTGTCAGCTTTGAGGAAGAGCGGCGTGGCTCTAAGCACAGACTCTGTACGGCTCTGACGACCCCCGCTGACCCCAGCCTCTGATGGGGACGACCCGGATGGTCTGAAATTCAAACCACACTGTTCTTCACCTGCTGTGAATGTTACACCAAGGGGACATTTCTCCACATGTATCAACAGGAATCAAATATTATCGAACAAAAACAAGATCTGAAACACATTCAGCCAACGGACAGATGTAGGAATTCATGAATTATGATGGTTCCCATTACAACAGAGTCAGACAACGTAAGCACACAACAGCTGATGAAAAATTGTACCAGGCATGTTACTATCTGCCCTTCCCTGATAATTATTCTCTCTACATCCACCACAAAGGGCAGATAACTCTGTCCACTAGGAATCAGGAAGGTAGCAGAGAGTGAGGGGGGAGGAGGAAAGAAAAGGGGGAAGAGACTAATTCTTTTCAGAGGTCTACAAAGCCCCAAAAGAGTTCATGCCAAGGGAGGGGGAGGGGGATGGTGAGGACGGGCAAGACAAGCATAAGCTCAGCCACCCCCACCCCCCACCCCTCCCAGAATGTGCGGTTCACATGCTGATTTCAGATTTTATAACTGTTTGGAATGACAGCATGGCCAGAATGCCTGAAACATCCCTCCCCCCTCCTCCCCTTCTTCACCCACTCTTACAGACCGAGAGAGATGCAGTGTGATACTTGATGGGGTGACAAATAACACACACAACACGTGACACAACACAATACACTGCCAATGATAACAACACACAACACGTGACACAACACAACACATGACACAACACAACACAACATGTGACACAACACAGAACACACTGCCAACGACCCACCTCAGCCCGGGGACATCTGTCAGCTTCACGGTGTGCATGCCGTCAAAGAACGACGCCTCCAGTTCATGGTTCACCCACGTCCATTTCTGCAAGAAACACAATTAAAAAAATTAAATAGAGGCATTCTGTTCCGTTCAGTTCAGTGGTTATCTTGACGTCTGTTCATCATTGATGATATCAGACGAAAAATAGTGGGAAACGGCTGTAGTGTTATCATAGCTTATCAAACCAGACCGAACAATTAAGATACATTTGAATAGTAAAAAAGAGCAATCCAGCTGAGCAAGAAACAGCAATAGTGTTATCATAGTTTTTAATTCAGATCAACTTTTCAAAATCCTTACACAGATGTCATTGTCTCCTTTCATTTTCCTTTTTAATTTATGTACTTTTTTCCTTAAGATATACGTTAAACTGGAGAAATGGAGTTATGGACTGACATGACACCTGTTGATGTAATTCAGATTATCTGACAAAGGAATGTTTGGTTCTTGAGGCATGTGCAGCCCTGAATGTTTCATGGGGGAAGGAATGTGTGCACACAAGATCCAACAAGCCACAGTGAATCTCAATGTATTTTTTCTTCTGCATGGCCACCTGCAATTGCATTCACAACCTTACAGTATTTACATAATACCTGAAGTTGCTGCAATGCTTGTAAACCAAACCAAACACAAACTAAAGAAAAAACAAACAACTGCCTTCACGACCGTATAGTACTTAGGTAAAAACTGAAGTTGCTGCCTTGCTTGTAAACCAAACCAAACACAAACTAAAGAAAAAACAAACAACTGCATTCACGACTTTACAGTACTTAAGTAAAACCTGAAGTTGCTGACTTGCTTGTAAACCAAACCAAACACAAACTAAAGAAAAAACAAACAACTGCATTCACGACTTTACAGTACTTAAGTAAAACCTGACGTTTCTGACTTGCTTGTAAACCAAACCAAACCAAACACAAATTAAAGAACAAACAAACAACTGCGTTCACGACTTTACAGTACTTAAGTAAAACCTGACGTTGCTGACTTGCTTGTAAACTAAACCAAACCAAACACAAACTAAAGAAAAAGCAAACAACCAAACAGTATTCCCCTAAAATTACACAAGAACCAACATCCCCATTACAAATGGTGAAGTCATCCAACTATGACGTCTAAAAATCCTTGAACATCAGGTGTTCAGTTCCATAACTTCCAGGGAACAAAGTGCAATGGTATGCAAGATGAATCCACTAAATGGTTTTGAAAATCAGATAAAAAGTAAGACATTCACTGTTACTGGTGATTAACCACAAGAAAATAGCAGTGAACACCAATACTTCTACAAGGCAGCATGATACAGCGTAAGTGAAAGTTGTGTGCTCTGAGGAACAACTGCAGTGACCTGGCAAACAAACAGAAAATGGCAATACAAACAATGCGAAGAAAAACAAACGACTCGGTGTCTTCTTCATCATAAAAGGAATTTCAAGCAATACAAACAATGCGAAGAAAAACCAATGACTCAGTGTCTTTTTCATCATAAAGGGTTTTTCAACCAATACAAACAATGCGAAGAAAAACAAATGACTCAGTGTCTTTTTCATCATAAAGGGAATTTCAAGCGGTGAAGAACTCGTCTTCAATCTCAGACACGAACAGTTTTAGAAACGTCTTGTAAACAATGACAATGTTGACAATGTTGTCCATGTTTGAATCTCCATTTCACACAGCTTTTGCATCCGCTTGCGTGCTCACCTCTGCATCATCTACAGTCAAGACAATGCCAATGTTCTTTAACCCATCGGCTGCAGACTGCTTGACTTTGTCCCATACAGCCATGATGGCCGCAGACTGCTTGACTTTGTCCCATGCAGCCATGATTAACTCTACATCAGGAGAACACATCCCTGTGGATACTTGAAAACAGAATTGTGAACATTCATAAATAGGTTCAATGCCCATCTTGCACTGAATTTGAGAAGATAAGTGACTGCTTGTTCTTCGTTTTCATTGTCCTGAATGTTGTTTATGTTCCTGAAGAACACCTAAAAGGTCCAAACACGTCGTGTTTTGTCTTTTTAATTTGTTTGTCCACGTAAACGGGCAGAGTTACTTAGAATTCCTTTTGAAATTTGTTTCAGTTTCCGCCTGCAGTCACCTCACTTTGAAACTAACCATGAACAGGTTGTCACCAGTGAAGTCGCTGCAAGGGGGAGCGTCAAGCAAAAAACAAGAAACAGCCCAGAAATTACCGTCTATAAGATCCAGACAAGAAACAAGCCTTTACATGGAGCAATAATCTGGGAGGATTTTTACAAGAAGTTTCACACTTCTCACAAACAGGCAGACAAAATGACAAAACACACAAAATCAGCCAAGTGCTCACCATGTTGTGGGAGCCACTGTCAATGTCTTTCTGCAGGGCCTTGAGGACGCGCTCATGGGAGAATCGACTGGGTGGAGGCATCTGCTTCAGTCGGAGGCTGCGACGCAAAAGATCCCAGCCGTCCTCTGAAGACCTGCGACGTCGCTCATGGGACATCTTGGTGCTGATGTTGACGCTGTCCAGGGAAGTGTATGTCACACGAGCCAGGCGCTCCCCCTGGGAATTCTGGGGGAAATCATACAAGGCCTGCTCAAAGGCTCGATGTTAAACGACAAAAATCAGAAGGAAATTTAAGGAAACTGAATTTCAGAACTTCACATGAAAAGAAGTTAAGTGGACAGACATAAATAATGATGGAAAGAACTGTGATGTAAATATAAACTGTACTTGACCCACTAACCACCAAGCTTTTCTGTAACATTTCTGTAACAATCTTATTCATGTCTGAAAATGTCACACAAAATGCTGAAACTCACATACTTTTCAAATCACTCCCCAAAATTTTTAGATCTGAACCACACCATATTTTGTATAGAAATGTAACAGTGGATGTGATTTGCTATGAATGAATCTGTTTCTGTGTTGGTCTTGTTTATCACTGACCGGTGTAGTAACCTTTCACTTTTCAGAACATGTGGACTCCAATCATAATTGTGAAGCCAGCTGGCTCTCTCCAACACTGCCACTGAAGTTTGAAGCAAGTGCATGTGCACCTGTATAGATAGGGAGAGAGAGATGATGTTGCTTATAGCTCAGCTGACTGCAAAGGGCCACTGCCGTCAATGTGTGTGTGTGTGTGTGTTGGGGGGGGGGGGGGGTATATTTCATGGTGTTCTGTGTACAGGCACCAATGAGCCCCAACAAGGTATCTCAGCAGTAGTGTAGCGTCTCCTCTTGGGCTTCTCATGACCACTCAATAATGATTGTTCCCTGCGTAATGTGGAGTCAGGACTGCATCAGAACATGCCCTACTGTGTGTGTGTGTGTGTATTTGTGTGTGTGGAGGGGGGGGGGGGGGGAGCCAGAATAAGCAGCATCAGTACATAATGCCATGAAAGGGCAAAGAACCTCAGATGACAGCAACAACAACAAATCCATCTGATTCAATGGACACAGGTGCACAAGTCACTCCAGCAAGAGGTGACAGCAACAACAACAACTCCATCTGATTCAATGGACACAGGTGCACAAGTCACTCCAGCAAGAGGTGACAACCCAATAAGACACAGGATCAGCTCACACAAAAGAGAAATTCCAAGACCCCCTTCTCAGCCCTGCCATAGTTGCACATTGTACAACTGTGCGGGGGGGCTGGAATAGCTCAGTGGTAGAGCACCGGACTCATAATCTTGGGGTTGTGGGTTCAAATCTCCACCGGGCCGTTTCGGTACAGGGGGATTTTTCCCTCGGAGTTAACATTGGTTCTGACTCCATTTCCCATACAGTCCTTCGAATGAGACTATAGACCGAGGTTGCGTGTGTGAATGCACGCATAACATCTTGCACGCATGTAAAATCCCATCACCAACTTTCGGCCAGTTTGGCCGTTGGTATGGATGACACGTTACACATAGCATGCACCTTCCCTGAAGATGAGTATGGCTGCCTTAATGGCGGGATAAAAAACGGTCATACACACAAAACTCCACTCCCTATACATGGGATGTCCGCAGGAGTATCTGCCTGCGTACGCAGAAGAAGAAGAAGTACAACTGTGCTTACTGACCTTCGTCTCTGAACTACAGAAACATGACGGTCATTATCATCACCTTTTCAAACTGTCCCCTGAATGTGTCAGCCGAGGTGAAGGTCAACAGCTCCGTGGTCTCCCTGTCCGACTTCTTCCTCAAGCTGGCAAAAGTGGATGCTGTGCATAACAGAATAAAATTGTAGGTAAGTAAAAAACGTAGATCTCATTTTGATGGGTGGGACTTTTAATTTGATCTTGAAATCTCTTGAAATGATCATTTACCAAACTCAAGATAACAGAAAACACAAGAAAACATTACTTACTTACACTATGAAAACTACACACACACACACACACACACACACACACACATGCATAAACACACACATACATGCATGTGAGTGCACAAGCATGCAGGCAATCCTACACGCATGCCTACACACTTAAACCAAATTGAACTGGTACCTGAAGAAGCATTAACTCTCTCTATACTAAGGACAGCATATCCGGTCCTTATGTTTACAACTTTGTATACTAAGGACCACATATGCGGTCCAAATCTCTGGAATTTTTCTCCAAATTTTTTTTTTGGGAATTTTTCTCCAAAGTGAGCAAACCTTTTGTACAAAACTACTTGTTACAGATAGCTCCTGCATACTAATTAGAGTGCAGGTGTACTGGTTTTTAGACTTTGCAGGCTGAATGCTCACTGGCAGATGTTTTTCACACCATGTCACCAGCTCGGTTTGGCTTGACGTGGCAATGTGGCGTCGTCTGCTACTTTGTCAAGCATGTGTGATGAAAGAAACACTACAAATTGCCGTTACAATGTGACTGAAGCCCGTGAATTGTTGCAAACAGTGGGATAATTTAAGGGCATAAAAGCAGTTAATGTAATTTTTCTGTTCACAGGGTGTGTACCACCCCTATTTTAACATGACAGACAAAATCTCATTTTCTTTGTCATGCATACTGTGTTACCAAATAAATAGAAAAATATTTTTTGCTCTTTTGTTGGTGGTTTCTCAATCATTTATAAACATAACTTGAAAAAATCACAAGTCTGTCTATGTCAATGATTTTAAAAAAATATGTATAGAAATGGTCAGTTTCTGGGGGGAAGTAAGGGGGGAGAACAGCTTGTACAGAATGAGTTAAAGGTTGGGCAGCAACTCCTCCCTTCATCTGCTTTCCCTCAAGGGACTGAAGAACTGGTAAAATAATTCAAAACTGTGTGTTTTGAGCATTGTTAGGATACTCATAGGGATCATCAATATTCATAACTGCGCAATTCCATGATGGCTTGCATCTGCATTTTTCCTGTCCCAACTGATGGACTAATTTGCTGATAGCTAAATTTTACGGTCAAACAATGCCACGATCCAGAACATAGTGTCTCTAACTTTGACAGTCCTGGCCAACCCTTAAAAGTCAGAAAATTAGTTAATAACACTCAGACTTAATGTCTGTGCCAACCAAACACGATTCAGCACACTGGGATTACTCATCCAAGAACAAGGGGGAGGTTATCTATCTCACAACACAGTAATACCAGCAGAATAATAACACATGAAGATAGGCAGTAAAATGACAATTTTTAAGACAGGCACCTGCTGGACTTGAACATCAGACTGCAAACTTGGCACTCTTCCACAAACCAGGCATCCTTGAAAATTATTAAACAGAAAACAAAAAAAGTCCCTGATCTTTACTTTTGGCTTTTTTTCCCCAGACACTAACAAATGGCTGACACTTACCAACAAGGTACTCTGACAGGAAGGTGGGGATTTCAGGGGCGGTGGGGTCTGCCGTCAGCACTTCAAACACCTGCCAACACACCAACACATTCAATGGGAAGGTCATACTCTGGCAAGTCACTCTGATATTCAAGCTTTCTGAGGGACGCCGATGTCTTGAGACATAGTATTTTAATGAATTGCAATGGTGTGCTCTTCATGAGAATATTTTAATATTGCTGTCACTCAGCAACAAGTTATATTGTAATTAATTTTTAGAGTCTGACTCAAGGTTTGGCCAACAGACAGGAAGAAAATACGTTCAGAAGATCTTCTAATACAGCATGACAGAGACATTATATCACATTTAGGCCCAATGTGTAGAATCTGACTCAAGATCTGGCCCATAGACAAGAAGAAAATTCATCCACAACAAGATCCTCTAAAACAGCACAGCAGGGAGATCGATCATCGTTGTTGCTAAGGCAGTTGTAACTCAGAATAGCTAAGGGTAGCCACCATTTGATACACACATATAAACAAACATAGAGTTATTTCCCTTGACAGTCTGCTACTGCATGTACCAGCACAATGACGTTATTGTTGCTAGGGCAGTCTTAACTCGGCAATAGTTAACCCGTTCGCTGCTTGAAAATGTTACAAACAAAGGCTTTCCCAGTGCCAGGGAAATCTAATGATTTGGGGGTAATAATTAACAAAAAATTCTAGCTCAGAAACTACAAAAGATATAACAACAAAATATATATGATTTTTGAAGGAAATTGAATGAAGATTTTGAATCTGGGCTTCTTTTGTTTTAATTTTGATAATAAAAAAGTATTTAGGCAA
This sequence comes from Conus canariensis, assembly GCA_033310375.1. Taxonomy (NCBI): domain Eukaryota; kingdom Metazoa; phylum Mollusca; class Gastropoda; order Neogastropoda; family Conidae; genus Conus; species Conus canariensis. The sequence goes on from CM065721.1 coordinate 76,249,101, forward strand.
TTAGATTTGGATAGATTTTTTTCCACAATCAAAAGCATATGTATTTACCACTACATCTTCACATCCAAACAAGAACACAAAGCAAAAAAGTTGAAAATAAAGTTTGTATTGTCACACTACACCTGTAAATGAAAGTAAAACAGTTTAGAAGTCTATCAAGACGCTCACACTCTATGCAGACAGGTCAGTCCACGACCACGCCCCCCTCTCCCCACCACGCCCCCTTGCTGGACTTCAACCCTCTCTTTCACTCCTCCTCTTCCCCTACCTTTCCCTCTGCCCCGTGCCACGCCGCAAGCAGGCCGCGCTCCCCTCTCGCGCTGACTACCACGTCACTGACCACTGGCACGCAGTGCAGAGTACACACTAGGCGAGCTCGTTCGACGCTGGCAAACCAGTCAGCTGAACACACACTGAGGTCACACAGCCCGACACAATAACTGACGAATACGGTTGGCAATTCCATGACTATCATCATCTCACCTTCATGCTCGAGTGAGTCGTTGAATAAAAGATTATTGTCTTTGTCAAAAATCATTAGCAGAGCCTGCTCAGCTGTGTAAATATGTTGATTTGGTCGCTGCGCTTGTCGAAGGTTGCGCCGCCATCTTTGCAAGCGAGACGAAGTGCTGGCTGGTCATCCAGTCAGTGATGAGAATAAATGGGCTTTCCCCTCACGTGTGGTCATTTACATATCATTTTAATACTACAGACATATAAGGCTTACTACGCACACTCTATTTAAGTCCGTTGATAGAAATAGTAACGAATGAAAATTCAAGAAAAATGCATGACGTCAGTGGACGGCCCATAGGCACTGGGAAAGCATTTTTAATGCGGCGTCAGCTGACGGCTTAAAGGCACTCTACGGGTTAAGGGAAGCCACCATTTGATACACATAGGGTTATTTCCCTTGACAGTCTGCTACTGCATGTACCAGCACAATGACGTTATTGTTACTAGGGCTGTCATAACTCAGCTATAGCTAAGGGAAGCCATATAAACATAGGGTTGTGTCCCTTGACGGTCCGCTACTGCATGTCCCTGCACATTGATAAAAACCAATGTATAACTACCACCTACAACTGAGCAGTGACTAGCTGTGTACCCTGCACCCCTGGGACCACATCTGCTGTTACACCCACCCACCTGTTTGATGGGCAAGAGGTCGCGAGTGCGCAGCAAGATCAGGTAGTGAAGGATGGCCAGCTGTGAGGACCAGTACGCCGACTTGAAAGACTTGAGCAACCTGTCAACATTGGACGCCAGCCTCCAAATGTGGCCGTTGCTAGCATCATACAGGTTTGTTCCTGGAACAGTTGGCATGGTGGTTGACACACTTTACACTTTCTATGACCATATATTCAGATTATTTCTTAATCTGTGTGCCTGTTTCTGATATCTTCGAAATTCATCAACGATTATAGATACAATCTTCAAAAAATCTTCAGACAGATAAACTCTTCTATGGTTTCCAAACACTATTCTATTTTAAGAAGATTCATCGATGTTGTTTACATTATTCTAAAAACACCTAGACAGATGTTTCCATAAGCAGTGTATCAGAACTTTTTTTTTTCTTTTTGCTGTCCGATCTTCTGTGCCACTTCAGTGGCAGTGCACCCACACCGCACATTCTGACCCTCCGTCCACAGCCACAGCCAGGCCTGGTCCCCCGCAGCCCGGCACTGGCAATCCAGTCAGTGTCAAGTGTCAAGAGGCAACCCACCAGAGGAGACACTGCACTGCTGCCGAGTCACTTCTGTGGTGTTCAGTGGTGCCTGTTCTGATCCAACATACGCAGGATGCCACCTACTAAGCCTCCTACTGATGACAATAATTGCTTAGATGCGGAGCCAGTGTGAGTGAGTTCTCCCTCCAGAGGGTGCCACTACATCCATTCAGTGACATTCCCCATGAACTTGCCAATACTGGTTACTAGGTGCATCAGAACTCTGATTCAGGCACTCGCCTCCATGACCACCGATTACTGCTTCGTGGAATACTGCGCGTGTGAACCCGAACCTCAAAACCATGCCAGAAACAAGATGCACCAGTCAACCCACGACAAGACTGATCAGTGCTGACATGGACTCCAACTCACCTACAGAGCCGGCCTCACGGAAGAAGCCAAAGCACGGGACCAGAGGCTGGCTGAGCTGAAAACACTCCCCATCGGTCACCGACAACGTGTCCGGCAAGTCCACACCTCCACTGCCGCTCACCCTGGGCGACACACTATGGCTTCCGAGTGGAGATGGCACGGAAGAACTCGCAGTCTGCAAAGAGACCGCAGGGGGAGTGAGGTTGTGGGAGGGAAAGGAGCTGGAAACACAGTGGTCCGGGAAATCCGACTTGGCTTTCTCCGCCCCTTCACTTGTGGAGCCTGAAGTCAGAGCCTGGGGGTCTTCTTCCTCGTGAGTCTTTGAGGACACCTTCAGTAACATCGTCTGGTTGGTCTGACTGGGATCTAAGGTATTGGTGGTCGTGGTGACAGACGGTTTGCTGCCGATGCTGCTTGCTCTTTTGAGCGCTGACTGACCGCTGCTGCTGTTGGGAACAGGTGGTTTTGTCAGTGTAGGGATATCGTGGTCTGAAACATATGGGAGGGTTCAATCAAACAACTGACAGGCGCACACACACACACACGCATACGCATACGCATACACACACACACACACACAAAACACACACATGAACAATATGCATAAATGAATGCACTCACATGACTCAAGGGAAATCATTCTGAGAGTCTCAGAGATGCACAATGGACTGGATTTTGCTCCCTTATTTTTTTCTATTTTGGTTAAACTCCCTGTCTCGGTAAAATGTTGTCATACACTTGGCACGTACAAGGCACTTCAAATACGTATGAGGAAAATCAAACATACAGTACTCGTTGAAAAAAAATTAAGTACTGTACCCGCCAAACATAAACAAATGAATTACAAGACAAAACACCAAGCGTTTGACCTCTTAGGTCTTCTTCAGGCATGATAAACAACACTCAGGACAATGAAAATGAAGAACGAGCAATCACTTATCTCACTGACTTTGGCGCAAGATGGGCATTGAATGTTCACGTTTGGCAGATACAGTACTTAATTTCTTTTTTCAAGATTTGTTTAGCTTTCTGCCTGCAGTCGCCTCTCTTTGCAACTAATACAGTACTCTGTCCATCACTCAACACACAGCCCCCTCCCTTACTGTGCAGCAAGATGTGGTGACAGGGCTCAAAGTCCACGCTGACATTCAGCAGGTGGCAGAACACACCTGGCATGGCGGCCACCAGGTAGTCACCTGCAGAATCATCAGTAAACGACAAAGTTAAACAATCTTTTGCCTCATCAGGTTTCACTTGTTACAGGACGACTGTGGAGAGATACCAGTAGAGAAAGAAATCTGTTTCAGCTGCTTGAGACATCAGTACCATCCACATTCATGATGTAAACATGATCCAAGTTTGAAATATCATTTTAAGATGGATCAAGTGTTGTACTTGCTGTCTGTTAGAATAAGATACATGACCATCGTAATTTTTTGTCATCATCAGCTGTTCATATTTTTATCTTTTTTGCAAATGCAGTTCTGGCCATCTCCTTTTTGCCATGTCTGAGTGTCACTGCCATGTGTGAGTGTCACTGTCACATCTGAGTGTCACTGTCACATCTGAGTGTCACTGTCATGTCTGAGTATCACTGTCACATCTGAGTGTCACTGTCACGTCTGAGTGTCACTGTCACGTCTGAGTGTCACTGTCAGGTCTGAGTGTCACTGTCACGCCTGAGCATCACTGTCAGGTCTGAGTGTCACTGTCACGTCTGAGTGTCACTGTCAGGTCTGAGTGTCACTGTCACGTCTGAGTGTCACTGTCACGTCTGAGTGTCACTGTCACATCTGAGTGTCACTGTCAGGTCTGAGTGTCACTGTCACATCTGAGTGTCACTGTCAGGTCTGAGTGTCACTGTCAGGTCTGAGTGTCACTGTCACATCTGAGTGTCACTGTCAGGTCTGAGTGTCGCTGTCACGTCTGAGTGTCACTGTCAGGTCTGAGTGTCACTGTCAGGTCTGAGTGTCACTGCCATGTGTGAGTGTCACTGTCATGTCTGAGTGTCACTGTCACATCTGAGTGTCACTGTCAGGTCTGAGTGTCACTGTCATGTTTGAGTGTCACTATCACATCTGAGTGTCACTGTCACATCTGAGTGTCACTGTCATGTCTGAGTGTCACTGTCACGTTTGAGTGTCACTGTCATGTCTGAGTGTCTCTGTCATGTCTGAGTGTCACTGTCAGGTCTGAGTGTCACTGTCATGTCTGAGTGTCACTGCCATGTGTGAGTGTCACTGTCACATCTGAGTGTCACTGTCAGGTCTGAGTGTCACTGTCACGTCTGAGTGTCACTGTCACATCTGAGTGTCACTTCGTTTTCTGTCCCAGTTCTTTACACATGCCAGAGAGTTACAAAATAACTAGTGATTGAGTCAGAAATGGGTTCAAACAGCCGACAGAATGACCACCTGTTACATCAACTGAACACAGTCCAAGTTGTTCACAGTTTCAGCAAATGGCCACAACAGAATGGTTTCAATACTGTTGGTTGATTTCATGTCATTTATTTCTTTAGGATATCATGGTTTCCTTTC
>CM065721.1:76258744-76351244 GCA_033310375.1 Conus canariensis
TCATATCATGCCACAGGGTATAAGGGGAAAACATACAAACAATCTAATAGATAAAGCAATAAATGAAGGAGTAGTGAACAGATGAGTGAACCTACTGCAAAAAGCAGAATTCTGTCCCTTTACCCTGGGATTGGGGTACCCCCAAAGATGTGTACTACCACACAGAAGATGATTTGCTGGCAATGATATCAATACCAGATGTTTGTATGATGTTCAGGCAATACTCGCACCAATTTTTTCTATGTGTTGTGTGGTTTGATGTGTTGCAGTGTGTATGTGTGTGCTCGAACACTGTCATTTTATAACAAAACATGTTGATTATGTTACTTTTTACTACACTAGTGCCACCAAAATCAAAATATTATGATACCACATAATACCTCATGCTATAAGGAGGAAAACTGCAAACTATCTAACAGATATCTCAATAAATGAATGAGTAGTGAACAGATACGTGAACCTACCACAATATCAAAATTCTGTCCCTTTACTCCTGAATTGGGGTAACCCCAATGATGCATGTATTACCACATAAAAGAACATTTGATTGGAGTGATATCAATACCAGATGTTTGTATGATGCTCAGCCAATACAAACACCCATTTTTTTCATTGTTTTGTGCGGTTTGATGTGTTTCAATATGCGTGTGATTGTTCAAAAACAATTATTTTATTTGAAAAAAGTTTATCATAATACTTTTTACCAAACTATTTGGCAACAGAATCAAAATATTATGAAATCTCATTTTTGACCAGGAAATAAGGAAGAATCATGCAAAAAATCTAAGACATATCTCCATAAATGAATGAGTATTGAACAGATTAGTGAACCTACCGCTAAAGCAAAATTCTGTCCCTTTACCCTGGGATTGGGGTACCCCCAATTATGCATATGTTACCACACAAAAAAACATTTGCTGGCAGTAATATGAATACCAGATGTTTGTATAATGTTCAGTCAATTAGAACACCAGTTTTTTCACTTTTCTCTTTGGTTTGATGTGCTGCAGTGTGTGCGCGTATGCAGAAAAAGTGTCAATTTATTACAAAAATAGTTGATTATATTGATTTTTATCATACTTATGACCAGCCAAATCAAATTATTATGATACCACATCATAGCAGAGGGTATAAGAAAAAAACATGCAAAAAATCTAAGAGATATCTCAATAAATGAATGAGTAGTGAACAGATGAGTGAACCTACTGCAAAAAGCAAAATTTGGCCCCGGCACACAGCAATACAGAAAAACACATACTGTGGCAGGGAAGGGTTTAAATTACACCTCTGAGAAGGCAACAAAACCGGGATAATGTAAACCTTTGCCAGTGTTTCTACATAACATGACTTAAAACAATGATTAATCAAATAATCTGAAAAAAAAGCAAATGAAATAAAACCCCTACACCTACTATTGCAGAACAAATCTGTGTGACTTAAAAACTATACCTATGATTCAATAATAAATCCTGACAATTTAAAACTACACCCTCCATTCTGCATGCATCTAAAGGAACTCAATGTGCACCTGTAATTCTAGGTAAATCACCATTAATGCAGTTGACAGGTAACTCACCATGATGCACCATGCAGACATAGTAATTAATGTCCACTGTGGCCAGTTCTGCATCATCCTCCGGCTGAAAACACACAAAGTGTTGCCCTGAATTAAGATCCAGATTTTCTGATCCCACCAACCATTGGAGTAACTTCTAACAAGTTATAGACAACCCAATCATTTTCATCATCTTAAGACAAAATGGCAGCATTTTTTTAAAGCACTGATATTGATACAAGCTGGACTTTTTAATCACTTATATGAGGTTCCAATGGACTTTACGTAATGCATTCCAACTTGCATTTCTGTGTACTTTTTTCCCCCACTTTTGTTTCAGTATAATGGATATAAATCACTTTAAAACTCCTGACAGTTTGACAATTACAACCAGCGATAGAACAACTTGGAAACTGGTAATCAGAGAACTTGAAGGAAAAAAAAAAAAGAAAAAAAAGCAAGATATTTTCCTTGCTTGAAAATCACCGGCTGAATAGAGAAAAAAAAGGTAACTCCCCTCCCGCTCACCCCTACAATCAAAGAAAGGTAACTCCCCTCCCGCTCACCCCTACAATCAAAGAAAGGTAACTCCCTTCCCGCTCACCCCTACAATCAAAGAAAGGTAACTCCCTTCCCGCTCACCCCTACAATCAAAGAAAGGTAACTCCTCCCGCTCACCCCTACAATGAAAGAAAGGTAACTCCCCTCCCGCTCACCCCTACAATCAAAGAAAGGTAACTCCCTTCCCGCTCACCCCTACAATCAAAGAAAGGTAACTCCCTTCCCGCTCACCCCTACAATCAAAGAAAGGTAACTCCCTTCCCGCTCACCCCTACAATCAAAGAAAGGTAACTCCCTTCCCGCTCACCCCTACAATCAAAGAAAGGTAACTCCCCTCCCGCTCACCCCTACAATCAAAGAAAGGTAACTACCCTCCCGCTCACCCCTACGATCAAAGAAAGGTAACTACCCTCCCATTCACCCCTACAATCAAAGAAAGGTAACTCCCTTCCCGCTCACCCCTACAATCAAAGAAAGGTAACTCCCTTCCCGCTCACCCCTACAATCAAAGAAAGGTAACTACCCTCCCATTCACCCCTACAACCAAAGAAAGGTAACTCCCCTCCCGCTCACCCCTACAACCAAAGACCCCAAACACCAGTAAGTGATGTGCGGTGACTTTAACATAAAATGCACCTTACCTGCGTCATCAAAGGAGATGGTGGTGTGGTGTGCTTGGGTCGGACAGAGGATGAGACGTGTTCCTGGTAGCACAAACACATGCTGCCGTTGGGCCGACTGAGAACCATGGCATTCATCGCTGCATCTGGTCGACGGGACACAGGATGATGGTCATCATCACGTGGGAAGATCAAATGCACAACATGTTCTCCATTCATTACTCACAATTTTCAAACACCTTTTTCCCAGTGAAAGATAACAGTTTTTGCGGAAGCATGTTGATCATGTTTCTTTGATGTGCTTTAGGAACTCAGCATGTTTCCTTTAAAGTTCCCTACATGATCTGGAAAAAAGTTATTGTTTGACTTTTTTCTTTCAGTTCTCATTAGGGGGAAAAAGTTATTGTTTGACTTTTTTCTTTCAGTTCTCATTAGGGGAAAAAAGTTATTGTTTGACTTTTTTCTTTCAGTTCTCATTAGGGGGAAAAAGCAAGTAAGCACACTTTGGGTGTGGTGCTGTGCGTGGTGGTGGTGGTGGTGGTGGTGGTGGTTGTGTGTGTGTGTGTGTGTGTGTGTGTGTGTGTGTGTGTGTGTGTGGTGTGTGTGTGTGTGTGTGTGTGTGTGTGTGTGTGTGTGTGTGTGTGTGTGGTGTGTTTGGTGGTGTGTGTGCGTGCGTGTGTGCGTGCGTGCGCATGTGCGCACATTCAGAATGTGTTTATGTATGTGATGTGTGTGTGTTACCTGTGAAGTGTGTGTGTGTGTGTGCATTTGTATGTATGTATATGTGCGTACATGGGAGTGTGCAAGTGTGCAAGAGCATGTCTGTAGTGTGTGTGTGTGTGCATGTGTGTGCACGTGTGTGTGTGTGTGTGTGTGTGTGCATTGTGTGTGTGTGATTGTGTGAACAAGTGTGCGTGCGTATGTGTGTTTGTGTGTGTGTGATTGTGTGAGTGTCTGTGCACATGCGTGCGTGTGCGTGTATGTGTGCGTGTGTGTGTCTTTGTGTGTTTGCGCGTGCGCAAGTGTGTGTGTGTGTGTGTGTGACTGTCAGTCTGTCTGTCTGTGCATGTGTGTGTGTCTGCATGTATGTGTGTCTTTGTCTTTAACTTGTAAATTGTGCATCAGGTTGGGTTGTTTCTGTTTAACCATTTCAACCCCAAAAGACACCGAAGGATAAAAAACCCCACATATTTATATCTTTAAGATGAAAGACTTTTCAAATGATCATACCTGGTATACCTGAATGGAGTGGGATGTCTCCATACGATACTCTGGAAACCACAAGCAAAAATGTCTGATTAAACAGGACAGACAACCCGCCAAGGTGACTGAAATCTTACCCATTTCAATTAGCCATCTTTATGTAAACTATATGCTTTTAAATTAAGAGACATGTATGACTACAAAAGGTATTTTTATGACTACAGAAAGGTATTTTTACAACTACAAAAAAGTATTTTTATGACTTCAGAAATCTATTTTTATGACTACAAAAAGGTATTTTCATGACTTCAAAAAGGCATTTTTGTGACAGTAAAAAGGTCTTTTTCTCAAACTTGTTTTGAACAAGTCGTTGCTGATGACACCACTCAATATAACTGACATGGACACAATGTTGCTGATGACACCACTCAATATAACTGACATGGACACAATGTTAACTTAGTTGTCAGGATGAAAGTAAATACGAAATGAGGCAGGGAACAGTAAACAGTAAAATAACAAACAAGCAGGCTAACTCTTGCTCCCATGATGAAATAAATACACGCCCATAAGTCCAAAGGAATGCTGCTTATGACACCGAATCGCCTAGAAGATATGACAGAACAGAGCACACAGAACAAACAAGGGCAAATAAATCAGAATTCAAAGACACACAGAGTGGTAAAAAAAAGTGGACATGAGATCTGAGCAAGACACTGTACCTCGTTGAGGTCCTGATGTAGGGGAAAGGAAAGTTGATCGGCACATCAATCTGTGGCCAAAAAGGAGGGGAAAATAAAAATCAATGATTCTTTCCAACATGTACATATGTAAATATCTGTCAGGTGGACTACGAGCCACTACAGCACAGCAGGGAAGCAAGAATGGATTTCTCCACCATCCCTGTTTTTCCTAGATGAAAAAAAATGTTTCAAAAAGAAACGAATATATGCTGCACACACACACACACACACACACACACACACACACACACACACACACATCACATCACATACACACAATGCACAGAGATATATATATATATACACACGTTTATTCATGCAAAAATTTGAATATTTATTGGTGGAAAGGCAAGGGGAAGATAAATCTTGTCCATCTTCATTAAAGAAGAACAGCTCTATGACATTGGACTATCAGTGCAGTTAGTACGTTTGAGTTCACACATACATACCAACAAATCCTCAAACAGTTACTTCAGAACAGACCTTTTTACCTTGAATAGAAAGTGGGGTTGTTTTCTAGTTTGCAGGTGCACATGACAAAACACACCTTTTCTTACAAACTGCATGTGCAAAAAGCATCACATGTGTTTACATGTCAACAAACTGTGAAGAAATCAAACATCACAAGACAACATTCTTCACTTTCATTTTACATAGGGTTTCATGGCTCTGTGTGTGTTCCACACCAAAGGCTCAAAAACCACTGAAACACCTCTCACCATGTTGTCGAACTTTCCGGCGCTGTGGAACTGAATGGCAGACAGTTTATGGCCCACGCTGTCGGCGCGGCTGCTGCTCTGACGCACGTTGTGGATGTAGTAGAGGCGCTGGTTGTGGGCATCCCACTGACACCACACGAACTTCCGCACAATCTGGTCGGTGGTGGGCTGCCCAGACATCATCTGCACAGAACGCCATTGATGGATCAATGGTCACTTTACACATGCTTGGGTACGGTCTAGTTGCTCCACTAAAGAATTGTCTGATATCTGTCAGCTTCATGGTGTTTAGTGTACATACACAGACTGTACTAGTAACTGTACACTATATTTTATAAGCATAACTGAGAAGTTGAGTGATCTGTTTCTGACGTCTGAATGGAATGCCCTGTGCATGCCTGCACCCCATGTGAACAAAGCACAGGCTTCCAAGAGTGGTGCAGGATTGCTCCCAGCTGGTTTGTTCAGCAGTTGAGGACAGTACTTCTCTGGGTCCCACCCGCACCTTCAGGTGTTTTTTTCTTGACTGCCTTTTGGCCAACTATGGGGAAAGGTCCAGTGACGGTGAGGAAAGACCAACTGACTGCAGGGAAAGTCCTGCTGACACAGGAAAGACTGTAACCCAGGATTCTCTTCAGAGGGCACATAAGACCTCTTGGCAAACGCCTGGGCATGTCTGGAGTTGTACAGTCTTCAACTGTCAGCTGTACAGCATCAAGTGAAGCTGCGGGATGCACACGGCAGTTGTGTGACGGTGGCGTTTTTTGCTGGTGGGCTCTGCAGTCATGAAATATGGGCTGGTACACCCATGGGAATGCTCCTGTTGAGGTTCTGTTATGTGTCATCTGGTAGCCATTATACAAAGGCATCTGCCAGGGAGCAAGTATCTCCCTTGGCATCTTCATGGAATGCCCTGTGCGTGCCTACACCTTATGTGAACAGAGCATGGGCTTCCATGGGTGATACAGGATTGCTCTTTTTGCCAACACAAACAAAATCAGGTGGATTGGGGAAATATGGAAACAAGCAAGAAAGTGATGATCATTATATGAAATGTGGCACAACTTTACAAAGTTGTTAATACCGTAAAGTTCGGTCTATTGAGCGCACCTGTATATAAGCCGCATCCACTAAATTTTTTTAAAATCTGAACTTTTTTCACAAATAAGCCGCACTGGTTTATAAGCCGCACAGACCGATGTGCCGCAGGCGGCAGCTGGCCGAGCGTTGAGTTAACATAGTGTTGAAAATCAACACATACAATGTGTTCATTGCATTCATTGGCGTTTAAATAGGTCAGAATACAAGAGCATGTTTCCAGCTTTACTTCAGTCTTTTTTTTTTTTTTTTAGTACAATGTGTTTTAAATCAATTAGAATCGAAGTTTTTATGAGGCTTCTTACAAGTGTTGCCTTTCCAACATCATTGCTTTAAAAAAAATACCGAAAAAAAACAACACATTAACGATGCGCTAGAAAGGCAGTTCTCTCCTGCATTCATTGGTGTATCAAGCTAAGAGATTGGTTGAGTACTCGAAAGCGCAAGCCAATCAAAGCGAAGGTATCAAATGCAAACTTTCACTCCCTGTCCACGATTTCAACAATGGCGGATCGAAGCCAAGGTCTGACAATGACCGAGTCGAATGCGCTAATCGCTTTTGAATTGCAAGACGCACTTGGTAAGATAACGCATATAATAACAAACCAGAACATCAATGAAACGATTCGATTGTTTTATTTCGCTTAATACCGTGCCAATGCTTAGTTATTTTGTTCGTAATTCAGCTAGTGTTAGTCAAGATTAAACAGGTCGGAAACGGCCCACACATTGCGCCGTTCGAAGCGATCGTATTTTTGTAGAAGACAAACTGATGAAAAAAAGATATCAGTAATGGGCTTTACTTATGTCGATTCCTGTATTTCTGAACGGGTTACTGATTCCATTACACAATTACAGAGAAAATCGTAGTTAAAAGCATCATAAAAATTCATGAACAGTAAACACGATATGGTGAGTTACAGAGAAGCTAAGAATAGACGAGGGTGTGATGCTTCTGAAATCGGAAAAATCCGCAAATAAGCCGCATCGTTGTTTAAGCCGCAGGGTTTAAAGCTGGGGAAAAAAGTCGCGGCTTATAGTCCGAACTTTACGGTAATTGTAAAAAGAAATGCCAGACATGTGACCATGCTAATACTATGGATATCACCTGAATTCATCATAAGAGTTTTTCATAAGAGCAGAACGTAATCAGCACATGTCTGTACTGATTTTATGCTTGTGGTGTTGTAAGAGAAGAGAAATAAGAGCAGAACATAATCTATACATGTCTGTACAAACCTTATGCCTGTAGTGTTGTAAGAATATAGATGTCCACATATTATCCAAAAGTGTCCATGTAAGTATATACTGAATCACACAGTGTGAACTGTAATGTCCTTTCAACACATATTGATACATTTTTTTCAGTTTTACGAATAAAATGATTTGAAACCAGCTGTTACTCAATGTGCAAGTGGATATCTATCATCATTAGGTATACTGGATGGTTCGAGAGGATATCAAAATCTCAGACATTACTTCTAATATTGTCTGCCTTGCCAAAAGTAAAGCTTTGACTGGCTGCTGATTTACAACACAAAAATGCACAAGATTTCTCAAGGATTAAGATTAATTAAAACAGCAATCTCGAGACTGCAGGACATCATAAATATGTTGAAAACTTTTCAGTCTGCATAAAGTAATAATGTAACATACTGTTTTAGTGACTTCACTCCTTATCAGCCTTCACTGCTTCAAAAAATCTGACACCCTCTTTTGGAATAACTTTGAAGCAGTCCATGCAAATAATAAACTCCACATCTAATGGATAAGTCGAACTTACAATCTGAAAACTGTTAAACAATACACAAACCTGAACAACATATATTTTGAATAAAGAAATGTAAGGAAGAGAAGAAAATGGATATCAAAGAATTTCAGAGTATTCAACAAAATGTTCACCAGAAAGGGACAGCTACAAGACGTGGATGTTACTGCTGAAAGATACATGAGAAGTTGAAGAGAAAACAGGGTGGATGAACACTGCACTTCCTTGCCACAACATGCAACATCATATTCCACTCTGTTCAAATGAAAGACAAAAGCCCCCAATTTTCTGCAATTTAGTTGCCTTTCTGTGTATCAATAGTAGCACTAGTAGGCCTCCGTCCATGAATAGAGTATATCCGACCTAAGATTAGCTATCTGTCCAGGCTGTCTGCTCAACCTGAGCAGAATCGCCTGTGGCTGAGAGTGACAGTCTCTGTCACAATGGTCATATCTGTATGCTGACACTGGTTTGTTGGCTGTCCTCCCCTTTCTGCAGGCTTGCTTTTCTGCTGCAGCAGCTGTCAGTTTGTCTTTGCCAATCTGCAGCTGTTTCTTGAGAGTGCTTCTCCAGCTGTTGTGGTCTGCTGTGAGGTCCTCCCAGAACTCACTGTTGATCTCAAGCTCCTTCATGTCTCTTTTGCAAAAATCTTTGTATCTCAGCTGTGGGCGGCCAATGCTTCTCTGCCCTACAGCAAGCTCTCCATAGAGGACGTCTTTTGGGATGTGACCATCCTCCATACGGCAAGCGTGCCCCACAGCGCAGCCGTATCTGTGTATCAATTCTTATGTATTTAATGGTTCAGGTATGAATGGCTTAACGTTACATATGAAGTCACTTCAAAAACTGAATCTGTTTGAATAATGCAATGCCTTTGTGGTATGGGGGTCAAAGAATTGCCCTTCTCCCTTTTATTTTGTATTAATCAAATATAGCTTTAAGCCATCATCATAACAATATTCCAATGCAGCAATATTCTTTGTACTCACAATACCACGGTCACCAATGCGAGCCATAGGGATCTGGTAAAGTCCCACAGCTGCAAAAGATATGAATGAAAGGATAACAATTTAAGAAAATAATAACAATGATAGTGAGGATTTATATGTGCCCTATCTCTGCAAAGCTGAGAACATTAACAAAACAAAAATGTAAAAAAAAAAAAAAACAAAAACATTCAAACATCTGTCCATTTTGTCCCATTTTCTGGTGGTCTAGTGATCATAAAACAGACTTCTATGAACTTCACAGCAAAAATCAATATAAAATGCAGAATTCACAGGCTATAGAAATTGTAGGAATAAAATCTACACCTTGTGTTTCAGAATAATCTGAACATGGACTAGGTTAAAGAACCAATAAGTGTTAATCAATATGTCACAAAATTTACAGCCTAGCCTTCCACAAAGGCCAGCTCATCATCATGAACACAGCCAAACCGCTTAAAAAACAAATAAAATAAAAACATACTCAAATCTAACAAAACCTCCCTAAAAACAAAGAAAGAAAAACCAGAACACAAATCTTACTGCATACTGTTGCCGTAATTCTCATCACATACAGATCAATTTGATTTCAAGTATCACCACGAGAAATGTTGAATCCAAAATGCTCTCCAGCTGATGTTTCCCCTCTACGGTGTCCTTCGATAATGGCAGGAAGCATCATCCTGAACACTTTTTCTTTTGCTCACCCAACTGCAGTGAGTGCTGTAACCCTAATCCAAGCATAGTCCACAGCAAAACGCAAAATAGAAAAAACACAACGAATCGGTTATCCCATTCAACCTAAGGGGGATTGAGCACCATTAACTGTGTGCCACTGAACATAATTTGATTACGTTTTCAGTTTTTCAAGAATCTTTCAAAGAAGGGCAGTTAACCGTAAGAAGGAAACATCTTCCCATTTCTTCTGAGAAAACAAACACGGAAAGAAGCTCAACAAATATTTCAGAAAGCTTGTTTCTGTCCACAGATTTGGTCTTTTCTTACATGGGTAGATGTGGACAGAGCCTCATGCAGAGATGACTTTTGACCAGAACACAGGAAATTAAAGTGTAAAGCATGTGTCTGAGCAGAGCGTGAAGGACATGAAAACAGCCGCATGGCTGACGTACACTCTTTGTGGAGCATGACCACCATGTAGCTGTGGCGGGAAGACCCGGAGCCGGAGCCGGAGCCGGAGCCAGAGGATGGGCTGGTGTCGGGATAGAGGAACTGCACTTTGAGAAAGGAATGGCGCTGGAGGTTGAGGGAAAACACACGTGTGTCCAGCGACTGAAGCTCCGCCAGAAAGGCTTGGTAAAGGTCTGCACACATGAGCACATATATATATATATATACATGTATACACTTCAGCACAAACATATATATGTACACACACACACACACACACACACACACACACACACACACACACACACAGAGTACATACAAACCATTTCCACACAATCAAACCATACAAGCAAGAAAACACATCGTCACAAAAACCCATGCCCAATTACATATTATTTTTGTTACAGTTTTACATACAGATCAACTGCATTTGCACAGAACCAAGAAGACTCACATGTTCAAGCAATGAAACACAAATGTACACACACACACACACACACACACACACACACACACACACGTGCATACCATTTTCCAATCATTTTTGGCAGCTCTGCACATGTTGTCATTTAACTTTCTAATCCTAGGACAATGCAAAATCTCCTTTGAGATGACGTATGTCGTCCTTCACTCCTCATGGCCACTTCAGCAACTTCCTGGGTTGAAGGTTTGGTCCTTTCAGCAGATGCCCATCACTTTGCTGAGAAAGCAAAATGAAACTGGGTCAAATGCTTTTAGCTGTCAGTGACAGAATGAACACATTTTACAGCAGCACAGCGAGGAGATCAGGAGAACGGCAAGCTTGGCCTTAATGTTCGGTCCATGTCCATTCCATACACGTGTTCAGTCTACCACAGGAGGTCCAGAACTCTGACGATGTTTTTGGCACCTCCCTACCTCTGCTGCACGATGATGTCAGACAACTGAAGAAGGTAAGAGTTGAAGTTTTTCAGTTTTATGTTTTTGATGGTGGGTTCAGGCAGACTGAGGTCTAGCACAGGCTGGAATGACATGTCCAACAGTGAGTAGCCGACACAGAGACCAAAGACTGGGCAGCCAAGGTCAGGCAATTGGCAGGCTTTTTTTAGCATGATTCACTGTGGGTAGAAAAGGGCAAGCATTTGCATAGAGTTATCTCTTAACCTCTTCCCTGCTTGCCCTGTGTCTATTACGGGGTCGTTTTCACGATCTTGTACGCCCGTAACTGTGTCTATTACGGGGTACTTATTACAAAAGCATTTGATTATATATCATACTAATGACCAGCAAAATCAAATTATTATGATACCACATCATAGCACAAGGTATAAGAAAAAAACACGCAAAAAATCTAATAGATATCTCAATAAATGAATGAGGAGTGAACACATGAGTGAACCTACTGCAATTTGGCCCCAGCACTCAGCAATACAGAAAAGCTCTTATACTGTGGCACGGAATGGGTTAAAGGGGCCTCAAGCAGGCATACATATGCACTCGTGTACACACACACACACACACACACACAGAACACACACACACAGAACACACACACACACACACACAGAACACACACACACACACACACACTTAGAACACACTCAAACAATGAAGACTAAACGGACAATTTAACCTTTTGACTTTCCTTCCTGTCCAGCTTCTTGCCTGGTTACGATGGTGAAACCTGCAACCAACCGCATCAATGCGTTGAAAACAGAGCACCTTTTTGTACAACTCTTTCTGAAATGAATAAGTCAATAGTTCAAAATGAACAAACAACCAACCAATCGAAATGACAGAGTAAAAAAGATACACACTCAGTTCTCTTCAGATACCATCAGCACAAACAAAAATTGCACACCCTGTCTGCTTTTTTTTTTCATTCTGTGTGTGTGTGTTTTAATTCATTCTGATTTTTGTCCTACTGGTACCACCTAAAAACCTCACTATTACTACTTTTCACTATAGACTGTACAATAATCGAAAACTGATAAAGATATGCTCAATTTTTTTTTTGGTACCCACATACAAATAGAAAAAGACAGAGGAAAAAAAAAGAATAAGAGAGACTGGAACAAAAATCTCACAGGCTGATGAAGATTCATAAACACATGCACATGTAAAGACAATTTTTAAGCTAAAGAAAAGATGCAAACTAACAGCAAAAACCAGACAAACTTGACAAAAACAGATTCAGAAATAAGAGAAAGCAACTAAGGGAAACAACCAAGACCTGCAGGCATGAACTGAGACACATCACATCAATTACTGACCTAACAAGGTCCTCTCTCTGTTGAGTGAACATGATACAATCCTCACTTTCTGGTTGTAAATCCATAACACCTGTAACATAGATACATTCAACAATGTAGCTTTTTGACTTCTACTCAAAACAACACAAACAAACAAAATCACATGATGTTAGGTGACATCAAATTTTTTCAGTGTTCTGTTGTTGGAAGTTTCCTCGAGGCCACTCACTCCAGCTCCTCCGACCTCAAGGCCACTCATTCCAGCTCCTGCAACCTCAAGGCCACTCACTCCAGCTCCTCCAACCTCGAGGCCACTCACTCCAGCTCCTCCAACCTTGAGGCCACTCACTCCAGCTCCTCCAACCTCGAGGCCACTCACTCCAGCTCCTCCGACCTCAAGGCCACTCACTCCAGCTCCTCCGACCTCAATGCCACTCACTCCAGCTCCTCCAACCTCAATGCCACTCACTCCAGCTCCTCCAACCTCAAGGCCACTCACTCCAGCTCCTCCAACCTCAAGGCCACTCACTCCAGCTCCTCCAACCTCGAGGCCACTCACTCCAGCTCCTCCAACCTCAATGCCACTCACTCCAGCTCCTCCAACCTTGAGGCCACTCACTCCAGCTCCTTCAACCTCAACGCCACTCACTCCAGCTCCTCCAACCTCGAGGCCACTCACTCCAGCTCCTCCAACCTCAAGGCCACTCACTCCAGCTCCTCTAACCTCAAGGCCACTCACTCCAGCTCCTCCGACCTCAAGGCCACTCACTCCAGCTCCTCCAATCTCAAGGCCACTCACTCCAGCTCCTCCAACCTCAAGGCCACTCACTCCAGCTCCTCCAACCTCAAGGCCACTCACTCCAGCTCCTCCAACCTCAAGGCCACTCACTCCAGCTCCTCCGACCTCGAGGCCACTCACTCCAGCTCCTCCGACCTCGAGGCCACTCACTCCAGCTCCTCCGACCTCAAGGCCACTCACTCCAGCTCCTCCGACCTCAAGGCCACTCACTCCAGCTCCTCCGACCTCAAGGCCACTCACTCCAGCTCCTCCGACCTCAATGCCACTCACTCCAGCTCCTCCAACCTTGAGGCCACTCACTCTAGCTCCTCCAACCTCGAGGCCACTCACTCCAGCTCCTCCGACCTCAAGGCCACTCACTCCAGCTCCTCCAACCTCAATGCCACTCACTCCAGCTCCTCCAACCTCAATGCCACTCACTCCAGCTCCTCCAACCTCGAGGACACTCACTCCAGCTCCTCCAACCTCAATGCCACTCACTCCAGCTCCTCCAACCTTGAGGCCACTCACTCCAGCTCCTCCAACCTCAAGGCCACTCACTCCAGCTCCTCCAACCTCGAGGCCACTCACTCCAGCTCCTCCGACAAAGCCACGTCTGGGACCTTTTACCTCTATCTCATCACTGACCGTGCTCAGGAAGCTGTCAACATCTTGTTACTACTGCGCATTGCACCACAGACGACACTGTACCATGGCCGAGTCACTTCAACAGTCTTTTGCAGTGTCTGTTCCAATCCAACATTTACTGGATACCCAGTCACTTCAACAGTCTTTTGCAGTGTCTGTTCCAATCCAACATTTTCTGGACACCGAGTCACTTCAACAGTCTTTTGCAGTGTCTGTTCCAATCCAACATTTACTGGACACCAAGTCCCTTCAACAGTCTTTTGCAGTGTCTGTTCCAATCCAACATTTACTGGACACCAAGTCACTTCAACAGTCTTCTGCAGTGTCTGTTCCAATCCAACATTTACTGGACACCATCTGCTAAGCCACGCACTGATGACAGTAATGGCATGTCTTGAATTGTGTGTGAATGGGTATCTCCCATCTGGTGGGTGTGTTACCACATCTGTCATGTAACAGTGAATTATGTGTAAATGGGTATCTCCCATCTGGTGGGTGTGTTACCACATCTGTCATGTAACAATGAATTATGTGTGAATGGGTATCTCCCATCTGGTGGGTGTTACCACATCTGTCATGTAACAATGAATTATGTGTGAATGGGTATCTCCCATCTGGTGAGTGTTACCACATCTGTCAAGTAACAGTGAATTATGTGTGAATGGGCATCCCCATATGGTTGGTGTTACCACATCTGTCAAGTCATAGTCCCACTGAATCTGCTGACTCAAATGAAACATTTAAACACACTTACCACTGGAGTAATTATTTTTGCTGGAATAAAAAATCAAAGCGTAACATACTACAAAATGGTAGAAAAAAGATGGCCCAAGGACAAATTCAATCAATTCTGGTGCTGATCCAGATCAGGTGGTGGATCCAGGATGGGTTTCACAATTATCACAAATTTACCACTGACCAGAACACAGTGAAGTTACTGTTCAGTAATAGATAACCATCCGTGAAGTGGCACATTTTTATGATCACCTCGCATGCACAAAACAGAGGTGATATACAAATACTGATGTATACTCAAAGAATATTGTCACACCCAATGATGGTTAATTAAGTTACCATAATCACATGCCTTACAGATTTCTTCCATCTTCTCATTCTGAAAAACAAACAAACAAACAAACAAACAGAAAACAACAACAAAACAAATAATTAAAAAATCTGCCAGTACTATTTTCAATTACACAAAAAGCATTTAATGTCAGTATCCTCATACATAGCCATATTCCCTGATGACGACTTTAAATGGCCTGTGAAAAAAAAAGTAATAGTTGTATCATTAGTCTGCTGACCATAAATGCCTTTTGTTTGGATCCTAAACCAGTGAACTCATCAGCATTCAGTTTGGACTGAAAAGAAAGACATAATCACAACATGGTGTTTCTGTCTAGTCCCCAGGGGGTGTATATGCTTACTATTTAAATAAGTATTCAGTGTGACACTAGTTCAGCAGAAGCTGACCTTATGTTTCTGTGTGGAAGGATCATATACCCCAACATGAGTCACCGGAGTCTTGACCTGCAAAAAACAAAACACAGGAAAACAGATGACATTTTCCTGCATATGTGGTGCGTGTGCGTGTGCGTGTGTGTGTGTGTGTGTGAGTGTGCATGTGCATGTGTGTGTGTGTGCATGTGTGTGAGTGAGCGAGTGTGTGTGTGTGTGTGTGTGTGTGTGTGTGTGTGTGTGTGTGTGTGTGTGTGTGTGTGTGCGTGCTCTTCGTTGTGTCTATCAGACTTTGTGATTGTGCCTGGTCAGTTAGGGAATCCCTAAGTACTGTTCACAAGAATTTTCATTCACCTGACTGGTGGCTAAAACTGTAAACTGAATTTACCCGATACAATTTCCACAAGTAATTGGTGAGTTTGGAGTATTTTAAATCTCCACCATAAATTTCAAGCTGAAAGTTCCTATTGGTGTGAATGAACAATACCACAGTCTTTTCTCAGAGATCCCTTCATTAGGTATCACGGTAAAACCTGGTACCAATTAATTTGTTTTTATTCATGCTGTATTAAAGACATGTACACTCAATACCAAATGAACTGAATCATTTATCAATACCCGTTATATACTGCAAACCTTCAAAAAGTGTAAATTACTAAAAAACAAAAATCTGACATAAAACTTGACTGAAAAGACACAAAAAAAATTCTTTATGAAGAATAAAGGATTATGAATCAAATGTGCAGAGTTCTGATTTATTTTATTAATCGTAAAGGTCATCAAGCACACTATGCAAAAAGTCATTTAACAGTGCAAAGATTGTCACATTAAATAATTTTTCTCATGTTACAAGACTTACAAGAAAAATATCTTACAACATGGACAGCTAAGCTTATTCCTATGCTATGCATGTTCCAGACCTTTGCATCTTCCAACAAGTCATTCCAAGTGTAGATAAGAAGTCCCCCCCTCTCTTGGTTCAACAACCGTGGACGAAGTGGAACATCACCTGGAAACAACACAAAACATTTCAAACTATTGACTACCGAAAAATATAAACAGATGTATGTAACAGTCAAGCTGTCTGAAGTTTCCCTAAACATACCCATCCCCTATCGACTCACCTCTTACTTTTTGTTTCTTTCTCATGAAGTATATGTAATACATACATATGGTAATTCTTTCAGAAGAATGTAACTGAAAAACATCACTTGATTTATGGACATTATGTGATTTAAACTAAGAACACAAAACACTTCCAGCACCAATGTCAAATCTATTCAAATGTTAACTGCTTAATTTTAATGCTGCTATGCCTCAGTGTCACAAGACTGGAAGTTCTCCACTGTCACTTCCGGGGGCAAATGTGAGGGAGTGGGGACGTTCCAGGGGTTCTGCAACCTCCCCCTCCCCCCCCCCCCCCCCCCCCCCCCCGCCCCCGCAATACCTTCCCTTTCCCTTCTAAAAGAAGAAGTATTGACAAACATGAGACTTAATAGACATTTGTTATTTTCCTGGAGAGGTCTCCAATGCACATTATGTATTTACTTACTATGGTGGAAGATTCCGCCCCCTTCCAATCCTGCTTTCACAAACTCTGCACTCCGCCCTACCCTTACTTTAAAAAAATGTTCATCTAATGCCCCTCCCCTCCCCCCTCCTGCCCTCATTCCACTTTCACAAACTCTACGCCAGTCCCCCAACCCAATCCCCTACTTGTTCCTGCTTTTACATTTCCACAATTGTTGCCAGATCCCTGCACCCCCACCTAAGTTTGGACTCTCCCTTTCCATTACCACTTAATCTATTCAAGACATGTAACTTTTCTTTGTTGTCATGGTAAACATTTGAAGAAATGATCTTGGTTACAGGTAAGACCTATTATCATGCCTCTCTGATGGAAACCTTAGCCAGTCAAGATAAAACAATAACTTTTTTCCTGATTTTGTTGTTGGTTTTTTTCTCTTTGTGTCTTTTATGTTGTTGTTGTTCTATACATTAATGGCCCAGTGTCTCATTGTGTGTGTGTGCGCATGTGTCTGAGTGAAAATGTGAATATGTTCATGCGCATGCATGGCTGCCTTCAAGAGAGAAAGTGAGAAGGAGGGAGTGTGTGTGTGTGTGTGTGTGTGTGTGTGTGTGTGTGTGTGTGTGTGTGTGCAAGCTTGTGTGTGCACATGTATGCATATGTGTATGCGAGTGTGCGTGCGTGCGTGCTTGCGTTCGTGTGTGCATGCCTGCATGTGTGTGTGTGTGTTTGCGTGTGTTTTTTTTCATTGTTTGTGTGTGTCTGCACATTGTGTGAGTGTGTGTGCATTGTGCATTTTGTGTGTGTGTGTGTGTGTGTGTGTGTGTGTGTTTATGTGTTTTGTGTGTATGTGTGTGTGTGTTTATTGTTTGTGTGTGTCTGTGCATTGTGTTAGTTTATGTGCAGTGTGTGTGTGTGTGTGTGTGTGTGTGTGTGTGTGTGTGTGCTTTGTTTTCGTTTGTTGAATGCTGCGTTCACCTGTGGCTGTGCTAGTGAAGAATACTGTGAATTATTCTCAATGATTGTTGAAGTCTAGACCTGCAATCACAGCTTCCGCCTAAGCCAATATTAATAACAGGAAATATTTAAACACCAACAAACAAAAAGAATGCAAGAAATATGTAGCACGTCAGAGAGAAGTTTGGGCCTAATCGAAAAGAATTACCCGAAATTCCATGGGGCTGCCGACGTTCCTGTAGAAATTGTGTTATTGAGCCGAGCAGATCAAATGTTTTGACAAACTCAAGCATAGCTGTCGCGCTATAATTCGCGAACGCGCATCACTCCACAACAGTTCAACTCAGTGGATTAGCAGACGTCGGATCACGTGCAGAATTCGTAAGAGTAGCCTCCCTTGCAGAAGTTAACGGACGGGCGATCATGTGGGTCGTCATGAGGTTGACTTCTTGCTCCTGTTCCACGTTCCGCGTTTGCGTTATAAACTGAAAGAATTACAGTCGCCGTACTAGCCGGCAGCAAAATGGCGGACACTATCGCGAGCTGTTTATCATTGGTGCTTATTACCATGCTGCTTTAGGAGAAACAGATCTGATAAGAAAAGGGAAGATATCTAGTGAGAAAGATGTTGAAACTGTTTTTTGTTTGTTTGTGTGTGTGTGTGTGTTTTTTGGTGTTCGTTTCACATCTACAATTTCTAGTTTCACTCTGTAACTATCCATACTGTGCGCAAAGTTGGGGAGCAGTAGAAACGTTTCAAGGACTGCCTCAAAGTGTCTCTCAAAGGCCTGGACATCAACCTCAACACCTGGGAGTCGCTTGCCCTAGACCGCCTAGCCTGGCGAAGCAGCATCACAAAGGGTGCATGTACATCAGAGAAGAGACGCACAACAGAAGCTGAGAGAAAGCGAGCCGTGCTCAAGGCCAGAGCTCTGAGGTATACCTCCACCCCCACTGTAGCACCCACCCGCATGTGTCCCACATGTGGGCGTTCCTTCCGGGCCCAGATCGGCCTCACCAGCCACCTGCGGACCCACACTCAGCAATCTTCCATCTGAGATTGAAGTCATGGTCATCTTCAAAATCGAAGGAAGAACAACAACAATTTCTAGTTTCACTCTGTAACTGTCCATACTGTGCAGGGGAGAGAGATGTTCTACATTCATTTGAATGATTTTTTTTCCAGTTCATATTGATATGCTGTATTGTTACAATGTACTGGCAATCGGTCAGTACAAATATCGATTTTGTGGTTATGATCATCGCATCGTAGTAATGCGAGGTGGGGGAGGGGTGGGGGTGGGAGGTAAGGGAGTATTATTATTATTATTATCATCATCATTATCATTATGAATAATACTTATATAGCGCTTACTCTCGGCTAGAGACCAAGCTCTAATTAAGCGCTTTACAATCCAAACTCGTTTACACAACGGGCTGCCTACCTGGGAAGTGCCGACTGAAGAGCTGCCAGCTGGCGCTTCATTCAGTCGTTTCCCGTGTCATCCAGTCAATATCGTTCACTCAGTTTCCTTACTTCCTACATTCTTTCCATTTCTCACGTAGGGTGTATGCCATGTGTAACGTGTCATCCATACCACGTGTGTGTTTATGTATTCATGCTGACAAACCAACCCGCCAACCGATGGACACAGATGAAAACCTAACTCACTTGGGGATGGTGTTAACGATCCCAAAAGCTCAGGATGACTGCCCCCCCCCCCCCCTCCCCGCCCCATACAGATGTTGGCTCAGGAACACCTTGTTTTTAAAATCCCCAGGCTGATCAGACGTTAATTCCATCATCTAAACTCAAGATGAAGACAGCTATTGACATGAATCTGGAATTTACTGACTTCTGAGGAGAACTGTACCCGGAAGATTTTCAAACGTACAAGGAGTAGACTCCATGCGGCCCTCAAGCGAATCCGTTTAACATTATTTTTGCTTTGAGTCTGATTAACACATTAAATACGTGCAATATGCCAATATTCTATATGGACATAGAAGTGACCTCTATTTATCTTGAATGTAAGACACAGAAATGTTCTGAAACTTCAGATCGTCTTTACTTTATTAAAAAAAAAAAAAAAAAAAAAAAATGTACACTGAACTATTGAATGAAACTATAAAGAAAACCACAGACCTGTATTCAGCTTTACCTTATAATCCAGATGACTCAGACCAGACAGACCTCTGATGATTGAAGTCAGTTTGCTGTTGCTCCTCAACCTTTTTTTTTCTCTCCCTTTTTTGATTCTACAAATGGAAACATAAAATCTCAGACTAAAGTTTGCGTGCAGTTTGAGAGAAAATTTGAATTACGTAAATAAATACATAAAATGAACAAATAGATAGAATTTTCAAAATTCAGAAAGGGCATTGTGTCACTGGAGCAGATGATGATCCCATTACATGAACCTGACGGAAAGTAACCACAAGACATTACACAAGAAGAGTTAATAACTCAGATCAGGAAATAGATTATGGAACGTCGGAAACCTGCTTGGCTACACACACACACACACACACACACACACACACATCCTGTGGGGATGGTTGTAACACCTTTCGGATCTCCGTTGCTGAGGACTGTCAAGGTCCCTCCCTAACAGCATCAGCCACCGCGTGCACTTGTACACACAAGCAAGCACGCGCGCGCAACACACACACACACACACACACACACACACACACGTCCGACCACACGCGCGTACACACACACGGACACACACACACACACACACACGCGCGCGCGCGCGCGTCCAACCACACATGCATGCACGGACACACACACATACACGTCTAACCGCGCGCGCGCGCGCGCGCACACACACACACACACACACACACACACACACACGTCCAACCGCACACACACACACACACACACACACACACAGTTCCACACACACACACACACACACACGCACACGTGCGGATTTGTGGGCCGGAAGATCGTGGGGTCGATTCTCATCAGAGACATTTATTTGAGGGATTTTTCGGCACGTTGGGCTGCTGTGCAAAGTAGAGCGTGGTGCAGGTTCAGACTGAACGTGGGGAAGCCTGGAACCCTCAGTCGAGTTTCATCCACCTAAGGATGCGTCTCCGAGTGTTTATCAAATTCACTAACCAGCGCTGCAGATGTCAGCATCTCACGAGCCTGGCTGATGCCAGGATATAGAGTGAAAGGAAACGGTAGAGAACTGTCCTGCCATGTCTTAGACTGGCGTGGAACTCCTGGCCAGCTATAGCATCATCTTCATCAATCACTATCATGTGTAAAAAAAAAAAAAAAAAAAAAATCTAAGGTCTGTTGCACTTCTTCCTAAATCTAAAGTTCTGTCGCACTTCATTCCTAAATCTAAAATTCTGTTGCACTTCATTCCTAAATCTAAAGGTCTGTTGCACTTCATTCCTAAATCTAAAGGTCTGTTGCACTTCATTCCTAAATCTGAAGTTCAGCTGCACTTCATTCCTGAATCAAAAGGTCTGTTGCACTTCATTCCTGGAATCAAAAGTTCTGTTGCACTTCATTCCTGAAATCTCAAGTTCTGTTGCACTTCATTCCTAACTCTAAAGTTCTGTTGCACTTCATTCCTGAAATCTAAAGTTCTGTTGCACTTCATTCCTAACTCTAAAGTTCTGTTGCACTTCATTCCTAAATCTAAAGTTCTGTTGCACTTCATTACCTACTCTTGTGATTACCTCGGGTTGGATTTCCTCAACAGAGCAGTCCATGTCGTTAGCAAGGGCGTTAAAGTCGCCGGAATCAGCGAGTTCATGGGGACTTCGTTGGATGAGCTTGGTGGAACCCTCTTAAGGGAGACGCTGGCCCCATGACCCATCAGTTATTGTCCTCTGTGGGAGGCTTAGCAGGCGGTGTCCTACGTGTTTTGGTTTTGTTTTGTTTTAGATCGGAACCGGAATGACTGAACACTGAAATGACTCGGAGTCAGAGCAGGGTCCATTCTGGAGGGGTGACTCATGGCAACGTGACGTCGGTTGGTCCCTGTGGTCTGCTTGTACTGGAAATGCGACACAACACGCTTGGGTGTGATTGTGTGTGCAGAGGGGGAGGGGTGGACAGTGTGGGTGGAATGAGCAGTGTGGGAATCATGCCATTGGGGGCTGGGGCTGAGGATGAGACCAAACAGAAAATAACAATAAAAATAAAAACGAAAAAGAAAAACACAGAAATAAAACAATAATTAAAAAAGCACCCGTCCAAACGTACATCACAGTGCTCCTAGGACCTGCCACCATGGTGAAATTATAACGATGATGATGATATCATCTTCATCATCATCATTATTGTTATTAGTATTATCATTATTATTGAAGAACAATAACAAACAAACAACAAAACTGTCTGAATAAAAAAAACTGACAAATGTTAATTCTTTCTTTGGACGTGTCTGCCTGTCAGGTGTGATTGGCAAGTCGCATTTTGAAGATAATGAAATATACGTATGAACAGAAAGAGGACAGCAAGACCTTTCCAGTTGCATCTAGCAAGGCTTAGCAAGGCTTCCGTATGCTAAAGAATGAAACATTTATGGTTTTAGAGAGAGCCCCTGAAGTATGGGAATCACTTTGAGAAAAAGGGCTTTAAAATTGCAATACTCTCATATGATTAGGAAATGCTGCACAGTTTATCACATTCCTGGCTCTGTGTAAGCAAATCCAGCGACACATATCAAACGTTAATGGTTTTGCTACAGGCTTTTGCAGAAAACTTATTTCACCCCAAATTGCCTCTCACCATTGTTGCCCGTGTTGTCTTTACCTGGCCAACTTATTTATCTTTTATAGGATGTGGTTTATTTCTAGCGGATCTCTCAGAGCATTGATTATCCAACTGAAATTCTGCATTATGAATCCTAAAACAAATCTGTTCCTTTGTGTATTAAAATATGGATCAGATGGAATATCTCCTATAAAACGAAACATTCTGAATTACTAGTTGAAACTGGTGATGGTTTCTAATACTGACATCGCATCAACATAAACAGTAATTGACTGCAGTAGGTCAATTAGATATATTAAAGTGATAAGTGTACTTACCTTTTCATCAGTTAATATCGTTGTTTTCCTTTTGAATGTGCGTTTGTTTGTTTGCTTGTTTTTAACTTTCATCGAACCATCTGAATGTGTCTTACGACACATAGAATAGTTATTGTGCATGTTATCATGCATCTTTACAGAATATTAAAGAGATGTGGTTGATCAGCATTATTTATATCAGTGTGATGCAGATCAATATTGATTGTTGTGATCCAATTGAACATATATATTAAAAGAAGCAGCTTTCAGTGGGTCATCTGTACACATCTGCATATACTTTAAGATATGCAGAATAGTTGTTATGAATGTGTGTCTTTACAGATTGTGAAAGATATGTGGTTGAATATCTTCCTTCACATCAGTGTGATAAGGTAGAGATGTATTGTTAAGCACACACACACACACTGACACACACACACACATAAAGTTATCTTATTCGTATTAAAGATTCACTGGATTTCAAATAGAAAGACATTGAATTTGAGACTAAGTTGCTGTTTAAATTTTGAAATTCCAAACGGAATACCTTACCAGCTTTACAAGAAATGTCCCAAGGTGCTGGAGTGGCTCCACAGGCTGCTGCGATCGGCTTGGAGAAACCAGAAGATCAGCGGCCAGTGGATGACGGCAGATGGTGTGTACATCCCCAAAGAGCAAAACTCAAGTGACATCAGCCAGTTCAGGCCAATATCACTACTGAACGTCGAAGGGAAAATCTTCTTCTCTGTCATGGCAGCAAGGCTGACCAAGTACCTGATGGAAAACAAGTACTTGGATGTGTCAGTCCAGAAAGGTGGCATCCCAGGCGTGGCTGGCTGTGTAGAACACGCCACAATGATCTGGGACGCAATCCAAAAAGCAAAAACAGAAAAGAGAGACCTGGACGTAGTGTGGCTTGATCTGGCAAACGCATATGGATCTGTGCCCCATGAGATGATACAGTTGGCTCTTGAGATGTACCATGTGCCAAAGAACATCCGCGACATGCTCAAGAAGTACTTCAATGGCTTCTCAATGCGGTTCTCTACCAAGGAGTACACAACAGACTGGATCAACTTGGAAGTGGGTATTGCAATGGGCTGTGCAATTTCCCCAATACTGTTCGTGCTGGCAATGGAACTCATCTTGAAAGCAGCAACAAACAACGCGAGACAAACAGACCTTGGCGATGGATACAAGATGCCTCCTCTCAAGGCCTTCATGGATGACACTACAGTGATTTCATCCAGAGAAGACGAGACACGTCATGTGCTGGAGAGGCTGGACGACATAGTTGCCTCATCCAGAATGAAGTTCAAGCCAAAGAAATCACGGAGTCTCTCACTGAGGAAAGGAAAAGTGGCCGGATCTGTGGTCTTCAGTGTTGCCAACCAGGCCATTCCAACAGTCACAGAAGAACCAGTCAAGAGCCTTGGAAGATGGTATGATGATACGCTGAAAGACACACAAAGAGCAAAAGAAACCAAGCAGATGGCGGAGGAAGGCTTGGAGACCATTGACCAGTGTGGGCTCCCTGGCAAATACAAGGTCTGGTGTCTGCAGTTCATGCTGATACCAAAGCTCCTGTGGCCTCTGATGATATACGACATCTGCACCAGCATAGTGGAGGCAATGGAAGCCAAAATCAACAAGTTCACAAGGAAATGGCTTGGTGTCCCACCCTGTCTGACTGACATAGCGCTGTACTGTCGCCAAGCAAAGCTGAAACTACCACTGAAATCCATCCTGGAGGAATACAAAGCAGGGAAGATCAGACTTCAAAGCATGCTGGAGGACTCAGGAGACAAGGTGGTAGAAGCAATCAAGCCCCAGCTGAAGACAGGCAGAAAATGGAAAGTTCAAGAGGCGATGGATTCTGCAAAAGAAAGTCTCAAGATCAGAGAAATAACAGGACACACACAGACCAACAGACAAGGACTGGGGGTGACCAAAACTGAATGGTGGTCAAAGGCCAAAGGAAAAGCCAAAAGAGACATGATGATTCAGGAGATGAGAAAAGAAGAAGACCAAAAAAGACTCCAAAAAGCAGTCCAGCAGAGCCAGCAAGGGCAATGGACAACGTGGGAGAATGCACTCCAAAGAAGTCTCACTTGGAATGACATTTGGCACATGGCCCCTCTCAGGATCAGCTTCATTCTCAGATCTGCATATGACCTTCTGCCCTCAAATGCAAACCTGGTGAAGTGGGGGAAAACAGACGATCCTGCATGCCCACTCTGCCATGAAAAACAAACAGTGGAGCATGTCCTAAGCTCATGTAAAGTAGCCCTGGCTCAAGGAAGGTACACATGGAGGCACAACCAAGTGCTCAAAGAGATTGTACAAGTAGTCTGGGCTAGTACCAACACCACAAAAGGGAAAATCAGGACTCCAAAAGCACCCGCAACATTCTTCACGGCAGGAGGCAGCAAATCATGGCCAAGAACAACAGTGCCACTCGAAACATGCAGGCAGAGTCTGCTGGACGGGGCAGATGACTGGGAGTGCACTGCAGACCTCCCAGAATGGAAGAGTCACCCAGAGATCATCAGCAAGAGTGGCATGAGACCAGACATAGTAGTCCACTCTAAGTCAACCAAGCAGCTGATCATGATCGAGCTCACGGTGCCATATGAGAACAGAATGGAGGCAGCTCAAATCTACAAGACTGAAAAGTATGCTGATCTGGCAAACAGCCTGAGGAGAGAAGGCTATCAGGTCAAAGTCCTCACTGCAGAAATTGGAGCTAGGGGGTTTGTAGGAACGTCTGCATACAGCCTCATGAAACAGCTCTCAGTTGCAGGGAGGGAAAAAACCAGAGCCCTGAAAGCAATGGCAGAAGCGGCAGAGAGGTGTTCAAGCTGGATCTGGTCAAGGAGGAACAAAAGTGAACTTCATAAGGCTTAATTTCCCTACAAATATCAGGTGTCCCTGTGGCTCAGTGGTTAAAGCGCGAGTCATTAAGTGGAAAATGAGCATGTCCAGAGGGTCATGGGTTCGAATCCCAGCCATGGCTCGTCCCAAGATGGGAAAAAAAAAAGGGGGCAGCAGAGGGACATCCGGAGTCATGAACCGGGTGTGGCCCAACCCCCCTAGAGTGTCAGGAGATAAGGGCCGAAACACTTGCTTGAAGGGGGCTTCTCTTCTGAGGACTCTCTGCTGCCACGCTCTCCACGAGTTTCTTTCTACTGTTTAAATTTTGTTTTTCGTTTATGTCTCCTTGTCTTCTGGCATTTTCTAATATTTAAGTTTACATTGGTGTAAACTTAAATATAATACACACACACACACACACACACACAGAGGTGCCTATAAAATTCTTAAGTCTGGAAGTAAGTAACTCTTGGGACCAGTTTCACAAGGTCTGCTTATTAACCTTTCTTTCACTATTGCAAACACATATATTGGCATTTGCTGCAGGTCTTCCTTGATTTCCACTTTAACAATTGATGATGTTACAGTATTCCAGGCAATTTGTGTAAAATCAACCCTCATTTTTCAGGCAATCATGGGTTTTGTGTATGTGCGTGTGTGTGCATGTGCGTGTGTGTGCATGTGTGTGCGTGTGTGTGTGTGTGTGTGTGTGAGAGTGTGTGTGTTTTGTTGTTTCATTCACCTTGTTGTCCTGGCACACAGGTATGTTCTCATGACCACCTCGCTCAAAACCAAAGCAAAACCTCAGTCCTGATTGAAGTTTGTGAACAGAAGCGTTTAATAGGGGGACCAGACAACATTGCGTAGCTTATGTACACCAAGCACATTCAATAGTTGTCAAAATCAACAAACTGGAAGCTGTCAGGTTTCAGGGAGGAACACAAGAACGCTCAAACATGGAACAAGCTATACGAAATCAGGCAAACAAAAAGCACTGGTTCATCCAACCAAAAAATACATCATGGAAACACAAGAAAATATTATTCTTTATGCAGACCACAGACACTTGGATACAAGAAAAAGTAAAGGGGGGTGGGGTGGGGGGGCGGGAGAAGGAGAGTGAGAGAGAGGGGGGGGGGGGAAGAAGGAAGTGGGGGGGAGGTAATGGTGGTAAAAGAGGGGAGTCCAAAACTATAGAAGCAAAATGTTTTTTGACAGCAAACAGCACGAGTGTGTAACCTTGCTGATGTTTCATGATTTTCAAGTCCTGTCAATACCAAAGAGATTTTCAAACACATTCTCATCCAAATGTACATGACTGTTAAAACACTGTGTCAAATATTTAAGAAATACAAAAAAGATAATAACGAAAAGGACCATGTGTTGGCTTTACTCTGGAAAACATGTACACAACTTTCCAGAGTACAAAGATACATGACCGTCCAAAGAAACCATGTAATACTCTTATCACATTTAAAAGGTCTCCATGAAAAAACAATGAAATGGACTTGCAAATTTTGAAGTTACCATCAGAACATTCATGATTTTTCCCTTTTTCAAACTCCTCGCCAGATCTACTGACTTGGTAGAATGTCTGGGTGCACATTAAAATCAAGCTCCCACTGTAGTATTTTGGAGGGTTCAATCATTCAGTACAGTACATTCTATCTCAGCTGGTGTTTCTACTAACACAGAAAGGCACAAGAATATGTTGTAAATTATCTTCAGTCAGTATATGCATCTAAAGCAAGAAAAAAGCATTGCTCATGAACCAGTCACACAAAGATTAATCATGACAAAAATGTTACACCCAAGCCCTCCTGTTTTCAACACATCACGTTGCAATAAACAATCACATTTACCTTCATGAGGGAGACAATGCCATTCAGAAACGTTAACAATTGGTAACCAAGACATCCACCTGCATGCAGACAAACGTCATTCTGCACTTTTTGTTCATGAGCACTAGAATTCAAACTGTTTCACTGCACCTCAGTAAAACAGCTCATACACTGTTAAATCAGAGTACACCTGTACTGAAAAAGGAATTATTGCATATTCGTATCTTTTTTGCCAAATTTAGATCATGTCATTTGAAACCAAACAGAGAGATGATAGTCTATAAATAGAAGAGTAAACGGGGCATTAAGAGGGCAGAGAGAGAAAGACGAAGAGGGGAGGTATGTGACAGAGAAAGAGAGAGAGAGAGGGGGGGGGGGGGGGGGGCGTTGTTAAGAGAAGAAGACAGAAAAAAGGGAGAAAGATATGATTTAGAAAACTGTACACCTGGTAATAACGTATCTCAACAACTGTCATAATATACTGACTGATTACGTACCACAAAGATTTAGATGTTTTTCTTTAATGTTTCAAAAATGGTCGTAACAGTTCATTATCAAATAACCTTTATGCTTCATGTCACTTATACGTTTCCTTTTCTCTTTCATGAAAAGTTGATGTACATACAACGCCAACACACACATTCACTTCAGTCATGTTACCTCAGCTCAATAGATACGGACCAGTTATAACCTCTCTTTGACGACAGAAGTTCATAGATAGCCTTGAAAAGAAAACTCATTCTGAGTGCATAGAAGTGCATAGATGTACCGAAACTTGCTGAAGGAATATACAGTGTATCTACAAAATGATGTTTGTACATCAAATGTACAGATGATAATTATTAAATATTAAAAAAAAATCCACACAGCTTTACATCAACATCTTGTTGAAAAAAAAAAATCTGCATATTTCACACAATCCACTGATCTCCAATATCATCTCTTTCCCCTCCTTCGCCCTGCTCTTGGCTCTTCAATGGCAGATAATCCTGTGAAATAGTGAGACTGTACACAAAATATCAGTGCAAAACAGCTTGTCTGAATCATAAAGAATCAAATTAATACTCACCATTTGAAAGCAGTGGCATTTGGGACTTTTTTTGTGTGTCTGGAAACATGTTGTTGTCATAAGCTAAAATGTGACGAGTCTTTGAATGCTGCATGTAAACAGATCTGAACAAATTGTTAGTATGGAGCATGAAAGAGAGAGAGAGAGAGATAGAAGAGGCCGTGGATAAATCTAAAAGATTACTGGGGTTCATAGCCAAACACTCTTTGAACATTTCCACATGAAAATAATCTTAAATTGTACATGAGGAGGACATATCTTTTCTTCAGTGATTACCATTTACATGTTTTTTGACACCACTTTCCACAATTATCTACTGCCATCGCCTCATCATTCCCCACAGCAGAAATCTCAGACTGGGGGAATAACAAAAAACGAACACTTTCGATCAATGAAAAGGGGCACGTCGGTGATCTTTTTTTTTTCCTTCTGAACTTCATTATGACTGTTTCTCTTGCAAAAATTCTGAGAACAAGAACATATTTTTACTGTTTCTCTGGCACAATATTTTTCAACAATATGTGATTAATAGCTTTTCAGTGTGAAGATTCTTTTCAGCCAGTGGCACAGGTATAACTATATTCTTGCAGTAATTCAGAAAGATGTTGCTTGGCGCAATGGAAAGCCTCTCTTCTTGTTATAACTCTCTTTGGACACATCTCTTGACATTCACAACCAAAAATCTCAACAACTAAAATAAATAGATACATGTTCTTATAAAACAACATAGCGTTTACATATACTTTCCTCTGTTTCAGACAGCTGAATAGATTCATATTCATGCAAAGGGCAAACACCTGATAAATGGAATACGTAACTCTCCAGAGAATTCTTTCCAATACACAGACACTGAATAACATCTTTTAAAAAATGTCCCCCTTTCAATTTACATAACAATCATCACAGTCAAGGGTCAGTCATGCCAATGAAAATGATGTATTTACATACACACATGGACAATGAATGGTGAGGACCATCTTCATTGTGCTTTAGTGTTATGTCTGTTGTGTGTCATAGTCTTTCTTTTGTGTGTGTGTGTGTGTGTGTGTGTGTGTTTACCTTGTGCAGGCTTCATCTCCTAGCCCTTTTAACTGGTTGTTATGTTTTGCTTTTTTCTCTTCTTTCTCACTGTTCCAGTAATATGTTGGTTTCTGATTCAAAGAAACAGATTTTGTCAGTCATTTATCATTACTGCTCTCATTATATTAGCTTATCTGACCATGACTACCTGCCAGCTTCATGTGTTTTGTATGCAAAAATCAAGCATCAATATTCAAAGGATTTCTTTTTACACCGAGTTATAAGCAAATAGTGTTGTGCAGTTGTGTTCAGTGTATTTGTTAATTGATGTCATGTTTGCTGAGCAAAACGACACAGTTAAAGACAGCACTTGATATTTATCAGTTAACTTCTGCTACATGCACCCAACGCCTCCCCCCAAAAAAAAAACAAACAAACAAACAAACAAAAAAACACATACAAAAAAACTCACAAGACATACAAAATTTGGATTTATATCAATAAATGTTAACCTTCCCAAAAAACATACAACATACAAATAATTGATTCCAAAAATAATTCCTGACCTATGCAGAATTTCAAGAATGAAAAACATCCTTTCAAGAACAATATATACATGATAAAGAAATGTACAGCTACTCAAAAACATTCAAAAAAAAGAAAACAAAACACCGCCCAGAAACTGATCTCTACCATCTTTTTGCTTGCCATGTTCTGCATACACTAACGTTCTCTTTAGCTTTCACCTGAACCATCATTCTTTCAGCGCAGATTAAAACACTGATCCTCTACAAAAGCATGATCTGAAAAGAGAGCTGGGTGGAGGGTGGGGTGGAGTGGGGTGGTGGTATGAGGGAAGTTGTCTGAGATTAAACTCTATGTTCTCTACCACTACCCTACAGTTCCTCCCTCCTCCTGGCAACAGTAAGGCAATGTAGCTTATAGCCCAGCCGACCGCAAAGGGCCATATCAGGGCTGTCACCGCATTGGAAGTCAACTCACAAGCCATTATTAAAAAGAAAAAAAAAAACATTCACATAATCCTATAAAACAGCTTCTACAAGCACACCAGAAATTTTGTTAAAAAAAAAAAGTTTGTTCCACAAAATCTTTGATCAGATGAAACATGATAATCTCCTTCAGAATCTCAAAGATCACATCAGGTGGGACATCTCTGAACAGGGTTTTCATGGTGTCTGCTGTAAAGTGTTCATGTCTCACATCATGTAAGTCCCAACACTCTGAACATGACTACTTGGAATAAAAACAGAGGCGAAGTGGAAGAAAGATATCTGTACTGGGCAGATTCCAAACTAAACGAAAAAAACAAAATCTCCATACAAGTGACACTGGGAAGCACCTGTAACCTACAGCAAACACAGAATGTGTTTCTTGGTGACAACTTTTCCTACTGTCCTGTATTCATTATTTGTTTACATGCAAAATGTGTAATGATATAAATATACCACCGTCTCTTTTTTTTTTTTACTTCTCTCACACTTTACAGTTTTCCTTTTACCCCTTTTTTTTTTTCAAAAGCCCATTACATAGTCTGGCCAGACAACTTATCCAGGTTCTTTCACATAGGTAAAGATCTGAGACAACAAGATTTCCAACTGTTCCCCTGTGACGTACTGCTGACCATCACCGCCAATACTGTGGCCAATTGCTTACTTCTTCAACCTAGACTTACTAATCTCCAGTCTATGCTCCAACTGTTGGACCACCATTCTGCTACCATCAGCAAACTGAAGCCTCTGTCATGTTTCTGGGTACTGTCCCAGTTGCAAAAGTGTTCAAAACAGATCCATGTTTGTTTAAAAATGACAGCACAATCTACTGGGGCAGCAACAAACTGCGTTGCTCAACAAGAGACAAATTTGCAAAGGCCCACGAAAAAGAATGGAACAAGAGTTGAACCATTCAACACGTATGGCATGATGTAAAAAAAAAAAACGATTATGATAAAGGTCACAGAATCATCATGAGTGATCATTCAGTATACAGATGTTCCTGACTGACGTTGGGTCAACAAACTTATTTCCCTTACAATGTCACATCACCAAAGCTTTGACAAAGTAGCAATTCTACTTCAATTTCAACGATTCATGCTTGCCTGAATTGTGAACCTTTTTTGGTGATGAAGAAGTTAGCATATACCTATTTTGTTAGCAACTATAAAAACAACAAACCATAGCTATATTTCCTTCAATACTGCTCCGCAACTGAAAGTTCAAAATGCTGTGGAAATGAATAAATCAAATTTACGGACAAAGAGACTGTTCACTACAATATCACTGCCAGATGCACTGTTGACAAGATTCATCCGTTTCATCCGTGTAAAATGACCAACTGGTACTTACTGAGCTTGTGACGTCATCCTCACTCTTTGTGAATCTGAGCATGTAGCAGATTAAATATACTTTACATTCTGTGCATAAATGTTTAAATATGTATTTTATATTGGTTGGATGGAAATTTTTCTGTACGCCTTCTCTTGCACCTTTATAAAAAAGAAAATGCAGGGTATCATGTAAACTTAGTTCGTCAGTGTTTCGGTATAGAGTGGGAATCCCATTTTCTGTGCAAAACAACCTGCTTAACAACTCTACACAGTTGTGAAATTCATTTAAATTTATTATTAGTCAACAAACTACATCAGCAAACAAAAAAGGTTGGTCTCTCATCAATTAAAAAACAGACTGTAACTTGTCATTATTCGTCAAATTGCATCAGCAGAAAAGAGTGACTTTGTTCAATCCAGAAGCAAACTGCAATGTATCAGAAGTCACCAAACTGCATCAGAAGAGAAGAGTATTGCCTTTTTTCAATGCAGAAATGAGCTGCATTTTGTCGTAAGCCATTAAACTAGTTCTGCCGAATGGGAGTTCATTCAGAGAAGGACATCTTGTGAAAATTTCCTACCTACAATACTGTCACCTCTTTGCTATTCGCACACACACACAGACACACCTGTATACTCAAACTCTTCCATGATGCCATCAAAGCCATTACATTCTTCTATGGAAATCCATTTCTTTCACATATGTATACAACCAGACAATTATAATATCACCTAAAATCCGCTTATCATTGTATCTGATAACATCAGCATTCAGAAACACCACATGCAAAATGCTTCACCTTTGCAAAAACAGAACCTTCTCCCTCTTTACCCTAGCTACAAGCTCAACTGGGAAAAAACAAGAGCATCAATGAAAGGAACCACTTACAAAGAATGATCCATTCAACAACGACGAAACCAATGATGAAAATTAAAACTCACACAACAGCAAACGTACACACACATAGAAGCCAAAACATAACCACCCCCAAACCATGTGCTCAAAAATGAAAAAAAAAAAATCAAAACATGGAAAGATCATTTTATAGGCCCTCTGTTGGAGACACACAGATGAAGTCGGAAACCTTGAGAAGATGTGATAGCTTTCTATCAACTAGCAGAAAAATAAAATTGTGTTCAGTTCCATTGAGCCAGCCACACAAATACAACCTCAGAAACCTTGTAAGGATGTGATAGCTTTCTACCAACTAGCAACAAAAAAATCTCTGTACCTCAGTTCCAGTTAACCATCCAAAGAAAAAGAGGGAAAAAGAACGGGGGGAGGGGGTGGGGCAACTTAAGCCTCTGATTCGCTATCAGGAGCCTCTGCATCAGCACCGTCCCCCTGGGCAGCCATGTTGTGGCTGACAGGCGAGGTAGGAGAGACAGGGGTGTACAGGTCGGAATCCGAGGTGCTCAGCAGCAGGAAGCGGCCGTCGGGACTGATGGGAAGGTCCTCTGCTGCTAACTCGTCATCGTGGTCGTCCAGCTGGTTGATGGTTTCCAGCAAGGCTGCCTGACCAGCGGGTGAAGGAAAAAAGAGGAATTTGTAACAAAGAATGCATACATATATCATATATTTGGATGAGGACAGAAAAATCAGCATGTGCATCTCTCTCTCTCACTCACACACATGCTATTAAAAAATATTGAGGTGTAACCGAATTTTGGAACTGCACAATAATTCAAAATGGGAGTCAAAGCATATTTAAAACATCACACACACACACTAACAGCCAGCATGAACAGAGTATAAAAACAAACAGCAGAACACACAAGGAATGATTAACAATGAGAGAATAATGTTAAAAGACCTGCAAATATGTTCGGAAATGACAAGAGTATTGTGTGACTC
The DNA here is from genome assembly GCA_033310375.1 of Conus canariensis. Lineage (NCBI taxonomy): Eukaryota > Metazoa > Mollusca > Gastropoda > Neogastropoda > Conidae > Conus > Conus canariensis. Next base: position 76,292,778 of record CM065721.1, read on the forward strand.
GTTCCTTAAATGGGAACAGCTTACATACTGTATCAATTCTGAGCAATAGGCACTCATAACTGACAAGAAATATGAAACCAGAGATGACGGTAACATGCTGTAGGGGAAGAGGGGGGGGGGGGGGGGAGGGGGAGAGCAGGGGAGGTAGGCAGAGGGGGAACCCATCCAAGGCTCACGCAATCACATTTAAATCCAGCTTTGAGACAGAAACCACAAACGAGTTCTTGGGTAACTTCGGCTTCATAACCACTAAGATCTGTCCATAAAAGAACTAAAACGAGAAACTGAAAAAAAAAAAAAAAAATCTCAGCGCCAGAAAGAAAAGGCATTGCAACGTGATCCTAATGTCTTGTATAAGCTATCATATCCAGGACAAGGAAAGTGACAGAAAGCAAACAGGAACTGAACGACACAGCTTCCTGGAGAAAGAAGACACAACCAGGAGAGAGTGAGAGAGAGAGAGAGAGAGAGAGAGAGAGACAGACAGACAGACAGACAGACAAGACAGACAGAGAGAGAGAGAGAGAGGCTATGCACATAAGAATGCACTGAATACGTACCAAACTTTACAACAATGACATTCTGAAGTGGGTGTGCTACACAAAAAGTGACCATTTATTTCTAAGCTTGTGACAGACTGACCTTGTCTTTAAGAACTGGTGCTGGTTTCGGTTTCTGGGGAGTCAGGCCCTTCTTGCGGTCCTGAGCAAACAAAAGTGTTCCTTTTAACGCAGCAAACTTCATCGTGAGTCATTCTACCCGAGTAAATGACAAGTTTTGCTCTTACCATGAACTAGCACAGTTGCTTTAAAAATAACATAGTGTCTTTTCAATATATACATTCAATTCATCACAGAACAAAGCAACTGCACATATCAAAACCTCGATTTTGGGGGAAAGAAATATGCAGAGGTTTAGGTTATGAATGCCAGGCAAGTAAGTATAATTGTTCAAAAGAGCGTTGCCAGGAAACAGAAACACAGAACAGAAATACGGTGCAAGTCTGATCACTGTGGAAAAGAAATCTTCATTCTTCTTCCCTTATCTTAACACATCACTACCATCTTCTTTTCTTTTTGCCTGTTTGTTTGTTTTTTTTGCTGTGCCACCTCAGTGGCATTGCGTCCACACTGATCATTCCGATTCCCCTGTCCACAGCCACAGCCACAGCCCCGGCACAGGCAATCCACAGTCACTGTCATGTCATGAGGCAACCCACCAAAGGAGACACTGCACTACCGCCGAGTCACTTTGGTAGTGTTCACTGGTGCCTGTTCTGATCCAACATACACACAACATCATCTAGTAAGCCCCCTACTGACAATAACTGCATAGTCACTGAGCGGCTTAAGTGAGCTCTCCCTTCCAAAGGTGCCACCATATCCATCCAACAACAGTTCCCATTAATTTACCGATACCTGTGACGATGACAGAACCAAACCCAGGCCATAGACGTGGAGATGCAATTAAAACGGAGGTCACCATGAGAGCAGGACATGAAGGCCACAGAATCTGAGACATTTCTTAATGCTGAGAGTGAGGAAGAGGACGATGAAGATGATGCAAAGGATTTCCTTTCTGGTCTGAGACCGCATGACAGGGCTGTCCTCTGTGCTTCCTTTCTTCATATATCCCAGCATCAACCAGGCCCAAGAGAAATGGACACCTGCAGTGTTGGTCAGGAAATTTGAGCAACACTATCAGAGACACATCCATTAAGTGGATGAAACTCGACTGTGTGGTCCCAGTCTTCCCAGCTGAGCCCAAAGCCAACTCAACCCTGGGTAGGTGCCGGTTGGGGCAGAAAAATCCCATAAATAAATGGCTCTGATGGGAATCGAACCTACGACCTCCCAGCTGGGAGTCTGCCATGCTAGCCACTTTGCCATGGCAGCTGGTATATCACAAGGATTTTCTGTTTTGTTTGCACTAACCAGAGACAGACATCATTAACTTAAAAGCAAAAAAGACATTGGATCCTATCAATAGTCACAGTCCTACTAACATTTAAATATCAATTAGCATTCTGTGCAATGCATGCATTCACCTCTAATAAAGCAAGTATCAATTCCAGTTATACATATATAATAAGAAAAAATATTGCAATTATATTTACAGCCACGCAAGGCATTTTTAGACCTTACTAACATCAAGGTTTTTTCTTCTTATAATGGCCTGACCATACAGATACCCTGAACCCAGTTTGGGCAAACTGATGAGGAGGACAACAATAAAACAACTTACAGATTAAATGAAACAATCACCTAATGAGGAGGACAACAATAAAACAACTTACAGATTAAATGAAACAATCACTTAATAAGGAGGACAACAATAAAACAAAACAACTTACAGATTAAATGAAACAATCACTTAATGAGGAGGACAACAGTAAAACAACTTAATGACTAAATGAAACAATCACCTAATGAGAAGGACAGCAATAAAACAACTTACAGATTAAATGAAACAATCACTTAATCTAAACAAAGACCTTAGCATGTATTTTCAAACAGGTAACACACATATACCTTGTTTAGCAGTCCCAGAGATGATGAATGAAATAAAAGCGTTAAGGTTGAGGAGGGGATGGGGCAAGAGAATGCTTCTAGACAGAAAGATGACTTCAGGGAGGACTTAATACTTTCCAGACGGGCGAGGCACAGCAACGTCGCTTCCCTGCTTGCGTGTGCACCGCACGTGCTTACAACCGTTGCAGACGCGTGATTTTCGCACCTTTTAATTTTATTTTATGTCTCCTAATATAAACCTAACAAGCAATTGTTATTTATCAACGGAAAGCTTAAAGCGTGAACTTTGTAATAAGCATAGAATTAAAATACATTTTTGGTAAAATAGCAGCGCTACTGTTACAGAAACAACATAAGTAAAACATAAGAGAACACAATCTTGTGTACGTTTGTTTGGTTAGTATGACAACAGCAAATGAGGAAGAAAAGGGGCATAAAACTTCGCTCCTACTTTGAGCAGATGCAGAGGAAGCCTGAAGTATTCAGTATGTGTAATCCAAGTGAATTCTTTTTTCTTTTTTAAGGAAATTAAATCATTACACACAGTACACACTTTCCACTGTTTTGGCTTCAGATGATAAGACGTATAAAACTATTAAATACACAGAGCAAATAAATCAAGCTCAGATTCTTTTCGATAAACTTGTACACGTATACCCCCCTCATTTTCTGAACTACTTTGCTGAACCAGTTCTAAAACCACATGTCATTCTTCTGCCCGATATATTGGTGAAGCAGGAAATTCCACACGTGCCTTCGAGTGCCAGACGGGTCTCTTTGTTCGGACTACTCTGGGGTCACAAAGGTCATCGCCAGTGCATGTAAACTTATCCTTCCAGTGGCTAGAGCCCTCTTCTAAATATTTATGGCTGCTGCATCCCATAGACATTAGACGAGAGAACAAGGGAATTTTTTATAGTTGTGCCGTCACGGAGGCACGGCACGTCTGGGCAGTACTGCAGTGCTGCCGTCACCATGGCACGGCTCGTGAACGGGTGGACAGAATTGCCGTCACTATCGCACAGCACGTCGCAAAAAGGTTAAAACTTGTGGTTAAGTTTGTGTGAGAGAGCTGGTTCTGTGTTGGGGGACCCTAAAGGAAGAAACCAGTCTGATGACAAAGTAATCAAACTAGTTGTAACTGAACTTGCTTATAGTTATCAACTAGTTCAGGCTATCTGTATGGTCAGGTGGGTTACAGAAAAAAAAAATCATCTTTGCATTATGCTTATCAAACATTCCCACCCTCACCCATAAACCTACAAACAAAAGAATAAGCAAGTAGCTTGCCAGACATTTCTTTTTTCAATTCAGGCAAATACTCACTTGCACACATACCTATGCTCACAAGCATACATCTATACCAGCAGTGCACAGATCTCCATTGTTAACAAACGCATTGTCTGAATTTTCTGTCTGCGTGTCATTTAACCATCTTTAACATGCATTCATACTTGACTCTCTGATACAACCTACTACAGCTCCACCATTTACAATCTACACATGTAAAGCATCAACTTGGCAATGCCTGTGACTCTATTCACATTCACATACAGAGCCTCATCATGATCATGACAATAATTACTAATCATCACACACATTGGCAATGCCTGTGACTCTTATTCACATTCATATAGAGAACCTCATCATGATCATGACAATAATTACTAATCATCACACACACTGGCAATGCCTGTGACTCTATTCACATTCATATACAGAACCTCATCATGATCATGACAATAATTACTAACATCACACACATTGGTAATGCCTGTAACTCTATTCACATTCACACAGAGAACCTCATCACGATCATGACAATAATTACTAACATCACAATGATGATTCACAACACAGTCAAATGAAGCAAACAAGACAGTGCAGATTCCCAGCAGAATTTACTTTTTCAAGAAGACAATGACAACACCCAAAGTGTTCTTTGTTGTATATCTCTTTCGTTCCTCAAATACCTGAAACCACTTTGATTCAGACTACAACAGTATTGGCCTCATCTTCACTGACATGTTCCTCCTTATAGTCTGGGTTCTTCTCCTTGGAAAATAATTCCTTTTGTGTTTAGTGGGCACAACACTTACTGGTGCAAACAAGTACACAATCACAGACATATTTCTGTTTGAAGATTAGACCTCCAACACATGGCACTGTACAATATCTCCATCTCACAAAACACACTGGTCACACCCAGTATTGTCAGGGAATTGTTGTTGTTTTTTTAAGACCTGAATGACTGCAATTACAATGAGAAAACATTAAAAGATTCAAAGAGTAATGTTCTCTCACATAGCCTTCCAAATTACATGAAAACTAGCATCAACAAGCCCTGTAATTTTTTTTTCTTTTTTGTGAGTATGAAAGCTTTATCAGTGTAAGTAATGCCATTGTTTTACAAACATTTCTCACATTTATTTTTATATTCATAGCATGTCTTTATATTTACTTGAATAATACTACAACTTCAAGTTCATAACTTGAACCTAAAGCAAAAAGTACAGAACGTACAAAGCACTTTTCCTAAAATTCATGAGTCTCTGCTTTTTACACACGGACATTCATGTCAAAGGCAAGTCTATTCAGACAGAACGAAAACAAGGAAACACTGCGGGTCACATGACTTACCCATAAATTTTGCTAGAACTTTACAAGAGACACATTTTTTTTTATAGCTGTCAAGAGGGAATCAGACCCAAATTCGATGCCTGTAAACATGTATGTGAAAACAGTGGAGTGATCACCTTATTAATTTCCACTACAGTAAAAGAAAAAGATACACCCAAAGGTGCTGGCGGGACCCAGAGAAATACTGTCCTCAACTGCCGAACAAACTATCACAGATAGATCAAAACTGGTTGAATATAACAGAATCACCATTTTTTTCAGATACACTTTGCCTCTAATTGCAAAAATTAAAATATAGATTTAATAATCAAAAGGATGATCAAACTGATGTATAAAGAAAAGATGTAAAATGACAAGAAACTGGGAGAGAACGACAACATACTTCTCCCTCAAGCAACTTATCCTTCTATAACATTAAATCAACAACTGCAGATATGTTAGTTTGAATGTTGTTAATGCCATTGAGTAGCCACATGGGTGCTCCGAGTTAGAATGATAAGCTTTGAAAAAACATGTTATGACGAGACAACACCAAAGAAACCATATGCCTTTCGCTTCGGTTAAGCACCACCCCACTGTACAAGTTACAGTAGCAGTAAAATGTAACATACAACATTTACAAACTTTTAGCCAAAGGCATATGTCAACAGCCCTTTTTAAAAAAACACACCAAAACATGATCTGCTCTTTTTGATTGAATTCTCAACAGATACTGACTCCATCCAAGTAAAGAAACAAGCTGAGATGGTGATGACAGCTGGGGAACATCATACAAATACACCAGTTGGGCACTGGGGAGAGTGCAGACCTCCACAAAGATCAGGCAGTCCTTGTGGCATTACATTCTCCATCAAATGTGGATCTGCACCCAAACCCATCATTCATCTCTTGACATATTTCCCAAACTTGCACAGACACATCGAAAGTGGCCAATGTAGGTGAATCTGAATCGTCTCGGCTACACTTTGGCACTAATTGCAGGTTTCTATGTCAATTTGTTACTGTGCTGTGACTGAATATGTATGTCCTGCCCTCTCACTCACTACCCCTCCTTGAGACTGTTAATCTCATCAACCAATCCTAATCCGCACCACACCTTACAAGTCTGTAGATACTAATACATCTAACAAGCAATTTTTACTTCTCATCAAGTTTTATGGATTATTTATTAAGAAATTTATGTAAATGTTGAAAAATGCCCTGCAACTGAGATATACACATTAGAGCTGGAAAATTCACTTTTTCGCAATGTTAAAGAAAGGGAGAAAAAAAAATTCCTTCATCCATCCTTTTGATTTGGATCTGTAACAAAATGTAGTTTCACTCTTGGGCTACATTCTGTCCTTTCACCGCATTTCATCAAAATCAGTTCAGCAGCTGAGTAATCCTGCTGACAGACAAACCAATCTATCAACAGTCTTTCCATCGCATTTCACTAAAAATTAATTCAGCAGCTGAGTAATCCTGCTGACAGACAAACCAATGTAACAAACCAATCTATCAACAGTCTTTCCATCGCATTTCATCAAAATTAGTTCAGCAGCTGAGTAATCCTGCTGACAGACAAACCAATCTATCAACAGTCTTTCCACCACATTTCATCAAAATCAGTTCAGCAGCTGAGTAATCCTGCTGACAGACAAACCAATCTATCAACAGTCTTTCCACCGCATTTCATCAAAATCAGTTCAGCAGCTGAGTAATCCTGCTGACAGACAAACCAATGTAACAAACCAATCTATCAACAGTCTTTCCATCGCATTTCATCAAAATTAGTTCAGCAGCTGAGTAATCCTGCTGACAGACAAACCAATCTATCAACAGTCTTTCCACCACATTTCATCAAAATCAGTTCAGCAGCTGAGTAATCCTGCTGACAGACAAACCAATCTATCAACAGTCTTTCCACTGCATTTCATCAAAATCAGTTCAGCAGTTGAGTAATCCTGCTGACAGACAAACCAATCTATCAACAGTCTTTCCATCGCATTTCATTTTAATCAGTTCAGCAGCTGAGTAATCCTGCTGACAGACAAACCAATCTATCAACAGTCTTTCCACTGCATTTCATCAAAATCAGTTCAGCAGTTGAGTAATCCTGCTGACAGACAAACCAATCTATCAACAGTCTTTCCACCGCATTTCATCAAAATCAGTTCAGCAGTTGAGTAATCCTGCTGACAGACAAAACAATCTATCAACAGTCTTTCCACCGCCTTTCATCAAAATTAGTTTAGCAGCTGAGTAATCCTGCTGACAGACAAACCAATCTATCAACAGTCTTTCCATCGCATTTCATTTAAATCAGTTCAGTAGCTGAGTAATCCTGCTGACAGACAAACCTACCTATCAACAGTCTTTCCACCGCATTTCATCAAAATTAGTTCAGCAGCTGAGTAATCCTGCTGACAGACAAACCAATCTATCAACAGTCTTTCCACTGCATTTCATCAAAATCAGTTCAGCAGTTGAGTAATCCTGCTGACAGACAAACCAATCTATCAACAGTCTTTCCACCGAATTTCATCAAAATCAGTTCAGCAGCTGAGTAATCCTGCTGACAGACAAAACAATCTATCAACAGTCATTCCACCGCATTTCATCAAAATTAGTTTAGCAGCTGAGTAATCCTGCTGACAGACAAACCAATCTATCAACAGTCTTTCCATCGCATTTCATTTTAATCAGTTCAGCAGCTGAGTAATCCTGCTGACAGACAAACTAATCTATCAACAGGCTTTCCATCGCATTTCATCAAAATTAGTTCAGTAATCCAGCTGACAGACAAACCAATCTATCAACAGTCTTTCCACCGCACTTCATCAAAATTAGTTCAGCAGCTGAGTAATCCTGCTGACAGACAAACCAATCTATCAACAGTCTTTCCACCGCATTTCATCAAAATCAGTCCAGCAGCTGAGTAATCCCGCTGACAGACAAACCAATCTATCAAGAGTCTTTCCACCGCATTTCATCAAAATTAGTTCAGCAGCTGAGTAATCCTGTTGACAGACAAATCAATCTATCAACAGAGACAGGTGAAAATGTAACGTCCTGCTAATCCCTGCAGTAGAGCTTTTTCTTTAGTCAAAGCAACTTCACATGTAACGTCCATGTTAGTATTAATTAGCTGATAGTACAGTAACATATGTGGAAGTTTCACCCTTTAGTCAACCATGTGTGAACACAGACCCAAAAAGCACACACCTTTACCTGCAGACGAGCCTAATTCACAATAAGAATAAAAAAAAATGAATAAAAGGCTAAAATAAAATGAAAGGCATAAAAGTGGGTGGTCCAGTCATACTTTCAAAAATCAAAGGTGACATAATGGCATGCGATGGTAGTATGCGTCCTAGTTAGGATACAAGTAAAAGTATTCAAGAATATATTTTGAAAGATCCCATGCATAGGAATTAAAGGTATACTTTTGGCCAGAGATACACTGATTATGGGAGCTGATTACTGTAAAGACAGAAGTCATGTGTAAATGCACATAATGCGTAGTAGGACTGGTGTTAATGTGACACCATACACTGCTGGATAATCTTCCTGATCAAAAGTCAGGAACACTCAATGAGCTGAACTACAGGAATCTTTAAAATCAGAGCGTCCATCACGAAAGCATCAACAGATTTCCTAATCATAGGTCACAACAACATAACATCAATGATAACCAATGAAAACGATCACTGAACAACACACACTGACATAAAAAAGATTTACAGAAAAAAAAGTACAGAGGAGAACAAAAAAGATATGTCAGAACTGACACTTTTTCTCAGATAAAACAACGCGATCACTACCACAGAAAAACTCCCTGCCAACAGCACAATAGTTCAGTATGATGTGATGACAAGCATTTGATGTTTTGCACAATCTGAGCCTATCTATATGAACAAATTCGGATACTATCATTTGGACTATGAGCCACTACCTAAGGAAATAATGTGATCTGGACTGTCAAACATGATTAAACGAATTTACATATTGGGTCAATGTAATTTGGAATATGACACCTAGCCGTTTAAATTTACATACCGAGTCAAAGTGATCAGGACTATAATCAATGGCTATTTAAAGTTACAAACGGTGCTAATGTGATTGGGACTATGAGCCATCAGGGTTTAAACTTACATACTAGGTCAGTTTCATCTGCACTATGAGCCATGGCTATACAGATTTATATATTAGGCTAATGTGATTTTGACTATGAGCCATGACTATTTACACTTACATAATAGGTCAGTACCATCTGGACTACGAGCCCTAGCTATGTAACTTTACATATCATGATTATGTGATATGGATCATGGACCTGGCTATTTAAGCTTACATACTGGGCTAATACAATATTCTGGACTATGAGCAATGGCTGCATTTAAACTTACATATTAGGCGAATGCAATTTGGACTAAAAGCCATGGATTACATATCAGGTAATGCGATTTGGACTATGAGCTTTGGTTAAGCTTACATATCAGGTAATGTGATTTGGACTTTAAGCTTTGGCTTTGTATCAAACTTTTACATTGAGCAAATGTAATTTGGGCTATAAGCTGTGGTTATTCAAACTTGCATACACAAGTCACTGTGACCTGATTATGAGCTGTGGCTGTTTAAACTTATACACACAAGTCAATGCGATTTGGACTATGAGCAACAGCTATTCAAAGCTACATATTAAAGATAATTTGACATGGAACATAATCAAAGATTATTAAATTGAAAAGAAAATGAACTTAAGTTTTCATATATGAAGCATGATGCTTGTAAGTATGTTTTGCATTATTCCACTTTCACACGACCACTTACATGGATAGGCGCATTCATTTCCTTGGAGAGTCTTTCATACTAACATGAACCACACTTTTCATTCATTAAATGTTAAAAAAAAAAGCTAATTTAATCTATGGGAAGGTCCAGATTCTTCTGCACAAAGTACAAGGAAGACACAAATCAGTCTCCTTACACAATTTGAAAAAAAGCAAAAAAGAACAAGATGCAAAGCAAATAAACGTACTCCCAGATTTCCAAATCGCTTATAAATCGGCCAAGTACTTTCTGAGATAAATAACGGCAAAATAACGTTTTTTTACAGTTATTTAACCGATGTGCACTTTTGAAACTGGTACTTTAGTCCTCACTGGGCTAAAGCCTATGTACCTACCAAATTTCATACAGATCGGACAATATGTCAAGAATAACGGTTTTTAACCGTCAAATTTTGAAACATTACATTATATGGAAGTGCCATTTGTGTGTGGCAACCTTTCTGTATACTAAATTTTATTAAAATCCACCAATATGTAAAAAGAATAACGGCAAAATAACGGTTTTAACGGTTATATAACCGATGTACACTTTTGAAACTGGTATTTTCGTCATCACTGAGCTAAAGCCTATGTACATACCGAACTTCATCCAAATCGGACAATATGTCAAGAATAACGGTTTTTAACAGTCGAATTGTGAAACACTATATAGAAGTGCCATTTGTGTGTGATAACCTTTCAGTATACCAAATTTCATTAAAATCCACCTATATATAAGAAATAATGGCAAAATAAGTTTTTAACTTGCTTAATTGATTTTTAGCATTACATCACTTACATATGGAAAGAGGCTCCGATTTGTCACAAGATCATCCAAACCGCTTATAAATCGGCCAAGTACTTTCTTAGATATTCCATAAAGAAGAAAAACCATTTTGGGCCGTTATAACCGATAGTTACGGCTATTCTGGTCAAATAAAACATCGGGCATCATCCATGACCCATAGTGAACATACCTACAAATTGTCAGAAAGATGGGCCAGGTACTTTCTGAGATATTCTGTAAAGCAGAAAAACCCTTACAGGCCGTTACAGCCGTTAGTAACGGTTATAACGGGAAATTAAAACATCGGGCATCATCCGTGACCATTAATGAACATACCTACACATTTTCAGAAAGATCGGCCAAGTACTTTCTGAGATATTCTATAAAGAAGAAAAACCGTTACAGGCCGTTACAGCCATTAGTAATGGCTATAACGGTAACCTAAACATCGGGCATCATCCGTGACCCATAATGAACATACCTGCTAATTTTCATAAAGGTCGGCCAAGTACTTTCTAAGATATTCCATAAAGAAGAAAAACCGTTACAGGCCGTTACAGCCATTAGTAACGGCTATAACGGTTAACTAAAACATCGGGCATTATTTGTGACCCATAATGAACATACCTACAAACTTTCAGAAAGATCGGCCAAGTACTTTATGAGATATTCCATAAAGAAGAAAAACCGTTACAGCCATTAGTAACAGCTATAACGGGGTAAACTAAAACATCGGGCATCATCCGTGACCCATAATGAATGTACCTGCTCATTTTTACAAAGATTGGCCAAGTACTTTCTGAGATATTCCATAAAGAAGAAAAACCGTTACAGGCCGTTACAGCCGTTAGTAACAGCTATAACGGTAAACTAAAACATTGGGCATCATCTGTGGCCCATAATGAACATACCTACAAATTTTCAGAAAAATCGGCCCAGTAGTTTTGTCTGGAGCGAGTGGAACACATTTTGACCACGGACACACACACAGACAGCATTTCTTCATTCCCATTCTAAAGTACTCCCTGTTCTGTAAGAACTGGGAGTACAAAAAGCTTCCCTTAAAACGACTCGATCAACATACGGACTTCATCTCTTCTCTCGTACAGTTTCAGTTCTTGCCTGGCACATCTTCAGTCTCCTTTTCCTTCTGCTCTTTCTCTTGCAACTCACTGGCAGTCTGAACAGCAATTCTTATGAACCCCCCCCCCCCCCCCCCCCTCCCAAAAAATAAAAAAGACCATCAGAGAATTCTGTGATCTTTACATACTGATAAATGAGATTTTGGACTCCAAAAGACTATTCAAACTTACCCACTGGGTCTAAGTGATCTTACTTGCAAACCAACTAAAATTACATATTAACCAATACAATTTTGAACAAAAAACTAAGATAGAAAATATTGTTTAACGTGAATGAAAAAAAAAAGTCGCTGCCTGATACTCAAGGCAGTTTCAGCCCAAACCAACAAACCTCAATGAAGAAAAAAAAGTGCAAGTACCCAATACCAGCACAAGACAAAACCTTCAGAGAAAAACCTAAAAAATGTTTTTCAAAAGGTAATAAGTGGCAAACTGTAAACTAGGACTAAAGCTGTCTTGATATATAGCAAAGAAAGACTGGACAACCACCATTAAATGACTACAGAATGTCTGCCTGTTATCAAAACAATAAGTGCTCTTTAAAAATGCAAGAAACAAATTATTGCCATAACATCTTCATTTTCAATGTTTAACAAACCAGACACAGGGATAAGTACGTGCAAATGAATGAGAAGAAAATGAAAACGTCTCCAATGAAATGTCTTTTTATTTTTTAAGAAAAAAAAAAGGTAGAAAGAAAGTGAGACTGACCAACAGTCACTGAGAAACATCCAGACAGTACTAACCAAAATACACTTGTGATAAATACAACAAAGACTGCAGGAGAGTGATCACATGCAAAAGAACAAGAAGAGCAAACAACAACACACATACACACACACACACACACACACACACACACACTCACACACACACACACACACACACACACACACATGGAATGGGGACCTTAGAACAGGACAATAACAACCACACGAAAGTCTGCACTATAATTACAAAATAAGAACTATTTTTTTCTTAATTACACACATTTTTGGGCCATATTTATATGACATACTTAATGTGATTCACTTGCGTATCTGCCGGTAACGATCCAGTGTCTACACTGGCAAGTCACAGCTCTCTACATGTAATTAAAAACCACATTTAAAAACATCTGTATGGTTTAGTAGATGAATCACAATGCTCAGGTCACCAGGTCATGCAAGAGTTTCAATATATACAACTGTAAGTTCATAGCAAAGGCATACAGCCAGGATTTGCACACGGGATGCAGGACTAGAACGAAGGCATAAAAAAAGTGAACTGAAATAAGTAACAAAGTACGATACGACTCGAGGCATACAGAACGATACGAAGCAGGGAAAAAAAAGCATACTTTGTGGCTCAAGCTGCTGGCGCTGAAAGAAGACAAAAGAACAGAGAAAGTCGCAGAACAAACTGAAAATATTTCCTGGTTTTACATAAAACTCACCCTTGATTGAACACGAGAACAAACAAACAAAAAGTCACAAAAATAACAGAATGAATATAAGCAATTTGGTTTAAACATAAATGCACGATGGTACACATTGTGTGCCTAGCCTTTTATCTGCTGAGATGCACCTATACCTTCTCACTGCTAGAAAGTGACTATCCTTGTTTCCAAGTTGGTTATTTCAGATGGATTGAGTGTTAAGACACAAGTGCTTTAAGCCAGTAATTTTAGGTTTTGTGTGCCCAATTACAAGTACTTTGAAAAGAACCCAAAAAGTTACATGATATTTTCTTTCATTTTTTAACAGAATACAATTCATAACAACAATATGTGAAAGCCATAGACAACTGAGCATTCACTATGAATGTGGATGAGTTAGCAGCCCAGGATCTGTTTGACTGACGATGAAAATTTAGACATCGACATAGATTAAATGGATGCATCTGCAATGGATGTATCTGTCACTGATTCAAACTTGAGTGACAATTACTTAGGTAACAAAAATGTGGTGGGTCAGCCTTGATGTTCTGATCATTCGAAGAGTAGACAAGTGACAACAACAGTCACCCATAAATATCACAGACATATGTACGTCTAACGAGTACAACAACTAAATTTAAGAGAAAATTTGGTCTGATGCAGACCTACATGGTGTTGCTGACTTCTTTCCTATCCTATAGACTGCCCCAGAAGATGTTTCTCACTGTTTCTATAGTAATTTTCAAAGCCATATTTGTGGACAGGTATTTCCCAATTTGCATCAGTTCAAAAGCTTGATATATTTGCATGAATTATTCATGAAACAGTGATGTCAAACTGCAACAGGAAAGCCTGTGAGTCGATGAGAATGTAAATACTCCCTCCCTCCACCCACACTGTGCAATGCACCGGCCTTGTTTGCCAATGGAGTGCCACAAAAACCTGTGGAATGCAAGAACTGGATAGCAGGCGATGTATTCAGTGAATCATTCTTCTTGAGTACTTTTCACTGAGGAGAAGTAGGGAGGGGTAGATAGGGTATGATGGGACATGAAAAACAAAATTTCTTGGCTTCATGAAGAAAAATGTTAACAAATTCAAAAATAATTATCTAAAGCCACTTCAAATGGATACTGTGTTCATTTACCTTTGGCAAAAAAAAGTTGGTTACACATGCTTTATTCAATTGCTAGAATTCTTTGTTAATTAGAATGCTTTGCAGTCAAAATGGCTGCGGCAGCTGCAAAGTACAGTCCCCCTGTTTTATGAGGTCTACTGTTCTAGAAAATCGATGGGGTATTCTGGTACATGTTCAGTCTAAATAACTTGGTCTTTGTAAGATTAAAAACACACACAGACAAAGCAAAAATGAGAGAAAGCTTTCCAAGGGCAAAAAAAAAAAAGTCTAAAAGGGATAAAAAAAAAAAAATCATAATCAACTGAATTCTGCATCAACTCATGGCATCAACTGCTAACACTCTACCTATACAAAATATACTGAGAAAAAGGGGCGTGTAACTAACAATCTAAAAAAAGATTCAACCACATATTTGCTTATACAATAACAGCAGCATACGTAATAGTACTTGGAAACCAAGTTGATAATTATTCATGAAATAAGATAAAAGGAAGCATTTTCAAACAAACAAAAAAAGAACATGAACTCACTCTTAGAAGGAAAAATTGAAACACCCTTACCATGATAGCTTGAAAGGCAACAGTGGTGGCTTGCTTTATTGCTTGGCAGATCTGCAGACGTAAGCACAAGGATGAGCGATAAAATGAGATTCTCTTGTTTTCATTTTTTGCCGTTTCATCTTCCAGGCCCCCTTAGTGGCAGTACTTCCATGATGCTCACAATTGTCACCCTATACACTGCCGCACCAAGGCTATCCTATTGCAACCCTGGTACTGGAAGTCCACAAGGAGAATTAGTATCAGGTTGTTTAGCGGCAGCTAAGTACAGAAGACACATTACTTTTTGCCCAGCCATGTCCGCGATTTTAAGCAGTGTCTGTTCTGATTCAACATATACATGACACTACTAACTGCACCCTTTAGTGATGACAGTAATGATGCAGAAACTATGCAGAAACACGCATTAAAAAATGTTGTTTTTTTTACAGAGATCAGCGCGAGTCATGAGTCGATTCTTTCCTCCCCGCGGCTCACCCTAAAGGTTATATCTACGTGGATTCCCATGTTCAGAATCCACCTTCCTTCCTCCCTCCCCCTCCCCCCCCCCCAGAAAGGGACTGACAGGAAATAGGCCAGGTCAGGTGACATCCAAGTTCAATCTCCACACTGACCAAAGGTGGTGTGACAGGCTGGGAGGACCAGGGGAGGGAGCCTACCCAACAGATTCCAAAATACACACAAACCAGAAGGTTCAAAGTGACGCTTAATCACATGCATAATGAAGATCCAGGCAAAGTTTGGATAAACATGTCTACTTCCGACGTCACAAACAACAGATATAAATCATGCACTAAGCAATACTTCCTAGATCACACAGCATGGAAATGGTCATTTTCGGTCATTTTCAAGCTGACCGTTATCTGTGAGGTACTGTTTTGTGCATTATTCATATCTTTTGTTTGCGACCTCAGGAGTAGGCATATTTGTCCAAAACTGACTTGTCATTCATCATTCATTATGCCCATCGGTCCCGGTGGAGCATAGGCCATCGACGACCCTTCGCCATCGCACTCTGTTCTGGGCTGTTCTGGTCATTCCAGTCCAGTTGGTCCCTTGTTGTTTCAACTCCACCTCAGTGTCTCGCCTCCAGCTGTTGCGAGGCTGGCCTCTCTTCCTTTTTCCCTGTGGGTTCCAGGTCAGGGCTTGGCGTGTGATGCTGGACGCTGGCTTCCTGAGGGTGTGTCCGATCCAGCCCCACTTCCTTCGCAGTATCTGCTTGGCTACTAGTTCCTATCCCGCACACTCCCCCTGGATGTTAGAAGGGGATTCAGCCTTGCAGCTTCCTTTTGGCTTTCACTGCACCGCGTCATAAGTCTCTGGGATGGAGACCCTTCCTTGCCCAGGTGAATGTTTTGGTTCGTTGTCGTCGATGCTTCTGTAACTAGTCTTTTTCACAGGTAGGGTTGTTAACCCTACACAAACCCCTTTATCCTCGGGGTGAGGTGGTCCTGCCTTAGTTGCCTCTTATGACATGCATGGCAGGGCAGTAGGTCTATTCTATGCCAAACTCACAGGGCTAAAAATTTGCTTGTGTGGTTCTTATTTTGTATTAAAATAAGCATGAAACTAAACCTTCATATTGCTTTTTTCTGTGTTTGGCTTGTCTTAAGTGATGCTGTAGTTTGTTTCTGTTAAAATGACAACACATTTTAAGATAGGCAGCGAAATGCCAATGTCTGTGTTTGGCGCTTGTGGGATTTGAACTAGTAACACCCAACTACAATATGAGTGTTCTACCATCGAGCTGAAAAGGTATCATTTGAATAGGATGAGTGGTGGAAAGTGAACAAATTTACATATGTACTTAAAATAGAAAACAAAATGGGTGTCCCATAACTAAAATTATACACTCCCCATGCACAAGGCTGCCTAAATTCATATCTGCAAACTTTTATGGAAAAAAAAAGCACTGATTAAACAGAAAACATAATTTTTTTCTGAAGTTTTAGCTTCCTGATATCTTTTCTCCAAGATTTATCTGTTTATTTGCACAGCGTATCAGCAATATGGCAGTTTTAGATGTTTAAAACCCCCACTCACATCTTCAGAGGTTGAGTTGGTCTCAAAGACATGGCAAGCGAAGGAGGGAGGTGGTGGACCAGATTCTGGTTTGGCAGCAGCTGGGTTGTTGGTTCGATTCCTGGTGATGAACCCTAGCAGTCTGCAACAGGAACACAACACACCGTCACATTTTACCATGGGTGATGTCGCAATGAGCAACGCCTGGAGCACAGAAAAAAAGTTGTTCACTGTAGGCTGTGCGAGCAGGGGGAGGAGGAGGGGATGGGAGTAAGCTGGGGGGGGGGGGGGGGGAGGGAGGGTGACAGATGGAGAAAGAGGGTGAGGCTTCATAAAATCTAATATGCACTCATTCTTTTTCACACCATCTCTTCAGGGGATGGAAAAGGAGGGAAGGGGGGGAGGGGCAGAAAACAGGTGAAGAGGCAGGCACAAGGGCAGACACTGGGGGCAATGCTTGAAGAATTCTGATATGTACTCCTTTTTCCTTCAGTCTCACACACATATGAGCACACCAACATGGGAACACACACACACACACACACACACACACACACAAATGCACCTGTTCACACAAAGCCACTGCACACATCATTCTCCTCGATTACACAACACATACACGCACATTCATATAAACCCACCTATATGTACACCACAGCATGTATACTTGCAATCAAAGAGTTGCAGTGCTGTGGATTTCTACAAAGCCCTATCACACTCTTGCCTTCTTTCAATCCCTCTGAAATGAAACTATGAGTAATTGGAGAAATTAATTAAACGATACAAACATTACGCTGCGACTCTGCGACACTTCTCTTACATAGTTGCCCAGTGTAACAGAAGGCTTCTTCTGCAACAACAAAATCCTGCTTTAAATCATACTTGGCTGGTGCTTCTGTTTGTCTTGGTTTTGTTTTTATTATAAAAAAAAATGTCACCCTTCATCTAACTTTGAAAGCACAGAGTGCCTACTTCAATGCACACAGAACAGTGTCCATAAGCTAGTTGCATTTATCCTTGGGCTTACACAGTTCACTACTTTTTCTTCAAAACTGAAGGGACTAAATCTTTTTTTTCCCTGGCTATCCAAATTTGGGCCTTGCTTGCCACATGATGATGCAGGGACCAGTTTCTCCATGGATGCATGCTATCCAAAACTTTGGCATACCACTTTTCAAATAAAATGTACTCCAATGCACCAGGCTTTCGACGTAGAAAATCAGTAACTATACCACAAGGTTGGTCCCCAAAACAAGATAATAGGTGATGAAGATTCATACATGCGCAGCCATGTAAAATTTCAAATTGGATGTACTATTTGTTGTTGGCATCACAAGCTATGAACCTACTTCCAAATTGCTTCAATGTCTGTGACAGAGTTGTTGGGGAGAGGGGAGGCGGGGGGTATATGCAGTGCCAGGAAAACTACATCTTCAACAGTGAGGATATTCAAAATATGAGCTCAAGACAGACACCGACAACTTTTAATCCCATTGCCAAGGAATCTTCCTGTGTCCTATGTTCAGTCTGTTTCAGCTTGACAAAATGCTCTTCAGAGAGATGAAATACTGTGTATTTCCTGGAAAAGAGTGTTTCATGTTTTTCTTCCTGTACTGTGTTATCGTTACCTGTTATTTTCAGCATGAGCAGCCCAGAAGGACACATCCTGTAGCGCAAACTCCACACGGACTGTGTTGGTGGACGGATCTATCAACCTGCACAGTGCACTATTGTTGATTAGATCATGTCTCACTTTCTGCACTACTGTGCATGCGTACATACATACATACACACACAAGCGCGCACGTACGCATGGGGACACACACACGCACACATCATACACACACACACGCACATGTGCACCGCATACACTGGCACACACACATGGGCCTGTAGCCACACACCCATACAGACACACATATACATTCCCCACACACACATACAATGACGATAATGGCACTGCCAATGTTAGGTAGGTACTCAAGGTCTGATGCATAAGTCAGACATCTGTTAAGTCATAGCCATGAGACCCTCTTCTCAAATTCGCTCATGTTAGTTACTTATTCATTTATCTATCAGCTTTAAACAATGTGCAGCGTGGTCTCAAAACTTAGCCAATGTGGTGTAGCGTATACGGACCACTCCGCATGCAGTGATGCCTCCTTGATGAAACTGAAACTGAACTGAAACTGCACTACCTGAGTTTCCAGCATGTCTCTGAAGTAACAATTTGGAACGCAACATAGTATTGTCAGTGTTCTCTCATATATGACATCTTTACCATACGCTGGTAATTCAAAGCTTGGAGGATAATAAATTCACCTATACAACTAAGTCAAAGAAAATATTACAAGATGCTGCTTCTTCACTTATAATTTCATCAACAGACTTTCGCTAACAATCCTTACCTTCAGTATGAAACCCATACCATTGCTTTCTTTCTAGAATATACATTGCAATCACTAGTAGTACATTCCAGCCAGTCACCTAAAGTTTACAACGAGGAACAATGACAAACATCTGTAATGAAAATTGGCCTGTTCAATATTTCACAGACAGAAGCAGAGATACTGTGCTAGAAAAGAAGTAGACATATAACAGGAAAACTGGACAATAATGAATTATACAGACAAGACAGACATGTTTTTCAAAATAAAGCCTTCAAACTATATGGACTGAAAGCCCAGTGAGTGCTGTCAGAGACAGAGTGATTGGCAAGCAAGTCAGCAGACAGAGAGGACAGACAGATGCAGAAGAAAAGAAATGAACAGAGCTGAACAGATGACAACAGGGGGAAACAATTGAAGCAAATTTTTTTAAGTATTTTGAAATAACTCCACGAGATAACATGAACAAACAAATTTTAAAACAAAACATGATGCGTTTCCACCTGTTAGGCCTTCTTCAGGCAATATAAACAGCACTCAGGACAACGAAAATGAAGAACAATCGCTTACCTTGTCGAAGAAGACCTAAGAGGTTGAAACGCATCGCGTTTTGTCTTGTAATTTATTTGTCTATGTTACCTGGCGTAGTTATTTCAAATACCTTTAAAATTTGTTTAAATTTCTACCTGCAGTTATCTCACTTTGCTGCTGAAGCAAGAAAGACAGATGGCAAAAGGGAAAATGGACACAGAGAGAGAGAGAGAGAGAGAGAGAGAGAGAGAGAGAGAGAGAGAGAGAGAGAGAGAGACAGACAGAAGAGAGAGAGAGAGAGAGAGAGAGAGACAGAGAGAAAGATACACCGAAAAGGGCAGACTGCACAGGACAGACAGAAGAAGAGGGACAAAGAGTCAGAGAGGGAAAGACGGAAAAGAACCGTCAGATGGACAGGAACAGAGAGATGGAGACAGGCAGACAAACGTCCCAACCTGATGCCTTCACTTGTGACGCTCATGACGGACTCTGTCATCTTAAACACATTGTGGATCGCCCTGGCTGCCATGATTTGCCTGATGGTGGCGTGCACCAGCTGCTCTCCTGTTAACACCACAAAGCATTGCCGCCTATCATAACTCCATTATTGCTGGGCCAGGAAACATGCATGAGAATCTATGGTGAAGGGGAGTAGATGGGAAATTTCTGTTGAAAACATTCAATCTTCGAATGAGTCGGAGATGCATGAGGTCTTCAGATGAGTCCAAGATTTTTCTTCTACCGGAGAAATATAATCCTTGGAATGAATCAGAACTGCTGAGGTCTTGGAATGATACAGAGAGAGAGAGAGAGAGAAGAGAGAGAGAGAGAGAGAGAGAGAGACAGACAGACAGACAGACAGACACACAGACAGACAGAGAGAGAGACGGCAAGAGAGAGAGTGTGTGAGTGAGTGAGTGTGTGTGTGTGTGTGTGTGTGTGTGTGTGTGTGTGTGATGTTTAGTTTATTTCACATGGTAAAGCTCCAAGTTTTGGAATTAGCCAGGAATATATGAGGTCTTGATTACATCTGAGACACATGAGGTCTTGATTACATCTGAGACACATGAGGTCTTGATTACATCTGAGACACATGAGGTCTTGTCATGAAGGTTTTTTGCTATTATCATCATCATCATTATCATTACTAACATTATCAGTTCAGTGTTTGTCTAATTGGGAAAGGTTTAGATTGCGACATGATTTAGAGGTTGCTTTGTAAAATTTTTGGTTCATGCATTACTTTTTTTTTTGAACAAGAGGAAGCTCCAAAGTTTCAGAATGTGTCAGAGATTTTTCTTCTTTTTTTTTTTTTTATTGGAGAGAGCACCCAAGTCTTGGAGTGAGATAAAGGTATTTTATTTCGGGGAAGAAAGCTCCCAAGTCTTGGAGTGAGATAAAAATCTTATTATGGACGAAAGCTCCAAAGTCATGGAGTGAAATAAAGATATCTTATTTTGGAGTGAGATAAAATATATCTTATTTAGGGAAAGAAAGCTCCAACATCTTGAAAGGAGTTAAAAATATCTTTTAAGGGGAAAAAAGTTCAAAAGTCTTGAGATGAGTTTAAGATTTTCTTTCTTTTTTTTTTTTTTTTAAACTGGAGAAAGCTGCGAAGTCTTAATGTGAGTTAATTTTTTTTTCTTTTAAATGGAGAAAGCTCTAAAGTCAAGGAATATTTTCTTTTTTCATTTTTAACTCAAGAAAAGCTCGTAAGTCCTGGAATGAACTGGAGATTTCCCCCAAATGACTCCACATGATATATGGAACCAGTCTCCAACCGTGTTCTGAACATGTCTCCTGCAGCTGGCCTTTAGGTACAGACACTTGGTCTTTAGATACTTGGCCTTTAGAAACAGACACTTGGCCTTTAGGTACTTGGCCTTTTGGTACAGACAATTGGCCTTTAGGTACTTGGCCTTTAGGAACAGACACTTGGCCTTTACATACAGACACTTGACCTTTAGGTACTTGGCCTTTAGGTACAGACACTTGGCCTTTAGGTACAGGTACAGACACTTGGCCTTTAGGTACAGACACTTGGCCTTTAGGTACAGACACTTGGCCTTTAGGTACTTGGCCTATAGAAACAGACACTTGGCCTTTAGGTACTTGGCCTTTAGGTACAGACAATTGGTCTTTAGGTACTTGGCCTTTAGGCACAGACACTTGGCCTTTACATACAGACACTTGACCTTTAGGTACTTGGCCTTTAGGTACAGACACTTGGCCTTTAGACACAGACACTTGGCCGTAGGCACAGACACTTGGCCTTTACGTATAGTCACTTGACCTTTAGGCACAGACACTTGACCTTTAGGTACAAACACTTGGTCTTTAGGTACAGACACTTGGCCTTTAGGTACAGGCACTTGATGGTTACGGTCAGCTTCTGGTTCATGTTGTATTTCTCCATTGTAGCCCATTACACACACACACATGAAAAATATTTCTTTGGATATGGACCTCAAACTGTCATCAAATATACTGCTTACATCTAAAACATCAAACAGCACTATGCTTGAAACAGACCCTACTGTAATTCCTTTTTTTTCCCTCCATGTTGAAGTTTTACACCTGAAACATTGTTTAAAAAAACACAAATGAAAAAAGAAACAGGTGACCATGGAGACAACCCCCATGCCTCACTCACCTCTGTCCTTTTTCACTTCCATGGACCCCAAGAAACGTACGGTGAATTTCTGAGAGAAAGCAGCATTGTCATACGGAGTGTCCACCAAGTCTGTGCCCGTCTGGTCGAAGGGGTTGATGCGTCTGCCGACACACAAACAACATCAGCAGTCCGTTATACTGCCTCTGGGGTTGTCTGTGTACAATTCTGTGTACGACTGACATAAGCTTGTCGCCTATTCTTTAATTGTCTGAATGTCAATTCGTTATGACACAGTGAAGAGAGACTGTGGGTGAATGAGTGAGGGAGGGCCGGGGCAGGAACATGCATGCACACATTTGAAACATTGCCAGTCTACGTTCAAACAAGCATGCTTAGAACGTACCCAGAACTCTCATCACACGAACACTCTATGCATGTACATGCATCATCATCATCATCATCATCATCATCATCCATTCCTTGAGCAAGTCACCTGGCTTTATTTCACTGACTGAAATGTATGACTACTGGATGTTAAGTTGAAAAAAATATGACAGTTTATCGTGTGTTAACGGGATGAGATGAGGAACAAGCACAAGTTTCACTTTGTAAGCACATACCTCTCCATAATTGTACATGCACCATCAATTCTAAAGCAGCACTAGCAAAGGCGGCATGGCATAACTTCCTACAGTTTGCAATCCTTCTATGCTGAACAACATCAAAGCAAGTGTGAGAATGGTTATCTGCATGGACATACCAGCGAGTTCACACGAGTATTATATCATATTCATTACATTACATTCCTTTTTCTTTAACATTATTACAGCACAAGCAAAAAGAGCATCTGATGATATGAGCTAAACTATGCGGTTAATAAGGGTGCATACATCCATATTTGTTCAGAGAGAGATATTGTTCTGTGCAGTTTCCATGGACACTAAATGAATTTCTTCAATGAATTTAAAACAAACAAACAAACCACAAATGCTCAGAAATAACTTCTCTAAACAGATTTGTAGACACTTTTTCGTGAATCATTTGTTGAAAAGAGTTAAAAGTTACCCACTGCCTTCTTGGTAGATGTTTACTTCAGTCAAGAAAATGTATAGAAGATGCATCTGTTAAGGTTATTGAAATGATGAAAGCAAACACTGATCAGTTATCTAGATAAACCTAGAAATGTCAACAGCACAGCCAGTCTAACCTGGTCACGAAGACCACAAAAAAAATCAATCTGGGGTGAGGAAAATGCTTGTCCTACTACCCTTTGCCACAAGAAACTGACACTGAAAATCAATGATTTGGGCACAGCTGGTCACTAATTGTAATCCTGATAACCTTTTAACACTGCCCAGAGAAATTCACGTACCAGCATGACTTTTTACGATATTGCATGGGAACAAGAGTCTTACAATCTGGTCGAAGACAAACTGATAGAAACCTGGATGAATCAGGTTTCATTTTCACGAGTGGTAAACAACGGGCTCGGGTAAATGAGCTTCAATTTCACATGCAGTAAACAACAACTGAGTTCATATGAATCAGCTCTTCTGTTCATGAAGGGTAAACAAAAGTGACCTTCAGATGAATCAGATTTCATAGTAAAAAATTAGAAAATGATGATGAGGTTCACGCCCATCAGCTTGCATTTCTACACACAAGTAAACAAGTTGACTGTCAAAATCTGCTGGCACCAGATACGCCGCACACAGAGCCAATGACTTTGCATACCTAACGGACAGCTTTGTCCTTCCTCGCCCCTGTCAATTGTGAAACAGACTATGGCTGAACTGACGACATGGAGGTCTAACCTGAATCTTCACACACTTTTTAAAACAGAGAAAGCAGTACTGAACGACAAACATCCACAGACAGAAATCACTTTTCAGACAATGGAGAGAAAAAAAAAAAAGCTGATGTACATTACTGACTTGGGTGGTGTAGTGAGGGGGGTGAGAGCTGGCCCCCCTTCTGAGGGTGATACCATATCAAACTGGATGGGGGTGTCCAGGTTGAGCCCCTCCACAGGGGTGATGGTGGTGGAGGGAATGAGGGACCCACTCTCCCTACACAGGCCACAAACAGAAAGGGAACTGAAAAATAGCACAGCCCTGGATGATGCAGGCAATGAGCATGTTAAAAAAATAACTCTCCCCCCCCCCCCCCCCCCCCCCCCAACACACACACAAAACGTGCGTTCAGACAGAAAGCTGCATTCCTTAATGTCAATGCTGTCTAATCTACTGTCTGCATTCCAACCAAAGATGAAGACAAATGACATGTTCTGATATGACTTTATGCTTGTGAGTGAGAGTGAGTTAGAGAGAGAGAGAGAGAGAGAGAGTGTGTGTGTGTGTGTGTGTGTGCGTGTGCATGCGTGTGCGCATGCATGTATGTGCATACATGCATGTACATGTGTGTATGTATATGAATGTGTCTAAGTGTGTGTGTGTGTGTGTGTGTGTGTGTGTGTGTGTGTTTGAGGCAGAGGCAGACAGACAGAGAAAGAGAACAGAGAAAGAGAAAGACAGGGAGAGGTTCACAGAGGGAGGGACAGGGAGGGAGAGAGAGAGAGAGAGAGAGAGAGAGAGAGAGAGAGAGAAGAGAGAGAGAGAAAGAGAACAGAGAGAGAACAGAGAGAAAGACAGAGAGAGAGAGAGAGAGAGAGAGAGAGTGTCAAACATGAGATGATCAGATCCATCTTGAAAATCCATCCTTTCACGTGCAAACCATTTCAGTGCCCAACCAACCATCCCTAAAAATTCGTCTACTGTTTTTTTTTTTCCCCTTCTATCTGTCACTTCTTGCCCTAGAATCCACAGCTGTCAATCTTCTGGAATCTTTGTGTAGAGAGGATGTTTGAATTTTCAGAAAAGCAGTCTATTCTTCTGACTGAATGAAATTATCACGAAGAAAATCCATCGTCCATGACATGTCCTCAGTAACACTGCCACAATTTCAACTTTGGCATAAATTGCATATAAATTCAGCAACATTTTATCACCCTTTTATTTATGTTTTCTAACACCAAATCATACTTTTTTCCCCCACAAATTTTAGGATTTCCTGATTTTGTGACTAAACCGAGGATTATGGGAATGATTCTTTTTTAAAACTGGGAAATCCATAAACAAGTCCAAAGAGATGGCGTCTCTGCAGAGGCTTAGTCATTTGCAAAGCACTAATTCTCAAAGTATTTTGCAACATGTGAATGTGACAAGAAAACGTCTGCCCGTAAGTTAAACAATATGACTGGTCGATAAAGAGATGAACAATCAAGCTGCTTGTAGTATCAATTTACTGTACACACACTCTACAGTCAAGTTGCTTGAAGTATCAATTTACTGTGCACACAAAATCTACAGTCAAGTTGCTTGAAGTATTCATTTACTGTACACAAGCTCTACAGTCAACTTGCTTGAAGTATCAATTTACTGTACACACACTCTATGGTCAAGTTGCTTGAAGTATCAATTTACTGTAAACAAACTCTATGGTCAAGTTGCTTGAAGTATCAATTTACTGTACACACACTCTACAGTCAAGTTGCTTGTAGTATCAATTTACTGTACGCACACTCTACAGTCAAGTTGCTTGTAGTATCAATTTACTGTACACACAAACTCTACAGTCAAGTTGCTTGTAGTATCAATTTACTGTACACACACTCTACAGTCATGTTGCTTGTAGTATCAATTTACTGCACACACACTCTACAGTCAAGTTGCTTGAAGTATCAATTTACTGCACACACACTCTACAGTCAAGGTGCTTGAAGTATCAATTTACTCTACACACACTCTACAGTCAAGTTGCTTGAAGTATCAATTTACTGTACACACACTCTACAGTCAAGGTGCTTGAAGTATCAATTTACTGCACACACACTCTACAGTCAAGGTGCTTGAAGTATCAATTTACTGTACACACACTCTACAGTCAAGTTGCTTGAAGTATTCATTTACTGTACACACACTCTACAGTCAAGGTGCTTGAAGTATCAATTTACTGCACACACACTCTACAGTCAAGGTGCTTGAAGTATCAATTTACTGCACACACACTCTACAGTCAAGGTGCTTGAAGTATCAATTTACTGTACACACACTCTACAGTCAAGGTGCTTGAAGTATTCATTTACTGTACACACACTCTACAGTCAAGGTGCTTGAAGTATTCATTTACTGTACACACACTCTACAGTCAAGTTGCTTGAAGTATTCATTTACTGTACACACACTCTACAGTCAAGTTGCTTGAAGTATCAATTTACTGCACACACACTCTACAGTCAAGTTGCTTGAAGTATCAATTTACTGTACACACACTCTTGACCACCTCCGCCCCCCCCCCCCCCCTCCCCCCAAAAAAAAGAAACCCTCCCAGCTGAATCCCACACTATGTGATTAACTACCATGTGCATGTCAACACACCAAGGAAAGGACCAGCCAGAAGCACTTCACTTTGTGCAGCATGATGGGAATGAGTGACAGGCAAACACGGCAGAAAAAGTGACCACTACTCAACGCATTATACTCTAAATCCATGCACTTGGTATAGCAGCCAGGCGGGTACAGCTACCACACACACACACACACACACAAGCATCCCACACAACAAACAGAGGCAGCTAGTTTCAGGTAAACACTGTTGTTGTCAAGTTGAAGGTGACCAGCCTATTCAGACTCTGGGTCGAATTCTGATCATAGCTGCGGCTTCACTGGTATTTTTCTGCTGTTTTCCAGTGAAATTTGATGGCTTCTGGACAAGCTGTTATTGACCAAGAATCATTATCACCGCATAACAACTACAAGAAGTGCTTACTGAGTAAGCATGAGGAAATCAACATTTACCCGAAAATAAATGACTGGTGAATGAAGGCCGAAAAGCACATAAGACAAAAAAAACAATTCTAAGTAAACCTCCTTTTACCTTGATAACCACAATCAACATGTAGCCAAAGCCAAACTCACTGAAAATCATGAGTATGAATTTACAATCAAATGAGAGTTCCTTTTTTTTCAGCTTGAAAGATTTTCACGAGGTAGTGATAGATCCATGGCGTAGCATCTTTTCACTTTTCTTATCATCCCCCACCCCTACACATAACCACATCACCAATGTCAAAAATGCCACCAAGAACCTGTGGCAGTCAAAATACGCAGCCATGCCCACACACGGTGTGTTGCATTCCAAATGCACAGGTCCTGAGAGCAACATACGTCAGGCCATGATGCGGCTAACCATCAGGGGACATCATGCACACTGCTCAGTTACTAGTGTGGTGTCCAGTAATGCCTGTTCAAACTCACTGTGGCATCATTCTCAAAGCAAGCTCAAAGCTGAGGTCACTGTGTGAGCAGGGTATAAATGGCCACATGACTAGAGACAAGTTTCTCTCTTTTTTTTTTTTTTTTTTGCTGTCCCAACCTCTGCGCCACCTCAGAGGCAGTGCACCCACGCCGCTCATTCCGACACCCCGTCCACAGCCACAGCCCGGTTGGCCCCGCCGCAGCCCCGGCACCGACAACCCACAGGGAGCAGTCAATGTCAAGTCGTCAAGAGGCAATCCACTGGAGGAGACACTGCACTGCTGCCGAGTCACTTCGGTGGTGTTCAGTGGCGCCTGTTCTGATCTAACATATGCAGGACACCACCTACTAAGCCCCCTACTGACGACAGTAATTGCTTAGTCGTGGAGCCGGCATGAGTGAGCTCTCCCTCCGGAGGGCGCCACGATGATGTCTAATGCTGTGGGTGATACCAATGTACTTCCAGCTGGGTGCTCCACACTGTCTTTAACACTAATTCTGCACGTTCTCCAAAGTCTCGGAGAAAATAAAACACCTGCACTGTTGGCCATGACATCTGTCGGAGACATAGTCACAGCATGGACAGTACATGAATCCTAAAATTAGGCATTTTTCACTTTTCTCATACTTACCTGTCCAACTAAGTGCCCTAGTACACACACATTTCTCAACTTGTCGAAGTTTTAGCCATCACAATTGTCAATTCTGAATTTTTCCTTTTCAAGGATTATATAATACCCATCAAGCATACATAATAACTGGAAAATCACTATAACTGATTGTTCAGATGTCTTCTGACACTGTTTTAACTTGCTCTTCATAACCTTTGAAGTAAGATTTCACTACTGAACCTAGCCGCAAGAAAAAAAAAGCGTATTTAGCTGAAAGAGAATGCAGTTTCATTAAATAAGAGAATGCAGAGTCTATTTACATGTCTTTTTCAAACACACACAACACACACACACACACACACACACACACACACACACGTGCGTGCATGTACACATAAATAGATATCTGTTCATATTTTCCTTTCATGCTCTCATTTCATCTTTTCACCTCTTTGAACAGACTTGTAATCTTCAAAGACTCGACATCAGGACCACAGAGTTTCAAGTATTCTCCTCTTATGTAAAAAGACAGAAATTACTTTTTTTTAATCCAACATTCCATTTTTGGGGTGCGTTCTCTCCGAGTTTTTTTTTTTTTTAAGATTTTTTCTCTTTCCTTAGAAACATAGACAGACACAATAGCAAAACTGAAACATGGAAGGAAGCAAAAAGGAATACAGGGAGAAGCCATGTTGATTCCACCGACAGTACTGGAAATGGTTCTCTTATACTGTCCAACTCAAATACAGACCATGTCACCTGATAAAACACTGAGGGAAAAAGACCCCCCCCCCCCCCCCCACCACTTCATATGGCAGTATTTTTTGCCAAACAGAAAGTCATGATTACCTTTTTTTTCTTCAAACAGTCATCAATTAGCAACTGTGACATTAATACCAGAGATTATGTGCACTAGGAAACCTTTGGACATGGGTAAAATTAGGCTAGGTATTTTGGATCATGACAACACATCCTTTACAAGGCAAAAAAACCAACATGCTCTTAATTTCAGTTACCATTATCAGTCTAAAATACACCTGATTCTATTAAAAAGTTCTTTTGGTTCCCTTGAAGCTTCTTAAATGTAAAAATGTCTATATTTCATAGCTGTAGAATGCAGACTTCACATAAAGTTCTTAAACTCGTCTTAACGACACAGACATGATTCTTGATTTCTGACAGTAATGCATGGCACAATGAAGAAATTAATAAAGCAAAAAAAAAACAAACAAACAAAAAAAACAACAAAAAACCTTTCAAATTCTATTCACAACAGCAGCGGGCAAAACTTCACAAGTGGAACTTCTCATACAGACAGAGACTTCACAGAACCTGTTGGTAGAAACGAACGACACAGACAGTAAGGAGTTCACAGACACAGAGGTCTTCACACCCACAGGGACCACAAGACCAACGTCTACACCAGACAGAACTGATACGCACGATGCAGGACTCTGAGCTCCTGGTGATGCCGATTCGCTGGATGCCCCGCTGCCGCCCTCCTGAAAAAAAAGAGAAAGGCCAGTGAACGTACGCCGCACAGTGAATCAGGGATCAACGCCTGTCAAGGTGTACTTCAGGTGCAAAAAGAATCAAGTAACTGCTTCTCTGGTGACCTCAATGTAGATTCCTCTCTGTGGGCATTTCCTTCAGGTGCAAAAAGAATAAGGTAACTGCTTTTCTGGTGACCTCAGTTTAGATTCCTCTCTGTGAGCATGTCCTTCAGGTACAAAAAGAATGAGATAACTGCTTTTGTGGTGAACTCAGCTTTGATTCCTCTCTGTGTCCACCCCCATGCTGAGTTTGTGCTTATGTTGTCTGTATTAGCAAGTTAATGGACTCTGCTGTTAGATCGATATGGCGAAGCCTTACAAATGGGGATGCTTGCTTGCTTACGCTGGCTCTGCGATTGGACAGTTACTGTTGTCAGCAAGAGGCTTAGCAGGTGGTGTCCTACATATGGATGATCAGAACAGAACCACTGACCACTGACAAAGTGACTCTGCTGCAGGGCAGTGTCTCCTCTGATGGGTTGCCTCATAATGACCTTGCGTTGATTGCTTCCTGGGGGGGCGGGGGGAGGGGGGGGGGTCCCAGACTGCTGAAGGACAGTCTGAATGTAGCTGTGCAGGGGAAGCCAGAAAGAGTGGTGTACCAGAAATACTACTGAGGGGACACCTTAGACAAGTCAGGCAAAAAAAAAAAAAAGAAGATACTGTAATTTGTGATGCATTATGGAGAGACAATTTTCTACACGTCAGACAGGAAATGTCCAATAAACATTGTAAACAGAAACTCTCTGAGATCTTCTATCAACTTATACACAGTTTTCTCATAACAATTTGTGAGCAGGGTCTGTTCTTTACAAGACTGTGTCTTCAGTGTCGCTGGTCCAATCTGAGAGTGGATTGCAGTGTTAAAAAGTGAATTAAAGAGACTTTCAGCAAAAGAACTAGCAAAGATCAGAACCTGCTTCACTTGTAAAATCCTACTTGAATTGAATGCTGAACAAATTCTGTTATTAACTCTCACAGAGAATTTTTTTTTTATGAGGATATTGAAAAACTATGTAATAGCTCTACACTGAATAAGTTCCAATTATTACTGAAAGATGGGTCCCGAGTTGTCCGAGGCCAAGCAGGAGAGGAGGGGGGCTGAGAGGCGATGGCGCGCCACGGGACTGACTGTGCACAGGGAAATATATCAAACTGCGAGAAATCGTGTTACTGACATTGTTCATCAAGCAAAAACTTTGTTCTATTCTTCAAAGATATTGGCCTGTAATACGGCCAAGCAACTATTTAATGTCACAAATAGTCTCCTAGGCAAAGTCAGCTACTCCCCCCTTCCCACCATCTTCCAAACTCAAGAGCTCCCTCAGAAATTCTTAGAGTTTTTCAATGGTAAAATTGACACTATCCGTGAAAAGCCAGATTCTACTGCACCTGTACATCCTCTGAATGACAAAGTTTACTGTGGACCTCCTTTGGCTTGTTTTAGTCCTGTTAGTCAAGACTATGTCAAAAAACTTTGTTTGCGATGCAGCCCTAAATCATGTGAACTTGATGCCATTCCCACTAACTTGCTCTTTCAGTGCATTGATGATGTCCTACCCCATCTTACTCATGTTATCAATACCTCTTTGTCCTCTGGTCACGTTCCTGAAATCTTCCGGTCCGCAGTGGTACGTCCATTGATCAAGAAACCTTCATTAGATAAAAATGTTTTAAAGAATTATCGGCCTGTATCAAATTTGTCATTTCTATCAAAATTATTGGAGAAGATCGTTTTGGAACAAATTCTAGAACATCTCGAAAAGAATCACCTTTTGAATCCTCATCAATCTGCTTACAGACAAGGCCATAGTTGTGAGACAGCACTCCTCCGTATAGTCAGTGACCTCCTCTGCGGGCTTGACGATGGGAACGTTTCCTTATTAGCGATGTTAGACCTCTCTGCAGCATTTGACACGATCGATCATAATATTTTGTTCTCACGGCTTCAAACTTCCTTTGGATTCAAAGACACAGCTCTCGACTGGATTATCTCTTACTTGACTGGACGGACTCAGACAGTGTGTGTACAGGGAAGATACTCAGACAGTTCTCCTCTTAGGTACGGTGTGCCTCAGGGTTCTGTACTTGGGCCAGTCCTTTTTGTGCTGTATGCTAGTCCTGTGTCTGACGTCATCAGTGGTCACGCCATGTCGCATGAGAGCTTTGCTGACGATACTCAGCTTCATCAGTCGGCTCCCATTGCTGAAACTGACTCACTGATTTCTCGGATGCGGGGCTGCATTGCAGACCTGAAGGACTGGATGACAACCAACAAACTACAACTAAACGACGACAAGACGGAACTCATGTTCGTGACAAAACAGCCTAACCATCCTTCTCTGCCTTCAACTGTCACTATCAATGACTGTGCTGTCTCTGTCTCCACCTCTGTCCGCAGTCTAGGGGTCATACTTGACCAATCCCTCTCCTTTGAGAAACAGGTTTCAAATATTTGCAAGATTGCCTATTTAGAACTAAGAAGAATCAGCTCTGTACGTCACCTTCTCTCTACAGATGCTACAAAAACTCTCATTTGTGCATTTGTCTTATCTAGAATAGATTACTGCAACTCACTTTTGGCCGGCCTTCCAAAATACCTGATAGAAAGATTACAGCGAATCCAAAATCATGCAGCCCGAGTCGTCTGTAGAGCAAGAAAACATGCTCACATTTCGCCTCTCCTCCACTCTCTTCACTGGCTATCTGTCTCAAACCGTATCTCGTACAAAATCTCAACTCTCACTTTCTCTGCTCTCTTTGAAAATGGACCTTCTTATCTCTCAGATCTCCTTAAAATCTACACCCCCTCTCGACAACTACGCTCCTGTGCTGACGACCACCTTCTGCGAATGACTCGCTTCAGGACTACTACTGGTGAAAGATCTTTCTCTTTTCAAGCTCCAGCGACGTGGAACAGACTGCCAGACTGTCTCAGACATTCAGATTCTATCTCTTCTTTCAAGTCTAAACTTAAAACCCATCTATTTTCTCATAATTAGTCAATGCTGTGGGGAGAGGGGGGGGGGGGGGGGTACAACCTAACTCATAGCCGTCTGGGCCTTTTCAAATGTAGCGTATGTGTATGTTCTCTATTATATGTATTTGTTGTATGATTGAATGTTATAGGATTAAGTTTTTGTAGTGATATTTGAAGAATAAGTGAATGTCACATTGGTAGGATTAGGATTTGTTAGTTATTGTAGTAATAGTATTTGTAGTTGGGTGTAAGGTGTATTATTGTATATGAGAGAGGGTGAATGTAGTATGACTTTGTAAAGCGCTTAGAGAAATTCGTTTGATTAAGCGCTATATAAGAAATCATTATTACTATTATTAAAGATGACCTCAAAGATCACTCTGATAAATCTGCCCGATTATAAACACAAATAAACACACACACACATCTAATCCCAAAGTTCATTTTAATAAATCTGCTTAACTGTAAAAACACAAATAATCATATACACGCCTGCCCCCAAAGCTCATTTTACAAAATCTGTCCGATTGTAAAAACACAAATAAACACACACACTCACCTTCTTCTTTCCTTCCGATTTGTCCTTGACATAACCTCCATCTCTTACAATGTTGTTGATTGTTGCTATCCACTGAAACAACAAAGAGAAGAGTGTTTACAAACATATATAACAGCACACATGCGCACACACATACATGTATACACTCACAATCACACAAACAGATACACACACATGCGCACACACGTGTGCACACACACAAACACACACACACACACAGCACACACACACACACACGACACATTCTCAAACACATGGGACACTTGCATAATATATAGGCACATGGGAAACACACACACAGGACACTGTCTTTTTCACTTTCTTGCAATGAGCTGCAAGGATTCTCAGGACAAATGACTCAAAACATACCAACTGCTGCAATAATACAATCTGCAAGTGATCAGTCAGAAAGGAAAGAATTATAGCAACAGTCACTCCAAAATATGCAACCAAATTTTCCACATGATTTTCATCTCAGAACATTTGCATGATATTTACCCACAGGATTCTCATCTCAAAAGACGGACCAAATTTTCAAAAAGAATTCTCATCTTGAAGAATGTGACAATGTTTTTCCACAGGATTCTTATTTAAAAACATATACAACCTTATTTTCTACAGGATTCTCAGCCCAAAATGTGTTACCAAAGTTTCTGCAAGATTCTCAGTCAGCCATTTCGGAAAATGCATGGAGTCCTTTCCACATCATATGCTATGAACAGCAAACCAATCTCAGTCCTGTTTATTGGTTAACTTGTAAACAAACCAACCATCCAAGCAGCATGCCGAACAACTGTGTGTCAGCGATAAAACTTGCTTAGCAAGAAGACTCAGACGTACAATTAAAAAAAAAACTGCCCATTACACTAACATTGATAAGAATGCCAAAGATAATGAGCCTGGTGCCAATGTTCCCAACAATTACCTAAATGAACCCTTTGATCCTGGATCCATTTTTTCTTTTCAATTTCATGAGGTACACCATTTTCTACTCTATCACACAAATACAACATATGCACTTTGACCTTTTGAAACATATCGAAAAGATTAAATGATTGTTCTGCCTCACTGTACAAAAATAAAGCCACTGTCACCTTAAGATTTTCAGAGACAATTGATTTCCTTTAGCAAGCCACATTTGTTAGCTGAAACTTTTGCCTGCAGGCATATTCTTTTTGGGTGACTGACAAATCTGCACACCTACTTCTTCAGATTGCTGTAATTTCTTTTCTATTGTTTGTACAGTTATGAAATTTGGAATGAATGTAGAGGAATGAATAAAGAACACCTTAACATCAACCTCTATGTAGTTTGTGTATATTTTCATTATGGAACAAAAAAGATTTTATAACAAAAAAAAAACATACGTGTTTATGAATCATGGAGCCCTGGAGTGCACTGGGTCTTGAAATTCACGGGAGTGTGATACCTACTGTAACAGGGGTAAGGGCAGAGTGGTACTCGGCACTTCTGACAGATGAAGGAGGTCTGGTGACGCTTGAAAGCACGATCAGAGCAGACAGTGCAGTCCGGTCGAGAGGGCTTTCCACTGGCCAGGCACTTGTCAGTGATGACCAGTTTGTGCTGATAATTGACCAGTCTTTCTGGAGGACTGTCAGACTGTCTGCCTCTCCTGTGACTCACACCAGACTCATAGCCCTCCAGAAGCTGGTGAACAATCCGCAGACGGAACTTCTTAGCACACACGCCTCCTCCTCCTTGCTTGTGCCGCCAGATCACAAGAGCATTACAAAAACACACCTCAAGCAGATAAAAAAAGACTTTTTTCCACCACTTTTTGGTCCTGTGAAGGAGCATACAGAATGACAAGGCATTGTCTGCCCTATCTACACCACCCATGTGCTTGGAATAGGCCTGAACAGCACAGGGCTTCTGAACAACTCGCATATGGGCAGGATGGTTTTTTGCCCGAACTTCCTTCCTGAACGTCTCTGCAGAGTGAACACTGGTCATCAAATTCACTTGCCTTTTGTCCTTCCAGGCAATGTACAGAGTGTGGCCAACCTTCTCTGTGATGGGTTCATCACCCACAGCAGGCTTTGCAGCCTTGATGCAGGGAGAAACACCTTGCCTGTTCAGCCTGCGAGTGCCACAAGCGCCCATTTGATTTTGAGCCAACTCCTCAAAGAGTGCCCCAGAAGTGAAGAAATTGTCCACGTACAGGACATGCCCCTTGTTGTAGAGGGGCTGGGCAAGGGTGACCACAACCCTATGAGCAACCCCAACATCCCAAAGCAATAGTACAACCTCCTCCTTTCCCAGATAGAGCCTCCAATTCCACATATATCCGGTTTTGGAATCGGCCAGTCCCCAAGCCTTGAGACCCCACTTTGTTGGCTTGGCAGGCACGTATATGAGAAGACTTGTCCTGCCCTTGAATGGTGTCATGCTGTCATCTGTTGCTTGGCAGGCATGTATATCAGAAATTTCCTCTGATGGAGCATGATATCTTTGCCAGAGAGGGACAAGAAGTTCAAAGAGGGGTCGAACCTTGTGCGCCTTGTCATGCTCAGGATGGTCCCTGGCTCTGGCTGTGGAATCATCTGCCAGATGAAAGAATGACATAATACTGAGGAACCTAGTCCTAGACATGATTTTCCTGAACCCTGGCATCTCAAGATATTCACCTGTAGACCAATGCAATTCATAAGATGATCGCTGAGAAATGCCCATCAGCAGAAGAGTGGCCAAGAATGCCTTCATTTCCTTTAATGTAACCTCCTTCCACAACCTGACTCGCGAGTGAGTTGTCGCATCACCACCTCTCCTCTCTGCTATTTCCGCGGCATACCTGTTTGTTTCAGTTACGAACAGTCGAATAACTTCATCTGTGATGAAGAGACGAAACAAATTTGCCTCGGAAATATCATCTGGGACATCGACAGGACCACTAAAGGAATCAAACGCTGGAAGCCAATCATGATCGTAGCCATCCGAAACTGCATGATCGTCGATATCTGAATTGCTATCGTCACTCAGTTCCTCCCCATCTGCATCATCCGTTTCCAACTCCGCCACATTCTCAATTTCTTCTCGATTGAACCCTAAAAACTCTTCATCAGAGTCCGAATCGAAAAAGACCTCCTGCAAAAATTGCTCAGCACAGGCGTCCATATTGAAAATTCACTCAAAAACTTTGAGGAAGTTTGAAAATTTACGGTAAACAAAGCACATGGAATATGGTGCTCACACAGGAAGGAAGGAAGTTTAATGCCCAGACCAATCAAGTACAAACTTACTGATTACACTAGGCCTACCCCTCAATGATTGCAAGAGTGCGCCTATGGCTGTATCGGCACAATGCTGGCTTGGTGCACCAGTGTGCCAACGGCGTGCTAATGGCCCAACTCAGGAGTCCTGCCGCTGTATCTGTGCTGTAACCACAGTGTAAACACTAAACAGTCTGAGGTCTTGACAAAAACTAAAAATGGAAATAAACAGCTAACAGTAAAGAGAAGGCCAGTTTGGCCATTGGTATGGATGACACGTTACACATAGCATGCATCTTCCCCGAAGTGGAGTATGGCTGCCTTAAAACGGTCATACACATGCAAGTGTCAGAATAATCAACTTGAAGACTGTGGACACTCTACGGAAAGAAAGACTGAAAGAAGACAGACAGAGAGAAAATGATGGACAATGATATAGTATTGATTTGACATTAAAAAACCACTCTCCTTACCTCATCCCTTTCCCTGAAATTCTCTGCCTGCAAAATCACAGTCCTGAAACATAGGCATACTTAAATGATGTCATATTCCTTGAGAAAAAAATACAGTAGACTATCATTACCCCATAAATCCTTTCTGACCATTTTCCTTTGGTCTACATTTACCTGTACATCATTTCGGCAATTAAAATATGTGCAGCAAATGTATCAATTAAACAAACACCCTAATCAGAAACATTGATCAGTGCCCTAACTTCCAGCACTCACCCCAAAAAACAATGATTCAGTACATTAATGTTTTCATGACACATATATCTTTCCACTCATTGAAAACAAAATAATACAGAACTGATGGATAAACTGAAACAAAAAAATGTTTCTTCAGTGCAGGGCCTTCATTTCATCAACTAATAACAGTTTCAACTGCCTACAGCTATGTTTTTGTAAACTATAATCTATGTATACCTGTTTCGAACATTTGTCCAAAAGTTGAGACGATTTTGATTTGGTCACGAAATAAAATTTCCATGCTGTAACATTGTGTCTGACTTTGCTATGGTTTGAAAATATTAAACCCTCTTTCATTCACATTTCTGTAGAAAGAGCAAGACTAAATAGAAGAGAACATCCAACTGTGTCAGACGCGTGAGAATACACACACATGTATCTCAGACTAAGACCAATCAACACTCGTTCACATCTTACATAATTAGTCACAGCTCTATGTTTGCCATGGATCAAATCAAAAACTGATTTCAAGCACACAGTTCAGCAGCCAATCTTTCACACACACACACACACACACACACACACACCACAGCCTTACTTTTTTCCCTGGCTGGAAGAAATCTGGAAAGTGAATCGACGGTCCTCTGTGTCCACAGGCTCGGCCAGAACGCCCTCTTCATTCAGATCCAGCACCAACTTGCCCGCCACCTACCATTCCACCAAACGAGACCCAACATGATCTTTATTTACTGCAGTAACAGCCTATGAACAAGCAAAAAAAAAAGGGGTGTAGGAAATGAATCTTTTTTTAATAATAAAAAATGTAATAAAATTAAACAAAATGAAACACCACTCATGCAATGAAACAAAATTAATCAACAATGAAAAGACCAAGATCAACTATAGACACACTGGCCATGATGACGTCAGGCACTCATCAGTAAGTGCCTGAGAACAGAAAGGTGAAATGCATTTTAATGCATCATTCTGGTTTGCTGGTTGGTAGATGATAATTTCAAACATTCTGACAAATGAATTTAAACGTTCTGACGTGTTGTTCAATGATTAGTTTTGAACTAAAATTCTGACCTTAAGTTAGCAAAACAAAATATTTTCTTATCAGGAAAGAAAGTACTGAAGACAAAACATGAATAATCTACATTGCCTTATAAATATTCTTTTATCATGAACCAACAGACCTTGCAATGAAGACTAAAGTATTCAAACTTGGAACTACAAGTACAATGCAGCTGCAGCTGAACATTGTGAGATAGGAGTTGTTTAATCTCATCAATAAAGTAAAATCACCTGTTGTTTTGACATAACAAATGTCAACCACTTACACAACAACTTAACTCAACAAAGTCTTGATGGCACCGGGCTGCATTCACTCGGAAGAGTCATTTTGACATTGATTCCTTCCCTTTGACTGTGTTTCATGGTCAGTTGGACTTCGTTTCAGCACGTTTTTCCAAGTCACTGTGCAGTGGCATTTTCAATTCGATTCTGACTTTTTAAAATTTTCAACTTCTTTGTGTATGCATTTATCTTCATTACAAGCTCTGACCATTGTATTTCCAAACTTCAAGCCAACGTTTCTTTGCAGTTTTAGAGCTGTGAGAATATGTGATGAATCATGTGGTTCAAAATTGTTTTTCCAAATGCTGGTTTGGATACCTTACTCAGAGCATTTTCTACACTAAAGTAATGAATGAACACGCTAATGGTGATCTATTTTTAATTCAATAAACTAATACCTTTCTTTTGCAATTTGTTGTTCATTTCTAACTAGTTATGTTGATTTTTGGCAATTTTTTCAAAAACAGTAAAAAAACGTGCAATTTCAGGAGTCGGCAAGCACAATTTCACTGGAACTCAAATGGCTTAATGCATAATGAATATTCAGTGTTCGCAAACTTTTATTTTTTACACCTGCCACAGTGGTGAAGTGGTTAGCATCGCGGACTCCTGGCTCGGATGTCACGGGTTCAATTCCTATCAGACTCATGAGGGATTTTTCTGCCCCGACCGGCTCCTACCCAGAGTTGAGTTTGCTAGTCTCAGTTGGGAAGACTGGAACCACACAGTCGAGTTTCATCCACTTAATGGATGCGTCTCTGAGTGCGTTGCTCAAATTTTCTGACCAACACTGCAGGTGTCTGTATCCCTCGGGCCTGGTTGACGCTGGGATATATTATGAAAGGAAGCATAGAGTACAGCCCTGTCATGCAGTCTCAGATCAAAATGGAAATCCATAGCATCATCTTTATCATCCTCATTCTCATCGATCAGCATTAAAAAAAAAAAGTCTCAAATTCTGTGGCCCTTCATGCCCTGCTCTCATGTCGACCTCAGTTTCGATGTCCTCTCCACGTCAGTGGCCTTGGTTTGGTTCCGTTGGGGTCACCGGTATCGGCGAGTTCATGGGGGCTGTCGTTGGACGGATGTGGTGGCGCCCTCCGGGAGAGCTCACTCACGCTGGCTCCGCGACTGAGCAATCACTGTCGTCAGTAGGGGGATTAGTAGGTGGTGTCCTGCATATATTGGATCACAACAGGCGCCACCGAGCACTACCGAAGTGACTCGGCAGCAGTGCAGTGTCTCCTCCGGTGGGTTGTCTCTTGACGACTTGACACTGACTGCTCCCTGTGGATTGCCGGTGCCGGGGCTGCAGCGGGACCGACTGGGCTGTGGCTGTGGACGGGGTGTTGGAATGAGCAGCGTGGGTGCACTGCCACTGAGGTGGCACAGAAGTTGGGGCAGCAAAAAACCCCCAAAACTTTTGTTTTTAACATTATCAACAGATGTATGAATAATTTTGGTGAAAGACAGCATAAGGCTTCAGAGTACAAATATAATCATCTGCAACAAACTGAACTGATGACAGGCCATACTTTTAATGATCAAACTAAGGAAAATATTTGGAAGCACCAACCACCTTTTAGCACAATAGACAATCCTCTTTGTCAGCCAATAACCGCAACTCAAACCCCACTGGCTCAGATGGCACCCCAAACATAAGTCCAGAATTCGCTCATATGGAGAACAGCAAACAGGGATACACAACACAGAAATAATCAGCCAGCGTGAAGGAATCTGCAATGTGGAAAAAGAGCGTGTGTGGGAAGGAAGGGGGTGGGGGGTATGAAGGTGGATTTCTAGTTGCAAAAGCCGCTTATTTTAATTCTGGTAAAATAAAATAATGTCTTAATTGTTCACTCAAAGCATTCCCTGTGGTTTTTTTCTTTTTTTTTTTTTATTATAATTAACCAGGAAATCTTAATTCAGACTTCTTTTGGTGCTTTTAACAAAGAAAAGTGTGCACAACACCAAGCATGTATAAAACTATTTTGTTTGTTGAAAAACACAGCTATGTATATATTCACAAAGTTTTCCATGAAGAAAATTTAAGCAACACTGTTTTATACTAGTAATCCACCTTAAGAAAGGGGTAAAGGGAACACACACACACACACACACACAAATCATGTTTCAGTCTTACTCCTCTTGCACGGTTCTCTCTGAACTACAATACTTTGCTTTGGTAATGTTTTCAAACAAGGGTTTGTAAGCTGGGTATGCTACATGGAAAGCACTCTGCGTTTACTTACTTCTGCAGAAGCACCCAATCTCATTACCTAGTTAAAAGCATTGAAAAACAATCTTCAGGAAGTATTACAGCGCAAACATGTTAAATTCTGTGTCTAGGATTACCCGCATGTACACACAAATATGTATACACTGACAAAATGAAACTTTCAAAGAGAATGTGCTCAATACTATTCTTATTTATATTTATATATATTATATATATATATATTATATATATATATATATATATACCTATTAAACATATCCAGAAGGTCACAGATGAATATATCAATACTTGCAGTGCTCTCAATTTTATGCAGTCCAAGTGTGCTCTACACACTACGGAACCATAAGTCAAAGTAACTCATTAACGTATGAATAAGAAAAAGGTTACATGCATGCATCCTTATCATGTACTACACATGCATATACACCTACGCTGTACAAACAATGCGATCGCAAGTCACAGAAACTCATGAAAGAATGAATAACAAAAATGTTGCATGCAAGTATGCATCCTTATCATATAACACACATGCATACACACCCATCAGACACAGCCAAATCTGTCTCTTACACTGACGATTTGCATGCAAAGAAATATAAAATAACTGTCTAGTGACCCAACTAAGCTTGTACACTTTTGAGTCCAATTTTGATTTGGCAAAATTACAAGCATACACCTGTGAAGAAATGTGTCAGAGGCTGTGATGATGTGGGACATCAACATCTGTGTCTGAGGCTTTGTACAAAGTTTGGCATCTTAAGTTTGTGATTGACGTCAAAACCAGTGAAAAATTTCTCTCTCCTACAAAACCAATTCAAAATTGTCATCCTGATTGTCCGATCGTTACTTGATCTAATGGAGCACAAACCTCCTTTTAACCTCTTAACACAGACAGTTCAATATTGAAGATTAGATGTAAACAATTTTTGTGGGTAGAGCTCCTCCTCTGGGCTGTCAACTACTTCACATAAAAACGAGGCCCATTAATCTTTGAGTTTGATCAGCTATTCTTGTTGAACATTACCAGAGAATCTTTGACAAATGCGTTGTCTTACATTGATTGGCTTTCAACTGAAAATCACATTGTTCATTAACTAGGTCTTAACATCGACCGCACTGGTTTTACTGCTTTTTTGGGGGGGGGGGGGGGGGGGGGGGGGGGGGGAATAGCAAAATCTGAGTGTTGCAAAAAAAAAAATTATATACATATTGCATAGCTAATAGCTTTAAATCATCTCTGTTGTTTAGCCATAGTGATGATCTGTCACAGTCAGCCATTTCATTTGTTCTTTTCTTCTTCTTCAGTTGTAGACGTACTTTGTTTGGCAGTCAATACACTTGACTGACAGACATGCAGTAAGCATCCATGCATCCACCGACTCTCGACACCACAGCTCTGATGAATCCAACTCGGAACACCACTGACTGGTGCACAGAGTGGCCCAAAATCCATCCATAATAAGCCCCAGCTGAATTTCAAATGAGTGGGACCTTCACCCTGAGAGCAGGTCTTACAGATTGTGTTGATGGTGAACTAGCAAATGCAACAGTAATATAAAGTGACTTTCATTTATCAGTGCTGCTAAGAAAAGACTCGCTTCCACCATCTCCTTTATTGCCAGGGAAATCTGATGCTGAGGTGCCACCCCCTTCCACCTTTCAGAGTACACTATGGGAAATGTTGTCCGGACAAATCATTGCTTATAACTGAAAATACCTGAAGCCCTTTTAAATGTTCCCGTTGTGGCAGACTGAGGAAACACAGCGACACACGGCACTGAGTTTGCCATCAGACATTTTGGAAATCTTGCTCACAGGCAGTGCACCATGCGCATGTGGCTCTAACTTTCCACGCATGTGGCACTAACTTCCCCTGTATGTGGCACTAACTTTCCACGCATGTGGCACTAACTTTCCATGCATGTGGCACTAACTTCTCCTGTATGTGGCATTAACTTTCCATGCATGTGGCACTAACTTCCCTGTATGTGGCACTAACTTTCCACGCATGTGGCACTAACTTTCCACGCATGTGGCTTAACTTTCCCGTATGTGGCACTAACTTCCCCGCATGTGGCACTAACTTTCCACCAT
This sequence comes from Conus canariensis, assembly GCA_033310375.1. Classification (NCBI taxonomy): domain Eukaryota; kingdom Metazoa; phylum Mollusca; class Gastropoda; order Neogastropoda; family Conidae; genus Conus; species Conus canariensis. The sequence continues at coordinate 76,335,987 of CM065721.1, forward strand.
GTGGCACTAACTTTCCATGCATGTGGCACTAACTTCCCTGTATGTGGCACTAACTTTCCACGCATGTGGCTCTAACTTTCCAGCATGTGGCACTAACTTCCCCTGCATGTGGCACTAACTTTCCACGCATGTGGCACTAACTTCCATGCATGTGGCACTAACTTCCCCTGTATGTGGCACTAACTTTCCACGCATGTGGCACTAACTTTCCACGCATGTGGCACTAACTTCCCTGTATGTGGCACTAACTTTCCACGCATGTGGCACTAACTTTCCATGCATGTGGCACTAACTTCTCCTGTATGTGGCATTAACTTTCCACGCATGTGGCACTAACTTTCCCTGTATGTGGCACTAACTTTCCACGCATGTGGCACTAACTTTCCACGCATGTGGCATTAACTTCCCCTGTATGTGGCACTAACTTCCCCTGTATGTGGCACTAACTTTCCACCCATGTGGCACTAACTTTCCATGCATGTGGCACTAACTTCCCTGTATGTGGCACTAACTTTCCACGCATGTGGCACTAACTTTCCATGCATGTGGCACTAACTTCCCCTGCATGTGGCACTAACTTTCCACGCATGTGGCACTAACTTTCCACATGTGGCACTAACTTCCCCTGTATGTGGCACTAACTTCCACGCATGTGGCACTAACTTTCCCATTACATGTGGCACTAACTTCCCCTGTATGTGGCACTAACTTTCCCGTATGTGGCACTAACTTTCCATGATGTGGCACTAACTTCCCTGTATGTGGCACTAACTTTCCACGATGTGGCACTAACTTCCCCTGTATGTGGCACTAACTTCCCTGTATGTGGCACTAACTTTCCCCCATGTGGCACTAACTTCCCCTGTATGTGGCACTAACTTCCCTGTATGTGGCACTAACTTTCCATGCATGTGGCACTAACTTCCCCTGTATGTGGCACTAACTTTCCACGCATGTGGCACTAACTTTCCATGCATGTGGCACTAACTTCCCCTGTATGTGGCACTAACTTCCACGCATGTGGCACTAACTTTCCATGCATGTGGCACTAACTTCCCCTGTATGTGGCACTAACTTCCCCTGTATGTGGCACTAACTTTCCATGCATGTGGCACTAACTTCCCCTGTATGTGGCACTAACTTTCCACGTATGTGGCACTAACTTTCCATATGTGGCACTAACTTCCCCTGTATGTGGCACTAACTTTCCACGCATGTGGCACTAACTTTCCACACATGTGGCACTAACTTTCCACGCATGTGGCACTAACTTTCCACGCATGTGGCACTAACTTTCCACATGTGGCACTAACTTCCCGATGTGGCACTAACTTTCCACGCATGTGGCACTAACTTTCCACATATGTGGCACTAACTTTCCACACATGTGGCACTAACTTTCCACACATGTGGCAAATCTAACTTTCCACTGCATGTGGCACTAACTTTCCCATGTCATTGTGGCACTAACTTCCCCTGTATGTGGCACTAACTTTCCACACATGTGGCACTAACTTCCCACGCATGTGGCACTAACTTTCCACACATGTGGCACTAACTTTCCACGCATGTGGCACTAACTTTCCACGCATGTGGCACTAACTTTCCACGCATGTAGCACTAGCTTTCCACGCACGTGGCACTAACTTTCCATGCACATGGCACTAAACTTTCCACACATGTGCCACTAACTTTCCACGCACGTGACACTAACTTTCCATGCACGTGGCACTAACTTTCCACGCACATGGCACTAACTTTCCACACACGTGGCACTAACTTTCCACCCATGTGGCACTAACTTTCCATGCATGTGGCACTAACTTTCCACGCATGTGGCACTAACTTTCCAGGCACGTGGCACTAACTTTCCATGAACATGGCACTAACTTTCCCACCATGTGGCACTAACTTTCCACGCATGTGGCACTAACTTTCCATAGCTGAATGCACATGTATCACAGAGATTTAATGGGTTGTACTTTAGCTCGTGTATTTTTTTGGAGTTGAGGGAAGTTTGACATGAGCAAGTTTTCCTCTGGATGGTCACTGTCAATACACAGAGGTGAACATCTACAGCTGACTACCAAGCATCGCCACCTTCTCCCTGTTTAATCATCACAACTCAAAAGAGTGGCTGGTAGTTCAGTTTATTTTTCAAGATACAGTGATTCAATGGTACTGGTAGAGAGTGCAAGTCATCAATGATACTTGCTTCAATTCGGCAGACATTTACATTGTTTCTGTACTGGACAGTGAATGGACTGTAAATCTGTATGAAATTCAGTTGGGCAGAAAATACACAACAAAAACGAACCGATTGGCACCTCTGCCAGTGGAGACTGTGGACTTGGAAAGGAAAGCTTCCGATCTTAAGTTGCCAAAGAAGTCTTACCTACAGGAAACAAAATTGAAAGCTTCCGATCTTAAGTTGCCAGTCTTACCTACAGGAAACAAAATTGAAAGTTCACCATCAACAAATTCCTCACCATCAGACTGGACTTTCTCCAAGGTGAAATTAAACTTTCCAAGTAAGCTAGAGTTAGTAGCGACACAAATAAATTATATACTTAGTAATAAAACATCATAATGCAATGATTGTTAGGACACTCCATGAAGTTGCATAGACACACCACAAAGATTTCTTAAAAGCAGACCGTACAATATTCTGGCTCACAACAGAAACAGAAATGTCAAAAAGTTCAGCAGCGACAACTCACCTCTTCTTTGGACTGACTCATCAAGTTGCCACCTTGTGTGAAGAAGTAGAGTCGCTCCCATTTGGAGGCCAGCAAGGCCTGGCGACTGCAACACAGAGGACACACAGACATGAAGCAAAGTGAGGGGAGATGCAGCCATTCATGGCCAACATTCACAGACAAATTACAATGGTAGCCATGAATTTCTTACACTTCACTAGGGTTAAAAGTGGCAAGAAATCAAAAATTAATTTTTTTCCCAGAAATTTTTTAGCTAAAAAGCATCACTCATAATTAAACAATGACAATTATTTATCGTTTGAAGCTGGCATCATTGAAAATAAGTAGAAACAACCCTTGTTCCTCTAACCGTTCTTCTTAAAGGAAAAATGCAGATAAAACAATTATGTATATAGCTAAACCAGTTTTTGCTCATTAGGCAATACGCAACATGTTAGCAAACATCTTGGGGTTGGAAATGTATGTGGACTTGTCGCAAAAAAAAAAAAAAAGGTCTTTCAAAAAAGATCTCTTTGCACATGCACTTGGTGACCATTACAGAACATACTGAAAAACAGCTATGAAGATAGTACAACTACAGTCAAAGGCACGCAATTTATTATGCCTGCACCAAGCGCAACAAAGCAGACCTGGACAGAATGGGACTCTATAACTAAAAACCCATTTACATTTCAGTTCTGTTATTGCTGAAGGAGTCGTTCTACATCTTGAGAGGTCAAAGAGGTCATCTAACCCCACATGGTCAGTCCCAAGCATTCCAGTATAAAAATGAATTTTTAAAAAAAGTCTACACACACACACAGTCCACACACACACACACGCTCTCTCTCTCACCCCCCCCCCCCCCCCCCATGCACACATACACATATTCACACACCCCCTGCACACCCTTCCTTACCTACCCCATGCCAAACACACAGTTTTTAAATGAATCAATCCCCTTTTCATCCCCCCCCCCCCCACCCTACCCCTACCCCAGATGAAAAAACTCACCAGCGATGCATGAGGTAGCCAGCTTTCTGTGCCAAGCCGGTGTTGGGGGGGATGAACGGCATGTCGATGGGCGGCTCAGCGTGGTACAGGTGGGCGCTCTGCTTCTCAATGTTGTCGATCAGCTCCACCGTCTTCTGCGTCTCCATGGCAAGCTCCGAATGAACCCTGAAACCAAGGCAACCTTGCACAGTCTGTGTTACTCAAATAAATGCAAATACATGTTGGGGGCATGAGTTATTAAGGTTAATTCTGAAAGATTAAATCTGCTGCCTTCCACAAACATCTCTGTGGCCATAGTAGACCTGTTTACGACTTTACTCTCTGCAGATTGCTGGTGCTGAGATTGTAAAGGCTGAAGTCTTGGTAAGGCTAAGAAAATTGTAAGGTTGGAAAAAAAGAACAAGAACACATACCTCTTTACTACATTTTTTTTCAGCCTGTAAAGTTGTGTGCCCACAAATTCAAAGTCATTGTATATAAAGTTCTGTAATGAAAACAGGAAATTTTCCTTCTAAAATTACATTTAATCTAACATACTTATCATGGCTCACTAATGCAATAAGCAACATCGGTTTATAATAGATATAAGTTAAACGTTAAACACACACACACACACACACACACTCTTAAAAAGAAATTCCATATGAATCTGTCTGGGCTAGCTTAACACAGTGCAAAAGCTACTGATACAGCAAACATTTTTCACGTTTTTCCTCTCGATTGTACCAAAATATGTTTCAGAGTACTGGCGCACTGCTACTAAAAGCACACACAGGTGAGCTGTAATACTTCAGACGCTAACGGACCTCAAGAAAGCGTCCTTACCCCTGCACGCTGGCTCCAATGTTGGACAGGAAGTCCTCCACCTCCTTCTTGCAGATGGCGTCCTGGCCCATGGGGTAGAAGGAGCGCTGGGCGTGCAGGAAGCCCAGGACAGGCTCCAGCAATTGGCACTTGCGTTTGTACTGCAGCGAGTTCAGGGCGGCATAGTAGTGCAGGGCCGTCTGAAAACATTCATCGCTCTCCACTCAGCATACATCATCATCGCACACCACTCAGCATGCATCGTCATCACACACCACTCAGCATACATCGTCATCACACACCACTCGGCATACATTCTGTTTATAGGCATGAGGCTTGATATTTCCAATGGCTCTGGTTGGAGGGGAATGTACGTCTTCTCTACTCTAATACTTTTTTTGAACTTATCCTCAAGTGAAGACAAAAAAAAAAGATTATGGTCTATGAAGACTCCAGCAGATAAGATTGGGTTGTTTAAGACACGAATAGTTGCACACTGACTTCCCAAGCCTCTGGCGGCGAGAAGACGGATTGACCAACAGGACAGACACTTGTTCTGTTTCTACTTCAAAAAGCGTTTACAGCATGTGGCAAACTTGTGAAAGGTGAAGATCAGAGACCAGAAGATCCCAGCGGCTGAAAACATGGGTTGAAAAACAAAACAAAAAAAAAAGAAAGAAAAACCAAGGCCATGGGAAAGTCTTGATACACAAGCACTAGATGAAAAGTTCGCAACTTCTGCAGGCTGAAACTCCAACATTAAGATGCAGGTGAAATCAGAGGATCTGCACTAAAAAGCATCCATTGTATTCTTCATAATTATTGGTACACGTATCATTTAAGATTGATTTTCCCCCTCTTATCACTAATTCATTTGTCTGGGTTTTTTTTTAATCTGCTTCACTCATCTTCCTTTACATGTTTACCTAAGTTAGAACTGAAGGAGCAGAAGGCCATGGTCAACATCTACAGACTCAGCCCACTTCATGCTGTCTATAGACCAGCCAACCACGCACACTATCTTGGGGATAAAAGCACTTTTTAAGACAAAAACCACACATTATCATTTAAAAGTCAAGATCAAGAAGTAAACATGAATCAATTCATCAAATTAAAATCATTAACATAACCTGGGGGCCGGAACAGCTCAGTTGGTAGAGCGCCGGACTCTAGTGATCCTGGGGTTGCGGGTTCGCGTATCCGCTGAGCCGTTTCAGTACAGGGGGATTTTTCCCTCGAAGTTAACACTGGTTCTGACTCCATACCCATACAGTCCTTCGAATGAAACTATAAAGCGAGGTTCCGTGTGTGAACGCACACACAACATCTTGCACACACATAAAATTTGATCACCAGCTTCTGGAAGAGAAGGCCAGTTTTGGCCGTTGGTATGGATGACATGTTACACATAGCATGCACCTTCCCCGAAGATGGAGTATGGCTACCTTAATGGTGGGGTAAAAAACGGTCATACACACAAAAATCCACTGCCTATCTATACAGGGAGTGTCCGCAAGAGCATCAGCCTGCGTACGCAGAAAGAAAGAAAAAACAAAAAGCAAGTTAAAATAACCAATCACTGCATGTATTAGATGAAATTAAAAGTACTAATTTGGTCAAAACTAAAACAAACAAACAAAAATTGCTAACGTTCCGTGACTCACAGCCGGAGAAGCAATATCTTTTCCCTGTTTGCAACAGAACCCCCACCTGGTGGAACTTTCTCCTCATGTTGTGCAGGTCTTCGTTGGCTTCCAACTTGGTCTTGTCCTCCCTCCTCCTTGGCATCTTCATGTAACGTATCAACGCCTGTTCGTGTTCTGCACAGCCCCAGCGTCCTTCAACTATAACATTTCTGTTCAGTTTGAATGACTCATTCTTGGACATTCTCTGAGAATGAAACAGGCCGGGAGGGAAGATGGTGGTTTGGGGCGAAGGGGGAGAAGATGGGATGGGGATGGGGTGGTATGTGGACGATCAAAACAGAGATAGATTAAAGAGGGGAGGTAAAGGGGGGGAAGGAATGGGGGCTGAGAGAGAGAAAGACTGAGAGACAAAGAGGAAAAGACTGATGTTTAGTCAGAAATGAATTAAGAGAGAGGACAGTCAGCGCCCCAATCACATGCACTTGGTGTATGCTCTGAAAACACATGGGACAGACAGCAAGAACTACAATGGACAGGTCTACACACTTTCACATCTACCACTCATAGAGAAAATCACTGTGGAATTGAATGAGAGAGACAGGTGGTGAGTGAAATTATATATCACCAGGGAGTGACTGACTCAATACCAACATACAGGCACTGAATGCACACACACAGAAATACACAAATTAAACACACGCGCACACACATACAAAAAGAAAGAAAGAAAAACAGATTCCACAAGTACTGTTTGCTTGATTCAATTACTGACCTTGGGTTGATATTTGGAACATTTCATGCATTGTTGAGATTTCTGAAAATGAAACCAATAGATTAAATTAATAAAACAATATTCACAAAATACTTTTTAAAAAGCCTATCATAAAACTTGAAGAGAAAAGCCGTCTAGCATGTTACAATTCTTATTCAAATACATACATACATATAAAGTAAGCACTTCTCATTTTGTGTGAAACATACACACACACACACTCTCTCACACACAAGCACATACACACACACACCATCATACATCCTATACTATCTCCCATCAACTTCTTCAGGCAGAAACATACTAAATATATTCCTTCTTAGCACTTAACAATTTTTTCTTAATATTTCCTCATGCTTAATATATTACTTACAGATGATGATGACGCAAACACACACACACACCACACACACACACACACACACACACACAAACTGAACCATATACCACAAGATGTGAACCTGCACAATACCTTCAAGTATCAGCCTGCAGGAATTTATTGAGGGGGTACATCATGGACTCTGAGTACTGCTGAGCCATCACCTGCTGTATGGAACTAATCTGTTGACATAAACAAGGGACACAACTTTTGCATGTCAACAAAACGGAGGCTTTGTATAACCTACCCGTTTGGTTAGTACACACTAGTCACATCGACTTGGTGCAGGCTATGATTAAGCTTGCTGTGCGTTGGTCTAAAAGTTTTCATGGCTAATAAGCACAGTACAAAGACATCTCGGTTATTCACCCAACTGCAAGCGCTGAATGGATGTCTGTTCCCTCTTTCCTATGGCTAATGCTCGAGGAGCAGTTGAGGAGCAGTCAACAAAGTTTTCACTCGGTCTCCCCTATCACTTTTGCTGATACTGGCATTGACTGCAGCCTTCAACGTAAACATTGTTATATTATTTATATTATATATTAAAAAAAAAAAAACCTCACTTTTTTTTTTTTCGATTTCTTACACTCACTTTTAGTGAAGCTCTTCAGAGCAGAAACAACATCACTTTGACACGTTTCTTTAGTTCATGTTTGTAAATAAGAAATAGCTGTATGCATTATCAACCTTCATGGTCATTCAGAGGGAGGTTACTCTGGGTAAAAGTGACATCACCTTCAATCATATCTTAGCTCACACTGAAGAAAAAAAAACCTGCTAAGATGATCTTTTCTGTATAGAACAGATTTATGATGAAGAACTTTTCACATGGGGAATAAGCAAGAAAGCTTTTCATTAAACACTTTGAGAGAAGGGAAAAGGTGTTTCGCATTAAAATCGCATCACTTTCTACATTTCAGCTAACTGTCATTACAATTGTGTGAAATGATATCAGCCAATAAACGAGGAAGTTCACAACCAGATAACTAGGCCACACTTGAAAAACTCAACAACAAGAGAGGCAACGTGTCTGTTCGACTAACACGTCAGTAATTCAAACCACAATGGCAAGCATCTCAGACAAAACATTTTGGGGGGGGGGTTGTTTGTTTGTTTCCTTCATAGAAGGTGCATCAAGAGCAAGAATCCACTGGCTGATGACACTCAAACATGCCACTGCTGGGATAAGTCTTATGGGAAACAGAAAGAAAAGACTGATATAAGCACACTCTCATGAGGTTCACACAAACACACAAAACACAGTCTCTCTCTCTCTCTCTTAATGAGTTAATATTCGAATCTCTCTCTCACTTTCTCTCATTCTCAAACCCACTGAAATAACATGACTATCACTGGAAATTGTCTCCACTTACATCATCCAGATAGCTGGAAAACTGCTTCAGAGTGGATGTCAGGATGCTGTCTTCTGACTCAAGTGGAAATTTCTGTACAAACGACACTCAAGATCATTAATCACGGTAGCTTCCCCTAGTAGTTTTCTGGGTGGATTATGTCCGGATTAGCTTCCCCTAGCAGTTTTCAGAGTGGATTATGTCCGGATACTATCTTCTGACCCAAGTGGAAACTTCTGTATAAATAATGTAACACACCAGGTCATTATCACCAGACTTTTACAAAACGTATTCACGATTATTTAAAATGCTTCTACACTTCAGCAAATGGCAAGTGTGTCCGCTGACAGTGTTTAACAATTAAGCTGATTTAATGTTTTAAACACAATTTCGAAGCAGTGTGTTTCTGTGCGCATCAGTCTTCCTACCTCTCTGCCTGCTTGTCTGTCTGTCTGTGTGCCTGACAGTAGTTCTTCCCTATTACTCTAAAAGCAACAGAGATACAGACTTTAATTTTTTCTTGATATTCCCTGCAGAAGTTTTTAAAGTGAGGAACACAAAAATCATCTGTCTCCAAGACTAGGGGTCAAGTATAATGAGATGTCAAGGCACTCATACATTGCTTTTTCCACATTAACCACTCAAATCAATAGTAAGCATGGATGTGCTGTAAATTATAATGCAGTAACTCCTAAAACAAATCTGTTCATGTGGCCTGCCCTGTTTTCGTGCATGAGACAGCAACTTGTCCAAGTCCGTTCACATTGTTCCGTGCATTAAAAACCACCTGTGGTTATTACCCCATTTATAGCCTTGAAAATAAGCGATACCTATTCGTTTGATTTTTTTTTTCCACAACAAAAATGTGTGTGCCCTAGGCCTAGTGAAGCTCACCCGATCACATACTTGCGATAAGAGCTGTAAACATTAAGAAAAAAAACAATTCCCCTGCCTCCCCAAACCCACTCCTCTCTGACACACACACACACACACACACACACACACACACACACACGCATGCATGCACACACATCTGCGTGTACACACAAGCACATGCATACCCGCACACATGAACACGTACACAGAGGCTTTTCCATGAAATGAAGGAAACAAAAACACAAGCAAAACCAAAAGAAAAAAAAAGAAGAAAGAAATAAAATTAACAGTGAATAATCATATAAACCTGACCTGCTACTGTTAGCAACACTTAGTTCATAAAAGGCAAACATAAATAACTAACTAAACAAAAATGCAAGAAAACAAAGACTCCTTTATCAGGAACTAACCCATTTCAACTTCAGTTAATCTGGCACTGGCAACTTCACACAGTACAGCAAGCCTGCTAGGCACTGGCAGCCACACACACTTCTCAAGAGCTTGCTGACCAGAGAAAAATGTCCACTGGAATAGCTTTCACCAAGACAGCTGTTTTTGAGGGGTTTTTTTGTTATTCTTCTGACATTTTCTAGTTCACGATCATGCATTTGCTATGGTTTGTTTTTGTTTCTGTTTGTTTTTCTTCTTTTTTTCTCTCTCTTGCTAATGACATACAAATACATTCCATAATCATGACGAATAAAGGCAGAGCAATCAATCCATTAACTGAAGGTACAATGCATTCCTATCAAAATGTACTATGCACTCCATCAACAAATCCAGCTGAACAGTAATCCAAGCAAATTCGTACATATATAATATGAAAATCAGTGAGTCTGAGAATATCAACATTTCTAGACATCCTTATTACCATCAACTACTTTCAACATTGCTGATATAGAGACCATTAAAAAAAAACCCCAGAATTCTGTGAACAGCATTTCCATATGGTGCATCATTTTTTTTCCCTTCAATATTGGCTCTGTGATTTGTTCCAATATTGTTGAGGGCTAGCTCAGATACTGATTTTAGATTTACTTACAAAATCATTAGCAAATAAGATCATTTGGTATAACTACTGCCTGTGATTTGTTCCAATATTGTTGAGGGCTAGCTCAGATACTGATTTTAGATTTACTTACAAAATCATTAGCAAATAAGATCATTTGGTATAACTACTGCCTGTGATTTGTTCCAATATTGTTGAGGGCTAGCTCAGATACTGATTTAGATTTACTTACAAAATCATTAGCAAATAAGATCATTTGGTATAACTACTGCCTGTGATTTGTTCCAATATTGTTGAGGGCTAGCTCAGATACTGATTTTAGATTTACTTACAAAATCATTAGCAAATAAGATCATTTGGTATAACTACTGCCTGTGATTTGTTCCAATATTGTTGAGGGCTAGCTCAGATACTGATTTTAGATTTACTTACAAAATCATTAGCAAATAAGATCATTTGGTATAACTACTGCCTGTAATTTGTTCCAATATTGTTGAGGGCTAGCTCAGATACTGATTTTAGATTTACTTACAAAATCATTAGCAAATAAGATCATTTGGTATAACTACTGCCTGTAATTTGTTCCAATATTGTTGAGGGCTAGCTCAGATACTGATTTTAGATTTACTTACAAAATCATTAGCAAATAAGATCATTTGGTATAACTACTGCCTGTAATTTGTTCCAATATTGTTGAGGGCTAGCTCAGATACTGATTTTAGATTTACTTACAAAATCATTAGCAAATAAGATCATTTGGTATAACTACTGCCTGTGATTTGTTCCAATATTGTTGAGGGCTAGCTCAGATACTGATTTTAGATTTACTTACAAAATCATTAGCAAATAAGATCATTTGGTATAACTACTGCCTGTAATTTGTTCCAATATTGTTGAGGGCTAGCTCAGATACTGATTTTAGATTTACTTACAAAATCATTAGCAAATAAGATCATTTGGTATAACTACTGCCTGTGATTTGTTCCAATATTGTTGAGGGCTAGCTCAGATACTGATTTTAGATTTACTTACAAAATCATTAGCAAATAAGATCATTTGGTATAACTACTGCCTGTAATTTGTTCCAATATTGTTGAGGGCTAGCTCAGATACTGATTTTAGATTTACTTACAAAATCATTAGCAAATAAGATCATTTGGTATAACTACTGCCTGTAATTTGTTCCAATATTGTTGAGGGCTAGCTCAGATACTGATTTTAGATTTACTTACAAAATCATTAGCAAATAAGATCATTTGGTATAACTACTGCCTGTAATTTGTTCCAATATTGTTGAGGGCTAGCTCAGATACTGATTTTAGATTTACTTACAAAATCATTAGCAAATAAGATCATTTGGTATAACTACTGCCTGTAATTTGTTCCAATATTGTTGAGGGCTAGCTCAGATACTGATTTTAGATTTACTTACAAAATCATTAGCAAATAAGATCATTTGGTGTAACTACTGCCTGTAATTTGTTCCAATATTGTTGAGGGCTAGCTCAGATACTGATTTTAGATTTACTTACAAAATCATTAGCAAATAAGATCATTTGGTATAACTACTGCCTGTAATTTGTTCCAATATTGTTGAGGGCTAGCTCAGATACTGATTTTAGATTTACTTACAAAATCATTAGCAAATAAGATCATTTGGTATAACTACTGCCTGTAATTTGTTCCAATATTGTTGAGGGCTAGCTCAGATACTGATTTTAGATTTACTTACAAAATCATTAGCAAATAAGATCATTTGGTATAACTACTGCCTGTAATTTGTTCCAATATTGTTGAGGGCTAGCTCAGATACTGATTTTAGATTTACTTACAAAATCATTAGCAAATAAGATCATTTGGTATAACTACTGCCTGTAATTTGTTCCAATATTGTTGAGGGCTAGCTCAGATACTGATTTTAGATTTACTTACAAAATCATTAGCAAATAAGATCATTTGGTATAACTACTGCCTGTAATTTGTTCCAATATTGTTGAGGGCTAGCTCAGATACTGATTTTAGATTTACTTACAAAATCATTAGCAAATAAGATCATTTGGTATAACTACTGCCTGTAATTTGTTCCAATATTGTTGAGGGCTAGCTCAGATACTGATTTTAGATTTACTTACAAAATCATTAGCAAATAAGATCATTTGGTATAACTACTGCCTGTAATTTGTTCCAATATTGTTGAGGGCTAGCTCAGATACTGATTTTAGATTTACTTACAAAATCATTAGCAAATAAGATCATTTGGTATAACTACTGCCTGTAATTTGTTCCAATATTGTTGAGGGCTAGCTCAGATACTGATTTTAGATTTACTTACAAAATCATTAGCAAATAAGATCATTTGGTATAACTACTGCCTGTAATTTGTTCCAATATTGTTGAGGGCTAGCTCAGATACTGATTTTAGATTTACTTACAAAATCATTAGCAAATAAGATCATTTGGTGTAACTACTGCCTGTAATTTGTTCCAATATTGTTGAGGGCTAGCTCAGATACTGATTTTAGATTTACTTACAAAATCATTAGCAAATAAGATCATTTGGTGTAACTACTGCCTGTAATTTGTTCCAATATTGTTGAGGGCTAGCTCAGATACTGATTTTAGATTTACTTACAAAATCATTAGCAAATAAGATCATTTGGTGTAACTACTGCCTGTAATTTGTTCCAATATTGTTGAGGGCTAGCTCAGATACTGATTTTAGATTTGCTTACAAAATCATTAGCAAATAAGATCATTTGGTCTAACCACTGCCTCTTTCTCCTTGTTTATCATTACCAAACAATACCGGTCCTATATTAAGCTTGATTCTCAAAAAGTCTATTCCATTTTTTTTTCTCTTATGATTCTCTCTATTTCGCTCCAGAAACAAGCGTCTACAAAGTTTATGCCTAGACTGCGCAAACTGCACATAATGCCTGCTTGCACTACGATCTTCTCTGTAAATAATTAAAACTAGTGTTAGAAACTGATGCGATTTTTTTTAGACAGAATGGGAGAGAAGGCAGATCAAAGTTCTCCTCAACAGCATCCACATTTCACCATTGCTGAAATCTTGTTTCATCAAAAATGATTGGGTAGACTTTCATTAAAAAGAAAAAAAAAAAAAAAAAAAAAAAGCAAGCAACTGCATTTGACCTAACAGAAGCTACATGTTGGTTATTTCGTAGTAACAGCTTAATGTTCAGAGTTATTTTTCCATGACTAAACGATGGACACAGATCTCTGCAGCAGATGGCCATATGTGTTATTAAATCACACGCTGCACTGTGCTGCTAATTTCTACCTACATCATTTTACAAGTATCTGCTGACATTTCAAAAACATTTGCTGATTTTTTTCCCATCCATTGTGTTTTGAGCTTGCCATCCATCCAAGCAGTGCCATAATTGTTCTCCATCATGACAGGTTGTTGAAGAGACCAGCAGCAGAGCAAGTGCTTCACACGTCCCTAAGAATCAATAGTCACTATCTCAATAGCAAAACACGTTTTCCACATTTTGCCCATTGCTTGAGGCAAGAAAATTGACTGACACATCTCTGCATTATTTTGACCTGTGTTTCTTTTTAACATTCTATTCACCAAATCTCAGATCTGTGTGTAATAAACCATCAGCTATGCCTTATCATGGACACTGTTTTTATCACATGAGAGACACAGTCATACAGTTGTGAAAAATATAAGAACGAAACATCCAGTCAATGAACATATTAATGAAAGCATATGGTTAATTAATATTTACTACTCATTTGGCAGCAAAACCTTTTTTCTGTCGATACAATGAATTGTCCTTGGTCCATCCCCCCTCCCCTTTCATACACATATACAGGTGTACACCTATGTATGTAACACCCAAACAATGCAATCTATTGTTTGTTGTTTTCACTCATCCACAGCTTTAAAAGAAAGTAAATCAAAGACCAAGCTGAAAAATAGACCGGTGTCTATCTGTTTTGCTCTATGGTTAATTATAAAATATAGACAGCCACATGCAAACACAACTATGTGCATCAGCGTTTCACACACACACACACACACACATGCACACACACACACACACACACAAGCGATAAAACCGACACATCTGAAATGTACCTGTACTTCATACGCTCTAAGCTGTTGAGCAAGAGCTTGGGTTGCAGCGCAAAGTTCATTCTGAAAATTAAAAGAAAACAAAAAAGAAAATGTTCAAAAAATTACTTTGTTATCAATACATACTGAAGCAAACAATACATTTTGGGTTTTAAAAAAAAAACCCTTTGATTTCATAACATTAATCATACATAAAAACACCGACACACACAGACACACACACAAAAGATCAATTTCAAAATGATACTTTTTTCTTCATTTCTTCCTTTTCTGTATCTTTAATTGTTTTCATCCTTCTAGTGTACACCGCACCCATCATCTGACATTTGACTGGTGCACGATCAGCACACTCAAAGTTTGTGCTGACATCCCCCCGCAACATTTCACCTCAGGCGTCATGAGAGAAAAGTGACACGGCTGTACATCATGTAACCCCACCTCCCTGCAGGCAGGAAGCAGAGACACAGAGATGGTGAAAGGAAAACTTCACTTTACTTATGTAAGCTCCCATGAAAGAAACTGCATCAGTCGGAGATCGAGGAGCCAACCCTGAGAGGAAAGGATATGTGTTTACGCAATGTTAAATAACAGATGGG
>CM065721.1:76358744-76376244 GCA_033310375.1 Conus canariensis
GGGGGGTGGGCCGCTGCACTCGGTGAAATAACAGAAGGCAATCAAAATGTTTAACAACATTAACAAATTAACGGAAAGTATTTTTTATGGAATAAGGAAATACGGGTGTCTGATCACATAACGGTCGAATTATATTTTACATGAATTCGTGGCTTTAATTTGGTCAGAGAAACCAAGGAAGCAAGTCGAGACCGACATCATTTTCTGTCGTCTGCAAAATCAAATGCGGCATTTATTGTTCGCCTACCTGTGGACTGTCTTCCAGTGCATCCTCAAGATGGAGGCGTTCCATATCTGGCATGGTTGCCGGTTTTGTTATGCAGACGCAAAGCACAAAATGCAGGAAACGTTACGATTTCCTATTACACTCCGGACAACAAACAACAGCGCCCACTTGCAGGTGATCAGCCATCGACCTGCGAAGCACTGTAGTCGACAGCAAGAGAACAGGCTCGCAGTGTTTTGGTGTGTGTCGTGACTTTTAATTGGATAAAAAGAAACCTTAAGTTTGAACCTAAACATTTCAAGACACAAACATGCCTATTTGGTCAATATTGGGACGTACATGATTTTTTTTTTTTAATGGTTCAACTGCAGCAAAATTAAGAGGAAATGGCAGAGACTGGGGGGGGGGGGGGGGGGGGAGTCCAGAACTATCAATATACGGGAAGCGACTCTCAAGTATAATCAGCAAAAAAAATTTGTAGCATTTGGAATGGTGTTAGCTCCCATGAAAATGAGCACAAACGCGCGCGCTGTGTGTGTATGTGTGTGTGTGTGTGTGTGTGTGTGTGTGTGTGTTATGCTTTCCCAGCCTTTTATACCGACCGGTCAAAACGTGGAAAGTGGTGGATGCCCCCCCCCCCCCCCCTCACCTTCCCGTCTCCTCGTAAAATCTACCCCATCCCCTTCCTCCCCATAACCCTGTTTTCGCTTAATCCTGGCATATTTTTTCCTTCGGAAATGTTTTTTTTTTTTAACAAATAACGTAGATCATCTAAATAGTTGATTTATGATATAAAAAAACAACATTTCATGTGCAAATTTGGAAAATTTTTTTTTTTTCAAAATGTGGAGAAACAGAAGTTCTAGAAGTCGTCATGGAACAGTCTACTTTTGCTTCAATGAAAGGCTTTAATGTCAAAATGGCATGTATAAACTTTGCATCAGATTCTTTCCACAAATCATAACGTTCCCAGCGTTTAAGCTAAAAGTGCATTTGAAAATTCTACACACCCAGTTTATAGGCTCTCTGTCTCTTGTGTGTGTGTGTGTGTGGTGTGTGTGTGCGTGCGTGCGTGCGTGCTTGCGTGGTGTGTGTGTGTGTGTGTGTGTGTGTGTGTGTGTGTGTGTGTGTGTGTGTCCCCCCTCTCTGTGAAATAATCCCCCTTTCCCCATTGATATTATAGGTGCTAGCCATTCAGAATGAGTGAATGAATCGAGGTTGTGCGAGCATGACACAATGCACATAAATATAAACTGTAGTGGCTCCTATAGTCCATGCTGAAAAAAAAAAAAAAGCATGTACTACGTCAACAATGGAACTGTCTCAGGCAATAATGTGCGGAAAAGTCTACCATGGCGATGGCATAATTGTCCTTGGCAACACAATGAGTACAGGTCCACCCCGGCAACAACTGTCAAGAGTTCTTCCAAGCAGTTTGCTGTGGAAAAGTCCACCACAGCGAAATCAGAGTTGTCCGGAGGCAAGGATGCTGTGGAAAATCCCCTGTGGGAACAAGGATGTTGTCAAAGGCAACATTCTGCGGAAAAGTCCACCGTGGCAACAATGGTATTGTCCCAGACAATATTCTGTGGAAAATTCCATATTAACAACGATAGTGTTGTCCCAGGCAACGTTCTATTGAAAAGTCCACCACGGCAACAACAGTTGCCTAAGACGGCTGCGGAAAAATTCCTCACAGCAACTTTATGTGAAAAAATCCACCAAAGTCAAGAACACAATTGTCCCAGGCAACTTTCAGCCGGAAAGTCCACTTTAATAACTGGCCACATACTCCCGACAGAATAAAAATGGGGAAGCAATGGGAGGAACAGTGGATTATCCAAGTCCATTCACCCTCGGGGGGAAAAAACACACACAAAATATAGTTGCCAAAAGATGTCTGTCGAGGCGAAAACTCTGTACCGTGTCTGTGTCATTCAGGCTTGAGACATGACGGTGTGAGACTAATCCATAATATATACGCTACATACGCAACATCTCCAAAGCTGTGAGGTCGCAGTGCACAGGATCACAACTAAGTCGAACAACAGCATCAACAAAGAGCAGAAGAAGAGAGTGCCATGGACCAGACTTCAGCAGCCGCTTGACCAATACAACCGCCGTACGCACAGGTGAGGCCTCGAGTTCCTAGGGGTCTGAGAGAGAGAGAGAGAGAGAGAGAGAGAGAGAGAGAGAGAGAGAGAGAGAGAGAGAGAGAGACAGACAGACAGACAGACAGACAGACAGACAGACAGACAGACAGACGAGAGAGAGAGAGAGAGAGAGAGAGAGAGAGAGAGAGAGAGAGAGAGAGAGACATGTACACACACACACACACACACACACACACACACACACACACACACACACACACATCACACACACCACATACAAACGCGCTTACACACGGGCGAGCGCTCTCACGCAAGCGCGCACGCTTATTCACATAAACATATGCACGTGTACGCACTTGCACTCTCTCTCTCTCACTCTCTCTCTCTCGCACACACACATACAGACGCTACCTCTGTATGCATTCAAAACCCTTTAACTTCCGTGCACAAAGATATACAGACATGCTAAACACCATCGAAAAACAAGCATGACTTCGAAAAAGTAATATATGTTTATTAACAGAAATAATATGACATAAAAAAAAAAAACTCTTCAGTTTTCATAACATCTTAATCATTATGTTCATTCATATTCGATCAATTGTTCATGACGACGAAAACGCGCGCGCGCGTGTGTGTGTGTGTGTGTGTGTGGGGTGGGTGGGGGGGGGGGGGGGGGGGGGGGGGGGCAAGAAAGCAGTTTTCATCGTGCCTCTAAATTCACTTCATCAAATAGAAATGCTTCAATACAGACATTTACACTCTGTCTACAGGGTTAGCTTGCATTGCAGGATATAGCAGTAGTAGTAGTAGTAGAGTGCGCGCATGTCTGTGTGTGTACGCGTGCGCGCTTGTGTGTGTGTGTGTGTGTGTGTGTGTGTGTGTGTGTGTGTGTGTGTGTGTGTGTGTGTGTGTTTGCGCGCGCACACACACATTTGCGATGCATGTGCTTACCTTCACGCATGTGTGCGTGTTTGAGTGTGTGCGTGCAGGCTCGCGAGCGCGCGTTCGTGTGTAGGTGTGTGTGTGTGTGTGTGTGTGTGTGTGTGTGTTGTGTGTGTGTGTGTAGTAGTAGTAGTAGTAGTAGTAGTAGTAGTAGTAGTAGCAGCAGCAGCAGCAGTAGTAGTAGTAGTAGTAGTAGTAGTAGTAGTAGTACTTTAATTTAACGTCTTTTCACAAACTATGTGATATTAGACAAGAAAGGAGAGATAGACAGGCATATAGAGGGAGATAGATAGAGTTTGTTCATGTTACTTACAAGTGTGTGTGTGTGTG
The DNA here is from genome assembly GCA_033310375.1 of Conus canariensis. Taxonomy (NCBI): domain Eukaryota; kingdom Metazoa; phylum Mollusca; class Gastropoda; order Neogastropoda; family Conidae; genus Conus; species Conus canariensis. Next base: position 76,362,360 of record CM065721.1, read on the forward strand.
TGTGTGTGTGTGTGTGTGTTGTGTGCGCGCGCGCGCGCGCGCGTGTGTGTGTGTGGGGGGGGGGGGGGGGGGCGGGGGGGGGGGGGGGGCGCTGGGAGTGAGCAGAGGGTGGTGTACATAACATCAGAAAACAATTAGACAGACAAACGAATAAACAAACAAACCTACACACACTGTCAATATCAGATTAAAGCAAATACCTGACTGGACTACAAACCAAGCAGAAAGTAACTTTCAAAGCAAAATCAACATCAGAAAAAATATCTGTCACAGACATGCCTGATAAATGTGGCAGAAATGCCTTGAGAGGCACACATTCGAACAAAACATGATCTCTTGTCAATTTTGTTTCCCCGCATATGCATTTTGTTGCAGAGCTATATTTAGTTCTAAAAGCATCCAGTTTCAATCGATGAAATATTGAAACGAAGTTTCTGTATTGATGCATATCATAAATGTGCAGATTTTGGATGTTTTTGAAATGATCAATACTAAAAAGAGGATTATTTTGTGTCTGAACATGAGTAACAGCTTTGTTCTGCCCATTTCTGAAATATTCCCAAGCTGTTTGTTTTAAAATTTGTTGACTCTCTTTCAAAGTGAACGGTATGGAAATAGTTTGTACCCTCGTTCCATTTTCAGCGCCTTTTTTCGCACATTTGTCAGCAAGTTCATTGCCCGAAATTCCACAGTGTGAAGGAACCCAGAAGAAAGTTATATCTGTTCCTTTACATATCAAGACGTGGATTAAATGTTGAATTTCCTTCAAAATAAAGTTATCTGAATTTGAATTAAAAAACTTAATCGATTGTAACACGGATAGCGAATCTACACAAAACAACACTTGAAAAATTGACTGCGGTAAATCAATTAGAAATGTCAGCGCCACAAGGATCACTATCATTTCAGCAACGAATATGGAGCGATCTTTTCCAATGAAATATGCTTTTTCCACTTTCAGCGATGGAATAACAAATGCTGATCCGGCCTCTTTGTTACTCGTCAACGATCCATCTGTGTACACCTTAAGATGGTTGGAATATCTATCTTGCATTTGCATCTTCGTTAAACATGACAAGATGTAAGGCTGATTTGCTTTCTTTGTATCAGTGTAATCAAGATCAAACTTCGCCCTCTTTCTTTCCCAAGTTGGAATGGGATCTATAAGAGACGTTTTTGACAAAGACTTAACATCTATATTACTTTTCTTAAACAAATCAGCAGTGTATGAACTGATAGTGCATAGAGAGGGAATATTTTTTGCTCTTTTTGGATAATCACTCTCTGGGTTTATAGATATTTCCGTTTTATTCACACCTTCCATAGTTGTACATTCCATGAAATATTTTGCAAGAGATAGATTCCTATATTCATTTAACGGTAAAACGTCTATTTCTCTGTATGTCCCCAAAGTGGAGGCATATACTGGAACTCCTAGGCATAATTTGAAGGCTTTGCTATCTACACTTTGTAGTTTTTGTAACAAATATTTAGGTGCGCTAAAGAAAGCCTCTTGGGCGTATGATAATTTAGAACGAATTAATGCCAAAGCCAAGAGCTTTAATGTTTTTCCATCTTGGTACCAGCTTTGCTTGCTCAAAATTTTCAGAAAATTTAAAGTTTTTCTTGCCTTATTTAAAAGGTAATCAATATGGATATTCCACGTGAGTTTCGATGTGAAGTGGACACCTAAGAATTTAATTAAGTGTACGTACACAAGTGTTATCCCATCCAGCTTAAAAGATGGTAAATCAGAGGGATCATCCCCATTGTTGAATAAAACCATACGAGTTTTTTCTTGGGAAAGCTTTAGACCATTTATAAACAAGTATTTGCTAAGGTTACCAAGCTCTGCCTGATAAAGTTTTCTGTGGTAGTTTATTGCTCTTTTGGGTGTGTTTTTTCTCATACAAGTATTTATCCACATACACAGACCATCGGCATATTGTACAACTGTAGCATTTTTAGTTACATGTTTTGGAAGATCATACAGCAAAATATTAAATAGCATTGGAGCTATTACAGAACCTCGAGGAATACCCATATCCAATGGTTTAAAACTGGAATATGTGTTTTGTACTCTGACCTGTAAACTTCTTTGTGTTAGAAATTCTTTAATATAACTGTAAAAATTACCTGAAATCCCAATCGCCTTTAATTTATATAACAATCTAGCATGCCATACACTATCAAAGGCTTTTTTAATATCAAAGAATGTAGCCAGAACACTCTTCCGTCTGGCAAACTGATATTTGATTTGAATTGTTAACTTCACGATATGATCAGTGATCCCTTTATAAAGCCTGCTTGATTAGTAGGTATTATATGATTTTTGTTACAAAAATAGATGTGCATTAAGTACAATTTTTTCCATAAGTTTTGCAGGATGAGAAGTCAGAGCGACGGATTCAAGATGGCGGACATAGGCAAAGCCTGAAACTTAGGTCCTGCTGAAATTAGACGAATCTACGTGAAACATGACAAGAACTACTAGGTTCAGAAGCTTGGGAGGTCGCCAAAACAGCCGACTCCCAAAGAAAAACCCAGTACCAACAAGAACTATGAAGAAAAGCTATGTCTGCGAAAAGAAGTTTTGGAGCGGGCTGCACGACAAGCTAACGGCTCCCAGACTGTCAGCGACGGAGAAAGTCAGACTGACGATCCACCCTGTGACACAGTAAGTGAGATCAGACAGTTAAAAGACATGATTCAGAACTTATGCGATAAAGTTGCTTCACTGGAAAAAACTGTAAATGAACAAAAGCATGTCATCGCTAATCTCGGAAAAAGTCCAGTAAGTAGGCCTACAGACCTGAACGGGGGACAAAACGCCAGCTCCACGAACTATCGTAGGCCTACTTACGCTGATGCAACAAGGTCAGTTCCATCACCCCCCAGTCCAAAACTACCAACAACAGCAGATTCGGGGCTGGTGGAACCGAAACACAGCAAAAAAGAAGCAAACGAAACAAAAGAAAATAAAAGGAACACCTGTTAAGAAGGTAACTAGCAATGACGTCAAAGCAGTACAACGTCAAAACAAAGAACAGAAAGCGGAAGAAACACAGGACGTTCCTCTGGTCGTGTTTCTGCACGACTCGGTGTTGAAAGGAATAGATGGAGAGAGACTGGGTTTGTCTTATGGTTTTGAAACGATATCAAAGAAAACTTACAATGTCAAAGACTTGGAACCGACAATTAATGCAACTCTAACAACCCTGCAAAGACCAGTGGATGCTGTTGTTGTTCACTGTGGAATTAATGACATCAAAAATAAAGATCCAGCCGTCTGCAGTGCAGACTTTGCCAAAACTGTAAAAGGTATTGCCACCCGAAACCCAGAAGCGGAAATCATCATTAGCAAAATCGCCCCGGTCAGGACTTCAGAGCTGGAAATAAAACGAGACCTGTTTAACGCTCTGACGACCTCTGAGCTCTTCGGTGTTTCCAGAGTGTCTTTCATCAACCATGGCAATCTCCATCCCAACGCCAGGACGCTGAGAGACGACATCCATCCGACCCGAAGAGGAGCCAGTACGCTCGCCGGCAACCTGGGAAGACACCTCCGACGGCTGCTCTGGAAGACACCGAGGAAGACAGCACCGAGGAAGACAGCAAGACGCATCGTGCTGCATCCACCCCGGGTTTTTTCATCCTACCCAAGGCATAGTGATCTACCTTTTCCGCAAGACAGAGGCATATGGTGGAACTATTACGATGTCCTTAGAAGCTGGCGCTAGGTCAAGATCTGGCTGGATAGAACATTGTACAAGGACGTAGATTTGTTCTAATTTCAGCTTAGGTACAATCTTGTCTGACTGATTTCATTTTGAACTGTTGGAAATCATCGTTACCTTGAAGATTATCTCTCTCTCTCTCCTCTCTCTCTCTCTCTCTCTCTCTCTCTCTCCCCTCTCTCTCTCTCTCTCATGTTGTAAGGCTTCAGGGCCTACTTTAATCAACAGACATTCAAACGTATTCATATTCCTTTAACCCTTCCCATCTTTGTGTTCAATTTGGAACATTACTTCCTTTCTTAATTTTTTTATACTAAGTTGAATTGTTGATATTTCATCAGTGACATGCCTGATAAATCAATGAGAATTTTACAATGGAATGCCAGATCGGTACTGACAAATGAAGCGTGGTTAATTCAACATCTTGCAGATCATAGCTATCATATATTGGTTTTGCAATCTCTAAATGTATGCCAATTCAAATTACCAAAGGTACCTCACTTTTACTACCCTCCAGTACATAATAGAGTTTCTGATTCAAAAGAAAAAATCAACACGGCTGTTTATATCAGAGAAGGTACAGAATATGTTCACTGTCCATCACCTGCACCATCTGATCTACCACACTTATATTCATGCGCGGTCAGTGTGAAACTTAACAACATTGTTCTCAATGTTGTTTCTGTATATCTGCCGAAAGGGCCAACTGACCAAAACACTGAGTGGCTACACGCAATACAAAGCACGAATGAAAAATGGCTGATTGCCGGTGATTTCAATGCACACTCTCTTTTTGGGAAAAGGGTTGTTCTACTGTAACCAGCAACCGATTTGTTGAAAATGTTGTCGATTCCGATTTGTATTTGCTCAGTAATGGAAGTGTAACCAGAATTCCAGATATTTCTACACATAAAGCAAGTGCTATAGAATTATCTTTGATTTCTCCCCAGTTAGCTTTTGATTGCACTTGGCAAACTTACGAGGACACTCTCGGAAGTGATCATTTGCCGATCATAATAACAGTCAATGAAATGTATAATATTCAGGAATTACCAGAGGACAAAATTCCCAAATACAATTATAAATTTGCCGACTGGGACAAGTTTAAAACTCTTCTTACCAGCATAGATGTAGATAGTGTTTGTGGAACAGAAGAGAGTGTGGATAATATGTATTCAAATTTCAACAGATACTTTTCGCTGCAAATGGTTCCATACCTATATCCAATCATATACAAAAAACACGTCATGCTGGGAATGTCTGGTGGACCAAAGATTGTGAAGAAGCTGTAGCTTTAAAGAAGCTTAAATACAAGGAATATATTAAAACAAAAGTGAGGAAAACCATCAAGAAATGAAGAAAGCAAAGGCACACTCTAACAGAGTTATTGCAAAAGCAAAGCGACTTTACTGGTCATCATTTTGCGCAAGAGAAGTTTCCCAGCATAAAGATCTTCAAAAGGTATGGAAAAAGTTTCAAGTTATGAAAAAAGGGATAAATATTCCAAGATATCCTATTAATTTGGAGACTAAGAAATTCCCGACTCCATATGAAAAAGCCGAAGCTTTTGCTAATATGTTTTCTAAGACCATGCACCTGGAAAGCCTTCCGCACGAATGCAGACAACATCGGGAAAAGCAAGAAAAAACAGAACTTTATGATGAACCAGTTCCAAATAATGACCATTTCATAAATGCACCCATAACCACACAGAATTAAGGGATGCCGTCTCTTTTAAATGCAATAAAACATCGTCAGTAGGGCTGGACGGTATTTCAAATCAAATGTTACAACACATGCCAGAAAACTTTTTTCTTTTTATTAAAAATATTTCAAAAGATTTGGAAAGATGGTCTTATGCCAGTTATTTGGAAACAGTCAATAGTAATGCCAATTATAAAGCTAGGAAAGCCTGTCACAAACATCGACAGTGTGTGTGTGTGTGTGTGTGTGTGTGTGTGTGTGTGTGTGTGTGTGTGTGTGTGTGTGAGAGAGAGAGAGAGAGAGAGAGAGAGAGAGAGAGATGGAAAACAGCTGAGTGTATCTTCATCAATGTTGCTACATGTTGGTATCATTACATTGTGAGGTATCTGGATACAAAACTGCCGAAATGCCGAAGGACCCGCCTTTCGGAAACGAGTGAAGCACCACGAAAACATTTGATATTACCAAGCAAAGGTAATCGAAGTCATAGCATGCGATTTAGAACAGAAGAAGAAGAAGGAGAAGAAGAAGGAGAAGAAGAAGAAGAAGAAAAACGAAGCAGAAGAAGAAGAAGACGAAAAAGAAGAATGAGAAGAAGAAGAAGAAGAAGAAAGAAGATCAAGAACAAGAACAAGAACAAGAAGAACAAGAAGAAAAGACAAGAAGAGAAAGAAAAGACGAAAAAAAAAAAACCGAAAGAAAGAAAGAGAGAGAGAAAGAAAGAAAGAAAAAGATTACTGCGCAGAATCGCGCAACAAAAGCACAGTCGAATTTCGATGTACATTCCCTCCTACCTTCGCCCTCTTCCCATACTCATCCCCTCGCCCCACCTCACATTTATCCCCCCCCCCCTCCCCAACCAGACAAAAAGCAAAAGCAAAACGTGCGCACCAGAAAGCACTCTTACATACAGTGGGGTTTTTTTTTGTGTGTTTTTTTTAACAGCTAATGCAGGTTCAACTGGACAACTGGACCCATACTTAAAGCATAGCAGTTCATCCGATCACCGCCCAAGAACTCATGTTCGGTTACTTCTTTCCCCCTGATGCACAGACACCAAAATTACGTTTCTGAAATGTACCTGAAATTTCAGTAGAACAGTTCTGAAGCTCCCAGAGATATAAAGACTTTTTGGGTGTCTGGGTAAAGCGGTACCCACGAAGCACGGTGAAGGTCAAATCATTCCATGCGTGCACAAACACACGCAGGCACGCGCGCGCGCGCGCGCACACACACACACACACACACACACACACACACACACACACACACACACACACACACACTCACACACACACACACACACACACACACACACACACACACACACACAACACACACAGCGTCCTTATCTTGGGCATTTTCCCCTTTTTTATTATTCGCCTCAAAAACTTCGTTCTGTCTCACTTTCAATAGAACGTCCTCTCGCTATGCCTTGAGAACACCTAGCAGAACGCTCTGTTTTGCCTTCCTTGCCTTCAGAACACCTCATAGAACGCTCTGTTTTGCCTTCCTTGCCTTCAGAACACCTCACAGAACGCTCTGTTTTGCCTTCCTTGCCTTGAGAACACCTCATAGAACGCTCTGTTTTGCCTTCCTTGCCTTGAGAACACCTCATAGAACGCTCTGTTTTGCCTTCCTTGCCTTGAGAACACATATAGAACGCTCTTTTTGCCTTCTTGCTTGAGACACATCATAGAACGCTCTGTTTTGCCTTCCTTGCCTTCGGAACACCTCATAGAACGCTCTGTTTTGCCTTCCTTGCCTTGAGAACACCTCATAGAACGCTCTGTTTTGCCTTCCTTGCCTTGAGAACACCTCATAGAACGCTCTGTTTTGCCTTCCTTGCCTTGATAACACCTCATAGAACGCTCTGTTTTGCCTTCCTTGCCTTGAGAACACCTCATAGAACGTCTGTTTTGCCTTCATTGTCTTGAGAACACCTCATAGAACGCTCTGTTTTGCCTTCCTTGCCTTGAGAACACCTCATAGAATGTCTGTTTTGCCTTCCTTGCCTTGAGAACATCTCATAGGACGCCCTGTTTTCCCTTTCTTGCCCAAGAACACTTCATAGAACGTCCACCTGTCTTATCTCCCGTACCATGAGAACGCCTTAAAGGAACATCCTCCTGTCTGACTTTCTTGCCTTCAGCACCTCTAGTAGAACATGCACCTGTATTACTCTTCCACGCCCCCGAGGTCACCTCATGGAATATCCTCCTACCCACCTTCCATACCCTGAAGATATGTCATAGAACATAATCCTGTTTTCCATTCTCTAAGGGCACCTAGCAGAACGTCCTTCTGTTCCACCTTCGTTGCCCTAAGAGCACCTCCAAGAATGAACTTTCCTCTTATCTTTCACGCTGCCGAAAACACATCAAGGAACATCCTCTTGTCCCATTTTCCATTCCTTACAAATATCTCACGGAACGTCCAACTATTGCATTTTTCACGCCTTGAGGAAATCTCACAGAACGTCTTCCTGACTTGCCTTTCAGGCCCGGGGAATACCTCATAAAACCTCCTCCTGTCTTGCCTCGAGGGCTTTTCATGGAACGTCCTCCTGTCTTTACCCATATGCCCTCACAGAAAGCCATCTCTCTCTCTCTCTCTCTCTCTTCTCTCTCTCTCTCTCTCTCTCTCCTCTCTCTCTCTAACCTTCCTCTTGTCCCATTTTCCATTCCTTACAAATATCTCACGGAACGTCCAACTATTGCATTTTTCACGCCTTGAGGATATCTCATAGAACGTCTTCCTCTCTCACCTTCCATGCCAGAAAACACCTCAAATAACGTCTTCCTGTCTTACTTTTGATGTCCTGAGAATACCTCAAATAGCGTCTTCCTGTCTTACTTTTGATGTCCTGAGAATACCTCAAATAACGTCTTCCTGTCTTACTTCTGATGTCCTGAGAATACCTCAAATAACGTCTTCCTGTCTTACTTTTGATGTCCTGAGAATACCTCAAATAACGTCTTCCTGTCTTACTTCTGATGTCCTGAGAATACATCAAATAACGTCTTCCTTTTGATGTCCTGAGAATACACCAAATAACGCTTCCTGTCTTACTTTTAGGTCCAGAGAACACCTAAAATAACGTCTTCCTGTTTACTTTTTAGGTCCAGAGAACACCTCATATAACGTCTTCCTGTCTTACTTTTGATGTCCAGAGAACACCTCAAATAACATCTTCCTGTCTTACTTTCCATGCCCAGAGAACACCTCAAATAACGTCTTCCTGTCTTACTTTCCATGCCCAGAGAACACCTCAAATAACGTCTTCCTGTCTTACTTTTCCATGCCAGAGAACACCTCAATATAACGTCTTCCTGTCTTACTTTTGATGTCCAGAGAACACCTCAAATAACGTCTTCCTGTCTTACTTTCGATGTCCAGAGAACACCTCAAATAACGTCTTCCTGTCTTGCTTTCCATGCGCAGAGAACACCTCAAATAACGTCTTCCTGTCTTACTTTTATGTCCAGAGAACACCTCATAATAACGTCTTCCTGTCTTACTTTTTATGTCCAGAGAACACCTCAAATAACGTTTCCTGTCTTACTTTCCATGTCCAGAGAACACCTCAAATAACGTCTTCCTGTCTTACTTTTTTATGTCCAGAGAACACCTCAAATAACGTCTTCCTGTCTTACTTTTGATGTCCAGAGAACACCTCAAATAACGTCTTCCTGTCTTGCTTTCCATGCGCAGAGAAAACCTCAAATAACGTCTTCCTGTCATACTTTTCATGTCCAGAGAACACCTCATATAACGTCTTCCTGTCTTACTTTTTATGTCCAGAGAACACCTCAAATAACGTCTTCCTGTCTTACTTTTTATGTCCAGAGAACACCTCAAATAACGTCTTCCTGTCTTACTTTTGATGTCCAGAGAACACCTCAAATAACGTCTTCCTGTCTTATTTTTCAGTGCCAGAGAACACCTCAAATGAACGTTTCATGTCTTACTTTTCATGTCCGAGAACACATCAAATAACGTCTTCCTGTCTTATTTTCCATGCCAGAGAATACCTCAAATAACGTCTTCCTGTCCTACTTTTTATGTCCAGAGAACACCTCAAATAACGTCTTCCTGTCTTACTTTTTATGTCCAGAGAACACCTCAAATAACGTCTTCTTGTCTTATTTTCCATGCCCAGAGAACCCTAAATAAAATTCATGTCTTACTTTTTATGTCCAGAGAACACCTCAAATAACGTCTTCCTGTCTTACTTTTTAGGTCCAGAGAACACCTCAAATAACGTCTTCCTGTCTTACTTTCCATGCCCAGAAAACACCTCAAATAACGTCTTCCTGTCTTACTTTTTATGCCAGAGACACCCCAAATAACGTCTTCCTGTCTTACTTTCCATGTCCAGAGAACACCTCATATAACGTCTTCCTGTCTTACTTTTCATGTCCAGAGAACACCTCAAATAACGTATTCCTGTCTTACTTTCCATGTCCAGAGAACACCTCAAATAACGTCTTCCTGTCTTACTTTCCATGTCCAGAGAACACCTCAATAACGTCTTCCTGTCTTACTTTTGATGTCCAGAGAACACCTCAAATAACGTCTTCCTGTCTTGCTTTCCATGCGCAGAGACACCTCAAATAACGTCTTCCTGTCATACTTTTTATGTCCAGAGAACACCTCATATAACGTCTTCCTGTCTTACTTTTTATGTCCAGAGAACACCTCAAATAACGTCTTCCTGTCTTACTTTTTTATGTCCAGAGAACACCTCAAATAACGTCTTCCTGTCTTACTTTTGATGTCCAGAGAACACCTCAAATAACGTCTTCCTATCTTATTTTCCATGCCCAGAGAACACCTCAAATGGAATTCATGTCTTACTTTTTATGTCCGGAGAACACATCAAATAACGTCTTCCTGTCTTATTTTCCATGCCCAGAGAATACCTCATATAACGTCTTCCTGTCCTACTTTTTATGTCCAGAGAACACCTCAAATAACGTCTTCCTGTCTTACTTTTTATGTCCAGAGAACACCTCAAATAACGTCTTCTTGTCTTATTTTCCATGCCCAGAGAACACCTAAAAAAAAATTCATGTCTTACTTTTTATGTCCAGAGAACACCTCAAATAACGTCTTCCTGTCTTACTTTTTAGGTCCAGAGAACACCTCAAATAACGTCTTCCTGTCTTACTTTCCATGCCCAGAAAACACCTCAAATAACGTCTTCCTGTCTTACTTTTTATGCCCAGAGACACCCCAAATAACGTCTTCCTGTCTTACTTTCCATGTCCAGAGAACACCTCATATAACGTCTACCTGTCTTAATTTTGATGTCCAGAGAACACCTCATATAACGTCTTCCTGTCTTACTTTCCATTTCCAGAGAACACCACAAATAACGTCTTCCTGTCTTACTTTTTAGGTCCAGAGAACACCTCAAATAACGTCTTCCTGTCTTACTTTCCATGTCCAGAGAACACCTCATATAACGTCTACCTGTCTTACTTTCCATGTCCAGAGAACACCTCATATAACGTCTTCCTGTATCATCTTCCGTGCCCCAATGGCATCTTACAGAACATTCTTTGTGTGTGTGTGTGTGTGTGTGTGTGTTGTGTGTGTGTGTGTGTGTGTGTGTGTGTGTGTGTTCCCCTTTCCTGCCCTGAGGGTTACGTAATAACGCCCCCCCTCCCCCCGCCTTATCTTTATTGCCTTGAGGACACCTCATCAAAATACTCCTGTCCTGCCTTCCATTCCCCCACCGTGCACCCCATCCCCACCCCCTTCATTTTGTCAGTTTTGCATTTAAAGACTGCAAAATTAAACCACTTATAAAATGATGATGCCAGAGGAGGAGGAGGAGGAGGAAGAGGAGGAGGAGAAGGAGGAAGAGGAGGAGGAGGAGGAAGAGGAGGAGGAGAAGGAGGAAGATGAGGAGGAGGAGGAGGAGAGAGAGAGGAGGAGAAGAGGAGGAGGAGAAGGAGAGATGAGGAGGAGGAGGAGGAGAAGATGAGAGGAGGAAGAGGAGGAGGAGAAGGAGAAGAGGAGGAGGAGGAGGAAGAGGAGGAGGAGAAGGAGGATGATGAGGAGGAGGAAGAAGAGGAGGAGGAGGAGGAAGATGAGGAGGAGGAGGAAGAGGAGGAGGAGAGGAGAGGAGGAGGAGGAAGAGGAGGAGGAGAAGGAGGAAGATGAGGAGGAGGAGGAGGAAGAGGAGGAGGAGGAAGAAGAGGAGGAGGAAGAGGAGGAGGAGAAGGAGGAAGAAGAAGAGGAGAACGATGCATGTCCTAACAGGCGATGGTGACCATGGACATTCCTGGGAAAACGTGGTGGGGCAGTGAGTGTTTAATTAAGTCAGGACGTGACTGAACAGTCCAGGCCAATTGACATAGGCTACACCACCAAGGCTACATCAAAACGTTGTTATGCTCTGCATAGTTATGCAGGGATTGTCTTCAGTTGTGACAAGCTCCTAGCATAACATTATCATCTCCAAAATCCCCCGAAGTCGGAGTGTGGCTGCCCACGTGGCGGGGTAATCAAAAACGGTCACACACGTAATGTCCTCATCTCCAGCTGATGCATTTGTACCATCGTGTTCAAGTACTTCGGCTGTTCGGTTGATCCCTGGAGTCCTTTAGCCAGGGTACGACAACAACAACAACAACAACAACAACAACAACTGAACAGTCCAACAGGGATGGGGTGGTGGAGGTTGGGGAGGGGGTGAAGGGGAGGGGGTGATGAAGTGCCTCCCGCAGGTGGGACACTCAAAGAACTGCAAAAATGTTGTTAGTCAGTCAGTCGCTCTCGCTCTCTCCCTTTTCCCCCTCTGTATTGTTTGTTTGGTGTTTTTTTTTTTTTAATCTTTCAAAGATGGTCTTCTCATGGCATTCAACACGTGCTACCCTTCAGCCGTAGACACGCTGTTGTGAAGCTGAAGCTTCTTCGACAAGAGCTGCAATCCTGAGCTATGCGGAGGAGTCTACTCCGAGAGTCCTGTGGAAGACCTTGAGGTCGTCTTTGCTGAACCGTTGTGTTGACCGTTACGGAAGCGCTTCTTTCCTCAGGACAGTTCCTTTCAAAAATCAAACCACTGGCAGATTTTGACCCCACCCCGTTGTCAAACTGAAGGTCTGCCTGCCCTCTTTCTTATGACGTCTTGCCCACGGATGGTAAGGCAGACATGCATTCGTGCGGACTGAGCTGAAAGTAATCATAAGGCCGTTCCGAGGGGCTTCATCTACGCGTATGGATGAACAGAATGTTATCAGAAACAGTATAGTTTCGATTCACGGTTATTTTCATTAAACACACACACACACACACACACACACACACACACACACACACACACACACACACACACACCTCTTTTGACGATGTTACTTACAACGGATCCGAATACGTTTCGAAAGAAAGCAATCCTGTTTGAAGTAAAACAAAACCAACAAGAGAGAGAGAGAGAGAGAGAGAGAGAGAGAGAGAGAGAGAGAGAGAAGACGAGACAGACAGACAGACAGACAGACAGACAGACAGACAGACAGAGACAGAGACACAGAGAGAAAGACAGAGAAAGATAAAAGGAAGAAAGGAAAGAATGAAGAAAGGAAGGAAATGAGGAGAGAAAGATAGAAAGAAGGGAACAACACGTTAGATGGAATCAGAGTTTTGTATTCAGCCACTCAACTGAATTATTTCGATTATCGAGGTATGAACTCAACAAAATCAAAGCGCATTTGCAGCATTGGAGACATTGTATTTATGTCTCTAAATCCATCGAAATATGCCATATAAATCTATTTCCATAAACACTGAACCCCACCAAATCAATGCCATGCATCATTTTTGTACACCGATGTGTCATTGCTTACATCACAAATCGTGTGTACATCCATCACTTCAAATCGAAAATATTACTGCGCGAAACTGAATCGTAAAAGTGCATAGAAGAAGTAAAACTCTGAACACATCGATCATGAACTCGTGAAGACAACATAAACATTACTGTACTGGGAACAAATATACAGTAGGGAAAGTGCAGGAAAACAAGTGCTGGTAAACAACTTTGCCGCAACAGGAAAAAATATTTTTTCTTCAAAATTCACTTTTTTTTGTTGACAATTTATATGGAAACGACAATGATATAACACGGTTGGAGTCGCATTCGAATGGGTGAAATTCGAAACTTTCTCCCGAAAACAAACAGATCCGAAAAGAACCGAAACGACGTGATCTTATACTTACTGGAACGGTCACCGTTTCGATTAGGTGAGAACATCATTAAGAAGCTCAAACGTGGGAAAGAGCTTCATTTCTTATGGGAGGCATTCGCGATGATTATCATACCATTTTCACTCAGAAACGCAAAAAAAAAAAAAAAAAAAAAAAAATCTTGGTTCCCGAGTGTTCTCAAACATAAAAAAAGATACTGACCTGGTGCTGCACACATCCTGGATTTAATC
>CM065721.1:76381135-76386135 GCA_033310375.1 Conus canariensis
CAACGTTAACAGTCTAGTCCGTGGGCGGTCCGGTCTTTTCCGCTCCTCCTCGTACACGTCACGTGCCTCGTCAGCGCGAGCGACGTCAGCCGGCTTGGGAACAGACACAGTGTCTGGACAGGCGGCGCTTCGGTAAATGGTGGAGGTCGAGGTCGACGGTCACAATTTCCTACGTTTCCGTGTTCGAGACTGGTTTGCCATTTTAACGTCAGAGCACCTGAAAGAACTTAGCTTGGCTCGTAATTCAACATTTATATACTGCTTACAATCCTCCTTCAAGCTGCAAATTTGGGGTGGAGGGTGGGGAGAAGGGCACGCGTGCGCACGCGCAAAACACACACACACACACACACACGCACACGGGGAGGGAGAGAGAGAGAGAGAGAGAGAGAGAGAGAGAGAGAGGGGGGGTATGGCAGAGATGTAAGACAAAAAAAGGCATAAAATAATGTGTGTGCGTGTGTGTGTGTGTGTGTGTGTGTGTGTGTGTGTGTGTGTGTGTGTGTGTGTGTGTGTGTGTGTATACCTCGTCGTCTCCGCCCCTCGATCGGCTACGCTTTGTCTTCTGAGGGCTGTAGTTTTTCTGGAAAAAAAAGAAGAAGAGAATGATCATCAATTCAACAGTAACTTTTACGAACAGAAGAAAGTTAACCTCAGAAACTCAGCCGTAAATTTAACCAACAAATGAGTGGAAACTCGTCAGAAACTCAACCATAAATCAAACCAACCGAAAGAGTAAAATCATAAATTCAACATGATCATTTCAAACACTAGAGGAAAGAAAATTCAGCAGATGATCAACAGGAAGGAACGACATATTGTCCGAATCGAATCAAATCGTCCGATGTTTTAAAAAAAAAAAAACCAAACAAACAAAAGTTAACCAACAAAGGAGAGAAACAAAATCAAGATGTATTCAGCCAAAAAAAACAAACAAACAAAACACACACACACACACACACACACACACACACACACACACACACACACACACACACACACAAGAGAAAGAAAGAAAGAAAGGAAGAAAAATCAGGAGATGGAAAAAAAAAACAATCGAAAATTCCATTTTATGAATAACAGTGGACCATCCCCCCCCTCCCCCCCCCCCAAAAAAAAAAAAAAAAAAAAGAAAGAAAAAGAAAGAAAGAAAAGCATTCAATATTTGACAATAATATCAACCAACAAAAAGGAAAAAAAAACCATCAATATTCAACACCACCTTTTTCAACGGGTAACGATGGAGTTGGGGTGGGGGTGGGGGGTGGGGGGGGGGCTACGTGGGTTTTGGAGCACCCCCTCCCCATTTTATAAGCTGCTCAGGAGATTTTATCGTTCCGGATGGGGCTTCAATGCATACTTTAAAATACTTCAAGCCTGCAAGTCTACATCCCCTCTGCTCCCCCCCCCCCCCAACCACACACACACACCGCCCCCCGTCCCTCAATCCCCTGGCTCTGCTCCTGTACGCCCTGAGCCTAATTCATCCTCCCCCCCCCCCCCACCCCACCCCAACTCTCCAGTCCCCATCCTTCCCTGCTCCAGTCCCGCCCTCGTGAAAAGTACCAATACCAAGCCTGAACCAACACAGGAAAGAAAAAATATTCGGATATTCAACAATACATTTACGAAACAAAGGAAAGAAAAATATTCAGAAAATCATCAGTATTGACCAAAAAAAAAAAAAAAAAAAAAAGGGGGGGGGGGGGGGGGAGGGGACGGAGGCGTGGGGGGTGGCGGGGCAGAAACACTGACAGAAATTCAAAGACAAAGTTGAAAACCAAAGCAATATAAAAGCCTACAGTTCTGTCATGATTTTCAGTTTCAGTTTCATCAAGGAGGCGTCACTGCGTGCGGACTAGTTCATATGCGCTACCACCACCTCCGCTAAGTTTTGAGACCACACAGCGCATTCTGTAATGAATTTAACACCAACAACAAATCTGTCGCACAAAAAAAAGGGGAGGGGGGTGGGGGGGGGGGGGGGGGGGAGAAACACCATCTGAAATCCAAGTGTTAATTATAAAAACCGAAAGCAAAAACATGGTGAGAAATTCCTCCACAAATCTGACCAACAGTCGGCATCAGAAAATCAATAATACATATCAGGGGTAATTCCACAATAAATTTCCCCAACCCACGGAAGGAAAATCATTAGAAATTCTACATTTCAACCAACAGTGGAAAGCATGGTAGAGCGGTGTGTGTGTGTGGGTGGGGGGGGGGGGGGGGGGGGGGGGGCGGAGGTGAAGGAGGGGGTGAGTGGGAGGGAGAGGATGTCAGCAGATGTTTAACAGTAACTTGACTACTGGGGAGTAAAAATCGTCAGAAATTCAACAACAAATTTTACCACGTCAAGGAAGAATAAACTGATTCGAAATGCACCAATGAATGCAGTCAACAGAAGAAGAAAGATTCACTGAAATTCAACAATAAAATCTAACCAACACAGGAAGAGAAAAAAAAGGAAAATTCAACAACAACAAACACAGGACGAAAATCATCAGAATCACACAATTGATAGAAAAAAAAAAAGTCAGATATTCAACAACAAACACGACAAATCATCAAATGCAACATAATTTGATCAAGAAAAAAAAAAAAAAGCTTCAGATATTCAACAACAAAAACAGGACGAAAAATCATCAGAAAGCAACACTATATTTGATCAGAAGAAAAAAAAACTTAGTATTCACACAAACCTTTACATCAAAAGGGGGAAGAAGTATCACAATTGACCGGAGGGGGAGGGGGGGGGGGGGGGGTGGTGTGTGTGTGTGGGGGGGGGGGGGGGGGGGGGTTAGGAGGTGGGCGGAGGGCGTAAGATTTTCAACCCTACATTCAACAGAGTGAAGAAAAATCATCACGTACTGAACAACTGCGGGAGGAGGAGGGTTGGGGGGGGGGGGGGGGGGGGTTCAAGATATTCAACCCTAAATTTAACAGAGTGAAGAAAAATCATCACGTGTTGAACACCAAAGTTAACCATCAAGGGCAGACAAATCACGGTGCCCGGTTAGCTCCGTGGTAAAGCACAAGGTCGCTGTCATACTTTTTGTATTCCCAGTTCTTATTGAACAGGGAGTACTTTACAATGGGAACGAAAAAAATGCTGTCTGTGTGTCCGTCCGTGGTCAAAATGTGTTCCACTCGCTCCAGACAAAACTACAGGGCCGATCTTTCTGAAAATGTGTAGGTATATTCATTATGGGTCACGCATGATGCTCGATGTCTTGTTTTATCAGAATAGCCGTTACTAACGACTATAACGGCCCCAAACGGTTCTTCTTCCGTTACTAACGGTTATAGCGGCCCCAAACGGTTTTTCTTCTTTATGGACTATCTCAGAAAGTACTTGGCCGATCGTTCTG
Organism: Conus canariensis; assembly: GCA_033310375.1. Classification (NCBI taxonomy): domain Eukaryota; kingdom Metazoa; phylum Mollusca; class Gastropoda; order Neogastropoda; family Conidae; genus Conus; species Conus canariensis. Next base: position 76,384,507 of record CM065721.1, read on the forward strand.
AAAATTTGTAGTCATGGGTCACGGATGATGCCCGATGTTTTATTTTACCGGAGTAGCTGTTACTAACGGTTATAACGGCCCCAAACGGTTTTTCTCCTTTATGGAATGTCTCACGCGCATTCAAGATAAACTGGGAGTACATTTTATGCTTTGCATCTTGTTGTTGTTGTTGTTCGAATCCCGTTGGTACCCAATATAAGAAGAGGTGTTTTCGTCGCCTATTTTAGTGGGCAGGAAGTACTTGCGTAGTGTGCAATAGCACTCTCTCCCGGTGTCGTATAATATCTGGGAACCGTGATATCTGGGAACGCGTTCCCAGATTTCCTGAACTTCCAATCGTCAAATCTGGGAACTTTGTGAAAAATCATGCCAAGAAATTAATGAAAAAAAAGTGACAAGAAGGCCAAAGATCTCAATTGCACGTAAATAAATTGTTTCCTACCTTACCTCGAAAATCCATTTTTTTTTCGTCTTCTTTCTGCCCTTCTGAGCCCTGAAAGACCACGTTCGCAGACATCACGGGCCTTCCCAGATATCACAGTACATTTTGGGAACGCGTTCCAGATTTCACGCGACACCGGGCCCATTGTACTTGACAGCAGTTTTTTTTTTTTTTTTAAATGGCCCGGTTGGGTTTTGAATGATCTGGATTTGAGATATTTCATTCTCTCTCTCTCTCTCTCTCTCTCTCTCTCTCTCTCTCTCTCTCTCTGCCACCACACACGCGCGCACGGGCACACACAACACACACACGCTCTCTCTCTCTCTCTCTTCTCTCTCTCTCTCCGTCTCAACTATCAGGAAAACATTTCCAGTATTGTGTGAAACATATTACTGGGACGATCCAACAATTGAAAAGAACATGAGCGCGCAAAAAGTTGAACCCACCTCCTCAGGTGGCAAGTGGCGTCAACTCATTGCAGCTAGGTCCAGTAGATTTCAAGCTAATTCAAAAATAGCAACCAATGGCAAGGCGCCCTAGAAGTCCGGCACAACTCCCTTCGATTCCAAACAGCTGGCCTTGTTGTTGGGATCTAGTCTCAAATTGATCGTCTGCTCTAAACTTTGGCGACCGCCGCAACCAACACCAACACCGAGTATCGAATGGAGTGGGGAAAAGTTAGTTGTTCAAATTTTCAGGGCAGGTTCAGGAAAAACAAAACAAAACAAAAAAACCAAAACCAAACAAACAAAAAAAAACCCGCCTTCACTTGCCCGACAAGGCTATGGCCCTTTACTTGCCCCGGGGCAGTTGGGCAAGGGTTAGTGTTCGGCCTGGTTAACCCTGCCTGGCATAATCATCACCTATGGGGGAGTGTGGGCGTTGCTGGTTACCGATAAAACCGCACGGGTAACTTGCTGGTGAGTCGATGCAAAGCTGTTTTTTTTTTCTTTTTAGCCCAGCCGACCACGAAGGGCCACATCAGGGCTTCTAGCAAGTTAAAACAGGCACTATGTACAAATTCAAATAAAACTTTTTTTTAATAAAAGTTAGGCGCACGCGCGCGCGCGCGCGCGCGCGCGCGCGCACACAACACACACACACAACACCACACACAACAAGATCCAAAACGAAGTTTATCACTTAACTAGAGAGAGAGAGAGAGAGAGAGAGAGAGAGGACAGAGA
>CM065721.1:76398635-76416135 GCA_033310375.1 Conus canariensis
ACACATCCCAAAGAAGCGCGCGCGCCTGCGCACACACACACACACACACACACACACACACACACACACACACACACACACACACACCCCTCTCTCTCTCTCTCTCTCTCGCTCCCTCTCACTCTCTTTCTCTCTCTTTCTCTGCTCTTCTCTTCACTTTCTGTCTCCCTGTCCTCCCCCCTTCTCTCTCTTCTCTCTCTCTCTCTCTCTCTCTCTCTCTCTCTCCTCTCTCTCTCTCTCTCTCCTCAAACTACCACGAGATAAACAGATGGAATGGAAGCCTGAATATCAGCGTTATAAATGTTACGTTCAATGTGATCTGAGATGACAGGGCCTTGAGGGGCGGGGGGCTCAGGATGACGCCACAGCGGAGTTCATCCAGCTTGAAACTGTGTGCTTCACTGCGTGCTGCTGGACACTTTCCTGGGAAGGTAACACAATCTTAAGTCCGCTCTCGATTCGACAGCAAATCCCACCCCTCGGAGGTGTGGGGGGTGGAGGAAGGGGGGGGTGGGTGGGTGGGTGGGGAACGAAAATTTTATTTATCCTGAAGGACGACTGTAGTAACTGAGAAGGAATATATAGAGAAGAAAAACGAAAAAAAAAATACCGCAGAGAAAAACGAAAAATGCGCCGAAGAACACGAAAAATGCCGCGAAGAAAACGAAAAATACTGCGAGGAAACGAAAAATACTGCGAGGAAACGAAAAATGCCGCTAGAAAAACGAAACATGCCGCGAGAAAAACGAAACATGCCGCGAGAAAAACGAAAAATGCCGCGAGAAAACGAAACATGCCGCGAGGTTAATAAATTCCCATCCACCGACAATTCTCCGTTAGTTCCCATCTCGCGAAAATGCCGGGGCATCCACATAGACATCTTACAGGCGGAGGCACGGAGAGGTGTCCTCACACTGGGACAAGGAAGCCCCCCCCCCCCCCCCCCCCCCCCAGGGTCCTGAGGACCATAAAAACCTGACAGAACACAAGCACGCGGATCTCCATGAGTTGTTTCCCTTCAAGGCAGAAGACAAAAGGCTCATTCTGAAGCTGTGTGGGGTCCGCGGTCCTGGGTTCGTGAAAACAAAAAACAAAAAACAAAAAAAGCCGGCTTATGGAAGCTGAGGGTCAGGATTACATTGCTGTGTTGAACCAAAGTTTTGTTTGCTCGTTTGACATGCTTTATAGGCGCGCGCGCGCGCGCGCGCGCACACACACACACACACACACACACACACACACACAACACACACACACACACACTACACCACCACCACCACGTATGCATAAAAATCACCCATCACACCGACGTAGACCTTTACCACCATCGACTACTCTCTAAAATAATGCGCGCTCGCGCACACACAGACACACACGCGCGATTACCACCATCACATCCCTCTACACACCACACAGATACACACGCATGCGCGCGCGCGCACGCACGCACGCACGCGCGCGCGCGCGCGCACACACACACACACACACACACACACGGCACACACGCGCACACACCGCACCACCACCATCACCTCTCTCTCTCTCTCTCTCTCTCTCTCTCTCACTCACACACACACACACACACACACACACACACACACACACACACACACCTGCCCCATCCATCCATCCATTCTTGCCGACACGCCTCCCCCTCCCCCCTCTCCTCCAAACCCCCCCCCCCCCCCCTTCCGTCCCTTCCTTCTCCCACTTTCACTGGATACGACTGAATGACGGAGGCGTAGAAGACAGCATACAGCGCGATAGTTCAGCCTGGAAATTCACGGCAATTTATAGTCTAAAATGGATAGCAAGGATGTGTTAATACCCCTTTATAAATGACCTTCTCCTTCGCAACGAACATGAATATGAATGCAAAACGCAAAAAAAACTGGAGTTCGGGGTTGATGCACTGCACGACTTCGCAGATAAATGGGTATCCCCCCACCCCTCCATTACAGTAACTAGCGAAGCGAAGATTGAGGCCGCCAATACATGCTCATTCATGGACTGTCTGCGTGTCAATTGATGATGGTAAACGTGTCTATCAATGAATGAATGAATAAAGACGCAGGAATGAATAAAGTCGGCCAAAAATGCCTTGTTTCTAAAGCTGTCTCCTTTTCAATTGGTGCTTTGGCCGGGTTTATAATTTTATGTTGATGGTTAGCTTTACACCCCCCCCCCCTCCCCCTTCCCCATTAGACCCTCTTCCAACACAAACATGTGGTGGGTGGTGTTAGCCTGTACTGGAGTAACTTATAATATATTGGGATGAAATGTACAACTTATAATATATTGGGATGAAATGTACAACTTATAATATATTGGGATGAAATGTACACATCATGTTTCATAAACGGGATGTTTGTTTCTCCCGTGGCCTTCCCCCCTTTTCCTTTTCTCGTCGCCTCGTTCCCCTAACCCATCCCGCCTTGTCGTTTGATCCTGCAGATTTTACTCGGGGGCCGGAATAGCTCAGTTGGTAGAGCGCCGGACTCGTAATCCAAGGGTTGCGGGTTCGAATCTCCGACGGGCCGTTTCGGTACAGAGGGATTTTTCCCTCGGAGTTAACATTGGTTCTGACTCCATTTCCCATACAGTCCTTCGAATGAGACTACAAACCGAGATTCCGTGTGTGAACGCACGCATAACATCTTGCACACACGTAAAATCCCATCACCAACTTTCGGAAGAGAAGGCCAGTTTGGCCGTTGGTATGATGACACGTTACACATAGCATGCACCTTCCCTGAAGATGGAGTATGGCTGCCTTAATGGCGGGATAAAAACGGTCATGCACACAAAACTCCACTCCCTTTGTTGGGCAGATGGGATTAATACTTGCCTGTCTATACATGGAGTGTCCGCAGGAGTATCAGCCTGCGTACGCAGAAGAAGAAGCAGATTTTACTGTCTGAAATATATGTTTTAGAGATACGCACGACCTGCATACTTGATTAGGTAAAAGAAAGAAAGCAATGTTTCATATGACGATTTCAACACAGAAAATTGCTTTGAAAACATGTCAGAGAAAATCGGAAATGAAATGAGGCAGGGAACAGTAAACGATAAACAGTAAACAAGTGGGGTAATTTTTGCTCCCGTAAGAAAACCTAACACAGAGTAACTTTTATTCAAGACTGGTACAGCCTTTTAAACTTAATAAAGTCAGACAAATACACAGACGAACAATCTAATAGTGGGGGAAAAAACAAGCACAGGCCAACAACTGAACTGTCTTCATAGTAATGACTTGGCAAAGATTTGGACTTAAGGAGAGAGAGAGAGAGAGAGAGAGGGGGGGGGGGGGCAGGGAGTTTGAAGATGGAGAAACTGGGAACATGAAATTAAGAAAATATGTTGCAGATATGAAAACTCTTCACTAGCTGCATAAGGGAACCATCGTAATCCCCTTTGAAGGCAGATATATTTGTATTGCCTGCTCAGAGGCCTTTCGTCCGCTGGGTCGGAACTCATCAGGAAGACACGGCTGGTTGTATCTGCCCTCCTGGCGTCAAATAGAGACACACCACAGTCCATAATACTGCGGTGTTCTCACCACCAAGGGTGCAAAAAAGAATCCAATAGCACCCCAAAGCAGCCAGCGAAGAGTAGTAAATGAAACCAAACGAAAGTGTGGGGAGGAAAAAAGTTGCTGAAAAACTAAAGTTATTATGCAAATAGTATAAAATGTAGGGGACAGTCTTTGAGCCTACGCTTGAGGATCCACCCAAAGATGCAAGGGAGATCAAAAGACAAACACACAGACGGACAGAAACAAATACAAATAGCCTCAATTTAATGAAAACAAAATCGGAAATGAAATGAGGCAGGGAACAGTAAACGATAAACAGTAAACAAGTGGGGTATTTTTTGCTCCCGTAAGAAAACCTAACACAGAGTAACTTTTATTCAAGATTGGCACAGCCTTTTAAACTTGAATAAAGTCAGACAAATACACAGACGAACAATCTAATAGTGGGGGAAAAAAACAAGCACAGGCCAACAACTGAACTGTCTTCATAGTAATGACTTGGCAAAGATTTGGACTTAAGGAGAGGGGGGGAGGGGGGGTTGAAGATGGAGGGGCGGGGGGGGGGGGGTGAGTTTGAAAGGCTGTGCCAGTCTTGAATAAAAGTTACTCTGTTAGGTTTTCTTACGGGAGCAAAAAATACCCCACTTGTTTACTGTATGTCAGAGAAAAAAAAAACTTCTAAAGTTGACGGAAATCATTCTAATTTCGCTTATATGAAGGGGGTTTACACTTAATGTTGCTTATGTGAAGAACCTAGCCAATACCGTATGTGAAAATCCGGCCTACCCATTTGTTGGCTTTTACACAAACACTCGTGCATGTGCGCACACTCGCGCTAGCGAGCACGGGGGTATGCGCGTGTGAGTGTAGGATGATGAATGTGTATATGTAGGTGGTACATCTGAGATAAAACTTGATAGCCTAAAATGACAGATTTGCATGTAAAGAGAAAAGAGGTGTGAGAATTCAGGTCATTCTACTCTTCCTCCTCCGATGAGGTGGACGACGGGACCAGCAAGCACCACCTGTTTCACTCAGTAATGAACGCATCAGGCTGGCTAATGGATCATCATTTGAGATTAACGTCCCCTTGACTAGAAGCCCTCTCACAAAAAAAAAAAAAAAAAAAAAAAAAGCAAAAACAAAAACCATGGGCACTAACCGAAGGAAAAAGCAAAATTTTGATATAAAACGACAAAATAATAATTAGAATAAAAATAACAGGTGGAAATGTGAAACGCAAGGTCCACAAAGGCCAGTAACTACTAAAACAAAGTTCATAACAGAGAGAGAGAGAGGAGAGACAGAGAGAGAGAGAGACAGACAGACTGAGAGACAGAGACAGACAGACAGACAGAGACAGAGAGAGACAGAGAGAGAGAGAGAGAGAGAGAGAGAGAGAGAGAGAGAGAGAGAGAGAGAGAGAAAGTCCCAAGCGAGGCACCATTCAACAAGTCATCGGGCTCACAGGGTAACGCGGAACACGCAACAACAATTTGAACAGACCAAATTAACGCGTTGCTTTTCACAAAGGCAGGCTCGGTTGTTTGACAACAGGCATGTCGCAAGTCTACATCATTTCTGAATTGCATATGACGAACGTTTAACATCGGTTATTGTAACAATTACTTCCACTGTGGAGCCATAGTTATCAAGCAGCAGTTTCTGAGGTGCTCGTTCGGCGATACCTAACAAATTTAATTCCATACGTGTTTTTCGTACTTTTTAAACTTTTAAGAGAGCCAGCTGTTCTTTGTTCACGAGTTCCTGACTGTTTATGTTTTCGCTTGCACAAGACTAGACGGGGAGAAGAAAAGACGAAGGAGGAGGGAGAGATGGACGGGGGGGGGGGGGGGGGGGGGGGGGGGGGGGGGGGGGGGGGGGGGGGGGGGGGGGGGACACTGAACAGCGTTATTTATTCCAGTTCTATTTACATTATCTTCACATAATCAAACCTTTACACGCCATATAACGAAGTATGAAATGATGAAGAGGGCATGTGGGTAAAATATCGCAACACACATATACAGAGAGAGAGAGAGAGAGAGAGAGAGAGAGGAGAGAGAGAAAGAGAGGCAGACAGACAGACAGACAGACAGACACCAAACAGGGGTCATCAACCCAGTGCATTCGCCACGCTTGGACGACTGTCTGGTTGGATGACGACGACCAGGGGGGACATCTTTAAGGCTTAATGATATTCTGATTTCTCACAGTGATAGCGCTTGTGTGGAAAGGGGGGGGGGGGGGGGGGGAGGAGGAGAGGAGGCAAGGACGGGAGTGAAGGAGGGAGGGGGCTTGCGGAGGGGTGGGGGTGGGGAGGGGGGGAAAGGGGAGGGGAGGGATGAAAAAAAGGGAAATCTTCGCGCAAGAGACGGACTAGCCCTGCTTGGGCGAGAGTTTTTTTAGTCGCGAAGTGAACAACCACCTCGTCCGCCCTCTCCCTCCCACATTGTATCCTCCTTCCACCCCCCCCCCCCCCCACATCCATATTCCCCCCTTTCTCCCCCCCCCCCCCCCCCTCCTCCCGTTTTTACCCTCGAGGTGCCCTGACCCCGCTTGGGTTCATCCTAAAATAACTCGTGAATGCTTGATGTGTGGCACTGTTAGACCTGTCTGTCTGTGGCCCTTCCCTGCGGCCACACTGCCCAGTGACGGCGAGTAGGCTACAGGTAAAACCTTAAAAAAGAATATATATATTATATATATATATATTATTATAATATATGATATATTACTGACAATTTAGCTGTGCGGGAAAACAAGTGCAGGCTAAAAATTCCCCCCGTCTTTACTATTAACGACTTGGCAAAGATGTAAACGACGAGAAATGTATGGGAAAATATTGCATTTATAAATGTAGAATTAACAAAACAAAGCCTAATCTAAACATGTTTTTGAAGGAGCTGGACTATCGATATAAAATGGAAAAATATATGTACTTGATGAAGACGAATCAGGCTACCTGCCAAACAAAATGGTTAACATACATTAAGCTGCTAGAGGACTAATTGTTATGTTATGTAATATATGTATGTGTACCTAAGTGTGTGTGTGTGTGTGTGTGTGTGGGTGGGTGGGTGTGCGTGTGTGCATGCATGTGCATGCGCGCTCTCGCACGCACGCAGACACGCACATACATATATATATGTTTAATGTTGTCCATGACCTTGGAGCCTCCATGAAACAATGGGAAACAAAGTTTATTTGTATAGTGTACTTTCTCCGAATGCCATGATTCGATGGAGTTGCAATAATTCATGTCATGCATTTTATAACCTTATATCCTATATCATGTTTGTGTACATCATTAATGCCATTCATATTGGAATTCAATACAAAAAAAAAAAGTATGGAGAGGGGTGGAGTGGGAGGAGGGAGTAGAGGAGAGAGAGAGAGAGAGAGAGAGAGAGAGAAGAGAGAGAGAGAGGAGAGAGAGAGAGGAGAGAGAGAAGTGGGGAAGACAGGGGAAGAAAGAAAATGAAAACGAAAAATCAGGGAAACATATTTACAAAATGTTAAACCCTTCACATGCAGCTTATGGGAACTCTCGTAACACATCTTGAAGACAACTATTCATTATAATATAATATATATATATATATATATAGAGGAGAGAGAGAGAGAGAGAGAGAGAGAGAGGAGGAGGGAGGAGAAGAAAAGAGAGAGAAGAGAGAGAGAGAGAGAGAGAGAGAGACACAGAGAGAGAGAGAGAGAGACAGACAGACAGAGACAAGAGACAGAGAAACTCTAGTTTAAAACACCGCACTCTACGAACTTGAAGGGCCGGCAGAACTAATATTAAAAAAAAAAAAAAACATGCACTGGTATCAAACCATAGCGTTTGCTGGCCTTAATTAATGCTTTCCATTTTCATAGCAACAACATCATATCAATTCACAAAACAGACCCAAGTTTAAAAGGAAAGGGGGCACAAAACGAAACCTAACCCCCCCCCCCCCCCCCCCCCCCCCCCCCCCCAGTAAGTGTACCCTTTAAATGAAGATCTGCAGGACCAGCAAGAGCAGCTTGTGTCTGTGTAGACCTGTACAGTCTTGCTACTGGATCCTGCTAAGGACACGTCACTTTAAAAGACAGACCCGCAGTTAATTAAGGGATGGGAGGGGGGGGGGGGGGGGGGGGGGGGCGGGGGTACGAAGCGGAACTTTCTCCAATGACCGCTCAGTATGTTTCAAGTGGAAGTCTACAGGACCAGGAAACACCGCTCGATTTTCTGAAGAACGAAGCATTTCTTTATTGATCAGTGATGTGTGCATAAACAGACTAGTGAACTGAAGCAGCAACCAGCAACAGCTTATGCTGTGTTCTGTGACGGAAAAATTGACAACAATAAACGCGTCTGCGGAACTGCATTATCAACATTAATACGAACAAGATGCAAAGCATATAAACGTACTCCCAGTTTATCTTGAATACGCGCGAGATATGAGGAAAAACCGTTTTGGGCCGTTATAGCCGTTAATAACGGCTATTCTAATAAAAAATCAGCCATCATCTGTGACCCATAATAAACATACCTACAATTTTTTAGAAAGATTGGCCAAGTACTTTCTGAGATAAAAGAAGAAAAAACGTTTATGGGCTGTTTTAGCCGTTAGTAACATATATAACGGTAAAATAAAACATCGGGCATCATCCGTGACACATAATAAAGATACCTACAAATTTTCAGAAAGATCGGCCCAGCAGTTTTGACTGGAGCGAGTGGAACACATTTTGACCACGGACGGACAGACAGACAGACACACAGCATTTCTTCGTTCCCATTCTAAAGTACTCCCTGTTCTATAAGAACTGGGAGTACAACAAGAGACAGAAAAAGGCTTCATATTGTAAGGGGAACACCGCTCCACTCCATGAAGAGCTGTACTAGCTTACTGCTGGATCCTAGTAGTCATCTGCTGACAAGGAGCACCTCCATATAACACAGACTAGGAGACTCACCGAAATCGTCTGGGTCCTCCTGTTCCTAGGAAAACACAGGGCTTCTTAAAAGCCAAAGTGAGCACCCAGTGAATGGAAATGGAAGAATCTTGAGTAAAATTACAAACTTTTCTTCTTTTTTTGCTGTCCCATTTTCTGTGCCACCTCAGCGGTATTGCACCCCCACGTCGCTCATTCCCACACCCCGTCCACAGCCACAGCCACAGCCCGGCTCGTCCAACCGCAGCTCCGGCACCGACAATCCACAGGAAACAGCCCATATCATCTCGTCAGCAGGCAACTACACTTTGTCCAGAAACCAACAGGTGGACATGTAAAAAAAAATAAATAAATACCCCCCCCAAAAAAAAAAAAAAAAAAAAACCGGCCCCCCCCCCCCCCCCCCCCCCCCCCCCCCCCCCCCCCCCGTAGGGGCCCAGCAACCGGGAACAACAATCCAGAAGGATGGGGGAAAAAAAAGAGTTCTAAAAATCCCAAGTTTCAAACAATGACGCTATGTCGTGAAATACGGTGGGCGAGGGGTTGGGAGGGGGAAGGGCGGGGGGTGGGGGAGGGGTGGAGGGTGGGGGTGACGGCGTGGAGAGGTCGGAAGGGGGACAGCAGTTCCGAAATCCCCTCCACCTACCTTACCCAGGTCCTGCCCTGGTGTGTGTGCGCGCATGTGTGTGTGTGGTGTGTGTGTGTGTGGTGTGTGTGTGTGTGTGTGTGTGTTGTGTAAGCCATGTGTGTGTGCGTGTGTGCGTGCGTGTGTGTGTGTGTGTGTGTGTGTGTGTGTGTGTGTGTGTGTGTGTGTGTGTGAGCGAGAGAGAGAGAGAGAGAGAGAGAGAGAGAGTGTGTGTGTGTGTGTGTGTGTGTAGAGAGAGAGGAGAGAGAGAGAGAGAGAGAGAGAGAGAGAGAGAGTGAGTGTGTGTGTATTCATGCGTGCGTGCGTGCGTGCGTACGTGCATGCGTGCGTGCGTGCATGCGAGTGTGCGTGCGTGCGCGCGTGTATGTGTGTGCGTGTGTGTGTATGCGAGTGTGTGCATGACTGATTGTATATGCGTGTGTGATATCACCCATGGCAGTCAGACAGAGACGCAGAGGAAGAGACATGTAGGACCAGACATTTGCACAAGGACAGAGAGAGTGCTCATTGTCCTGACTCATTGTCTCCACATGCAGTGTCTTAAACGCCGTCCCTCATGTCTGATGCTTTCTATCATCTTCCCATTTATGCTGCTTTTTTCCTCTCCAAATATTCACAAACGCATGCGTCCCAAATCTCTCTCTCTCTCTCTCTCTCTCTCTCTCTCTCTCTCACACACACACACACACACACACAGAGGCACTCACACACACACACACACGCACACATATACACACGCACAAACACACACACACACATACACACACGCACACACACACACACACCCGCGCCGCGCGCGCGCGCGCGCGCGCACGCACGCACAGGCACGGACACGCACGCACGCATGCACACACACACACACACACGCAAGCACACACACACACACACACACACACGCACACATACACACACACACGCACACACACACACACACACACGCACGCACACACACACACACACACACACACACACACACACACACACGCACGCACGCACGCACGCACGCACTCACACACACACACACACACACACACACACACACACACACACACACGCACGCACGCACGCACGCACGCACGTACACACACGGTGATCCTTGACCTAACAAGTTATTCCCACGTATCCAAGTTTCTCCCAGGGAGAAAAATGAATGGCCGCCGCTTGATTCGGGTGGGAAATCACACATGCTCTGTACACCTTACATATTGACATGTGGTACTATCGACACGTCTTATTAACGAGACGAAGCGCTACTGCGTAGAGGTGTAGCGATAAAATTAAAAAAAAAAAAAAAAAAAAAAAAAAAACAACAACTAAAAACAGTATAGTGCTATCGACATGTAGGGCTACTGAACTACTGAGTTTAGTGATCACTGCACGTAGCGCTGCTAACCTATCAACTATCACCTTCACCTATCACCTTCCCCCTATCACTCATCCCGGAGTCCTGAAGACTGTTGGGGCGCTACTGAAGACTTCGCAGCCAGCTTGCCCCAATCCTCGTAGCGCTACTAACACGTAATATTATAGACAGGTTGCTGGATCTCGGTGATGATGCTTGGTGAAAATCAGTGTAGTGGCATCCCCCACCCTTTACCCAACACACACACACACACACACACACACACACACACACACACACACCACCTCTCTTCTCTCTCTCTCTCTCACACACACACACACACACACACACACACACACACACACACACACACACACTCCCTCGCCCCTACCCTTCCTTCATGTCAATCCCTCCCCCTTTCTCTCGCCACACATACACACACAGAGCCTCCAACCCAACTCCCTTCACAGCCCCCCCCCCCCCCCCCACACCCCCCCTCCAAAATCATTGATACTCCTGCGGACACTGTCTGTATTGACAGGCAGTGGAGTTTTATGTGCATGACCGTTTTTTATCCCGCCATTAAGGCAGCCATACTCCATCTTCGGGGAAAGTGCATGCTATGTGTAATGTGTCATCCATACCAACGGCCAAACTGGCCTTCTCTTCCGAAAGCTGGTGATGGGATTTTACGTGTGTGCAAGATGTTGTGTGTGCGTTCACACACAGAACCTCGGTTTACAGTCTCCTTCGAAGGACTGTGTGGGGAATGGAGTCAGAACCAATGTTAACTCCGAGGGTAAAATCCCCTGTAGCGAAATTCGAACCCGCAACCCCAGCATCACGAGTCCGGCGCTCTACCAACTGAGCTATACTCCCCCCCCCCCCCCCCCCAAATCATAATAATAACATAAAATTGCCCCCCCCCTCCCCACCTTCCTTACAAACAGACAAAACAGTCTTAATTCCGAAACGAATCTGACGTAGACACAAGAGAAAACCGTACTGAGTACAGCGAGTCCTTAAAAGGATGCAGTCGTTTGCCAGATTCTTTTTAATTAAGCGACGTGTTCCTCCTGTACAACAGTGTTCTGTAGGGTTATGTTCTCCCCTTCCCTGCTTTGAGACCGGTATGAGTAAGAAAAATGTCATCCTTGCTTTTCTGTTCCCCCCCCCCCCCCCCCCCCCCCCCCTTCTCCTCCATATAGGGTTCGTGACCACACATCATAGTCCGGGCGTTTGGCATGCGTCCCCTGTCGTCTCCCCCTCTCTCTCCAGGCTAACGGGGGGGGATATGACGCGGTACCACGTGACAGGCATGATGACGTGGTGGAGGACGTTGGGTGCAGCGGTTTTCTACATTCCTCACCACCTCACACTAGGAAAAGGGCGAAGGCCTTGAATTTAATGGCCTATCTCCGTGCCCTCTCAGCGTGATTCTCACAGCCGCATACTGATGTACCTTCCCCCCCCCCTCACCCCCCCTGTCTCCTCCCCACCCCCTCACCCCCAGTCTCCTCCTCTCCCACCCTCTATCCACTTTCCTTCCTCTTGACAGCCGGCCCCGCCGGGAGTCCTGTTGTCACAGGTCCAGCGTCTACAGCCCGACACACGGAGCCATTCCTTCCTCTTGACAGCCGGCCCCGCCGAGAGTCCTGTTGTCACAGGTCCAGCGTCTACAGCCCGACACACGGAGCATTCCTTCCTCTTGACAGCCGGCCCCGCCGCGAGTCCTGTTGTCACAGGTCCAGCGTCTACAGCCCGACACACGGAGCCATTCCTTCCTCTTGACAGCCGGCCCCGCCGAGAGTCCTGTTGTCACAGGTCCAGCGTCTACAGCCCGACACACGGAGCCATTCCTTCCTCTTGACAGCCGGCCCCGCCGGGAGTCCTGTTGTCACAGGTCCAGCGCCTACAGCCCGACACACGGAGCCATTCCTTCCTCTTGACAGCCGGCCCCGCCGAGAGTCCTGTTGTCACAGGTCCAGCGTCTACAGCCCGACACACGGAGCCATTCCTTCCTCTTGACAGCCGGCCCCGCCGAGAGTCCTGTTGTCACAGGTCCAGCGTCTACAGCCCGACACACGGCGCCATTCCTTCCTCTTGACAGCCGGCCCCGCCGAGAGTCCTGTTGTCACAGGTCCAGCGTCTACAGCCCGACACACGGAGCCATTCCTTCCTCTTGACAGCCGGCCCCGCCAAGAGTCCTGTTGTCACAGGTCCAGCGTCTACAGCCCGACACACGGAGCCATTCCTTCCTCTTGACAGCCGGCCCCGCCGAGAGTCCTGTTGTCACAGGTCCAGCGTCTACAGCCCGACACACGGAGCCATTCCTTCCTCTTGACAGCCGGCCCCGCCGAGAGTCCTGTTGTCACAGGTCCAGCGTCTACAGCCCGACACACGGCGCCATTCCTTCCTCTTGACAGCCGGCCCCGCCGAGAGTCCTGTTGTCACAGGTCCAGCGTCTACAGCCCGACACACGGAGCCATTCCTTCCTCTTGACAGCCGGCCCCGCCGAGAGTCCTGTTGTCACAGGTCCAGCGTCTACAGCCCGACACACGGAGCCATTCCTTCCTCTTGACAGCCGGCCCCGCCGAGAGTCCTGTTGTCACAGGTCCAGCGTCTACAGCCCGACACACGGAGCCATTCCTTCCTCTTGACAGCCGGCCCCGCCGAGAGTCCTGTTGTCACAGGTCCAGCGTCTACAGCCCGACACACGGAGCCATTCCTTCCTCTTGACAGCCGGCCCCGCCGAGAGTCCTGTTGTCACAGGTCCAGCGCCTACAGCCCGACACACGGAGCCATTCCTTCCTCTTGACAGCCGGCCCCGCCGAGAGTCCTGTTGTCACAGGTCCAGCGTCTACAGCCCGACACACGGAGCCATTCCTTCCTCTTGACAGCCGGCCCCGCCGAGAGTCCTGTTGTCACAGGTCCAGCGTCTACAGCCCGACACACGGAGCCATTCCTTCCTCTTGACAGCCGGCCCCGCCGAGAGTCCTGTTGTCACAGGTCCAGCGTCTACAGCCCGACACACGGAGCCATTCCTTCCTCTTGACAGCCGGCCCCGCCGAGAGTCCTGTTGTCACAGGTCCAGCGTCTACAGCCCGACACACGGAGCCATGGGTTTTCAGGTCGTCTTCGGACCCTGCATCGTCAGGAAGCCTCAGCACAGCTGCTGAGTCACTTCGGTGGAGCTCAGTGGACCCGACCCAAACATACGCCCGGATACAATCTGCTGAGACTCCACCAAACTTACCCCGCCACCTTCCCCCTCCCAACTGACGACACCACGTGTTTGTGTTTTGTATTTTTTGTTGTTGTTGTTGTCCTGTTACCTGGCGGATTTCACTTTAAATTCCTTTTAAATTTTGTTTTAATTTCCGCCTGCAGTCACCTCACTTTGAAACTAACTTGTTTGGTCGTTGAGCTGGTCTGAGTAACCGTTCGCCTGTTGAGGTAGACCACCATCCAACGACCTCCATCCAATATCAAATCACCGGAGGTCTAGGACATCGAGCACACTAACTCGTACGAACCTTTAATCAGATATGGATGAGGAGATGAATCCTTCTTTCTCTTCTTCGTCCTTCTGCGTACGCAGGCTGATACTCCTGCGGACACTCCCTGTATAGACAGGCTGACACTCCTGCGGACACTCGCTGTATAGACAGGCAAGGATTAATCCCATCTACCCAACAAAGGGAGTGGAGTTTTGTATGTATGACCGTTTTTTTTTTTTATCCCGCCATTAAGGCAGCCATACTCCAGCTGCGGGGAAAGGAGATAAATGACAACGAAGTCACCACCACAAGAGGACGAAAAGTCAAGTGAACTCCAACACATTTTCCATGTATTTACGACGACTAATGAACATGAGGGTGATGACTATCGGACTATAGGTGAGTTCTCGCTTTGATCTGAGACCATATGACATAGCTAAATAGTACGCTCTCTTTTACACTACCGTCAGCCACACCCGTTACATACAAATACCCGTATCGTTAGTCGAGAAATGTTGTGCGACATTCTCAGAGACATCCATGAAGTGGAATGAACTCGCTTGTATGGTCACAACTTTTCCATTTCAGCCCGTAACACAATCCACAATTCTCGGTAGCCCCGCCCCTATCTTCCACCCCCACACGCAATGATAAAATAATGGGCTCGAACACGCCAAGTCGTCACGCTAAGCACTGCGCCAACAAAGGGTATCAGGGTATTACTGCCCAGTATCTCTGACATACGACTAGTCCTCGTGCTCTTCGGGGAGGGGGGGGGGGGGGGGGGGGCTTATTCCGGTCTCAGTGACTGTCCATGGACTTGATTTCAATGGGTAACGGTGGAACAGTATGTCCCTCATCTTTCCTCAGAGACAGAGTATCAGCAACACGGGATGTGCGGGACGGTTTTGCACGATATGACCTGCACGTGCACAACCAGCAAGAACAACGCCCTCCGACCTAACCACTGAGCCGTGACAGAAAAACTGGCGATGTCAAACCAATGCGCCATCCCCACCGCCGCTGGCCGAGTTCAGAGAGAGAGAGAGAGGGAGAGAGAGAGAGCCCGTGATGGAATGTGGCCTGGCTTTACGAGCGACGTCACAATATAATTATGCACTCAAGACGTTACACGACGGAGAGTGACGGGAACGACCGAGGGCTGCGCATACTCGGCATAACTTCCTGTCTGGTCGTGGCCTCTGCTTGTTCGGCGCTGAGCACCGGCCGTGGGACAGCAGTCCCCCAGTTCCCCCAAAATAGTTCATATGTAAATTCAGCGGAGGAGTAAGTCCTGAGCACGCTAAACATCCTCCCCTGCTGACGTGTTTTCAACCTCTCACCCCCTCCTGACGTCTTCTCTTTCCATCTCTCACCCCTCCTGACGTCTTCTCTTTCCATCTCTCACCCCTCCTGACGTCTTCTCTATCTCTCACCCCTCCTGACGTCTTCTCTTTCCATCTCTCACTCCTCCTGACGTCTTCTCTTTCTATCTCTCACCCCTCCTGACGTCTTCTATCTCTCACCCCTCCTGACGTCTTCTCTTTCCATCTCTCACCCCTCCTGACGTCTTCTCTTTCTATCTCTCACCCCTCCTGACGTCTTCTCTTTCCATCTCTCACCCCTCCTGACGTCTTCTCTTTCCATCTCTCACCCCTCCTGACGTCTTCTCTTTCCATCTCTCACCCCTCCTGACGTCTTCTCTTTCTATCTCTCACCCCTCCTGACGTCTTCTCTTTCCATCTCTCATTCCTCCTGACGTCTTCTCTTTCCATCTCTCACTCCTCCTGACGTCTTCTCTTTCCATCTCTCACTCCTCCTGACGTCTTCTCTTGCCATCTCTCACCCCTCCTGACGTCTCTTCTCTTTCCATCTCTCACCCCTCCTGACGTCTTCTCTTTCCATCTCTCACCCCTCCTGACGTCTTCTCTATCTCTCACCCCTCCTGACGTCTCTTCTCTTTCCATATCTCACCCCTCCTGACGTCTTCTCTTTCCATCTCTCACTCCTCCTGACGTCTTCTCTTGCCATCTCTCACCCCTCCTGACGTCTTCTCTTTCCATCTCTCACCCCTCCTGACGTCTTCTCTTTCCATCTCTCACCCCTCCTGACGTCTCTTCTCTTTGTCTCTAACCCTTTCTCTGTGTTCTGAAAAACAGAAAACGATCGAACCCAGATTCAGGCTGTTGAGCTTCATGTATAGTTTTTACATATGTTGTGCTTAGTTTGTTGTAGTTGTTTTATTTTGGACTGCTGATGTTAATGCTTTAAAAGAATGTTCCAGCTGGTCAGGGGTGAGGGTGGGGGTGGGGAGTGGGGGTGTTTGCCTGAGATTTCTTAAACCAAACAAACTAACTTAAAACACGCACACACACACACACACACACACACACACACACACACACACACACACACACACACACACACACACACACACACAAGGCTGGGCCGATTATCGTTCAATCTCCTACCGTCACTTAGTATTTCATTTCCGGACGACGGTAGCTCATTGTGGCAGACCACAGCTTTGTAACAACAGCTACACGACAATGTCCTCTGGCTGGAAAAAAGGTAAACCATGATGGTGATAACAGTTACGAATACCTGGGGAAAAAAGTGTGAGGTGAGGTATTACGAGATTTGCGGTCGTAAGTGTAAGTGCGGTAGTTCGTCCGTAGAACCACTTCAGTGATCTTGGGGCTGGAAGGGGGGGGGGGGGGGGGGGAGAGGGGGAGATGGTTTGTGGATACGCAGGTGACTGATCAAGCCAATACGTGCACGGAATGTGCGATGACAGGTGGGACGGGGAATGTGGGAGACATGCCCTTGTTTGCTGGCGCGGTCGTTAAGTACCGTCATCGAAACACATCTACTCGTGATCAGCCTATCCCTTCACTCCTTTCACCCTGAAAGCATCGCAGTAACTGCACTTCGCCAGGAGCGACATCGTTTTCCGTTCTTCTCCAGGTGGAAAGCCACGATCAATCCCGATCTTTCCAGTCGCAACAGAGGGGGGAAGGATGAACGCACGGCAGAGGGAGGGAGGGAATGCTGACCCAGCCAGACAAGGACCAATCAGCAGCCTCAGCATGAAGCCAATTCTGCCACTGTTAGCTGTTGCTGGGGAGAGAGAGAGAGAGAGAGGAGAGAGAGAGAGAGGAGAGAGAGAGAGAGAGAGGATGAATACGGTTACGGATGCTTTATTCATAAATGGGCCATTGCCCCTCGTGAAGGGGTGCATTTGGAAATCCTTCAAATATTTTAACGGTCAAAACTGATTCAATACCATACGGTAAGAAACAAGAACAGATCGTAAATGCTTTACATAAGTAAATGAGAGAGAGAGAGAGAGAGGGAGGGAGTTTCCTTGAAGACAGTCTTCTGGTGGAGGGAAAGAGGCAAAATACACCGACGCCCATGGTCAGCCGACCAACACCCGAATGTGAACTAAACTTCACGAGGAACCAGAGCTCAGAGAGCGACAGACGACGGCCCCCACACGGAACTCACCCACTACTGCCAGCGACAAC
>CM065721.1:76431135-76441135 GCA_033310375.1 Conus canariensis
TATTATGGCACGCGCGCTTTCTCTCTCTCTCTCTCTCTCTCTCTCTCTCTCTCTCTCTCTCTCTCTCTCTCACACACACACACACACACACATATACATACACACACACACACACACACACACACACACACACACACACACACACACACACACACATGTGCTCGCGCGCGTGCGCACGCACACGATCACACAGAAAAAAATGTTTGCGAGCGTGCATGCACACACATACACACGCACGCGTATGCACGCACGCAAACACGCACACAAATATCCAAGCACACACGCACACGCACACATACACACACCACACACACCTCACACACACACACACACACACACACACACACACACACACGCACGCACGCTCACACACACGCACATACGCACTTACACTCTCCCCCACCCCCTCTTTGTCTCTGTGTCCCTCCCATCCCATCCCCCACCCACCCTCTCTCTCTCTCTCTCTCTCTCTCTCTCTCTCCGTGAAATGAAATGAATACAGCTGACCAATCACCAAAACTGACTGGCGGTCACGGAGGTCACACCACCGTTTGACAACAAAGAGTTCAATGGGGAAACTCCACTGGTGTAAGTGTTCATCAGAAGGATGCGATGAGCTAGGGGCTAGAGATCACTGCTCCACAAGAAACCCAAAGGCTGTTCCTAATTGAGGGCGTTACCATTCGTGTCGCGCAGGTTGAAAATAAAACAGCTGTCTGAACATAATCAGAAAAGATGTATGTTTTGACTTCTGTCCCTTAAACAACCAAAAAAAAAGTTTATCTTATTTATGTGTGGAAGGAGCCATGCATCTAGAAACGGGCAGAAACTGAATCGAGAAGTAGGTTGTTTGCACGCACACACACACACACACACACACACACACACACACACACACACACACACACACACACAGAGTGAGACACACACACACACACACACACACAGAGAGAGAGAGAGAGAGAGAGAGAGAGAGAGAGAGAGAGACAAACACACAGAGATAGAACCTGCTTTTTGTAAAAGATCTGCTAATGGGTGATCCCATCCTGCACCCAAGACAGTCATCAAGGGGAGAGGGCACTTCAAAGTATTCTACACTGTCCCACCGATGTGAACTGTCGTGATGACCACTCGGACAGCTTGACCATGGCGGTTAATTAACGTATGTCTGTCACGACACTCGCATGACCGACTGTTTTCTTTTTTTTTTTAAAGGAAAATAATGAGTAAAAGAATCACGAGGGCATTGTTCACAAAAAACGTTTTGATCAAAGCATTTTTGTCGTGATGCATCGATATGAGCCCAGTGCGTCACACGTACAAAAGCAATGACGTCATATCATCATCACAATACATGTCAGTCTGATAGCGACAAAAAAGATCCTGCGTTCACGGATGGAGCGGGGCTTGGGGTGGCAAGAGAGATTATTGTCACGAAAACAATGAGGGGTGTAAACAATAATTATCATTCCAAGAAATCGATACGCATGTCGTTTTCACTCAAAAATTATTCTCGCCTTTATTGACCGTGTTAAAGATTAATTACTTAATGAGTTATTTCCGGTTTCTGGCATTCAGCTGTTTTCAAAAACAAGTCCCTTCACAATCAAACCTGGGGTTGGGTTGGCCTTGCGAGTAAGTCTTCATATTCTGGTTCTAAGGTCTGAGTTTCGACTCCCATTCGGAAGAGACTTTCTCCTCGCAGTTAACATCTATGCAGGTCCAACTCCCCTCGGGTGACACGTTCAATGGAGATTCCCTGCGTTCACCCATAGATTACAAAATTACAACCACAACAAAAATCTTGCGCGCTCTTCCAATCCCATTCCACGTTTCGATGAAGAGAGGGCCATCGTGTATTGGCGAGATGAAGAGAGGGCCATCGTGTATTGGCGAGATGAAGAGAGGGCCATCGTGTATTGGCGAGATGAAGACAAGAAAATAAACTACATGCGCAGAGGAGGTGTCGTGCTTAGACATCATTCCTAGGGACCAAATGCGGCTATCTGATTGGTGGGATTACCTTATTGGTAGGGTTACCTTATTGGTAGGGTTACCTTATCGGTGGGATTACCTTATTGGTAGGGTTACCTTATTGGTGGGATTACCTTATTGGTAGGGTTACCTTATTGGTGGGATTACCTTATTGGTAGGGTTACCTTATTGGTGGGATTACCTTACTGGTAGGGTTACCTTATTGGTGGGATTACCTTATTGGTAGGGTTACCTTATTGGTGGGATTACCTTATTGGTAGGGTTACCTTATTGGTGGGATTACCTTATTGATGGGATTACCTTATTGGTGGGATTACCTTATTGATGGAATTACCTTATTGGTGGGATTACCTTATTGATGGAATTACCTTATTGGTAGGGATAACTTCTTGGTGGGATTACCTTATTGGTGGGATTACCTTATTGATGGGATTACCTTATTGGTGGGATTACCTTATTGATGGAATTACCTTATTGGTGGGATTACCTTATTGATGGGATTACCTTATTGGTGGGATTACCTTATTGATGGGATTACCTTATTGGTGGGATTACCTTATTGATGGAATTACCTTATTGGTGGGATTACCTTATTGATGGAATTACCTTATTGGTAGGGATAACTTCTTGGTGGGATTACCTTATTGGTGGGATTACCTTATTGGTGACATCAAAAATGGTCGCATACCCAAACCTTTCACCAATGGCGAATCTCGAAGTTGTTGTCAAGGAGTCAAGGAACAAAGAAAGAAAGAAAAAAAAAAAAAGGAAAAAAAAAAAAGGAAAAAGAAAAGTCTTACAGTCCACACCGTGTTACCGATGAAACCAGCGCGCATGCGCATGAGTTACAGTTGCCGGGTAACATGCTATAAATTAATACGCCAAGGCGATGATTAAAGTTTTGAGCATGAGTGACTGAAACATCTGGATTGTTCTCAGGATGTATATTAGATCCGAGATTTAATCCTCCCCCCCCCTTTTTTTTTTTCTATAGGTGCTTCCAAACAGAGCCCTGTGGGTTGGGCATAGAATAGACCCACTGCCCTGCCATGCATGTCGTAAGAGGCGACTAAGGCAGGACCACCTCGCCCGGAGGATAAAGGGGTTTGCGTAGGGCTAACAACCCTACCTGTAAAAAAAGACCAGTTACAGAAGCATCGACGACAATGAACCAAAACATTCACCTGGGTAAGGTAGGGTCTCCATCCCGGAGACTTATGACGCAGTGCAGTGAAAGCCGAAAGGAAGCTGCAAGGCTGACTCCCCTTCTAACACTCAGGACAACAACGAGAGTAGCCACATGGAACATCAGGATGATGTGCGAAACTGGAAAAACCATCCAAGTTGCAAGAGAGATGAAAAACTACAAGATCGGAGTGCTGTGACTGAGTGAGACAAGGTGGCTACAGTCAGGACAGCTGAGACTTTCATCTGGAGAACAGCTGCTGTACTCAGGACACTCAGAGGATGGAGCCCCCCACACTGAGGGTGTGGCCCTGATGCTGGCACGGAGGCACAGGGGGCACTCATCGGATGGGAACCTGTCAACTCCCGCATCATCACAGCCAAGTTTACCACGAAGAAGAATGACATCAGGCTGAACATCATCCAGTGCTATGCTCCCACCAATGATGCGGAAGAAGAGAAGAAAGATGAATTCTACCAGCAACTACAGACAGTGATAGACAGAAGAGGAGCAAAGGACATAACGATACTGATGGGAGATTTCAACGCCAAGCTTGGAATGGACAACACAGGCTACGAGGACATCATGGGAACACTCGGACTGGGACAGATGAACGAGAATGGTGAGCGCTTTGCAGACCTGTGCGCCCTGAACCAGCTGGTGATAGGAGGAAGCATCTTCCCACACAAGCGCATCCACAAGGCCACATGGAGATCCCCGAACCACGTCACGGAGAACCAGATTGACCACATCTGCATTAGCCGCAAGTTCAGGAGATCATGGCGGGATGTACGAGTGATGAGAGGTGCTGATGTGTCATCAGACCACCACCTTCTTTTAACAACAGTGAGACTTCGCCTCAAGAGATTCACCAACGCCAACAACACACGGACAAGGTACAATGTCGGACTGCTCAGAAACAGGGACACACAAGCAGCATTCCAGATCAGCCTTTCCAACAGGTTCCAGCCGCTACAAGAGCTGATAGAAGACGGTGAGACAGACATCGAGACACAGTGGGAACACTGCAAGAAGCTCTGACATGACACATGTGAAGAGATCCTTGGCAAGAAGAAGACCCGGCACAAGGAATGGATCTCGGCCGACACCATCCACAAGCTGGAAACAAGGAGAGATAAGAAAACTATGCTGAACACGAGCCGAACAAGAGCAGCTAAGGCAAACGCACAGGAAGAGCACACAGCAGCGAACAGAGAAGTAAAGAGGAGCATCAAGAAGGACAAGAGGGACTACTATGACGACCTGGCCAGTCAAGCAGAGGCAGCAGCCGGACAAGGGAACCTGAAGGACCTGTACCTGGTGACCAAGAAGCTGATGGGCAAGTTCCAGCAGACAGACAAGCCAGTGAAGGACAAGAACGGAAACCCACTGACAACAACCGAGGAACAGCTGAAACGATGGGCAGAACACTTCAGGGAGCTGCTGAACCGCCCCGCCCCTGACGCACCACCAGACATCCCACCGGCAGAGTCAGAACTGCCCATCAACTGCGACAAACCCTCAAAGGCAGAGATCAAGAAGGCCATCATGACCCTGAAAAATGGGAAGGCTGCAGGGCCGGACGAGATACCAGCAGAAGCCATCAAAGCAGACATAGAGACAGCTGTCAACATGCTATACAGCCTCTTCAGCAAGATCTGGGAGAAGGAGGAGGTACCAGCCCAGTGGAAAGAAGGAATCATCATCAAGCTGCCGAAGAAAGGAGACCTCAGGGACTGCAGCAACTACCGATGGATCATGCTCCTGTCAATGCCAGGCAAGGTTCTCAACAGGGTTCTACTGGAGAGGATGAAGGAGGCTGTCGACCCCAAGCTCCGAGACCAGCAGACAGGATTCCGGCGGAACAGATCATGTGCCGACCAGATCGCCAGCCTGCGCATCATCGTGGAGCAGTCGCTGGAGTGGAACTCCCCCCTCTACATCAACTTCATAGATTATGAGAAGGCCTTCGACAGTGTGGACAGAGACGCTGTGGAAGCTGCTGAGACATTACGGAGTCCCCGAGAAGATCATCTCCCTCATCCGGTGCACCCACCAGGACATGAACTGCAGCATTGCCCACGCCGGCCAGCTGTCCGAAAGTTTCGAGGTGAAGACCGGAGTTCGGCAGGGGTGCCTGCTGTCGGCGTTCCTCTTCCTCCTGGTCATTGACTGGATCATGAAGACCACTACAACAGGCAGGAACAACGGTATACAGTGGACACTCTGGACGTAGCTGGACGACCTCGACTTCGCTGACGACCTGGCGCTTCTGTCACACAGCCACAGCCAGATGCAGGACAAGACCACTCGCCTGGAGACCACATCAGCCGGTACAGGGCTGAAGATCAACAGGAAGAAGACCGAGCTGATGAAAATCAACACCACTGCCAACACATCAGTCACAGTAAGTGGAGAGCCCATCAGGGAGGTGGAGTCTTTCGTCTACCTGGGAAGCGTGGTTGACCAACAGGGAGGCACGGACCGAGACGTCACAGCCAGAATCGGCAAGGCAAGAGCAGCTTTCGTCATGCTCAAGAACATCTGGGCATCTGGAGGAATCAGCATAAGAACCAAACTCCGCATCCTCAACTCAAATGTGAAGTCAGTTCTGCTCTACGGATGCGAGACATGGCGGACAACACAGACGATGCAACAAAAGATTCAGACATTCTTCAACATCTGTCTGAGGCGCATCTACAAAATCCGATGGCAGGAGAAGATCCGAAACGAAGACCTGTGGGAGCGTGCGGGACAGGAACCAGTGGCCAAGCAGATACTGCGAAGGAAGTGGGGCTGGATCGGACACACCCTCAGGAAGCCAGCGTCCAGCACCACACGCCAAGCCCTGACCTGGAACCCGCAGGGAAAGAGGAAGAGAGGCCGGCCTCGCAACAGCTGGAGGCAAGACACTGAGGCAGAGCTGAAACAACAAGGGACTTAACTGGACTGGAATGACCAGAACAGCCCAGAACAGTGCGATGGCGAAGGGTTGTCGATGGCCTATGCTCCAGCGGGAGCGATGGGCATGGATGAATGAATGATGCTTCCAAACAGAGAGGACACTGAATGGAATGGGGACAGCTCAGTTAGGGGGTCACAGGTCACTTCTTCTAAGGTCTGAAATATGATGTCAGGCAGCTTAGACGTTGTGGAGATAACAATTTCACTTTGTTTCTATTTTAAGATCTACGCCTCAAAACGCTTACATGAAGTATATACAGCGTTGGCGTTCACACCGCAAATAGTGGCGTGTGGCCGGCACGACTCCATGAGTCATCATGATCTGTCTTCCTCTGTCATTACCACCGTTTTTCATGGTGGTCACATCTTGACCCCGGCCATACAAGATTGAAAAGCAAGACGATGAATAATTGTGATGACAGTAATTGTCAGTTACATGTTTAAAGAAACATACTGGGGGCTTTCATTTAACGCAGAAAAACAGTAATTAGGAGCTTAAGAAGCTAGTTAGGTCTGATGATATTTTTGAGTTTTTTTTTTGTTGTTTTTTTTTAATTTGCAGGCTATACGTGCAGCAACCGAGTTACGGCTGACGATGGCGCGAGGTCAATTCGCACTAAAAACTCGGTCAGCTGAGAAAGGTCATGATCCCTTGTGTCGCCTCCTCAATTTTCGTTTTCTTCCCTCCTCCTCTCCCTTCTTCGCTCGCCCCCCCCCCCCTCCCCCTCCTCTTCCTCTCCCTCTTCGTGCTTTCAGCGTATCCTCCTCTCCCACACTCCCATCTCCCTTCGTGCGGAGGTCATTCATCTTTCTGAATGTTCAACCTTCGTGTGCCTGTGTCCGTCTCTCTCTCGATCTTCCTCTCCCACGTGATCTAAATGCGTGTGTGTGTGTGTGTGTGTGTGTGTGTGTGTGTGGTGTGTGTTGAGTGTGTGTGTAAAGAGAGAGAGAGAGAGAGAGAGAGAGTGAACGCGCACACACACGCGCACGCGCGCATGCGCAAACACACCACACACACACACACACACACACACACACACACACGCACACACAGAGTTCATCAAAACCTTCTCTAACAAACAGCTGAAGGAAAACAGAAAGCAAAGGCACACAAGAATTTTCCTCTCTGAATGCTAACAGGTCTCCAAAGATTCGGACTTCTGTTCTTGTTGGCAGCGTATGTGTTTGTTAAAGACCCGCTCTGTAAGAAAGGGTGAGGCTCTGAAGGATCTTCTCTTCGGATTCTCGTGGGAAATGACAAAGAAGTTATGTTTTCGTCCAGTTTCTTTAGTTAGTTTGTTTGATTGTCGGTAAGATCACGCAACAAAATTACGTTACTTATTTTCACCAAACGTGGAGGAAAGACTGATCCGGCTTAAACGGCGAGTCCCGGATCCGTTGAGCAAGATCATTACCGATTTTCAACTGAATATGAATGGTGTAAAGTTACTGTAACTGACTGATCACTAGAACATTGTGAAGTCACTGAAATCCACTGGTCATCTCAACACTAGTCTCCCTTGCCGACTGCTCACTTGAAGCTTTGTTACCTTTCTGTGACCGACTGCTCACTTGAAGCTTTGTTACCTTTCTGTAACCGACTGCTCACTTGAAGCTTTGTTACCTTTCTGTAACCGACTGCTCACTGGAAGCTTTGTTACCTTTCTGTAACCGACTGCTCACTTGAAGCTTTGTTACCTTTCTGTAACCGACTGCTCACTTGAAGCTTTGTTACCTTTCTGTAACCGACTGCTCACTGGAAGCTTTGTTATCTTTCTGTAAGCGACTGATCACTTGAAGCTTTGTTACCTTTCTGTAACCGACTGATCACTGGAACATTGTAAAGTCACTGAAACCGACTGATCATTTAACATTGTAAAGTCACTGTGACGGACTGATGATCTGAAGACTGTAAAGTCACTGTGACGGACTGACAATCTGAAGACTGTAAAGTCACTGTGACGGACTGACAATCTGAAGACTGTGAAGTCACTGTGACGGACTGACAATCTGAAGACTGTAAAGTCACTGAGACGACTGACAATATGAAGACTGTAAAGTCACTGTGACGGACTGATAATGTGAAGACTGTAAAGTCACTGTGACGGACTGATAATGTGAAGACTGTAAAGTCACTGTGAAGGACTGATAATCTGAAGACTGTAAAGTTCCTGTAACCGACTAATAACTGACCAGAGATATATTTTTACGATTTTTCTTTCTAATAACGAAAATATTCTCATTCGCATCTGTCATATCCCATTACAAAAACGTACGGAGCAGGTACCACTTTCAGTCAGTACCTGATATCACTTCTCTTGGCGGTAAAAATAAAAAGATGTTTGAGACGCAGAGGTCTTCGACTTCCGACGTTTTTCTAGCTGTTGTTGTAGGGTGGGTTTTTGTTTGTTTGTTTCTTGTTTATTTGGTTGGTTTGTTTAGTTTTCCTTTTTTTTTCTTTTTTTCATTTTTTTTGCTAAGAAACAAAACCGGTCTCCTGTATCCACGTAAAAAAATATTCTTCTTTATTCCTCAACAAGAACTTTGAGATTTAACCACAGGCGAGAGAGAGAGAGAGAAGAGAGAGAGAGAGAGAGAGAGAGAGAGAGAGAGAGACAGAGACAGAGAGACAGAGACAGAGACAGAGAGACAAAGAGACAGCGAGACAGAGAGGAATGCTTTTTGAACCCCATCCTTAAAGGTACCCACATTCCGTCTTCGGGCAGACCATCGAGACTCGGGTGCGTGCGTACGTGTGTGTGTGCGTGCGTGCGTGCGTGCGTGCGTGGGTGCGCGCACGCCTGCGATCCATTTTCATCTGCGCAGGATGGCAGGGAGGAAATTCTCCTACATGGCTGCCTCTCTAAACACTGTAATGTGGATCTATTTGACCTTGTAAAGAGAGTTATGCAACCAGTGATTACAGTGCTGTGTACAAACGCTACTAATTATTACCGACCGTTAGTATCTTACGCAGCTGCATAAACTCCCAACACAAAAATAAACACACACGGACACGGAACGTAACGCAATACGCAAACGTTCGCTGCTCGCGACATCCACGTTCTCTTACAACGCGTTCAATCGTATGAAGTACAAACCGTCCGTGTTCAATGTTTATTTCCTGCACGCGGTCATTCTCGCTCGAAGTCACGACCTTACCTCGTGGTCATGTCACCCAACCAGCTGCTGCTGACCACAACAAGCAGTCCAGTCCAGTCCAGTCCAGGTCAGGTCAGACCAGGTCAATGAAGGTCACCCTGCCCCGCCCGGGGATGGCATTAACGGGAACGTATTATTTCCGGATTAGTGAAACAAGCGCCATGGACTCATGAGGCGGGAGAGTGTGGAGGGGGAGATGGTGGGGGGAGGGGAGCGAAGGAACGGGCGGTGGTAGGAGATGGGAGGAGGGGGGGGGGGACGGGGCGGGGGAGGATTTACGCGCGTAAACAAATAGTTCTGTTCACAATCCAGACCTCATAACTCAAACGCCTCCCTTATGCTGTCAGTGAAGGATTTACACCTCACCCCACCTCCCCTTTTCACCCAAATCTCCTCTCCCTCTCCCCTTCCCCCTTCCCTCCCTCCCTCCCTTTCCTCCCCGTGAGATCCTGAAGTCATTTCAAAATGACTGAGGACCATTTCATCTGAATTCACCCCCCCCCCCCCCCCCCCACACACACACACATACTAGATACTAGAGCGTTTTTCTTCTCCTCACAGAAAAAGATCCAGATTTGAGTGAGGCTCATGACCGTTGAGTCTGTTGCGTTCGTTTGTTGTCTCAGTATCTCCACATTTAGTTTCCTGTTTTGATTTCCGCCTGCAGTCATAATTATTTTGAAACTTATGGTA
>CM065721.1:76443635-76448635 GCA_033310375.1 Conus canariensis
TACTTCCCGCACCCCCTCCCCACTTTCCTCCCAGTCCTCCGGTCTTTCCCCTTGTGACTCGTGGCCGATCCGGTCCCCCACCCCCACCCCTTCCCCGCTCCCCCCCCCCCCCCCCCACTATCCCCTCCACTCCACCCCCGCCGCCCTTTCTCTACGTCGCTGCATTCTTTCTATAAGGCTTTTTTGCCTTGTAGCAACGGGGGTGTGATACAACGCAATGCATCCCACGCAGGGCAAATCTGACAGCGACACGTCATAGTTCAGTCCACACCACACAACGACATTATCTCTTTAAACAAGATCCCCCCCCCCCCTACCCACCTACACAGAGAGAGAGAGAGAGAGAGAGAGAGAGAGAGAGAGAGAGAGAGAGATTGAGAGAGATAGAGAAGCAGATAGAGAGAGCGAGAGAGACTGACAGAGAGAGAGAGAGAGAGAGAGAGAGAGAGAGAGAGAGAGAGAGAGAGAGAAGAGAGAGAGAGATTTCACTCCTCTACCGGAGAAAACGGAGTACATTTGCACTCGTATCCAGTTCCCGCCCACCCGTGCACCCGAGACCACCCTTCTTTTTCCCATTTCGTAGAAAATACTTGCTTTAACAAGAATGAGGGAGTGGGACATATTTTTTGACGCGCAAATTAAACAGTACAGTTGCATTCTGCACCATTCAGGTTTTTTTTTTCTTCATGCAAACTAAAATACTACTGCTACTTCTATTCAAAGACACAAACACACACACACACACATACCACACACACACACACACACACACACACACACACACACACACACACACACACACACACACACACACGCACACACACACAGAGTCACGCCAACCAGTTCCTCAAGATTTCCGATTCGCTGAACAAATCAAAAGCTGAAATCAAACAACGATCAGAAAAACAGCACCTTCAAAGTACATCGATCTCGTTGGATTCCGTTAAAAAGACGATCCCACTGTGAAGCTCATTCTTAGCTAAGAGGTCCGATTTAACTGGCATGATTCACTGGTACCAATCGTGAGAAATGTAGCAACATTCGGCCAGTCGCGTTGCCTAATACATATTGTGTTAATACGTATAAATATACGACACAAAGACAGTTCCTGCGAGGTGGCATAGCAGCGAACACCTAGGGACAGGTGGCAGCTCTCCTTTGAGGGACACTGACGTGAGAGGTCAGTGTCAGGCGGCGCAGCGAACCTTCCAGCCGTATGAGTGACGGCGGGTCTAGTCTGTGTCGCCGGAGGACGACCCCTGGAGTGATCGCCAATGGAGCGCTGCCTGACCACGATTACCGTGACCTGGGATACCATGCTTTTGAGAGCAGGGCATGGGGGCATCCCTCCCAGGATTGGGCTGAAAAAATTGCCTTCTCGGCCGAAGTCTGCGTGGACCACAGAATATTAGGGACTCGTGCAGCGCTCCAGCGACTGCCGTCCTGCTCCGTTTTTGAGGCGGCTTCACGCGACACAGGACCATTGCCACCCGAGCATGAAGAAGGCCGCCTGGTGGCCCTGAAGACAGAGCTTTTAAGGAGGCGAAGCATACCGACGCCCGTAGGAACCTTGTCCTTAAGGGCCTCAGGCCGATAGGACGTACGTTAATCTCACCCTTAACAGTAACAGTAACCGACGCCCGTCGTCGGCCGACCAACACCTGAACGTGAACCCAAGTTCACAAGGAACCAGAGCTGAGAGAGCGACAGAGACAGCTCCCACACGGAACCGGAGCTGAGAGAGCGACAGAGACAGCTCCCACACGGAACCAGAGCTGAGAGAGCGACAGAGACAGCTCCCACACGGAACCAGAGCTGAGAGAGCGACAGAGACAGCTCCCACACGGAACCAGACCCACTGTTGCCAACGACAACATCTGCCACGAAGTATGCAGACTTTAGTCTGCGAGTACATCCTGTCCTTAAAGGCCTTCTGCCAATAGGACGTTAATCTCCCACTGACTGACTGTCTGACGACTTCCAACCACCGACGATGTTTAAGAAATCCGCCAGATAACACGGACAAATGAATCACAAGACAAAACACGACGCGTTTCGACCACTTAGGTCTTCTTCGGGCAAGAGAAACAACACTCGGGACAACGAAGAACGAGCAATCACTGATGTCAAATTCGGCCGCAAGATGGGCGTGTCCCACCTTGATGGAGTTCTTTGAAACACCTTTGAAAATTTGTTTCAATTTCCATCTGCGGTCACCTCACTTTGCAACTCACCGATGTTTGAACTTGGACTCGGACTTCAGTTCTTTCCTTCTACAATCTATTGTAGCTTCGATAATTATGACCAAGACAAATGTCTGTGCGAAGGTCTCCAGCTTCGTTTTCATTGTCCTGAATGTTGTTTATCTTGCCTGAAGAAGACCTATGAGGTCGAAACGCGTCGTGGTTTGTCTTGTAATTTGTTTGTCCTTGTTTCTGGCGGACTCGTCGTCGTCGTTGTCGTCGTACCCTGGCTTAAAGACTCCAGGGATCATCCGAACAGCCGAAGCACTTGAACACTATGGTACAAATGCATCAGCTAGGGATGAGAACATTTTGTGTGTGACCGTTTTTGATTACCCTGCCACGTGGGCAGCCACACTCCGACTTCGAGGGATGGCGGACTCACTAAAAATTATTCTTAAAATTTCTTTCAACTGCCCGCAGTTACCTCACTGTGAAACAGACTTTCAAAATGATGTCCTACCATCATTATTTGTCCATGTACATAAACACAGTCACGTCCTCTGGTTGGTAGAGACAGACAGTGGCATTTTCCCACAAGCCAGAAATAAAAAAAAAGAATTCTTCTTTAAAACTGTGTACCACGACTACCCCCCCCCCCCCCCCCCATGCACCATAAATAGCAAAGTTCTGTGCTTGGTCCCCGTGTTTGGGTTCGTTCTGTATAGCCAGCCATGACAGGGCCCGTGTATGGTTTCGTTGTTATATTCGTTTCAAACATAGCTGACTGCAGGCGGAAATTGAAACCAATTTTCATAAAGAATTGTCAGTGAGTCCGCTAAACAACAGGCATTTAAACAAATTCCAAGACAAAACACGACGTGTTTCGACCTCTTAGGTCTTCTTCAGGCATGATACACAACGTTCAGGACAATGAAAACGAACGAGCAGTCACATCTTCTCATCTTCAGCGGCAAGATGGGTTGTTTGAGCCTGCTGTTTGGCCGACTCACTAACAATCCTTTTTTTTTTAAAATTCGTTGTTACAGTCAGGGGCTTTTCAGACCTGTGAACTCAGAGGGGTGAAAACGTTTACGTTCTGAAAAAGTAACAAGGCGATAATTATGTTCATAGAATTATGACAAGGTAACTCCACACTTACAACGGAGAAAACCAGGCCGCGTTGAGCTCCATTCATCACTCTCAGATTTAAACACACAGCCTCCCCCCCCCCCCCTTCTTCTCCCCCACTCCCCACCCTCCAGATTAAGTGTAACACAAATTAATACATAAAAAATGAAAAAAACAACAACATTTGGTCAAACTATAACTGCAGAATGGACATCTTGTGAAAACTTTGGATAGTGTGTACATTTTGTTACCAAGTAATCTTAATTCCGTAAGGAGAGGGAGGAGAGAGAGAGAGAGAGAGAGAGAGAGAGAGAGAGAGAGAGAGAGAGAGAGAGAGAGAGAATTTATCTCAGCGTGTGTGTGTGTACGTGTGTGTGTGTGTGTGTGTGTGTGTGTGTGTGTGTGTGTGTGTGTGTGTGTGTGTGTGTGTGTGTGTGTGGTGAGTGTGTGGGTGAGTGTGCGTGAGTGTGCGTGAGTGTGTGTGTGTGTGTGTGTGTGTGTGTGTGTGTGTGTGTGTGTGTGTGTGTGTGTGTTCTGTTGTTGCATATGGTAGTGTGGCGGTGGTGTGTGTGTGTGTGTGTGTGCGTGCGTGCGTGCGTGCGTGCGTGCGTGCGTGCGTGCGTGCGTGCGTGCGTGTGTGTGTGTGTGTGTGTGTGTGTGTGTGTGTGTGTGTGTGTGTGTGAGTGTGTGCTCGCGCGCGCGCGCGTGCGTGTGTGTATATGTGTGTGAAGTATACGGAGCGCCAAATAATAGGATCAATTGATACTGAGCTAAAAGGAGAGACAGACAGGAGTGGGGTGGGGATGGGAGGGAGAGTTTTGAATGGGGGTGGGGCAAACGTTTGGAACATCGCATTTATTCAACAGGCTGTAAAGGCACAGCCCTAACAACTCTTAATACAATAACTTTCATCGAATATATTTAACAGGCTGTAAAGGCATAGCGCTAGCAACTCTAAATACAATAACTTTCATCGAATATATTTAACAGGTTGTAAAGGCATAGCGCTAACAACTCTAAATACAATAACTTTCATCGAATATAATTAACAGGCTGTAAAGGCATAGCGCTAGCAACTCTAAATACAATGACAGTTCTGAATCATAGTAAAATCATGTTCAAGAAATGATGTGATGGGACTATCTATCAAAGTTTCGGCAATTTCCAATAAAACAATAGGATCGCTTTGCATATTTTGCACATTTTTTATTTTCCGAAAAAGATTTGAAGAAGATGTCTGTCAGTGAAAAATGGGTCATTTAACGACGGAATAAAATGTGATTAAGCGTAATCTGTGCACCACATTGCCAATTTACATTTCAGGCTGATTTTGAAATCACTCGTTTTTAGGCGGAAAACAAGACTTGTTTTAAATCTAGAACATGATAACGGCAAGTTCAACAACGTTCTTGATATGATACATTCTGGAATTTTGTTACCCAGTTCTAGTATTAAATCTTTTCCACGCTATTTCTTTTTTTTAATAATAATAAAGAAAGACTATCTTCTTCAAGCGATAAAGGGATGCTTAAACCTGTAGCTTCCTCTGATCTCGTTACCTCTTTTCGCTGCTGTCAGCTATTCCGGTGCCGTCAATGTGAAAGTGAGATAGTGCCCAACAAAATCCAGTGCGGCGCTTTTTAACAGATAGGGCAACGTAATAACTAATGTATTTCACAGAGGAGG
>CM065721.1:76453635-76458635 GCA_033310375.1 Conus canariensis
CTCAGAATTAAAACGGCATACCTTTACACTGCTCGTCCATAACCGTATAGCTCTACATGTATTCTTTAGAACTTCCACCAAAACGGCATACCTTCCATAACGATATAGGCTCTACATGTATTCCTCAGAACTAAAACGGCTACCTTTTCACTCCTCGTCCACAAAGGACGCGTCTTGTCCGTGACCGTAAGCCCTCGAGCTTCCGTCACATGATTACTGTACAATGCTACACTTACACTTCTCGCACATAACGGCCGCCTATACTTTGCTACACTTACACTTCTCGCACATAACGGCCGCATATACTTTGCTACACTTGCACTTCTCGCACATAACGGCCGCTATACTTTGCTACACTTGCACTTCTCGCACATAACGGCCGCCTATACTTTGCTACACTTGCACTTCTCGCACATAACGGCCGCCTATACTTTGCTACACTTGCACTTCTCGCACATAACGGCCGCCTATACTTTGCTACACTTGCACTTCTCGCACATAACGGCCGCCTATACTTTGCTACACTTGCACTTCTCGCACATAACGGCCGCCTATACTTTGCTACACTTGCACTTCTCGCACATAACGGCCGCCTTTACTTTGCTACACTTGCACTTCTCGCACATAACGGCCGCCTATACTTTGCTACACTTGCACTTCTCGCACATAACGGCCGCCTATACTTTGCTACACTTGCACTTCTCGCACATAACGGCCGCCTATACTTTGCTACACTTGCACTTCTCGCACATAACGGCCGCCTATACTTTGCTACACTTGCACTTCTCGCACATAACGGCCGCCTATACTTTGCTACCCTTACACTTCTCGCACATAACGGCCGCCTATACTTTGCTACACTTACACTTCTCGCACATAACGGCCGCCTATACTTTGCTACACTTGCACTTCTCGCACATAACGGCCGCCTATACTTTGCTACACTTACACTTCTCGCACATAACGGCCGCCTATACTTTGCTACCCTTACACTTCTCGCACATAACGGCCGCCTATACTTTGCTACACTTGCACTTCTCGCACATAACGGCCGCCTATACTTTGCTACACTTGCACTTCTCGCACATAACGGCCGCCTATACTTTGCTACCCTTACACTTCTCGCACATAACGGCCGCCTATACTTTGCTACACTTGCACTTCTCGCACATAACGGCGGCCTATACTTCTGTTCCTTTCACAGCGTACACTCAAACCTCCTGTCCGTTAATGTGTCCATCTACACTTTGGGGGGTATATCAATACACACTCGTTAATGTGTCCATCTACACTTTGGGGGGTATATCAATACACACTCGTTAATGTGTCCATCTACACTTTGGGGGGTATATCAATACACACTCGTTAATGTGTCCATCTACACTTTGGGGGGTATATCAATACACACTCGTTAATGTGTACATCTACACTTTGGGGGGTATATCAATACACACTCGTTAATGTGTCCATCTACACTTTGGGGGGTATATCAATACACACTCGTTAATGTGTCCATCTACACTTTGGGGGGTATATCAATACACACCCGTTAATGTGTCCATCTACACTTTGGGGGGTATATCAATACACACTCGTTAATGTGTACATCTACACTTTGGGGGGTATATCAATACACACCCGTTAATGTGTCCATCTACACTTTGGGGGGTATATCAATACACACCCGTTAATGTGTCCATCTACACTTTTGGGGGGTATATCAATACACACCCGTTAATGTGTCCATCTACACTTTGGGGGGTATATCAATACACACTCGTTAATGTGTCCATCTACACTTTGGGGGGTATATCAATACACACTCGTTAATGTGTCCATCTACACTTTGGGGGGTATATCAATACACACTCGTTAATGTGTACATCTACACTTTGGGGGGTATATCAATACACACTCGTTAATGTGTCCATCTACACTTTGGGGGGTATATCAATACACACCCGTTAATGTGTCCATCTACACTTTGGGGGGTATATCAATACACACTCGTTAATGTGTCCATCTACACTTTGGGGGGGTATATCAATACACACTCGTTAATGTGTCCATCTACACTTTGGGGGGTATATCAATACACACTCGTTAATGTGTACATCTACACTTTGGGGGGTATATCAATACACACTCGTTAATGTGTACATCTACACTTTGGGGGGTATATCAATACACACTCGTTAATGTGTCCATCTACACTTTGGGGGGTATATCAATACACACCCGTTAATGTGTCCATCTACACTTTGGGGGGTATATCAATACACACTCGTTAATGTGTCCATCTACACTTTGGGGGTATATCAATACACACTCGTTAATGTGTACATCTACACTTTGGGGGGGTATATCAATACACACTCGTTAATGTGTCCATCTACACTTTGGGGGGTATATCAATACACACTCGTTAATGTGTCCATCTACACTTTGGGGGGTATATCAATACACACTCGTTAATGTGTCCATCTACACTTTGGGGGGTATATCAATACACACTCGTTAATGTGTCCATCTACACTTTGGGGGGTATATCAATACACACTCGTTAATGTGTCCATCTACACTTTGGGGGGTATATCAATACACACTCGTTAATGTGTCCATCTACACTTTGGGGGGTATATCAATACACACCCGTTAATGTGTCCATCTACACTTTGGGGGTATATCAATACACACCCGTTAATGTGTCCATCTACACTTTGGGGGGTATATCAATACACACCCGTTAATGTGTCCATCTACACTTTGGGGGGTATATCAATACACACCGTTAATGTGTCCATCTACACTTTGGGGGGTATATCAATACACACCCGTTAATGTGTCCATCTACACTTTGGGGGGTATATCAATACACACTCGTTAATGTGTCCATCTACACTTTGGGGGGTATATCAATACACACTCGTTAATGTGTACATCTACACTTTGGGGGGTATATCAATACACACTCGTTAATGTGTCCATCTACACTTTGGGGGGTATATCAATACACACCCGTTAATGTGTCCATCTACACTTTGGGGGGTATATCAATACACACTCGTTAATGTGTCCATCTACACTTTGGGGGGGTATATCAATACACACTCGTTAATGTGTCCATCTACACTTTGGGGGGTATATCAATACACACTCGTTAATGTGTCCATCTACACTTTGGGGGGTATATCAATACACACTCGTTAATGTGTACATCTACACTTTGGGGGGTATATCAATACACACTCGTTAATGTGTCCATCTACACTTTGGGGGGTATATCAATACACACCCGTTAATGTGTCCATCTACACTTTGGGGGGTATATCAATACACACTCGTTAATGTGTCCATCTACACTTTGGGGGGTATATCAATACACACTCGTTAATGTGTCCATCTACACTTTGGGGGGTATATCAATACACACCGTTAATGTGTCCATCTACACTTTGGGGGGTATATCAATACACACCCGTTAATGTGTCCATCTACACTTTGGGGGGTATATCAATACACACCGTTAATGTGTCCATCTACACTTTGGGGGGTATATCAATACACACTCGTTAATGTGTACATCTACACTTTGGGGGGTATATCAATACACACCCGTTAATGTGTCCATCTACACTTTGGGGGGTATATCAATACACACCCGTTAATGTGTCCATCTACACTTTGGGGGGTATATCAATACACACTCGTTAATGTGTCCATCTACACTTTGGGGGGTATATCAATACACACCGTTAATGTGTCCATCTACACTTTGGGGGGTATATCAATACACACTCGTTAATGTGTCCATCTACACTTTGGGGGGTATATCAATACACACCCGTTAATGTGTACATCTACACTTTGGGGGGTATATCAATACACACTCGTTAATGTGTACATCTACACTTTGGGGGGTATATCAACACACACTCGTTAATGTGTACATCTACACTTTGGGGGGTATATCAATACACACCCGTTAATGTGTCCATCTACACTTTGGGGGGTATATCAATACACACCCGTTAATGTGTCCATCTACACTTTGGGGGGTATATCAATACACACTCGTTAATGTGTACATCTACACTTTGGGGGGTATATCAATACACACTCGTTAATGTGTACATCTACACTTTGGGGGGTATATCAATACACACTCGTTAATATGTCCATCTGCACTTTGGGGGGTATATCAATACACACCCGTTAATGTGTACATCTACACTTTGGGGGGTATATCAATACACACTCGTTAATGTGTACATCTACACTTTGGGGGGTATATCAATACACACTCGTTAATGTGTACATCTACACTTTGGGGGGTATATCAATACACACTCATATGTCTTGCGTGAAAAAGTATACATTTATACTTATTGTACCTAACGCGTATACTTCTCGTCCATAACGGAATACACTTACACTGCATTCCAGTCCATAACCGTACACACTACTTCTCGTGCTTATTAAGCGTTGTCGCAGAGAGAGAGAGAGAGAGACGGTACGCGCCTTGGCTTAAGGCTGTGTCCGGCCAATTGACATAGGCTAGAACACCAAGGCTACATCAAAATGTTGTTATGCTCTGCATAGTTATGTGGGGACTGTCTTCAGTTGTGACAAGCTCCTAGCATCACATTACCAGTCTCCAAAATCTCCCGAAGTCGGAATGTGGCTGCCCATGTGGCGGGGTAATCAAAAACAGTCACACACGTAATGTTCTCATCCCCAGCTGATGCATTTGTACCACAGTGTTCAAGTACTTCGGCTGTTTGGATGATCCCTGGAGTCTTTTAGCCAGGGTACGACAACAACAACAACAACATATAATGGTACGTCACCGCACGCACTACCTCTCGCGCCTAACGGTACATACTCAAACATCTCACGTAGAAGCATATGTAGACAGACAGACAGACAGACAGACAGACAGACAGACAGACAGACATACTTCTACTTTTCGCACAAGTCAAGAACACTTTAGTGTCTCC
>CM065721.1:76466135-76476135 GCA_033310375.1 Conus canariensis
AATGTAGATCTTTTGAAATCAAACAGCCAATGGAGCCAAACGATAAGTGTGTTAAATTTACATCAGATTATCAAAACACCCACCAGAGTCACACCAACTTCAAAGACAATCATTGACCATATCTATGTCTCAAATGAAAATAACATACTAGAAGCTTGTGTACCAGTCTTCCCTTCTAGTGATCATTACCCAGTGTGTGTTACATGGTCTAAACATGGAGTGAAAATCCCAAAACCAGGCCACAAAACCATAACCTATCGTTGCTTCTCAAAATTTAACGAACAAAACTTTTTGCTTGATTTAATGAACTCAGAACTTAATACAGTATACAATATTGCTGATCCAGATTCAGCGATTGACTTTTGGATCAAAATTTTTACAGAAGTCTATAACAGACATGCTCCGTTAAAAACAATCAGAGTAAAGCATATTCCCAAACCACCGTGGTACACGAAAGAATTACAGGAGGCATGCTACCTTAGAGACCTTTTGAAAGAACATGGCTATGAAGAAGAATCAAGATCACTAAGAAATGCAATAAACTCTCAGAAGCGCAGGGAAAAAACAAAATACTATCGCGAGTTATTAACTTCCAAACAAAATCCAAAACTGGTTTGGCAAGCAATAAACCAGCTTAGCAATAACAGTTCTTCTTCAAAATCAACTGTTATCAAAGGTATTTCTGCTGAACAACTTAACACTCACTTCTCTACCATTCCAGATACAGTTGTTACTACTGATCATTCAAGCTCTAATGAACTTAAAGAACTCCATCAATTTTGTCACGACAAAAAAATCACGTCTGAACTACACATTCCACTCATAACTGTGCACGAGGTGTATCAGTACCTACTTCATCTCAAACAGTCAGGAACACGTGGACTAGATGGCATAGATGGCAAAATTCTGAAACTCTCGGCTCCAGTTATAACTGACACGTTAACGTATATCTTTAATCTGTGCATAGATAAAAGCTATTTTCCTAATGCGTTCAAAAAAGCAAAAGTTATACCCATTCATAAATCTGGTGATAATACTGATCCTTCAAACTACAGACCGATATCAATCTTATCTATCCTTTCGAAACCTCTAGAAAAGCATTTAAATAAACACATCCTTCATCACTTCAACAAGTGCGATTTGCTCCATCCCGGACAGTCTGGTTTCAGACAGAAACATTCCTGCCATTCTGCATTAATCAATCTTGTAGATGTGTGGCTTAATAATATTAATAACAACAGATATTGTGGTGTCTTATTCGTTGATTTTAAAAAAGCATTCGATGTCATTGACCACAATCTCCTTATTCGAAAACTGGAGGTATACGGTCTTTCAAAATCCGCCCTTATCCTTCTAAAATCATACATCACAAAACGACAACAATGCGTCTTATCGGGACGACTGTCTCTTCTATAACAACTCTTAAGTATGGCGTTCCACAAGGCTCCATTTTAGGCCCGCTACTCTTCTCAATCTACATTAATGACCTACCCCTACATGTGAGATCTGCATGCGACCTCTTTGCAGATGACACCACAATTCACACCAGCCATAATGATCCTTCCAGTCTTTCTAAACATTTGCAAGAGAGTACCAATGACCTTGTAAAATGGACCGAACTAAATCACATGTCACTTCACCCTCAAAAAACAAAACTGATGTACATTACAACTAGGCAAAAAAGACAAAAGCTCACCAATGATTTCCCTCCTATACACCTCAATAATGTACTTGTGGAACAAGTCACTCATCATAAAGTATTAGGACTAATAATTGACAATAGTCTCAGCTGGAATCCCCACATAACGTTACTATGCAAAAAGCTCTCCCAGAAAGTCTATCAGCTCACCAAAATCAAACACTTTCTTGACCTTCATTCACGAAAACTTTTTTTCTATGCTCATATTCAGTCTTATGTTGATTATGCATCGACTACATGGGATTCTGCAAGTGCAAACACACTAAAACCATTGTTCAGCCTACATAAACGAGCGCTCAAATTAATCCTTCTGAAGAAAACTAGCCTCGAAAGCTCTGATTATAAACATCTTCACATTCTTCCATTCAGCCAGAGACTCAAATACAACAAAGGGCTAATGATGCACAAGATTCTGACCGGGAATGCTCCAACAACTTTAATGAGACGATTCTCAAAAGTCTCGTCGAGAAACTCCCACAAACTCCATATCCCAATCCCCAGAATTGACCTATTTAAATCAAGTCTAACGTACTCGGGAACCTCTTTGTGGAACTCCCTTCCAGAATCCATCAAACAAATCCATTGTACCACAACTTTCAAAAACACTTACCTTACCCATCTTCTGCGGTAAAAAAAAAAAAAAAAAAAAAACAAAAAAAAACCAACCCATAAGTAATACCAACAAGTTATCTCAAAAACATAAATCATCCCATTTTCATGTACTTAACCAATTTGTCTTTTCTATTTTTTTCTTCTTTTTATCATGTATCAAGTATTTTTATATATATGTATATGTGTATGTATGTGTATGTGTATGTATATATATGTATATATGTATACATACATATATATATCACCAATTGTGTGTGTGTGTATGTATGTAGTATGTTTGTATGTATGTATGTATGTGTGTGTATGTGTGTATATGTATGTGTACGTGTGCGCATGTATATGTATGTGCGTGTGCATGTGTGTATATGTGTGTATGTATATATATATATATATATATATATGTATATATATGTATGTGCATGTATGTGTATGTGTGTGTGGGTATATATATGTGTGCATATGGATATAATCTTATGAAAAATGATTATATGTTGTGCCCTTTTTTCACTCTCTCTCTCTCTCTCTCTCTCTCTCTCTCTCTCTCTCTCTCTGTCTGTCTGTCTGTCTGTCTGTCTCTCTCTCTCTCTCTGTCTCTCTCTCTCTCTCCCTCTCTCTCTTTCTCTCTCTGTCTGTGCGTGCGTGCGTGTGTATGTTCCGAATTCCGTACATACTTTGTCATATTCTTTTTTACTGTCTGATTTTATACATGCTAATTGTTGTACGTTTTAGTACATTTCCATTTCAAATCGTTACATTTCATGCTGTTCCCCCTCTCCCTTCCATCCTCTCTCTCTCTCTCTCTCTCTCTCTCTCTCTCTCTCTCTCTCTCCTCTCTCTCTCTCTCTCTTCCCCCCCCCCCCCCCCCCAATTTCATCTCACTTTGCTTAATACCTTCTACGTATTTTCATGCCTTGCGAAAAATGATTACATGTTGTGCCTTGCTCTGCCTCTCTCTCTCTCTCTCTCTCTCTCTCTCTCTCTCTCTCTCTCTCTCTCTCTCTCTCTGCGTGCGAGCGTGCGTGTATGTGTGTGTTCAAAAATATGTGCGCACTTTGTCATATTCACTTCACTGTCTGTTTTCATACATGCCAATCTTGTACGTTGTAGTACATTTACATATGTTCCCCCAGCCCACCTCACTCCCTACCCCCACTCTCTCCTTCCTCTTCATTATTGTTATTCTCATTTTTATTTTTATTTTATTCTTTTATTATTATTATTTTGTTTGTTTTGTTTATTATTATTCTTATTTTTTGTTTTTTTTCATTTCTCTTCTATTTTCATTTGATGTTCCTCTATGATTACATGACCGCTTTGCT
Source organism: Conus canariensis (assembly GCA_033310375.1). Taxonomy (NCBI): domain Eukaryota; kingdom Metazoa; phylum Mollusca; class Gastropoda; order Neogastropoda; family Conidae; genus Conus; species Conus canariensis. The sequence continues at coordinate 76,469,766 of CM065721.1, forward strand.
TGCTTCTTTGCTTTCTTACATTAATTGATTTCACTGCATGTTGTAGTCCCTACTCAGGGCGAGGACTGGATGTAAAAAAGCACGTCAGTGCTTATCTATTATCCTCGTAAATAAAGAATTTTGTCTTTGTCTTGTCCTCTCTCTCTCTCTCTTGCAAGTGGTGGAGGGAGCAATTTTACGGTGCGAAAGAATTCTTTATTTTTTCTTGGGACTGTCAGAAATACTCAAGAATGGCTCAGGTGTAATGTACCTTAGGTTTATGCACTAAAAAGTGCTTGTGCTGTGAGTGACAGGCAGACATCAAAAAACAAGAAAAGGTTCAGTCATAAAATGATTTATGTACAACAAATAGACCTGACACAAACTAAGTGCAGTTTCACATCAAAACTTCACCTTTGTATACAAGACAAAAAAAAGTATACAAATTATTCATAACTTCAGTGAAAATCAGACTGTCTTTGGGCTGGCTTTTGGCCCCCACTTTACCTCGTCATCAAGACAGGAACATTCTGCTGATCCGAGTTGGGAGTCCAGTGGGTGTGATACACATGGACATAGCTTCGTTCGGAGTTGTCCACAGCAGAGGCAAAACAGGTCTCTCCCCTGGCTGATGACGTGGTTGTTGACGTCAGCACAGCATGGCGGTCTGATGGTCAGTCGGTTGTCCACGTGGCCAGGTAGTATCATGGATTCTTGTTCCTGTACCGGGCCAGCTGATGTGGATGACAGGGCCCTAGGGTCTGTGGAGGTTACAGGATCTGGTATGTAGATGAGTGGTTAGGACTCCCGCTTGACCAGTTGCTCACACTTGCCTTCCGGCTTGTTAGGGAAGTGCGAGGTCTGAGCCAGAAGAAGTCAAACTAACGTACATGATTCACCTTTCGTTTTCTGTCTCCTCTTTCGTTCTTCACGTGGGTCTTGGGTGGATTTTTAATAGGTGGTGCAAGTCAACAAGAAACTGTAAACAATTCTACCCTTCTCCCGTCAAAAAAAAAAGCTGCGTTCTGTCCGAACATTGAAACTGATGTGCTGAAATCTGGTGGCACTGCATCAGCCCTCTTCATGTTAGAGTATTCTCGACATTTTCTGCAGCCAAACTGTCCCTGAAACGCTAGTGTGAGAGGGAGGATGGTAGACGCTGGGGGGAGGGGGTGCAAAAGGAAATCTTCCTCTTTTCAGGAATCTTTGTTGCAAAGCCCAAAGAATTCTGGCATTAAATCAAAGTCATATTATGCCATTGTGATTCTTAAGAGAAAGATTAAACAGGAAAGTGTCAGTTGTTAGAAATAGTGCTCGAGGAAATATCCCTCTTTTCAAGAATCTTTGTCGCAAAACCCGAAGAATTGTTGCATTAAATCAAAGCCATATTGTGGCATCGAATTTGTTAAGAGAAAGCTTAAAAAGGAAAGTGTCAGTTGTTAGAAATAGTGTTCAAAGAAATCTTCCTGTTGCAAAGGAATCTTTGTTGCAAACCCTGAAGAATTGTGGTATTAAATCAGTCATATTGTGGCATCAAGATTGTTAAGGGAAAGGTCAAATAGGGAAGTGTCAGTTGTTGGGAAGAATGTTCTGATCTTTAGGAAAGATTTAATGCTGTTTCCTTTACTTTTGTTTTGTTTACTTTTGTTTTGTTTTGAGTGATATGGTTTGAGTTTTTGTAAAGATAATATGCTTTTTGATTTACTCATTTGAACAAATCTAAATTTATTCAAAGGAGGAGGGAGCACACTGACATTTTTGTTTGCCGACTCAGGAATGAAATGCGAATGAGACCGTGCGTGGCTGGCTTCTGGTGGTATCAGGGTCACCCCCCCCCCCACTCCTCCCACCCGCTCCCCTACCTTCCCTTCCCACTCTCAAAGGATGGATGGTCATTCCCGTTTGCCGTATCACTAAACTGGGGCGGACGTTAAACCTGGATGTAATCAATCAACCCTTCGCGGCAGTACCTTGCGTTCAGAAGGTTGTCTGACATTAACATTTGGGACAATACCCACATTTAATCCTCTCTGCCCCTCCCTCCCTCCCCGTAAGAGACTATATTTTCTTAAGGGAAAGAACCTCAAGGAATGATTCAGCATGTTTGCTTTTTCTGTCAACAGATTATCTTCATTCATTTTTGTTTTTAATTACTACCTTTCTTACCTGTTAACCCCATTCCGTGAGATAGGTGTGCTCAATCAACCAGAATGTGACCAAACGGTTGATGTCTTTGGACTGCATCGAAGCATACTACACCATCATCATCATCATCATCACCACCAAAGGAAGTCGTCGCCGGTTGTTGACTAGTGTCAGTGGTGCTGGAGGTGGGAGGGCACCCTGTCGCCTCCCCCCCCCCCCCCCCTCCAAATCCAACATAGCTGATGGACATGACTGGCGTCCGCGTCGTGAGCGTGCAGCTCGTCTGCTGTTGTGGGATCCTTCCCCTCGTCTCTTTGTGGACGCTGCTCACAGAGGCATGGATACACACATGCGGTTACTCCTTCACACGCACACGCCTATACTTATGTTCTCTCTCTCTCTCTCTCTCTCTCTCTCTCTCTCTCTCTCTCTCTCTCTCTCTCTCTCTCTCTCATCATAGAATTAGATTACAATGTTGCTCCGTGGAATTGTCAGTATGAATATGTGTTGACATAATGTATGCATGACAAGGACAGATTGTAAGACTAGGCTTTGGCCTAAAATCTTCATCCTTGCGTATTAAAGATCAATCAATCAATCAATCTGTTTGTCTGTCTGTCTGTCTGTCTGTCTCTCTGTCTGTCTGTCTGTCTGTCTCTCTCTCTCTCTCTCTCTCTCTCTCTCTCTCTCTCTCTCTCTCTCTCTCTCTCTCTCTCTGCATTTCGCACTGAACAACAAAACTGTTGTCGGCCCGAAGACTAACAAAGTTGCGTGACAACACGTCGTAAGATCCTCCCCCTTAAGTTCGGGACCAAAGGGGAAGAGGCACAGTAAAACACGACTAACGTGATACGACCGCAATCAGCCTCCTCCTGTCTCACGTGGATCCACCATGTCTTCATCCACCTTCACAACTAACGAAAAGAATGGAGGGGGGGGGGGGGGGGGGGACGGAAAAGACAGAAAAAAGAAAGAATCAAAAGAAAACTCTCTAAACGGGTTACTTTTCGTTGCCTCTTCTCTTTCCTTCTACATCCCCCCCCCCCCCCACCCACACCACACGCACTCACCCTGTCGCATTTCCATCTCCAACAGCAATGTACAGAGAACTATGGAAGTCGGGTCACTTTAAGGTCACCTCCCGGAGTGGACTCTGCACTGTACTGACTTCGGTGATTTTTTTCCTGCGTACGCAGGCTGATACTCCTGCGGACACTCCCTGTGTAGACAGGCAAGGATTAATCCCATCTATCCAACAAAGGGAGTGGAGTTTTGTGTGTATGACCGTTTTTTTTATCCCACCATTAAGGCAGCCATGCTCCAACTTCGGGCAAGGTGCATGCTATGTGTAACATGTCATCCATACCAACGGCCAAACTGGCCTTCTCTTCCGAAAGTTGGTGATGGGATTTTACGTGTGTGCAAGATCGTTATGCGTGCGTTCACACACGGAACCTCGTTTTATAGTCTCACTCGAAGGACTGTATGGGAAATGGAGTCAGAACCAATGTTAACTCCGAGGGAAAAATCCCCCTGTACCGAAACGGCCCGGCGGAGATTCGAACCGCAACCCCGGGATCACGAGTCCGACGCTCTACCATCTGAGCTATTCCGGCCCCCCGACTTCGGTGATGTTCAGTGAGGACTGCTGTGCCAGACCCTTCATTCCATGCCAACCCAATACCACAAGACATGCAGAACCAGGCCGGGTAGCCGTCTCTTCCCGAGTGGAGACTGCCATGAAGGCCGTCTAGCGATATCTCCCAGGGATCTACCCGCACTGACAACTTGAATGTGAGCTCAGCACTGAGTACAAATGTGGAGGGGGAGGTAGTTTCTAAGTGAAGTAGGTGACTGATGGCGGAAATTGAAAACAAATTTTGAGGAGAATTATTAGTGAGTTCGCCAAACAGCAGGGACAAGCAAATCACAAGACAAAACACTAAAGTGTTTGGCGGACTTATTAATAACTCTTTTTAGAGTTTGTGTGGAGGGCTATCATGACTGAGGTCAACATGACAGCATGGCGCGCGCGCGCACTCGCACACACACACACACACACACACACACACACACACACACACACACACACACGCGCGCGCGCGCGCGCGCCGCGCACGCACGCACGCACGCACGCACGCACGCACGCACGCACGCACACAGATGGAGATTTTTTTTCTTCCTCTCGATTTTAATGTAACGTAAGAGAATGAGGATGAAGACGACGGCTTGTCATCATACAATGACCATTTGACGTGCTGGAAGAAGGTATCAGGAAAAGGGGATCACTGAGAGTGGACGTGGGAGGAACGGGATCAGGGTAAGTAAAGGGTAGGTGGTACTAGGCGGAGGCGTATGGGGATGGCGGGAGGGGGGGGGAGTGGTAGGAGAAATAAGGGGTGGGGTGGGATGGAGCTTTAATTAGTCAATCGGTAAGCAAATGAGAAGGGGAGTGAAGTCCCCTTTGCCGCACTAACATGTCAAAGGACAGATTCACACCTTGCAGAATAGGGCATGTTACGTTGTTTCGCACTTTTACGGCCATCAGAGCTGCAAGCAGGTAGGTACTAAAAATATGATGAATTAGAAGAAGAAGAAGAAGAAGAAGAAGAGAGATGAAGATGATGATGATGATGATGATGATGAGAAGAACAAGAACAAGAACAAGAAGAAAAGAAACGAAACAAATCTGGTCGAGTTCCTATATCATTTAACGATATAAACAACAAAATAACCATTTGGTTCTTCGACTTTGCTTTGCGTGCCAGTGGAGTCTCACCCGCACGTCTTTCATGGCAATACACCACGGCCTCTCATTATCATCATCATTGTCCATGACCGCACGGAACACAAAGTCCCGTACGTGACAGGCCATTGGCCAGAACAAAGCTCTAAGAACTCAAGATGAAATTTGAATCAGCAAACATTGTCATCTGATACGGTTGAAGAAAAAAGATCAGAAGAAAAAAGAGAGTGACGAATATATTATGTCCACGCATGAATCAGCAAAAATGTGAAGGTCCCACGGCTAGTGAGGGGGAGAAACTGTGACAACAACAAAAAAAGACATAGATGAATAATGAGAACGTACAAAGAATCAGTGATTCAGCAAAATCATACATTGGCGTGACTCAAAATTATACAACGTAATAAACTGGAATAAATGAATGACAAACGTGGCTCAGCAAAAACATAAAGTTGAAACGTGAATTCATGGAGATAAGAAAAGAAAAAAAAGAAAAGAAAACAATAATGGATATCGACAGCGTACGACTAATAATTCTGAACTCAGCAAAATTATTATGTTAATCATACGACTGATAAAAAAAAATACAACCGATTAATAGATAAGCAAGGAAGCAAATCAGTGAACAAGTGAATACGTATCAATTTACAATTTACAACATGGCTTCTACTTCGCCTTTTCCTGTTTGATGTCCTCATGTTATCATACTGAAGCACAATGCCACCTTCACTGAATGTGCAAGTAGTATGTCAGGGAAAACGCGAGGATTTTCAGGGGCCTGACTCGCCCAACAGTGTTCTTGGAATAGTCTGGCGTGACTTCATTGTGATTGAGATTTTTTTGCCTTCAGACACTGCACCTCAAAGTTGCTGAGAGTGCAAACGGGAAGAATGGAACCACACTATCGAGTTCCATCCTTAAAGGATACATCTCTGAGAGTGTTGCTCAAATTTCATAACCAGCACAACAGGTGTTTGTGTGTGTGTTGGGGGGTGGGGGGTGGGGGGCTTTGTTAACCAAGAAATAGGAAAGCAAGCATGGGGTACAGCCCTGTCGTGTAACACCACATTAAAACGAGCCCCAGAGCTTCATCTTCATCATCCTCTCTGGCAGTCATTTACAAACAAAAAGAATCCAAAGCTGTGACTTTCAGGCCCTGTCCTTTTGATCACTCAGTTGCGAGTTGTCCCCCACGTGTGTGTCCCTGGTGAACTGGTGACACAAGTCAACGGTGTCGGCAAATCCAGGGGCACTGTGTGCCGTTACTCGGACTGGCGGCGTTCTCCACACAGGTATACTCATTCGAGCTGACTCCGCAACTAAGCAGTTACAGCACGGAGCTTAAAGTTAACCTGCTTTTGCTGGATCAGAACAGACTGCCATGAGTTGAACGAATGTTCTCCAGTCCCATAGGCAAATTCAGGGTAGTTTTGCCAATGTTCAAGATTACTTTCCTCGGGTTTTTCGAGCGCTCGAACTCATTACCAAATGTGTGGATAA
>CM065721.1:76481135-76486135 GCA_033310375.1 Conus canariensis
CTTTTTCAGGATTTTTTTTTCCAGTGATTTGACCTGTTCAGGATGTGACTTGTTTTTTGCTCGTATAAGTTTGACAGCCCTTCTGCCCTGCGTGGCTGGCTGGACCCTATGACAATAAGAACTAATAATAAAAAAAAAGAAGCAAAGCATATAAACGTACTCCCAGTTTATCCTGAATACGCTTGAGATATTCCATAAAGAGGAAAAACCGTCTTGGACTGGTGTAACCGTTAGTAATGGCTATTCTGGTAAACATCGGCCATCGTCTGTGACCTATAATGAACATACTTACAAATTTTCAGAAAGATCGGCCAAGAACTTCGTAAGGTTTTCCATAAAGAAGAAAACCATTATGGGCCGTTGGTAATGGGTATAACGGTACACATAAACATCGGGCATCATCCGTGACCCATAATGAACATACCTACAAATTTTCAGAAATATCGGCCACGTACTTTCTGAGATATTCCATAAAGAAGAAAAACCGTTACAGGCCGTTACAGCCTTTGGTAACAGCTGTAACGGTAAACTAAAACATCGGGCATCATCTGTAACCCATAATGAACATACATGCTAATTTTCACAAAGATCGGCCAAGTACATTCTGAGATATTCTATAAAGAAGAAAAAGCGTTACAGGCCGTTACAGCCGTTAGTAACGGTATAACGGTAAACTAAAACATCGGGCATCATCCGTAATCCATAGTGAACATACTTGCTAATGTTCACAAAGATCGGCCAAGTACTTTCCGAGATATTCCATACAGAAAAAAAAAAAAAATGTTACAGGCCGTTACAGCCGTTAGTAATGGCTATAACGGTAAACTAAAACATCGGGCACCATCCTTGACCCATAATGAACATACCTGCTAATTTTCACAAAGATCGGCCAAGTACTTTCTGGGATATTCCATGAAGAAAAACAACCTTTACAGGCCCTTACAGCCGTTAGTAACGGCTATAACGGTAAACTAAAACATCGGGCATTATTTTTGACCCATAATGAACATACCTGCTAATGTTAACAAAGATCAGCCAAGTACTTTCTGAGATATTCTATAAAGAAGAAAAAGGTTACAGGCCGTTACAGCCGTTAGTAACGGTATATGTGGTAAACTAAAACATCGGGCATTATTTGTGACCCATAATGAACATACCTACAAATTTTCAGAAAGTTCGGCCAAGTGCTGTCTGAGATATTCCATAAAGAAGAAAAACCGTTACAGGCCGTTACAGCCAATAGTAACGGCTGTAACGGGGTAAACTAAAACATCGGGCATCATCCGAGACTCATAATGAACATACCTGCTAATTTTCACAAAGATCGGCCAAGTACTTTTTGAGATATTCTATAAAGAAGAAAAACCGTTACAGGCTGTTACAGCCGTTAGTAACGGCTATAACAGTAAACTAAAACATCAGGCATCATCCGTGACCCATAATGAACATACCTGCTAATTTTTCACAAAGATCGGCCAAGTACTTTCTGAGATATTCCATGGAGAAGAAAAGGCGTTACAGGCCGTTACAGCCGTTAGTAATGGATGTAACGGTAAACTAAACATCGGGCATCATCCGTGACCCATAATGAACATACCTACAAATTTTCAGAAAGATCGGCCAAGTGCTTTCTGAGATATTCTATAAAAAGGAAAAACCGTTACAGGCCGTTACAGCCGTTACTAACGGCTAAAACGGTAAACTAAAACATCAGGCATTATTCGTGACGTATAATGAGCATACCTACAAATTTTCAGAAAGATCGGCCAAGTATTTTTTTTAGATATTCTGTAAAGAAGAAAACCGTTACAGGCCGTTACAGCCAATAGTAACGGCTGTAACGGTAAACTAAAACATCGGGCATCATCCGTGACCCATAATGAACATACCTACAAATTTTCAGAAAGATCAGCCAAGTACTTTTTGAGATATTCTATAAAGAAGAAAAACGTTACAGGCTGTTACAGCCGTTAGTATCGGCTATAACGGGGTAAACTAAAACATCGAGCATCATCCGTGACCCATAATGAACATACCTGCTAATTTTCACAAAGATCAGCCAAGTACTTTCTGAGATATTCCATAAAGAAGAAAAGGCGTTACAGGCCGTTACAGCCAATAGTAACGGCTGTAACGGTAAACTAAAACATCGGGCATCATCCGTGACCCATAATGAACATACCTACAAATTTTCAGAAAGATCGGCCAAGTACTTTTTGAGATATTCTATAAAGAAGAAAAACAGTTACAGGCTGTTACAGCCGTTAGTAACGGCTGTAACGGGGTAAATTAAAACATCGGGCATCATCCGTGACCCATAATGAACATACCTGCTAATTTTCACAAAAATCAGCCAAGTACTTTCTGAGATATTCCATGGAGAAGAAAAAGTAACGGTAAACTAAAACATCGGGCATCATCCTTGACCCATAGTGAACATATCTACACATTTTCAGAAAGATCGACCCGGTAGTTCTGTCTGGAGCTAGTGGAACACATTTTGACCACGGACACACACACACACACACACACACACACACCACACACACACACACACACACACACACACACAGCATTTCTTCGCTGGAAAAAAGGTGAAGCACTTCAAGTTTCTTGGGTCTATTCTAATCATGGACAGCAACTTATTATTTTCCTTATTTCTAAATCATGGGTGGATAAAGGTGGTAGTGGTATTGGTGATGGTGGTAGTGGTGGTGATGGTGGTGGGGGTGGGGGTGGTGATGGTGGTGGTGGTTTAAAACGAGGTTAATATGTTGACCTGCTACAAAAAGACTCCGGCAGTGTCATCTTTAAACAACAGGTTTCTCAAATTCCCAAGGAAGAGACAACTCTGCACATGAAATGCTGATGCTCTGCATGGATAGGAAAGATCAAAGATGTAGAGGGGACAAGATCAGCATCTTCCCTTAATGGAGTTCTTCTCTGAAGACCTGCTGTCAAGTTCTTCCTACAGTTTCTTCCTACTGGAAAGATGGACGCCGACAACAGCTCCCGCGCGAAGATTCCGGCATTTGAGAGGCAGCGTTTCAGGTGGATTCTCCGCTCGTCACACAGGGAGATTCTGGCATTTGAAAGGTAGCGTTTCAGGCAGATTCTACACTCCTCACACAGGGAAGCTGGACCAAGTGACTGTAAGTTTACGTGTCAGGTATGGATGTTGATCGTAGCAGACTGCCAAACAATAATCTTTTCTGGCAAGATCCCACTCTGTAAGCATGCAGATAAGAGGATGGATCCCGCCATGACTCTGAAGAAGATGGATCCCGCCATGACTCTGAAGAGCATGGATCCCGCCATGACTCTAAGAGCATGGATCCCACAATGACTCTGAAGAGCATGGATCCCGCAATGACTCTGAGGAGGATGGATCCCGCCATGACTCTGAAGAGGATGGATCCCGCCATGACTCTGAGGAGGATGGATCCCGCCATGACTCTGAAGAGGATGGATCCCGCCATGACTCTGAGGAGGATGGATCCCGCCATGACTCTGAAGAGGATGGATCCCGCCATGACTCTGAAGAGGATGGATCTTGCCATGACTCTGAGGGGGATGGATTCCGCCATGACTCAGAAGAGGATGGATCCCGCCATGACTCTGAAGAGGATGGATCTTGCTATGACTCTGAGGAGGATGGATCCCGCCATGACTCTGAAGAGGATGGATCCCGCCATGACTCTGTCCAGTACCACCCTACAGTGTGACAGCGGAAAGGCGAACGTTTCCATGACAGGCAGAGCTGGGTGGACTCTGAAGAGGATGGATCCCGCCATGACTCTGTCCAGTACCACCCTACAGTGTGACAGCGGAAAGGCGAACGTTTCCATGACAGGCAGAGCTGGGTGGACTCTGAAGAGGATGGATCCCGCCATGACTCTGTCCAGTACCACCCTACAGTGTGACAGCGGAAAGGCGAACGTTTCCATGACAGGCAGAGCTGGGTGGACTCTGAGGAGGATGGATCCCGCCATGACTGTCCAGTACCACCCTACAGTGTGACAGCGGAAAGGCGAACGTTTCCATGACAGGCAGAGCTGGGTGGACTCTGAGGAGGATGGATCCCGCCATGACTGTCCAGTACCACCCTACAGTGTGACAGCGGAAAGGCGAACGTTTCCATGACAGGCAGAGCTGGGTGGACTCTGAGGAGGATGGATCCCGCCATGACTGTCCAGTACCACCCTACAGTGTGACAGCGGAAAGGCGAACGTTTCCATGACAGGCAGAGCTGGGTGGACTCTGAGGAGGATGGATCCCGCCATGACTGTCCAGTACCACCCTACAGTGTGACAGCGGAAAGGCGAACGTTTCCATGACAGGCAGAGCTGGGTGGACAACGAGAAGGACTGAACTGATTATCACACCTCTACCTTGTCGCTCATGACGGACTGACAGATTTCTGTCATGGTGCCCTTAAGGCCTAACATGATGCTGCTGCACGGGAAGCTTCTCTTGATGTGTGTGTGTGTGTGTGTGTGTGTGTGTGTGTGTGTGTGTGTGTGTGTGTGTGTGTGTGTGTGTGTGTTGTGTTGGGTTTTCTCGACGTCCATTCGCGTTCGGAGATCATGATTCAACGCTGCATATAATTTAGTGCAAATTTCTTGGAGAAAACCGTACTTACCTGTTGATTTAAAAGGCGTCATGGATTTTGTGAACAGAAGCATGTACGGCTCTTCGATTACATGTGTCTCCTTTTAAGCTGAGGGTTTGGAATGCTCACTGTATATTCTGTTTGTTGCTAATTCCGAGTTACGTTTCGTACACGGATCTTCTTGACAGGAGAGAATCACCTCTTTACGGGGTCGGCCCGATGCGCGGTGACCACGGCCGATGTGCCAACGGTCCTTGGGGCTAGACAAGCCGGAGTGTGTGTGTGTGTGTGTGTGTGTGTGTGTGTGTGTGTGTGTGTGTGTGGTGTGTGTGTTGTGTGGGAGAGAGAGAGAGAGAGAGAGAGAGAGAGAGACTGAGAGAGACAGGAA
>CM065721.1:76491135-76501135 GCA_033310375.1 Conus canariensis
TTCATTCAACATTATATCAATTTAATCTGTACATTGCCGTGAAATTGAGACCAAATACGTACATCTCACAGGGTCAAAACACACCCTGGGATTAAAGTCAGACTGAATCCAGATTTAATATCAGTTTTATCTATTTCATCTTCGTAGTTACTCCATTTTATTTTATTTTTACATATTAACAAATAAATAAAAGGCCGGCTCAGAGCCACAACCACGTATCTGTACACGTAAATCAGTTCAGAGATCCATGTGTTTAGGACCGACGTATTGAACGTGTAAGTGATTCACATTGAAGTAGATAGAAATGTTCTGTGTCCTCATTACGATTCCCTCCCTCCCCCCTCCCCCTGCCCCCCCCCCCCCCCTCCCCTTTCCTCCTACACCACCTGTGATGTGGCCCCTGTGGATGACAAGGTTTTTGCTACACTTTGGCCCGCAGTCTATTCAGTGCCCTACTTGTTTGCGGTCTTCTTTGTCCAGTGGTATTCTGTATCTTCGTGGGTTTTTTTTCTACTTGTCCACGGTCTTCTTTGTCCAGTGGCATTCTGCATCTTCGTGGTTTCTGGTTTAAATAACTTTTATTGAAGAAACAAGTAAACAGAATACCTTCATAATTGTCAGGACAAATGAGCAACAACAAGCCCTAGGCTTACACTGTGCTCAAATATACACTTACAATAATATTGGCGGTTAAATACATTCACAATATACTAGGCATTTCACCTCGTGCTTGGGATTTTTTGAAGGAAACATTGAAAAAGAAAAACGAAAAACGAAAACAAACAAACAAAAAACAGTAGGAGAAAAATAAAATGAATAACATGAAAAATGGGAGGAAGGGAGTGGAAGCAGCAATCACGTCATCAACAAGAATATGTGAACCATTTACAAACATGAGAGAAACTTATACAATAACGTAAAGCAGTTTAGGGTAGAAACCATCTTTTCCATAAGTAATGACATTCTGTATCTTCGTGGTTTTTCTTGTTATTTGTTCGCGGAATTCTTTGTCCAGTGGCATTCTGCATGTTCGTGATTTTCTTTTCTTTTTTTTTTTTTTTTACTTGTTCGCAGTCTCCTTTGCCCATTCTGTATCTTCGTGATTTTTGTCCTCTAAGCGAACGATTCATTCCTGAAAAAAAGAAAGGAAAAAAAAAGTTTTGTGGTATGATCAGGTTACACATGATACAGTCGGCGTCCACGTCCCCTATCTGAACCATTGTACCACCGATGCACCCCGTTCGTTGTAACGCGATTTATGAATGACAGTCATGATCAGCGTGGGAGTCGGCGAAGGAAGACGGCAGGACCTCAAGGCCCATCCATCCCCCACTCCACCACACTCCACACACCCTTCCCCCTCCCCTCCCCTCCCCTCCCTTCCTGTGCCTACATTCTCGACCTGTTGATTGTGCACCCACCCCCTCGACTTTTTTGACCCAACACCCGCGGACTGTCTCCATCTCTCCCCCCTCTCTCTCCCTTTTTCCCCCTCCTTAAGTTTTGGCTCCTCCCCCACTGCTCCCTCAACCCCCCCCCCCACCCTCCTTCCCCTTCGTCGTTCCCCTCCCTTCTCCATCCCCCCCCCCCCCCCTACCTAAGAGGCGATCATTGACAGTAACTTGCCGCGCAGTGGAGGAAGGAAGGGACGACATCCTGCAGTTAGTGTGGCGGCCACACGGGCCCCGATGTCTTGATGTGCTAACAGGCTGGCTCCTTTTGTCAACGTGGCCGATCCCGCCCCCTTTTCCATTATTGCCTCCCCCCCCCCCCCCCCTTCACTCCAGCCCTCCCTACACTCCCCCCCTCCACCCCCCGCCTCCGCGCTCTCTACCACCTCCTTTCTGTGTGTGTGTGTGTGTGTGTGTGTGTGTGTGTGTGTGTGTGTGTGTGTGTGTGTGTGTTTCTCTCTGTGTGTGTGTGTGTGTGTGTGTGTGTGTGTGTGTGTGTGTGTGTGATTCAATTCAATTCAATTCAATTCAATAGTTTAATGCCTTTGAAAACCGTAACAGGTTTTATATGACACAAATAAATAAATAGAGGAAAGAAACGAAACCAAATGACGAAATACAAATATTCATGCTTGTTGTTGTATCCAACTATCATCATGTTATATCAAGTTGTCCTTGTCATACATTTTACCTTATCGACACTTTGAAATAGCAAACACATATTTTGAGATCTCGCTGATAAGTACGTCATTTGATATTAAGATAGATGGCAGCGCATTTTGTATATTGTATATGTCTTTCATGTGTTCTAAAAACTGCCTCCTTATATTGTTATATGTGTGTGTGTGTGTGTGTGTGTGTGTGTGTGTGGTGTGTGTGTGTGTGTGTGGTGTGTGTGTGTGTGTGTGTGTGTGTGTGGTGTGTGTGTATGTGTGTGTGTGTGTGTGTGTGTGTGTGTGTGTGTGTGTTTTCTATGTGTGTGTGTGTGTGTGTGTGTGTGTGTGTGTGTGTGGAGAGAGAGAGAGAGAGAGAGTGTGTGTGTGTGTGTGTGTGGTGTGTGTGTGTGTGTGTGTGTGTGTGTGTGTGTGTGGTGTGTGTGTGTGACTGTGTGTGCGTGCATGCGTGCGTGCGTGCGTGTACGTGCATGCGTGCGCGCGCGCGCGCGCGTGTATGTGTATGTGTGCTCTTGCTGCATGTTTTCCGGGCCGTCTCTCTACTATACGGCCAAGCGATGGATTCATCATCATTGTGGAAGGGGAGGACTATCAGCTAACACGACTCAGTCACTATTTTGGAAGGGGATCCCACGTTATATCCACCACACAGCGCAGACGGTCTCACCATGACGGCCCTCCAGCTGGGTGATAGGGTATGGTAGGGGATTCGCCAGGCGGCATACGCAGTTGTGTGTGTCAACAACAAAAAAGCACACTTTAATCGCGTACAGCTCATAGTTGTATTAACCCGCCACAGAAAAATCTCTCCATGGCGAAGGCCTTTCGACTGAGAGCAGGATTAACATGCGAATGGCCTACATTTGCTCTGGATTACCTTGTCTTCCGTTGTGAAACATGATTACATCATTTAGTTGAGTAAGCAATAGTGGCATTTCTCCCAGCTACGATGGTGCCCGACCAAATGTGTGTGCGACCCAAGTAGGTTCAATCAAAGACAGTACTCCGTAGGCGTACTGTCTTTGGTTCAGTCAACAGTTTTATTAGCCTGTGGGCTCTCACATTCACGCACGCACGAGCCTGCGAACGCGTGTACACCCTTGCGTCTTCTCTCTCTCTCTCTCTCTCTCTCTCTCTTGTCTGTCTGTCTGTCTGTCTGTCTCTCTCTCTCTCTCTCTCTCTCTCTCTCTCACACACACACACACACACACACACGCACACACACACACACACACACCACACACACACACACACACACACACACACACAAACACACGCGCGCGCGCCACACACACACACACACACACACACAGAGACACACACACACTCAAGTCATACTATTTATAGCCCAGCGGAGCACAGAGGCCACACGAGGGCTGCAAGCAAGTTTGAAACAGAGGAACTATAGGGCAATTCAACAGGCCGAGACGAATAATCCGAACAATGCCAAGTGCTGAAGCTGAAACAGTGGTCCAAAGCACAGTATATAGATCTAAGATCTTCCACCACACATTTGAGTCACAGCAAGTGAAAAAAATATTTGATTTCTCGGTTTTACACACACACACACACACACACACACACACACACGCACACACGCAAACACACACACACACACACACACACACACACACACACACACACACACACACACACACACAGAGAGAGAGAGAGAGAGAGAGAGAGAGAGAGAGAGAGAGAGAGAGAGACATAGATGAAGTGAAGAGCGTGAGATTAGGGCAAGGCCACTCTCAGCTGGAGACAATCAACAGACAGGGTCAGCGGAAGCGGAGCCAGATTAGAGAGACCTGCAGTGGGGCAATATTATGT
This sequence comes from Conus canariensis, assembly GCA_033310375.1. NCBI lineage: Eukaryota > Metazoa > Mollusca > Gastropoda > Neogastropoda > Conidae > Conus > Conus canariensis. Next base: position 76,495,091 of record CM065721.1, read on the forward strand.
CTGGGGCATGTCGGTGTTTCACACATGTGGGGCAACATTATGTCTGGGGCATGTCGGTGTTTCACACATGTGGGGCAATATTATGTCTGGGGTATGTCGGTGTTTCACACATGTGGGGCAACATTATGTCTGGGGCATGTCGGTGTTTCACACATGTGGGGCAACGTTGTCTGGGGCATGTCGGTGTTTCACACATGTGGGGCAACATTATGTCTGGGGCATGTCGGTGTTTCACACATGTGGGGCAATATTATGTCTGGGGCATGTCGGTGTTTCACACATGTGGCGAAAATGTTATATGTAGGGGATGTCGGTGTTTCACACATGTGGGGCAATATTATATCTTTGGCATGTCGGTGTTTCACACATGTGGGGCAATATGATATCCAGGACATATCGGTGTTTCACACATGTGGGTTAATATTATATCTAGGACATGTCGGTGTTTCACACATGAGGGGCAATATTATATCGAGGACATGTCGATGTTTCACACATGTGGGGCAACATTGTATCTAGGACATGTCGATGTTTCACACACGTGGGACAATATTATATCTAGGGCATGTCAGTGTTTCACACATGTGGGGCAATATTATATCTAGGGCATGTCAGTGTTTCACACATGTGGGGCAATATTATGTCTGGGGTATGTCGGTGTTTCACACATGTGGGGCAACATTATGTCTGGGGCATGTCGGTGTTTCACACATGTGGAGCAACGTTGTCTGGGGCATGTCGGTGTTTCACACATGTGGGGCAACATTATGTCTGGGGCATGTCGGTGTTTCACACATGTGGGGCAATATTATGTCTGGGGCATGTCGGTGTTTCACACATGTGGCGAAAATGTTATATGTAGGGGATGTCGGTGTTTCACACATGTGGGGCAATATTATATCTTTGGCATGTTGGTGTTTCACACATGTGGGGCAATATTATATCTAGGACATGTCGGTGTTTCACACATGAGGGGCAACATTATATCGAGGACATGTCGATGTTTCACACATGTGGGGACACATTGTATCTAGGACATGTCGATGTTTCACACATGTGGGGCAACATTGTATCTAGGACATGTTGGTGTTTCACACATGTGGGACAATATTATATCTAGGGCATGTCAGTGTTTCACACATGTGGGGCAATACTATATCTAGGGCATGTCGGTGTTTACACATGTGGGCAATACTATATCTGGGACATGTCGGTGTTTCACACCTCTGTCATGCCAACATTCAGTCCTGGCTCTGTCTGCACAGATAGGACATGAAGGATAAACAAACAATTACGAATTTAGCCAAAAGGCAAACTGAACACACACAAAAAAGACAAAATGAAAATAAATAAACAATCGATAAATAAATGAATACACAATAAAAACAAAAATGCATCAATAAATCATCAAATAAATAAAGAAAGAAAGAAATTCTGTCAAAATCTCTATTGTATCTTCAGTTCAAAAATCTGAGTAACACAATTTGTGTTCACATTCATCATTGTACTTCCAGTTCTTACAGAGCAGGGAGTACTTTACAATGGGAACGAAGAAATGCTGTCTGTGTGTCTGTCTGTCCGTCCGTCCGTGGTCAAAATGTGTTCCACTCGCTCCAGACAAAACTGCTGGACCGATCTTGCTGAAAATTTGTAGATATGTTCATTATGGGTCACGAATGATGCCCGATGTTTTATTTTACCAGAATAGCCGTTTCTAACGGCTATAAATGATAATTTTGTGATGTACAGTTTAAGCAATAATGCTTTATACACTTAAGTGTAACGACATGTTGTAAGGTTTCGGTAGCATAGTGGACAGTGTCCCCGCCTGCCACGCCCCAAACACACAGTCCATCAAGTCTGCATCAATTCCGCAGACTGACATGTCCATCATGAACAGGTGATGCTGTGCACGCTGTAACTGTCTTCTGCGCTAATGGCACGTCATCTTGATGTGGTCATGAATCAAGATCAACAGGACTTGCTAAAACCACTCTACAAAGAACAGTGCGAGAAGGCAGAAGGAGAGGAAGACAGAGAGAGAGAGAGAGAGAGAGAGAGAGAGAGAGAGAGAGAGAGAGAGAGAGAGAGAGAGATGGGAGGACAACATCAGTGCACGGACTGGCCTCACACTCAGCAACTGCCTGAGAGCGTCTGAGAACCGGGAGGAGTGGAGGAAGCTGGTTGCAAAGTCTTCTGTGGCGTCCCAACGGGTCTTCAAGACTCCGGGATAGGTGATAGGGTGATGGGTGGTACGTCACGTTCAGACGCGCCGTCAGCACTTCCCCCCACCCCCGTCCCCATCTATCCTCCCGCCCCCTTGAGCCCTAGAGCAGCGGACTATTCTACCGAGAATATAAAGTGCACGTTGTGAGTTTAGACGCTATTGGTAAGCCATACTCAGACCCCGGACTATTCTACCGAGAATATAAAGTGCCCGTTGTGAGTTTAGACGCTATTGGTAAGCCATACTCAGACCCCGGACTATTCTACCGAGAATATAAAGTGCACAATGTGTGCTTATGTCGCTATTGGTATGCCACACACACACACACACACACACACACACACACACCACACACACACACACACACACACACACACACACACACACACCACACACACACACCACACACACACACACACACACACACCACGCACGCACGCACGCACGCACGCACGCACACGCACGCACGCACGCACGCACGCACGCACACACACACACCTTTCGGTAATCACTACTTGACGTACAACATAAAATCAACACATCAGATGGCTGGCTTCTCAACATCCCCTGGAAGTCCAGCCACAAAGCCGATGGTATCAGGGCACCGGCAGACGATCACCTCTTCTTTCAAGTTCACACATCCTGGACTTCCTGGTACGACCGTCCCAACGTCAAGTCTTTGGACTTGTTCAAGAACTGGACGCGCCTGCCTTCGAGAGCCTCTGCTAGATGACGCTCGTCAGCTTTTGACGGCAGCCCATCTAAGAGAACCTCCCTCCACTGAACCCTCGCCCCCCCCCCCCCCCCCCCCCGTCCCCAACACACACTCCCTCTCCCAGTCTACTCGAGCGGTGGAAGAAAGTGTTCTCCGAGTTCGACCTTTTCTGTAGATCGTACCGTGTGCCACTGACACTGAGCAGGGCACGAAAAGTTCTTGATTTTTTTTTTTTTTTTTTGGAATCTTCAAAGGAGACGTACCCTCCGAACAAACTGCATTTTGGTGCTGGAGTCGTCACGTCCGATACATGGCCATACCTGCTCCTGACAGTGCGGAGGAGGGGGTGGGAAGGGGGGATGGGGGGGGGGAGTACTGCACACTGCTGGTCAGGCGGACAGGGTCGCTGGATTCCAGAAATCCACTGTCACCATGAGGATCAGATGCGTCCGAAAAGCGCGAATTTCTCTGCATATCAAATCTCGCGAGTCTGAAATGGGTCTAAAAGCGCGAATTTTAACACTGAAGAAAGCGAACGTTAAGGTGTCTTTTATTTTTTTCCCGACCCTCCGCCATCACACTTTGTATATTGTGTGTGTGTATTTTGACAAGAGAACATCCATTTCCATTAGATTTCCGTCAATCAGCTCAATATTTTCCTACAAAAATGCCCATGTACTAGAGGGGATACACAAAGAAGTCTTTTCACGTCGAAAATTGTACAAAATATGCAGCCAGATGATTCACGTGAAACAGGTGTTTTTTTAATTGAAAAAAAAGCAACAAACAAACAAAAACAAAAACAAAAACAAAAACAAAGCAAGTACCACCAGGCTCCTGCTTTTTGCGCTGAAAGTTCGCACTTTTTTTTTTTCTTCTTTTTCTTCTTCTTCTTTTTTTTTTTTTTTACATCTATTACTCATGCTTCTCGAAGCTTGAAATTGCGTTAGGGTGCTCTTTTTTGCTTTTTTTTCTTCTAAATAATAGCTGTTCGTTCCTTTAGGCATCTCCGCAAGACCCATCCTGGCAAACGACTTACCTACCAACTCGCCATTGAACCGACAGAATTTCCATCACGGGTATCTCGGCGTGAGTTCTGGCTTATCTAAAGCCCCCCCCCCCCCCCCCCTCCCCCTCTCCCGTACAGACCAGCAGAGAACGATATGTGACTCCGGCCGGTCCAAGACTATCCCAGTGGTAGGGTTTAGTGGAGGGTGTCTCTTTGTGAGGAAACTGTGAACGCTTTAGAATGTTTATATGCTTTTTTTTTTTACCATCAACACACCACGGAGCTTTCCGTTTGCTTCTGAAAGAAAAAAAGTACGTGTAGAAAAGGACCACCACGTTTATGCTGAGTAACATCTCGTACCATTCTATGAAACATCACCTATTACCTTTCAATAAAAACAGTCGAAAGAATGGCACTTACCATCACAAGCGCTCAGTACCGGAATGCTGTAAATACCTTTTTTTCTTTTGAAAAGAAACTGCACAAAAAAGAAAGATTGATGAAATCAGTTTATTAGAATTCAGTCTACATTTCCATATACTTATTGACAAACTAGTCCGCTCGTGGAGTGGGTATGGATACGAGTTATGCCTCATTTGATTCTGTTCAGCATGTTAGATGTTTGTTCACCGATAGTCAGAACAAAACAAAACAGACAAAAATAAAAAAGGATCCGATGTCGCATGATATTAACTGCAATTTCCCCACCAAATCATGCATCCTGTAGAATTAACGCAGCTTTGTATTCTGAACAGGACGATTTTGGACCAAAAACAAAAATCCATCTCCTTGAAATTTTCAGCAGAAATACCTCTCTTTCGCGTTCTCGGCCATGCTAGATCCTGGATCCGGTCAGCAAGGCGAAGTCAGCAGTCCGCCGCAGAGACCCTGCCGATCCTCACAGCTTCTCCTGGACCTCAACCGGACTGGGCCACGTCTGGCGTCTCAAGGCTTCAAAGAAGGGGCAGGACTGTGAGATGTGGGTTTGAGTTAGGGAGCCTGTGCCACAAGGGCACTGGTCAGTATGAGAGAGTTCGAGACGTGAGAGATGGCAGAGAAGCTGGCAGTGTCCTGTTCGCAGCCTGAAGATGGTAACTTGAGCTGCTCTGTCGAGTTGGTGGATGCTGTCCTCTTCAGTCCCAATGTCCAGGCGTTGGCGCCACGCTCTTCTGAAGTTGTTCCTCAGGATGGTTTTTGCAGCAGAAACAACAAAAATAATCCAGACCTGCAGAGGCTGTCCCTAACGCATCAAAATGGTCAGTTTGTAAGTTCTGTTTTCCATGTTCAACAGGATATTTACACATGCGGCTAGAGCTGTGAAACCGATATCAAACCGTCAGTAATGACAGGTTACAGTTCAGTGTTACTCACAAAGCGAACAACCTGCCGGTGGAAAAGTGGTTTTACGGACATCTAGACTGGGGAGCGAGGGAATATCCTGACAGCGGTTTTACTTTTGCGGCATGGTGCGGATTTTACTGGATCCTATGCGGAGATCTGGGTGCTAGTCTTTTGGATCACACACACACACACACACACACACACACACACACACAACACACACACCCCCACACACGGCGCGCATTTACCGTACGTAAACTAACCGATAGCAACACGGGAGTTGTACCCGGCAGCATTCCAACGGAAAATCAACTTTGACATGAATCAAACATATACGGCGGGAAGAGGCGGAGTGGGGGAGTGGGAATGGGGAGGGAGGGGGGAGAGAAGGGAAAAAGATTGGGTACGCTGTACACATCGTGGCGCGCTGTACCCGAGGGAGCAGCCCAATGCTCACACAGTGCAATCAGATGCAGCCCAATGCTCACACAGTGCAATATGATGCAGCCCAGTGCTCACACAGTGCAATGTATGCAGCCCAATGCTCACACAGTGCAATCTGATGCAGCCCAATGCTCACACAGTGCAATCTGATGCAGCCCAGTGCTCACACAGTGGAATCTGATGCAGACAATGCTCACACAGTGCAATATGATGCAGCCCAATGCTCACACAGTGCAATGTATGCAGCCCAATGCTCACACAGTGCAATCTGATGCAGCCCAATGCTGACACAGTGGAATCTGATGCAGC
>CM065721.1:76506135-76531135 GCA_033310375.1 Conus canariensis
GTCAGCATGACACCCCACACCCACCCCCACTCATTTCCCTCCCTCCCCCCCCCCCCCAACACACACACACACCGTGAAAAAGACATAACAGAAGCAAAGGGGCCGCTCCTTGTTTTGTCTTCACTGTCGCGTCAACACGAGTATTGTGGCGAGCGAGCGCCGGCCTAAACCTTCCGTTATGTAAACCGGGTGGAGCGTGCGTTTGTCGGTGTGTCCCAACATGCACGCATGAGCACAGAGATACAGGAATCATGTTGCATCCTGTTTTGTCTGTGTTCTGGCTTTGTGTGTGTGTGTGTGTGTGTGTGTGTGTGTGTGTGTGTGTGTGTGTGTGTGTGTGTGTGTGTGTGTGTGTGTCGTTCGTGAGTGCGTGCGTGCGTGTGTGCGTGTGTGTGCGTGTGTGTTTCTTTTCTTTTTAGCAAGGTTTCAGTCTGTTCAAGCCTCCTTTCTTCAAAGGGTCAACACAACAGTTTTCTATTCCTTTCTCCAAGCAAAACTATTCTGATTTTTGTTACAGGCTCTGCCTAAAAGTATCACACAGAAAACTTTTTTTTTTTTTTTTTAAAAGGAAAAATGAACACACACCCATGCCAACTCTGATCTGATCATTCAGAATACCCCTTTGCTCTTAATGTGAAAACTAAATCCTTCTAAATCCCCACGTCATCACAAGTGGTAGTAATCCTCTCTTTATTGTTTTTTCCAATAATTTTATCTTCATAATTATCATTATTATCATTATTATTGCTACCATAATCAACATTATCATCATCATTAATATTTTAACTCGGATTGTCTCCTTCCCAACGGCCTCGTTTTCATTCAACGCCCATCTTGCGCCGAACTTGAGATAGAAGACAAGTGATTGCTCGTTCTTCGTTTTCATTGTCCTAAATGTTGTTTATCTTGCCTGAAGAAGACCTAAGAGGTCGTAACGCGTCGTGTTTTGTCTTGTTATTTGTTTGTCCCTGTTAACTGGCGGATTTACTTCAGATTCCTTAAAAAAAAATAAATTCTTCAAAAAATTTTCCTTTTCATCGCTTCCATATGTCCTGAGCAGTTTACTATTATGGATTTTCGCCCCTTTTCTTCGTTAACACTTATCGTCAAACTTGAGACTCCCTTTCTTATTGTACGGCTGGTATTTTGGCACAAATGCTGTATGCCAGATGTAGGAACAACTATGTTTTTGACAAAGCACGCATCGCACTTGTCCCGGCAGCAGGAAGGGGGCCGGAATAGCTCAGTTGGTAGAGCATCGGACTCGTAATCTTGGGGTTGCGGGTTCGAATCTCCGCCGGGCCGTTTCAGTACAGGGGGATTTTTCCCTCGGAGTTAACATTGGTTCTGACTCCATTCCCCACACAGTCCTTCGAATGAGACTATAAACTGAGGTTCCGTGTGTGAACTCACGCACATCTTGCACACACGTAAAATCCCATCACCAACTTTCGGAAGAGAAGGCCAGTTTGGCCGTTGGTATGGATGACACGTTACACATAGCATGCACCTTCCCCTAAGTTGGAGTATGGCTGCCTTAATGGCGGGATAAAAAATGGTCATACACACAAAAGTGTCAGAATAATCAACATGATGATTGTGGACACTAAAAGAAAGAAGAAGAAGAAGAAGAAGGTTGACAACATTTATCAAATAATCAGCAGTAACAGGACACTTCTTTTCTGTGATGTGTCATCAAGCCATTCACGACTTCGTAATGTGTCTATTGGACTGTAAGGTTCGGAAGTGTGGCATATGAATTACAAGACCGAGAGCTTCCTCGCAACACGCCTCTGGAGCCAGGAGGTAGGAGCTACTGCGGGCAAAATACCACAACAGCGTATCGCAGCTACCCATTGACGCCAACCAGCTCTCTGATTCATGTGACATAAATGATGATAGGGCTATTTCCATGAAGATTCAGTCACTAGCGACAAGCAGAGTGAGGGGCATTGCCTGAGCTGATGTTCGGGATCCACGGGATGATGTTCCTATTTTCAGGATGCTCTTCCTGAGTAAACTTTACGACTGCATTTCGCGAAAGTTATTTTGGACAGAGGTGTGTGCGTGTTGTGTGTATGTGTGTGTGTGTGTGTGTGTGTGTGTGTGTGTGTGTGTGTGTGTGGTGTGTGCGTGCGTGCGTGCGTGCGTGCGTGCGTGCGTGCATGTGTGTGTGTGTATGTGTGTGTGGTGTGTATGTGTGTGTGGTGTGTGTGTGTGTGTGTGTGTGTGTGTGTGTGTGTGTGTGTGTGTGTGTGTGTGTGTGCGTGGGTATGTGTGTGTGCGTACATGCGTGCATGCGTGCGTGTGTGCGTGCGTGCGTGTGTGTGTGTGTGTGTTTTTGTGTGTGTGTGTGTGTGTGTGTTGTGTCGTGCGTGTGTGTGTGTGTGGTGTGTGTGTGTGTGTGGGTGAGAGAGAGAGAGAGAGAGAGAGAGAGAGAGAGAGAGAGAGAGAGAGAGAGAGAGAGAGAGGTACATGAGCTATACAAAGTATGATACAAAATAGATCACGTTACACACTGCATGCACCTTCTCCGAAGTTGGAGTATGGCTGCTTTAATGGCGGGATTAAAAAAGGTCAGACACACAAATTTCACTCCCTTTGTTGGGTAGATGGGATGAATCCTTGCCTGCCTATACAGGGAGCGTCCGCAGAGTATAAGCCTGCGTACGCGGAAAAAGAAGAAATATATACATTGATTTAAAGAGAACAATAGCTCTCTAGATAAGGTAAAACAAATCACTTCTGATGTCACCATGTCTCATCTGTCAAGTTATGTACAGATTTATTTCTTTGTTTGTTTGTTTGTTGTTGTTGTTTTAATATGAATACGATTTGTTTGTTTTTAATATGAATATGATTTGTTTTTGATATGAATATGATTTGTTTTTAATATGAATATGATTTGTTTTTGATATGAATATGATTTGTTTGTTTTTTATATGAATACGATCATCTGTCAAAATTATGTACAGATTTGTTTGTTTGTTTTGATATGAATATGATTTGTTTCTTTTTATATGAATATGACGACATGGGTTCATAATGACGTGTCACAGTAATAAAAGTGTGTGTGTATGTGTGTGTGTGTGTGTGTGTGTGTGTGTGTGTGTGTGAGAGAGAGAGAGAGAGAGAGAGAGAGAGAGAGAGAGAAGACAGACAGACAGACAGACAGACAGAGAGACAGACAGACAGACAGACAGAGAGTTTACGGGACGGGGAGTATTGAGCAGGGGAGCAGCAGGCAGGGGAAAACTGACATCAAGCGGGGAGGAATACCAAACAAGCGCCTGTTGGGGCAATGACACATAGTTAAACGTGTCTGGAAGACTGGCAGGATATAGTGCTACCGACGGCTGGTGATACTGAATGCTAGCCCTAATGTAACATAGCGATCGATATCAAATATTAGGCTGGGGGAAAACAATGTGGTATTAACACGTAACGCTATTGAGACCTAGCGTTTTTCTCACGCACATCCGGCGATAAAACTGAAAACGGTAATGCGGCAATCAACACGTAGCACAACTGCGCACTATCGGAAAAGTACCCAGCCTGGAAATACGACAGAAAAAAGGGACACAGAGAGAGAGAGAGAGAGACAGAGAGAGAGAGAGAGAGAGAGAGAGAGAGAGAGAGAGAGAGACAGAGAGAGACAGAGAGAGACAGAGAGAGACAGAGAGACAGAGAGAGAGAGAGACAGAGAGAGAGAGAGACAGAGAGAGAGAGAGAGAGAGAAAAGAAAAGGAAAAAAAAAAAACTCACGGCAGAAGAAGAGCTCAGACACTTTATGTACAGGCCATCTCACTCCCCTCCCCTCCCCTCCCCTCGAGGCTTGTGACGTGGCACATGTGAAACCGGAAAGGCACTCGGGTAAGCATGGAGGACTTCCGCGGGTCGGACCACAGATAGTACTTCCGAACGGCGTGCTACCTTTGGTCGGACAGATCCTGTGTCCGCTCTTTGACCCGGATTCGCACCAAAATTGAACTGACGGGGTCGTCCCCGGGTCATATTCCGCCTATGCACTGAATTTCGGCAAAAACCGGTCTGCAATTGTTACGTAATCCAGCTGAACAGATTCTAGATCCACGCCTGGATTTGGATCCGGAAAAAAATGGGCTTGTTCTTGGGATGTTTTCCATCTTTCTGCCTCCTCTCGTCGAAATCAGTTCCTAATTCTTTGTTTTTGTTTCCATAATCTCGCTGACAGATCGACAAAACCAACAAACAGACGCGGATGAAAACATTCTCTCCTTGACAAACATCAAAGAAACGAGAACGTAATGTGCGAACGTTTGCCACGTCGTGCTGTCGCAAATACCTCTGTACGTTTGAATTTTAATCTGAATACAGACCAGTGTCTTTTAACTGGGCAGCTAAGATTCTCGCGAATGATAAAGCGAATTCTGGGCAACAAAGAATTTAGCGCGTTTCGTTTTCTTGCGATACTTGATACTACGTAACGACTTCATACAGACATTATCAGAAGATTTTGTAACTCAAGACAGCTAGTTCTTGAAGGTGTATGACAAATATTTTTTGGAAAATTAACAGTTCGGTCTGTTTGTTGTGACCATAGCATTTCTAGCAAATGCAGTGTGACAACCGCTGGCAACACACACACACACACACACACACACACACACACACACACACACACACACAAATATGTGCAAAATCAGTATCACTAGCACCTTGACAAAACTCATACCCATATTCAAATAACAGAGTCGTATCTTCATTGCACGATTTTCTCTATCTGCATCACATACTGAATGGCACAACATATAACTAGATAAACCGTAGAAGTCACTCTGAAGTCGTTCATTGGTGAAACCCTATATATGCCAACAGTGAATGATTTTACGTCATACACAACTCACATTGGATACCGCGTAGTCTTACCATGCTCATGGTTAAAGGGAGATCATTCGCTTATCTGCACATAACATACGCTTACAGCACAGACGTGCAAACTTGATATACAACGGGTTTAGATAGCTCCCATAACTTAAAGAAAAAAATCAAATCTGTCATTCTTTTCATATCCAGCAACAGAATTTCACACACACACGTATGCACGCACGCACCCGCGCACGCACACACACACACACACACACACACACACACACACACACACACACACACACACACACACTCAAACACACACACACACACACACACACACACACACACACACACACATACACACACACTCAAACACACACACACATACACGCCGCGCGCGCGCACACACACACACACACACACACACACACACACACACACACACTCACACACACACACACACACACACACACACACTCAACACACACACACACACACACACACACACACACACACACACACACACACACTGTTCTGCCAAAGCTTACAGTGATTCCCTTGAAACTTTCAGGCTGTCGACACGTCAGTGTCAGTGTCCTCATAACCCCCACCGACCCCACAAGGTCCTACCAGCCTTGGACCTGTTGGCTGGCGACATGGTTTTGACTGACTTGGACAAAATGTTACTGTCGCGCGCTTTGCTTGTTTCTGTCTCATCTTCCGAGCCCTCACGGCCCGGATTCATACTACCCGCCACTCATTACATCTCCACAGTGCGCGCAGCCACACCCCAACCCGTCCTGATGCAGCCCCAACACCAGCAATCCACAGGGAGCCTGCGACATCAGGTTTCCATGAAGCAGCTCTGTACGGCGCTGCTGCCGAGTCATATCCATGCCGTGTTCAGTTGTGCTCGCTCTCATCTAGCCTAAGATCAGGGGACACCACTTATTAAGAAGCCCACTGCTGACGACAGTCATCATCTAGTCGTGGAGCCCGTGTGAATAAGCGAGTGTTCCCCCTTCCGGACGGCGCCACCACGTCCATCCAACGACAGTTGCATGAACGTTTGCCGACTTTGATACACGTTAAATCACGGGCATGAAAGTGGGGGTGGGTAAGGTGGGGGTGGGGGTGGGGGTGGGGGGGTGGGGGGTCGGAACTGAGATCACTATGGGAGCTGAACATCCAGATTGACAGAAACTGAGATCACTACTGGAGCTGAACATCCAGGTTGACAGAAACTGAGACCCCGTTATGATGATCAGCGGTGACGCTACGGAGTTCCGGTCTGCTCGGAGACGACGTGACAAGGCTGTGACGCCACTCTGCCTTTCATAGTCACGTCCACGAGACAACCAGGCCCGGGAGATACAGAACATGGATGGACACGGAGGACACCCGGTCATGGTGTTCCGTTCTTCCCCCTCAGTTTGAGTCCACTCACTTGGACTGATGATGGTCAGCAGGCCTTATCACCTGATGATGGTCAGCAGGCCTTATCACCTGATGATGGTCAGCAGGCCTTATCACCTGATGATGGTCAACAGGCCTTATCACCTGATGATGGTCAGCAGGCCTTATCACCTGATGATGGTCAACAGGCCTTATCACCTGATGATGGTCAGCAGACCTTACCACCTGATGATGTCAGCAGGCCTTATCACCTGATGATGGTCAGCAGGCCTTACCACCTGATGATGGTCAGCAGACCCTATCACCTGATGATGGTCAGCAGGCCTTACCACCTGATGATGTCAGCAGGCCTTATCACCTGATGATGGTCAGCAGGCCTTATCACCTGATGATGGTCAGCAGACCCTATCACCTGATGATGGTCAGCAGACCCTATCACCTGATGATGGTCAGCAGACCTTATCACCTGATGATGGTCAGCAGGCCTTATCACCTGATGATGGTCAACAGGCCTTATCACCTGGGCCACTCTCCTACCTGACTGGATAAAGGTCATGACATGCATGGTGGACATATTTCTGCATGTTTTAAGAGACAGTGTGACTCTCTCTCTCTCTCTCTCTCTCTCTCTCTCTCTCTCTCTCTCTCTCTCTCTCTCTCTATGTCTGTCTGTCTGTCTGTCTTTCTGTCTCTGTCTCTGTCTGTCTCTGTCTGTCTGTCTGTCTGTCTGTCTGTCTGTCTCTCTCTCTCTCTCTCTCTCTCTCTCTCTCTCTCTCTCTCTCTCTCTCTCTCTCTGTGGACGATCTTAAAACCCCCCTGTGTGAGTAGTGGCTAAGGCCTGCAGATTTGACGGATAGTTAATTAAATCCAGTCATTGTGATCCAAGATTACGGCTGCGGCTCTCTCTCTCTCTCTCTCTCTCTCTCTCTCTCTCTCTCTCTCTCTCTCACCTGTATATTAATATTTACACACACACACACACACACACACACACACACACACACACACACACACACACACACACACACACACACATCACACACACATGTGATGTGTGTGTGTGTGTGTGTGTGTGTGTGTGTGTGTGTGTGTGTGTGTGTGTGTGTGTGTGTGTGTAAATATCAATATACAGGTTATTGCGATCCGACCTCAGCTGGGACTGAAAGTCAGTCATTTTGAATCTAGGCACAGGGACTGACAGGTCGCAGCGACCACAGTGCAAGGCCATCGTTACCCAGTTATGGTAGTTCTGACCTTTCACTTCGTCATGGTCCTTCACGTCCATGGCTTTCCGGTGTTGACACATGTCACCGTGGCCTTGGATGCCGATCGCAGCCACAAAGAAATCAATTGCTCATGGATTCTGTGAACTGCAGGACCTGTTGGCCTTGAGGGCGGTTGACACTGTCCATTCGTTTATCTACAAACACAGACGTTAAGATATAGGCTAGCCTTACTGATGCGAACATCACAAAATCAATTTATCTCCGTGCCTCCATACCCGCCCCCCCCACCTCCCCAACACACACACACACACACACACACACACACACACACACACACACACACACACACACAGAATTTCAAAACGAACTGAAACGTTTGATCCAGCGGCTATGCAGCATCAAGGTCAAAAGTCAAAGGTTAAGGTTAAAGTCCCAAAGCCTGATGACAGAAAGGGCAGTGAAATCATGTCAGAGGTTCATCCACTGTGTCCAGGGCACGGCCTTGTTGTGGAAGGCGGAGCCCATTCCTCTCGTGCCGCCTTACCTTACCACGACCTGAATCAGATACCCGTTTACTGCTGGGTGGACAGACATGGCTTACTGCTGGATGGACAGACATGGCTTACTGCTGGGTGGACAGACATGGCTTACTGCTGGGTGGACAGACATGGCTTACTGCTGGGTGGACAGACATGGCATACTGCTGGGTGGACAGACATGGCTTCATAGCCATGAAAATCAGTTTCACAGTGAAGTGACTGCAGACGGAAATTGAAATAAATTTCAAAAAAGAAATTTAAAGTAAATCCGCCAGTTAACACGGACAAACAAGTTACAAGACAAGATACGACGCGTTTCGACCTCTTAGGCCTTCTTCGGACAAGATAACCAATAGTCAGGACAACGAAAACGAAGAACGAGCAGTCACTCTGAAATTCAGACCGACGAGTGGCTCGGAGCCAACACTGTCAGCTCCTCGGGAAAGTGACCAAACCACGTGACTTCGGGCCCCTCTTCCTTCCTCGAGGCAACAACAACAGAAAGAACAACAGTACTGACCAGCCTTTCTACATCACTTTGACAATTTTGAGTAATTATATGAAACTAAACATAGACAAGTATGATCGCTAATGACGACGACAATGGTTTTTTTTCCGTTAACACATTCAGTTTTTCCACAAAAAAATCATTAATATACTTTGAACAGCACTGACATCATTGAATTAGGCGATGTAATGTAATGTAATGTAATGCATAAGGATACTTATAGGGCGTTTTACCTCGCAAGAGCCCAAAGCGCATATTACAGAAAAACAAGATAAAATGCTAATTCTAATTCAAAGCACGCGGCGCGCGCGCGCGCGCGCACACACACACACACACACACACACACACACACACACACACACACACACACACACATACACACACACACGGCCGCGCACGCGCGCGCACACCACACACACACACACACACACACACACACACACACACACACACACACACACACCCCCGAAAAACTCACACACGCAGATGTGTGTGTGTTGTGTGTGTGTGTGTGTGTGTGTGTGTGTGTGTGTGTGTGTGTGTGTGTGTGTGTGTGTGTGTGAGAGAGAGAGAGAGAGAGAGAGAGAGAGAGAGAGAGAGAGAGAGAGAGAGAGAGAGAGCTTGTGTCAAGTCAAAGTCAAAGCCAAAATCCTTTATCATCTCACAAACGAAAAATTCAGAGCAGGTGCAACAGCTAAAATACTCGCAACAGGGGATAGATTCTCTAAATTTTCTAAAAACCAAATGACCTTGCACTACACCCACCTCATCCAGCCCGCATGCATATATCTCAGGACCTCTGATAACATTATGACGTTAGCATTGTATGTTTGAAAGAATTCTGAACATTAGAGATTAAACAATACAACTGAGAGAGTTACACTAAACATATAGTAAACATGCAAGATACGTAAGACCAACAGATTTAAGATCCTAAAAGTGACCGCACAGAGCAGGAATAAAAACATGTCATTTTTATTAAACATACTGTTAATTTAAAAAAAAAGAAAAAAAAGAAAAGAAAAACAAGAAAAAAAGGAAAAGAAAAAACATAGGTCGAAGGAAATTGGTAATCAAATGGAAGACATTTTACGTGTTTATCACATATGGCGATTCATATTTTACACACACACACACACACACACACACACACACACACACACACACACACACACACATACGCGCGCGCGCGCACACACACACACACACACACACACACACACACACAGTGATTGCATGCGTAAGGTGTATGTTTGACCTTTACGAAATACGGCAACCCATAACTGAAAAAAACACCTTCCATCCAAGTCGATTCGGGATAAAAACAAACAAACAAACAAACACAGAAACAAACTCCTAAACAAAGAAAACGAACTGATCAGGAAAAAAAAAAAACACAAACGAAAACAAAAACACCCTTCGGACAAGGCGATTTGGGATAACAACAAACAAACAAAACAAACACAGAAACAAACAAATACATGAATAAAGCGGATTGACAGAAAACCAACCAAACAAACAAAAATCATTGGGACAAGGCGATTCGGACGGTGACAGACCATCTGACCGGAAGTTACTCCGGACAAGCAAGCAGAAGGCGAATTGTGGCGACTGGCTTCTATTCATTCACTTCATCTCCAACCCGCTGAGCCAGCGCGCACTCCCGGTCGTTGCGCCAGGACCGGAAACCCTGCTCCAGTTCACACGCCTTGGAAGCGGAAGTCAGAAGAAAGGTGAGGAGGGGTGAGACGGAGGTGGGTGAAAGAAAGAGGAATGGGGGTGGGGGGGATACTGTAGGAAGGAGACGGGTGGTGGGGAGCAGCGAAACTGAATGAGGAAGGGGCAGGGACGGCGGTATAGTTCCCGACCGTTACTCTATACCCCCTTCTACCCCCCCCCCTCTCTCTCTCTCTCTCTCTATCCTTTCGCTAACCCGTGTCCCCCCACCCCCCGACCACTGAAGGGGGCAAAGGGAGGCTACCCCTTTTGTCAAACAGCCACGGAACACGTGACACTCTTCAAGCAAACATGCCCTGCGTTCAGGAATCTGTGTCACAACACTGGCTTCAAAGTCCACAATCCGGTTTCTTTTGGTGTGTGTTTTTTGTTTTGTTTTTTGTTTTTGTTTTTTGTTTCCTCCGCTATCTGTTTTAGCTGCAAGAGGAATGTTTCGTTAACGTTTAGTTTAAAACAAATTCGTCAACAGATTATCAGTTAACGTACAAGCTTGGTTTGCAAACTAAAATCTATTTTGAGGCCATGTTCTTTCGAATCCCTCTTTCACTACTTTTTTTTCACTACTTTAAAAAAAAAATTAACAAGGAACTCACTTAATCTGTCTACAACACAAACTGTCTCTCCCCACCCCTCTCTCTCTCTCTCTCGCTCTGTGTGTGTGTGTGTGTGTGTGTGTGCGCGCGCACAATGTTTCCCAAAGCAGTATCGACGAAGACAGAGAATCAGTCAGCGGGGAGGACAGACTCCCTCGCCTTCCCTCCTCGAACTGAACAGCCCCCTCCCCCCCTTCCCCTCCCCTCTCCTAAATACCCCTCTCCCTCCCCCCCCCTCTCTCTCTCTCTACATACAGTGCAAAACCTGAGAGGTGTTACAATGTACAAATCTTGCGCAGCAACTTCTAATGGACGGGTTCCGCGCAAAAATCTAACGGCACAAGCGACTGTATAGCTTCCACACCCACACAAGCACGACTACGCACACAAACACCAACTCACACACACACACACCACACACCACACACACACACACACACACCACACACACACACACACACACACACACACACACACACACACACACACACACACACACACACACACACACACACACACACACACACACACACACACACACACACACACACACACACACACACACACACTCACACACACCCCACCACACACACACACACACACACACACACAACACCACACACACACACACTCACACACACACACACACACACACACACACACACACACACACACACACACACACACACACACCACACACACACACACACACACACACACACAACACACACACACACACACACACACCACTAACACAACACAACACACCCACGACTACCACCACCATGAGCAAAAACGCGCTGACATTGATTAAAAAAAAAAAAAAGACACAAAACAAAGCCGTTTCTGTGAGACCTTCTACAAAACAAAACAAAAAAAGTTATAACAATGCAGAACAACACAGCACAAGAAATTACAACACATTACAAAACAATACGAAACTGAAGCTAAAAACAAACAAGACAAACAAACAAAAGTTCTACACAAATGCGCCAGATTTTCACGATTTCAGCAGTACCTTCGACACCGTTTTCAACATTCACTGACAATGAACCAAAGGAACCAAACGATCGGGGTACAAGAAGCTAAACGAAGACAAGAAACTAACCTGCAAGCACTACACAGAGCAACAACCACAACTAAAATCCCGGTGCCCGGTTGGCAGTCAGACCGACATTTGTTCCGGAGATATTAGTCCGGGGTTCGATTCTCATTCGTCAGTGTGGGGCAGGATTTTCTCTT
This sequence comes from Conus canariensis, assembly GCA_033310375.1. NCBI lineage: Eukaryota > Metazoa > Mollusca > Gastropoda > Neogastropoda > Conidae > Conus > Conus canariensis. Next base: position 76,518,248 of record CM065721.1, read on the forward strand.
TGGAGTTACGATACGTCCACACTCCTACGCCTGTCTTGTCCATCGGATCATACGATGAATCCAGTTTTCGTGCGTACACGCATGTTTGGAAATTTGTGGGAAAAAAATAGTGCACGCACATTAAATCCCGCGCACCAGCGTGTGGCCGTGGCATGGATGAAATGTAAATAAAACACATGCATTCTGGTGTTGGGTGCAGACATCATCTCCGAAGACTTAATGCGGCTACCCTAATGGTGGGATTGAAAACAATCGCGTATGCGAAAATCTCATCAATGGGCCAGAGTCCCAGTCGACTCACATACAGGCACGCGCGCGCGCGCGCGCGCCACACACACACACACACACACACACACACACACACACACACACACACACACACACTCATACACACACATACACGCACGCACGCACGCATGCACACACACACACACACACACACACACACACACACACACACACACACACACACACACGTCTGCATAAAGCAAGCAAGCGCGCTCGTGCTTGGCACATTGGTGCGTATTTTGCTCAAACTAGTATTGCTACTAGAAATCGTTGTTATGAATGAATATGCATTACAGGCATTGGATATAATAGCACACACACACAGTCGCTTACACTTGCATGCACTCCCCACTCTCTCCACGGGATACCCCCCCCCTCCCCCAACAGAAAAAGAGAGAGAGAGAGAGAGAGAGAGAGAGAGAGAGAGAGAGAGAGAGAGAGAGAGAGCAACTGAATGCATACTCATACACTCACAATTCGCTAAACTGAGTCGGTTCTTTTTAGAATCCCCCGATTTTTTTTTTCCCTCTCCCTCTTTCGCTTCTTCAAAAAGCGACCCTTGACAAAGATAACTGTCAAATACATATTATAGTTCAAACTTTGGCGGCAATTTGCATAATGCCTCTCAGGCCTTCCTGTGATATTTGCCCTATTTTGATTTTTACGGATCAAACGACTAAACCTAATAGTGTTGAATACCGCAACACATACAATGTCAAAACCCATCGGCAGGATGGTGGGGGATATTTCAACAAAAGGAGACGGTTAGTCGAGGGAATTTGATCGTTGGAAAGAAAACAGGTAGTGCGCCGGCTATGGTAAGCAGCGTGCGCGCACGTCATCACTATATGTGCTAGTGCATACTGCGTGCGCGTCAACATTGTAAGTGCTAGTGCGTACTGAGCGCGCGTCATCATTGTATGTGCTAGTGCATACTACGCCCGCATCATCATTGTATGTGCTAGTGCATACAGCGAGCGTGTCATCTTTGTATGTGCTAGCGCATACTACACGCGCGTCATCATTGTATGTGCTAGTGCGTACTGCGCGCGCGTCATCATTGTAGGCCTATGTGCTAGTGCATACAGCGCGCGCGCGTGTCATCATTGTATGCACTAGTGCATACTGTGCGCGCGTCATCATTTTTGTACTAGTGTACACTATGTGGGCGTCATCACTGTATGTGCTAGTGCATACTGAGCGCGCGTCATCATTGTTTGTGCTAGTGTACACTACGCGGGCGTCATCACTGTATGTGCTAGTGCATACTGTGCGCGCGTCATCATTGTTTGTGCTAGTGTACACTAGCTGCGCGTCATCATTGTATGTACTAGTGCATACTGCGCGCGCGTCATCATTGTCTGTGCTGGACTGCGCGCACGACATCACTGTAAGTGCACGCGCGTTTGGAACACAAACCCAGACGAGAAAACAGCAGCGAAGAAGAGGGAAATGTAACGACAAGAACTGAAATTCTTCGTCACTCTTTCTTTCTTTCTCTCTGCCTACGCAGGCTGATACTCCTGCGGACACTGCCTGTATAGACAGGCAGTGGAGTTTTGTGTGTATGACCGTTTTTTATCCCGCCGTTAAGGCAGCCATACTCCATCTTCGGAGAAAAATTCTTAGTAATCATCATCATGATAACAACGTACAAACACTTTTGTAAGTTTAATTCACAGATATCAAAGAGTGTACGGATTCTCTGGTACAGCTCTGGAGTGGTATAAATCCTATTAGATTGAACACAATCTGGTAACGATCAGAAATCATGGTCAGCAATCCTCCATTTTGGATTCTCTCCCCTATCAAATCCGTCAAGCCCCTAGCTTCTCACGAGTCTTTCAAAAGAGCATTGAAAACATATCTTTCCCAGCTTTACAATGATTCGAGCTTTGTCCATCCACCTGGAGCTCTTTTCGTTTTTGTTTGCATGTTTGTTTGTATGTCTTTTAATCATGATATATGCTTGAGCTGTGACTGCTGAAGAGAGCAACGTGGCTGACTGTTGACTGAATATTATGGAGTTTTGGTGAAAAGTACTTGTTAGAATATGAAGTGCGAATGTTTATTTGGAGTATTTTTCATACTCTCTTATTTTGTGCATATTTTATCGTGAAATATTTGATTTTATTGATAAACAATACACATTTTTACTGTACTACTTTATGCAAAGCACAAAGAGCCCCATTTACTATTGGAGATGTTACGTTATATAAGCATTCATTAGCGCGCCGCGCGCGCGCGCGTGTGTGTGTGTGTGTGTGTGAAATCTTACTTATAGTTCATGTTGTCTAACTTGGCATGTACTATCTTTCTGTCTGTCCGTCTATCTGTCTATTTATATCTTTACCTACAAACATTTACACCTTTTCTTTTCAAAAGTTTAGTGTCTTTAATCCAGCAACATGAACATTAAGAGGAAAAGAATGACCGAGGAAACAAAGAGGCAAGACAAACGAGAGAGAGAGAGAGAGAGAGAGAGAGAGAGAGAGAGGAGAGAGAGGAGAGAGAGAGAGAGAGAGAGGTGGGGAGGGAGGGAGGGAGAAGAGAGAGAGAGAAGAGAGAGAGAGAGAAGAGTGGGGGAGAGAGAGAGAGAGAGAGAGAGAGAGAGAGAGAGTGGCGGAGGGAGGGAGAAAGAGAGGGATGTAGGGAGGTGGCGAAGGAGGAGGAAACACAGGGTGGGGGGGGGGGGGGGGGGGAGGGGAGAAGAGGATTGGAGAGCAGATCAACTTTTTAAGACAGAGAACTATTTCGTAGCGATGAAGTTCCAAATTATAAAGCATGTTCTGCCTGTCTGTCTGTTGCTGCACATACACACCCACAGTTTCCGTCTGATCTTGGCGAAATTTGGCTCGCTGACTCAAAAGCATGCTGAATAGATCTGAGCTAATCACTATGGTGCTAAATTTAGAAAGAGAGGGTGTTAGTTACCGCCAATGACATTGACAAACAAAGCACATGACAAGACACGATGCATTTCAACCTCTTGGGTCTTCTTCAGGTGAAAAAATAAAGCACATTTAACATTTAAGACAGTACAAACAAAGAACGAAAATGACTCATCTGTTGTTGTCCATGTGGTGGGGAGAATAGCCGCTAGGCGGAAATGACAAGGGGGATTATGGGAGAGGAAAAGGAGGGGGGGTTTTCGTGGGGGGAGGGGGGGGGATGTGTGATACGATAGGGTTGTGTGTCTAGTTTAGTGGGGTGGTGTGATATCTTTGTGACGGTTGTGGTAATGGTGGATTGATAATAATGGTAAGGGGGGGGGGGGAGGCAAACTGGAAAAAAAAATATATATATAGAAGGGGTAAATAAGTACATGAACAGAAGAAACTGTTAAAAAAAAAAAAGAAAAAAAAAAGAAGAAAGTTTAGGTGAATAAAATCAATGATTTCGCTGGGTGATGAAAGAGGTGGTGGTAGTTATGCGTGGGTAGTTGTGAAAGGTGTGTGGGTAATGTTAATGAGGGAGGGAAGGGGATGGAAGATAAATGGGTGATAAGGTATGATTGGGAGGGGGGGGAGGGGGGGTTCAGGAAAAAAAAGGAGGAGGGTAATGTTGTGTGTGTGGTGGGGGGGGGGGGGGGGGGAGGGAAGGGGGGCAAGAGAAGGAGAGCTCATATCTCTTCATCCACTATTGGGTGGGGGGTGGGGGTGGGGGTGGGAGGTTGGGAGGTTCATATTAATAGTGTTGTTTAAAAACGTAACAATGCTGTGGGATGATGTTCTTTGTAACAGGTGAAATAATGTGTTGGCATCAATATGCTGCTGTTTGTTGAGAGAAGATAGCAGTGATCAATGAAAAACAGGGTATCATGTGTTGCACACACACACACACACACACACACACACACACACACACACACACACACACACACACACACACAAAAGGGGGGGGGGACCACATGTAAACAATGTTCTAGGTGAGTTAAGATCGTGTGATCATAATGAGACTAACTGTGGAAAGTTTTCACACACATATTCATACACACACACACACACACACACACAACACACACACACAAAAGAGGGGTAAAAATTATTATCATTAATCAGTCACTGATGGGTGATGATCATATGAGATCAACGGTAGTGTAGGAAGAGATTCTTCTCCGTTCCCTTAGGCAGGAATGGTGGAGGTACTGGCAAGGGCTTCAGTATGGTGAAGGCCCTCCAGTGGTCAATAAGGTTTTGCATTCATCAGTGTGTTGGCAGGCCAGGATTCTTCTTTTGGTGTTGTTGGGACTGTTCCACCGTCATTGGGGCTGCATGGATAAATTGCAGACCCGCCAGGGTGGAGTATTGCAGAGATGTTATGTCATAGTCTGGAGTGCCCGGTTCTCAGTATCACAATGGTGGTCTTCTTCTTCGTTTACTTAGGTCGGAATCCTAGAGGTACTGACGGAGGCTGCTGTATGGTGAAGACCCTCCAGTGGTCAGTGGAGGGTCTTCACCACTGGAGGGTCTTCACCATACAGCAGCCTCCGTCAGTACCTCCAGGATTCCGACCTAAGTAAACGAAGAAGAAGACCACCATTGTGATACTGAGAACCGGGCACTCCAGACTATGACATAACATCTCTGCAATACTCCACCCTGGCGGGTCTGCAATTTATCCATGCAGCCCCAATGACGGTGGAACAGTCCCAACAACACCAAAAGAAGAATCCTGGCCTGCCAACACACTGATGAATGCAAAACCTTATTGACCACTGGAGGGCCTTCACCATACAGAAGCCCTTGCCAGTACCTCCACCATTCCTGCCTAAGGGAACGGAGAAGAATCTCTTCCTACACTACCGTTGATCTCATATGATCATCACCCATCAGTGACTGATTAATGATAATAATTTTTACCCCTCTTTGTGTGTGTGTGTGTGTGTGTGTGTGTGTGTGTGTGTGTGTGTGGTGTGTGTGTTATGAATATGTGTGTGAAAACTTTCCACAGTTAGTCTCATTATGATCACACGATCTTAACTCACCTAGAACATTGTTTACATGTGGTTCCCCCCCCCCCCTTTTGTGTGTGTGTGTGTGTGTGTGTGTGTGTGTGTGTGTGTGTGTGTGTGTGTGTGTGTGTGTGTGCAACACATGATACCCTGTTTTTCATTGATCACTGCTATCTTCTCTCAACAAACAGCAGCATATTGATGCCAACACATTATTTCACCTGTTACAATGAACATCATCCCACAGCATTGTTTACTTTTTTAAACAACACTATTAATATGAACCTCCCAACCTCCCACCCCCCCCCCACCCCATAGTGGATGAAGAATATGAGCTCTCCTTCTCTTGCCCCCCTTCCCTCCCCCCCCCCCCCACACACACACATTACCCTCCTCCTTTTTTTTTCTCAACCCCCCCCTCCCCTCCCCCCTCCCAATCATACCTTATCACCCATTTATCTTCCATCCCCTTCCCTCCCTCATTAACATTACCCACACACCTTTCACAACTACCCACACATAACTACCACCACCTCTTTCATCACCCAGCGAAATCATTGATTTTATTCACCTAAACTTTCTTCTTCTTTTTTTTTTAACAGTTTCTTCTGTTCATGTACTTATTTACCCCTTCTATATAAATTTTTTTTTTCCAGTTTGTCCCCCCCCCCCCCCCTTACCATTATTATCAATCCACCATTACCACAACCGTCACAAAGATATCACACCACCCCACTAAACTAGACACACAACCCTATCGTATCACACAACCCCCCCCCCCTCCCCCCACGAAAACCCCCCCTCCTTTTCCTCTCCCATAATCCCCCTTGTCATTTCCGCCTAGCGGCTATTCTCCCCACCACATGGACAACAACAGATGAGTCATTTTCGTTCTTTGTTTGTACTGTCTTAAATGTTAAATGTGCTTTATTTTTTCACCTGAAGAAGACCCAAGAGGTTGAAATGCATCGTGTCTTGTCATGTGCTTTGTTTGTCAATGTCATTGGCGGTAACTAACACCCTCTCTTTCTAAATTTTGCTTCGTTCTCCGCCGTCAGTCACTCCATTTTGAAACTATGGTGTAGACCATCACTTCAGTCGTGTATTGAATTCAACAGTATGGTGAAGCGAATCGATGTCAGGTTTCGAAGCGGGTCTACGGAAAAGGAATTGGGGGTGGGGAAGTGGGAGGAACAAAGGGGGAATGGTGTGGGGCCTCGAGGGGTTGGGGATTAGGGGGCGACAGCGGGGGCACTTAGCCTAATATAATACCGCTGGAGTCAAGTCGTGGGAAGAATTGAAAGAAAGATATCAAATCAAGGTGCTGAGAATAAGTGAGCGGTGACAACCCCTTTCAAAACAGTATCCCAGCCTAACTTTTTTCTTTCTGTCTGTTTTTTTCTCTGTTTTGTTTTTGTTGTTTTGTTTTCGTTTGTTTTTTTTATTCTAACTGATGGCAGCAGCCAGACGAAAACGGAATCCGAACCACGGGAACAAGAGGGGAATTCTCTGATCCGAATCCTCGCCAAGAATAGAAAGCAAGTGGAGGGATGAGGTGGTTGTTTGGTTGTGCTCCGCTGGGTGGCTTGTGAGCCCAGACAGAATAAAGACGGAGGAAAGATGGGGGAAGGGGGGGGGGGGGGGGGGGGCGGCGCAAGATGTACGTGAGTGGGTGGAGCGACCGGAAAAAAATTCTTTCTTCCTTCTCTCCTCGCCCAAGTCCCCCTCCGAGAGAGGAGAGGGTAGGGGAAAGGTTGTTTAAGAGTGTGGGGTGGGGGGGGGGGGGGGGAGTGGGAGAGGAGGGATGGGAGGGGGTAGGGGGTTGGAGGGGGGGAGAGGTGGTATGTGTGTGGTGGGGGGGGGGGGGAGCAAAGAGCTTGGAGGACAAGAGCGGGAAAAGAATGCGAGAACAGTTCCCATGTTTATGAATATCCGGTGTGCCGGAATTCAAACCAGTGTGGCTCAGCGAATGCCTCCTAACCAACAACCATCTGCGCTAGTCTCGGATAAGCTCGACTTTCGCCAAAGAACATCAAAACATGAACAAGTAATAGACTCACAAATGCAAGCTCATTGCCGCCATTCCTGTTAAAGAAAAAAAGCCAAACACTTTCTTATATTCACGCAATGTTTGAAAAAAAATCATTTTTTCAATTATACGAGTACAGAATTAATTAAAGAATATAGAAAACGTACTCGTGTGTTCAGAGGTTCATGAATCAATCCACTTTTTAAAATTTAGCGGTAAAAATGATAATGAATGTTGAAAAACGAAGGAAAGTAGGAAAAAAGGAAGACTGAAAAAGAGTGTGGTGCATTATAAAAATAGTTGATAAATATTAATTTCACTTTTTTAAAAAGTTGTCTCAGTCAAAGACCAACATTGATAATAAGTCCATGTAAGCGAGTACACGAAGTGATATTAGGCCCAAGCACAGCGCATGGACTACATTATGGTTTGAGGTATCTATACAGCAATAATGATCTATGTGAATGATGCTGCATTGCCCAATCAGATCTCCAGGCAGCAAGATCTATTGATGACTGCTTGACAAAGGAGCAGATCAATGGCAAAGAGATAATGACATACGCACGACACAGACCTTCCTTTGACAACAATGGTCAATACAAGAATCAAGACATGTAACGCTGACAACAATGGTCAATACAAGAATTAAGACATGTAACGCTGACAACAATGGTCAATAAAAGAATTAGAATTAAGACATGTAACGCTATCTCCTGGGTGAAGGATTTTAGTGGATGAAACTTCATCTTTGACAACTTTCGGAACTGATGTGTCTTGGAAAACCTCGGGTAGGGATAAAAAAATTTTTCAGTCTTTAATTGCAAATTGAAAAGAAAAATGATCATTATTCCGCCGGACAAAAGGGACAAACAAATTACAAGACAAAACACGACGCGTTTCGACCTCTTTGGTCTCCTTCACAATGAAAACGAAGAACGAGCAGTCACTTAGCTTCTCAAATTGGCTGCAGAATAGACGTACAATGAAAAATGAGGCTGATGAGAAGAAGACAATGCGAGCTAAAATTCCCAGCAGCCTCGTTTTCACTCAACATTTTGCGCCCAGTTTGAGAAGATAAGTGACTGCTCGTTCTTCGTTTTCATTGTCCTTAATGCTGTTTATCTTGCCTGAAGAAGACCTAAGAGAAATAATAGTTCTTTTCAATATGTTTCAATTTTCCCCTGCAGTCACCTCAATTTGAAACTAACGGTGACTTCCCTTGTCTGGCTGCCAGCGAGTCGAACTTTCTTCAGCTCCGGTAAGAATTGGTCTGTTTTTACCAGTTTACAAGATGCCTGTTGAAAGCCAACCATCCAGTGTAGAAAACATGCTGAATGCCGCGCTGCGAGATTATCGTCTTCCAAAATTGAAAGCAGAGAACATCAGATATTTTTTTTTTTCGCTCTCCCTGTTTTCTGTCGCAATATAAATACGTTGGTTCAGCGACGTATGCAGCCAGATCCAGACCCAGATTGTTGTTATTCTTACGCTGAAAACAATTTCCGACCATTCCCCTGCCACGAAAGCCCAAACGCAAACTGCTGCATTCAAGAGAAAATGTCCATCACAGGTCAACAGGGACAGCAGAAAGGTCGAGGAACACGGGAAGCAAAAGTCGAGTGACTGTGTTTTTGCACCGTACGGTCTGTTCCTACCAACCCCACCTAGTTTGTTCCATAATACCGACAATAGTGAAAACAAGAATGGAGTGTCCTATGCTGACATGTCAGTTTTCTGACCCCCCCCCCCTCCCCCCCTCCGCCCACGTCTGTACCTTTGCCTGCACCAAGTACACTGTCCGGCAATGGAACACAGCACATCGACTTGGCATAGTGTGACATAGACAGTGAAACAGTAACTGGTCTCCCCAAATTAGAATTCCCACTTGGCACTGGTGTAGACTAACAAAGTGTTAATGATGAATGTGTATTTATTTCTGAAGTAGGATGTGACCACATTCCGTCAGTAACTACGACACAGACTTCCACACAACATGACGCTGAAGCCTTCGTTGCAGAAGGAAATCTGTGTGACAGGCCGTGGTTGTGATGATGGGGATTTCTCTGATTTTAATGAGTCACCCGCAGCCCATTCAGACAATATTACAATAAGAGGCATCGTGTCTTATTTGGAAGAAATGTCAAGGAAAATGGATGACCACTTCGGTGCCTTGAAGGAAGAGGTGAAAGGCAGCACAACACGTAACACAGGGGTCGACAACGGAAAACTTGGCAATCCATCGTGACGGCTGCACTCTCGCAACTGTTTGATTAACGCTTTTGGAGTTGCTGATTGACTGTTACTTATGTTCGATGTTGAAAACTGAATTCTTTGCTTTTCCGTGATCTGGATTCCTCTTCACGATGAACTTTCTTGTAATGTTATCAGTCTTTTTTATTTCTGATTTTTGTTTATGCACAGTCGCTGTCCCGTCCGTCTCCCGCCCTTGTGAATGGTTTTGTAAAGCTTACCACAATAAACAATTCATTCATAACTTTAACTGCAAGAGAACGATGCTCGTGCAACATGTTCGCGCCTCTGCAGCGCGCTTGTGTCTGTGAGTGTGTGGCTGTCCACTGTGAAAGGAGTCAGCTTGCTGAGAGTGAGAAGAGCTGGGTGGGACACGATGTTCAAACCTGCTAAATGCATCACGGCCTTGGCTGTGAGCAGAAGCAGGGAAACTTCGCAGGAGCAAACGATGGAGTGCATGGCCACTTCCTTAAAAGAGTGGACTCGGCAAAACGTCTCGGTGTCACCATCTATGCGAAGATTATGTGGAAGAAATTCGCCAGTAAATCTGCTCTAAAGCCAATCAGACAGGGGTCTTCTGTTGAAATCTAAAGATACGTTCCCAGCCTACCATGGGAAAAGTCCCTTGCGCGCGCGCAGTACTGGTAAGAAAAGTCTTCCTCGGACCTGTATCGGCGCCGATACTTTGGCCGACTTGAGGCAATGAACGACAAGCAGCATGATTCATGCAAAGGCGACGCAGAAGCACATCGAGTGCCACAGCAATGTTTGAGCGGCCGAAATAGCCTTCTCTTCGGCAGCGTCGTCAAAACGCAAGTGTGGTCCACAAACTATCAGCCTACCGTGCAACCCAGTGAGCACGAAGTACCTGAGGATAACAGATCGTCCCAGCACCACAACAGCAACATCGCTCCCTGCTGTTTGCTGGCAGGACGCAGTTGACTCGGTTCGTGCCACGCACAACGACGGGAACTCTCTACCCTCACGCCACGGAAATGTGAAGGCCAGCATGACCATCAACACTTTTGTAACAAGGGTCTTCCAGGTTCAGTAGAAAATTCTCTCTCTCTCTCTCTCTCTCTCTCTCTCTCTCTCTCTCTCTCTCAATCTGTGTGTGTGTGTGGTGTGTGTGTGTGTGTGTGTGTGTGTTGTGTGTGTGTGTCCATCTGTGTATGTATGCCCATCTGTGTGTGTGTGTGTGTGTGTGTGTGTGTGTGTGTGTGTGTGTGTGTGTATGCCCATATCTCTCTCTCTTTTCTCTCTCTCTCTCTCTCTCTCTCTCTCTCTCTCTCTCTCTGTGTCGGACGAGGGTGCAGGAGGAAGGGGAGCTGGGGGCAGAGTGGAAATAGGAGGCAGGGTGTATGTGTGTGCGGAGAGAAGGGGGTGGGTTTGGGAGTAGGAGGGGGGGGGGGGGGGGGGCGGCAACCATGCCAGATGGAGCTGGAGGTCAGCTAGTTCAGCAACTGGCCGAAAGAAGACCAAACAGCAGATGCCTGCTGATGGAAGCCTGCTGTTTGTGTTGGGTCTTACTGTCCACTCGGGGCTGTAACTTTCCCATACAATTCCAACGGATACAGAGCAACCAACAACCAACAGGGCTTGTGGTCGTGAAATGGAAAGTATGAATCCAGTCTGGTACAATGGCACCAGTGTTCACTTCGAACGTTCGCTGTGCCGTGTGTTTGTTCCAGTGTCACACTCATTTCCGACCAATGGCTTACCATGTCTGATGGAAATACTGTGTCAAAATTCTTCCATGCCACTCGCTTGGTGTCAGAGAAACGACATAGGCATGAACTGTAGTGCTTTGACACCGAAACTAACTGTTAAAAAAAAATAAAATAAACTGCAATAAATGAAACGCCAAAGAGGGAAAACGAAACAAAGCAAAACAAATAAACAAAGGTTACTTCAGGTGACGGATTTAGAAATTTGACAGCAGTTAATAAATAAAACACCAGACAAAGAGACAAAACGAAACAAAGAAAACAAACAAACAAAGATTACTTCAGGTAACGGATTTAGAAATTTGACAGGAGTTAATGAAACGCATGTCAAAATAAATCTAAACACGTCTGAATTATCCCGTAGAACAGCCCGGATATTCAACATGCCTGGCTGGTCGTGTTCATCGTGTTTCAGTCTTCACTGATGTTATTCGTGTCAGAAACGTGACCACAACAGAGAGACAGACGGATACATATATATCACAAATCAAAATTATCTGGGTTGTCCATAATGCCACGTTGAAAATATATTTGAACGTCTGAGACCATCATCAATAGATTTTGAAATTCAGCACTATTAGTCTAACGCATGGTAAAATCTGACAAAGAAAAAAGAAAAAAAAAAAATCTGTGGTCCATGTGAGCTGGCAAAGCTGTGAATTTTCTGTATTAGATAGCAAATTTTATTTTTAAAAAGTACTTGGTGGTTTGATTGACAAGCATTAACATTAAATCCAAGTCTTTGATATTGTCACTATGAATCAAAGTTAACGCAAAAAAAAAAGAAAGAAAAGAAACACACACACACACACACACACACACACACACACACACACACACATATATATATATATATATATATATATATATATCGATTTCTTCATTCTATATTCTATACTATGTGAGTTACCTAATTACCAGTCCAGACGAATGGACTGCAACCGGACCGACCTGAAGAACTGACCCGAAGCCTCCCTCCCCCCCCCTCCCGCCCCCAAAAGCAAAGAACACGAAGGAAAAGAAAAAGAAAGACAATGAGCATGCACCGACTACACACAGCAGGTACTGTTTTTGACAGCAGTGAAGGTACGGCAGATGAAGAGAAAAAAAGGGGAGGCAAGGACTGCTAAAAATAAGTAATATCAGCGCGCGCACACGCACACGCGCGCACACAATGTAAGAACACACCGTAAAGAAAGAGGAACTAAAATTGATACATCAGAGAGATCGAGTTAAGCCATGTCGTCAAGCTGGAACGAATATATCATAATTATTTGCCGTAGCCGCAGGACAAATACTGCGAACGATCAAAGTGAACGGGGCCGGCTCATTGGGATTCTTTCAGAGTCAATGTAAACCTGTGCATGCATGACGTTTTTGTGCAGTTTACGATCAGAAGCTGAAATTTACTTCAGTGTCCCTTCCCCCAAGATGTCCCCTGAAAAAGGTCCATTGCAGACGTGGGCCCGTCACAGTGACATTAATGACGTCAGTTCCGGCATCGGACCGGATGCTGTTTACCAACTTTGGCAAAATGACGTCATAAATACACCGTTTCTTTGGGGACTGCAGCCGCAAGTTACAAGCACCATACCCGGCATGGTGCCCCCTGAAAGTTCAAGGAAGCATTTGAACTGACA
>CM065721.1:76533635-76672893 GCA_033310375.1 Conus canariensis
CACACACACACACTCGCACACTTCTCTGTCTGTCTGTCTGTCTGTCTGTCTGTCTCTCTCTCTCTCTCTCACACACACACACACACACACACACACACACACACACACACACACACACACACACACAGAGGGGCGGATCACTTCATGCAGGTAGAGAAAATAGGGGGTGGCGCTCCGCAGACGGTAAAAGTTCACAGTGGCATAACCCTGTGAAGCGGTCGAGGTCGGGGTACAGGCCACCTCAGTGACTAAGTAGCAAAACTTTGAGGCAGCTGGCTTCCAATACGTAGAAACCGACTGAAAGAGATCAACTTTAGTTTACCATGCTGTGTTTATGCTTGTTTTTAGACAAATTTGCGCAAATCCGCGTAAGTTTCACGAAAGTTCCACGCGAAAAAACACAGAAGTATCACTTATATACCACGAATTGAGCGGACATATCACGTTATAATACACGTATTAGACGCATGAAATACTAATGATAGACTGATAAAACACGAATGCATGGCGCAAGATTGCAGGATGAATGGCGTACATGTGGCGTATGGTCGGAGGGCTATAAATTGGCCGATGTTTCCTCTCAAACCTCAGTCTGTGCCGAGCTGCCGAGGAGAACACATCTAGGATCCTTCAATCAGACCCCCTTGAACAACCCTAGAAGTCATCACATGAACCCCCAACGGCCAGATGTGGCAGTGTTCCTCCTCCAGCAGCATAACAACCAATTGATCCAGCTCCATGCCATCCTGAATCGCAGGCGCAGAAGAAGGAGGGAGAGAAGGAGAATAGGGAGAGTGTGTGGTCCGGCCATGGATTGGTAGAAGAATGGAGCAAGGCCTGTATGACAGACTCATGGTGGAACTGAGGAATGAAGACCCAAAGCTCATTCCATAACTTCATGAGAATGCCTCCGGCCATGTATGACGAGATAGTCCAGAGGCTGACCCCCCTACTCACCAAGAAGACCACCAACTGGAGAGCACCCTCGAGCCTGGCCTCAAGGTGGCACTGACCGTACGCCACCTAGCATCTGGGGCCAGGTACAGTGACATGCAATATGCATGGAGGGTGCCCCACAACACCATCAGTTTGGTGGTCAGAGAGGTGTGCGAAGCCATCGTAGAGGAGTACATAGATGAACAGCTGACCCCTCCCAGCACTGAGCAAGGATGGCGAAGACTGGCTGACGATTGGTACGAGCGCTGGCAGTTCCCCCCACATCGTCGGGTCCATCGATGGCAAACATGTGGCCTGCAAAGCTCCCCCTGATTCTGGCTCAGAGTACTACAACTATAAGGGGTTCTTCAGCATCATACTCTTCGCCATGGTCTCATCGGACTACAAGTTCATCTGGGCTGATTGTTCAGGAAAAGGATCCTCGTCAGATGCTCACATCTACAACAACAGTGAGCTGCGAGCTGGGCTGGAGCATGACGACATCGTAGGGTGGCCACGTCCGGATCCACTCCCCAACGACACCCAAGATGTACCCTACTTTATTGTAGGAGATTATGCTTTCGCACTCAGGACCTACCTCATGAAGCCCTATAGTAGCAGGAATCTGACCAGGCACGAGAGAATCTTCAATTACAGACTGTCCAGGGCCAGGAGAGTGGTTGAGAATGCGTTTGGCATCCTTGCCAACCGCTTCCAGGTTCTTCTCACCACCATGGGCCAGCATGCAGACACTGTTCGGCTAATTGTGAAGGCGTGTGTGCTCCTTCACAACCTCATGAGGACCCGCTACCCCGTTCTACAGAACAGGCTCATCGACCGTCCAGGTGCAGATGGAAACATGGCGCCTGGGGAATGGCGTCAGGAACGGAACCTCTTGGACACTCAGTATCATCAAGTCCAAGCCCCCAACAGAGCCTCCAGGGAGGGAAAGATGCAGAGGAATCTCATCAAGCACTGGTGCAACTCACCAGCAGGATCCGTTCCATGGCACGACAGGATGATCGACCACCCCTAGACTGTGTCAGGATTACTCCGGATTACTCATGAGACTGCCAGTGACAGTACTGAGGACTGATCTGCTCTCTACAAGTGTGTGTTGCTGGTGTAATGTTGATATTTTGAAATGAAAGTAATTGTATGTTAATATGTTAAAATTTTTGTCTGTTGTTTATTTCACATACATCGCAATGTAAATTTTTGATAGTAATGTAGAAATTAAAAATATCTGTTTCCATTATAGGAAAGTGTGACTTTATTAGCGACAATCGTTAAAATCAAAACTAATTTGTAACAAATAATTTTTGTGGAATATGTATGAAGTAAATGTAATTTAATCTAAGATATTCTATGTTAAAAGGGCCATTGTTCAAAGTTAAAAGGGACAAGTTTTCTAGGGCCAATGTGTATGTTTTTTTTCTAAGTTGAATAGGACACTGCATAGAATGTTACTTGGGACAAGGGATAAACTATTGATCGGGACATTTTTATTTCAATTTAATTACATTTCAAGTAATTACAACAAAACACATTGTTTAAACTACAATGCAAAGAATTTATTACATTAAATCAAAAAGTAACTGAAGTGTAATTACAGCAATCACATGCATACTGACAACTAAGTAAACTAACAACTGCAATCAGCTCATGTCCTTGAGAACACTTCACAGTTTACACTTTCAACAGTTCCTTGTACTAAGCACTAATCGTAAGCCTCATAAATGCTTTCCTCGTCAGGGATGTGTAGCACAGGGGCGGTAGTAACGGCTGCAGAAGTCACAGGGGGTGAACATGGACGTCTACTTGTGGTGGCAGCAGGTGGAGGTCGACCTGTGAGAGGTGGGGTGTTGAGTGATGGCTCCCCGGATGGCTTGCTGTGAGGGCTGCCCCTGCTGAACGGGCTGTCCATGCTGACCTGGGAGAGGTTCATGCCCATGTCCGACGTGTTGAGCACATCACTGGTCGAACGGAAGAGGTTGGAGAAGGAGTCACTGCCCTAAGATGAACGGATCTGCCCCTGCTGCCCATCAAGCTGCATGCTGTACGGACTGGACTGTAGGGGACGCACCGGCATGTTGTTGTAGCCACCCATGTGCTGTGTTCGTAGCTGGGAACCTGGCTGAAGCTGATGCTGGAGCTGAAAATCCATCTGCAGGGATGGGGCTGACTGAGAAGGAGGAGGATGCGTCTGGCGACGGGCAGGAGCCTGAATCATTGCTGTGATCCGCGGCACCAATTCCTGATAGCGGTCCTCTGGCATATTCCTCATGGCGTCACAGACATACTGGATGAAGGACTCTCTCTCAGGATTGGGGTTAGGCCTGCTGGACACCATCCTCCCGAGCATCTCGGTGTTGGCCCTGATGGAGTCCCGTAGCTCCTGCATCCATGCCTCTTCCTGGGACTCGTCTCTTCTCCTCCGCCTTGACCTGGACTGCTGACTGCTGGAGTGAGTACGAGCTGCCTCGGCCTCCATACCCGCCAGGTCCTGCACCTGTGATGTGGAGGGCACCTGTGATGAGGAGGGCTGTCTGTGGTCCAGTGTCTTCCCAGCATCAGAATCATCCGAGTCCATGAGTGGCAGATCTCTCCTGGGCTCACGACGGGAGAGGTGGCTGAGTGGCTGGCTCTCTTCCTGCTGTGACTTGAGCTGCCCAGAGTAGAATGCCAGCTTCCTGAGGACCCACTGCTCCCTGTCTGTGTACTGCTTGGCGGCCTGTCCGGATTTTTTGTTGTTCAGCCTCACATACCAGTCCTTCTGAGACTTCCACCAGCCCTCTAGATGCTTCACGGTGGCTCCCATCTCTGCCGCCTTGGCCTCCCACAGGTGCTTCCGGGTCTTGTATTGGCTGCTCCCCCTCCTCCAGATGCCATCGTTGGCCTGGATCCACTCCACCAAGGCGTCTTCCTGCGGGGCTGTTAGGGCATAGGACTGTCTATCAGCAGGTTGGCTCTTGCCCTTGCCCTTGCCAGGTTTGTCAGAGGCACCGTCTTCAGGCTCATGCTCTTCAGGGTCAGGCTCGTCTCCAGCACCATCACCAGCTACAGCACCAGCACCATCAACAGCGGCAGCACCATCAGCAACCTCTCCTTCTTCGCCACCTGCAGCCTCCTCGACATCTTGGGCCTCATCCACCTGCGGCTCAGGGACAAGGCTCTGGAGTAGGGGACTTGGCCTTCATCCTCTTCCTCGTCTTCTGGGGACTCTTGGGAGTTCTCTTCTTGCCCATCTTTGCTGGTCGAGAAGTCGGCGATGTTATGCTGAACCACTCATCGGCACTCGGCTTATATTTGCGCGGTGCGCACGTGATTCAGACGCCTAGCAACCGCCGACCAATCGAGAAGCGTGCGCGGAGCTTCCGTGTTTCATCAATGGAGCATCCGTCTTTCATTCGCGAATGCGTGGAGTATACGCGGGTTACACGCGGAGGATACGCCCGCAATCAGTGGATTTGCGTGTCCTGCAACAAAAATTGGACATTTGGGCGGTATTCGCTGATATACGTGGAGCATCCGTCTTTCAGTCGTGATTTGTCAGTGCTTTATCAGGGTTTTATTCGTGATACATCTGTCAAAATTTGACGCAAAGACCCCAAAAATTTCTCATTTTTTCCACGTATCAGCGCGTACCAGAAAATCTGCCAAAACTCTGTAAGTGGTATATGCGCATTTCATCTGTTTTTTCTGTGTGACAGGCCTTTAAAAGGCCTGTCACACTGCAAATACGCAAACATCGCGTATAAAATTTTCCCGATACCTGGTGAAACGTGGAGCATCAGCGTTATGCACAAATCATCGGTGTTTCATACGGTTTTCTAACGGCCACCGTGCGCCAACCCAATCCATACGCGCCACATCCTTTTGGACTGTTCAAAATAACTGGCGCGCAAAGATTTTCTGAATTTACGGGGACTATACGAGATGTTACCGTGAGATATACGCCTTCCATACGCAATAATTGCGTCGAGTGCGCCTTTCTTCCGTGTTGCATCGGTGCTTTAGCAAAAAAAAAAAAAAAAAAAAAAAAAAAAAAAAAAAAAAAGGGGGGGGGGGGGGGGGGGGGGTGGTAGTCTTACAATAATTCAACAAACTGAATCGGAACACAAAGTGTCCCTACATGACGTTCAAACTCTTTTCAAAAGGATTTTTTTTTTTTTTTTTAAATATTTTTTTAAACTTTTTCCTTTTTAGCGAAAGAGTTCCTACTTACTGTTCGATTTTGTTACAGATACATTGAAATCAGTTATCTGCTTTGCAATCTGTTTTATAAGCAAAAACTAGGCTTTTTCAGAATGATTTCGGAGCAATGTGAGGTACAGCAGACACACGTTCTATATTTAATTTCATTTGTGTCACTTAGCAGTCTGTACAAACACGGAAACACTTGACTGGCCGGAAGGGTGAAGAAAAAAAAAGAAATAAGTAATAAGCAAATTAAATGTCAACTGAACGATCTTACAACTCAAAACACACCGTTGGTTGGGAACCACACACACACACACACACACACACACACACACACACACACACACACACACACAGGCGCACACACACACACACACACACACACACACACACACACACACACACACACACACGACCACACACGCCGACACACACACACACACACACACACTTCTGGCAGGAAGAGACCGGAAGGGGGGGTGGGGGGTGGGGGTTCCGGGGGGGGGGGGTTGGTGGTGGTGGTGGATGGGATTGTAACATAAAGTTGTGGAGAGGCTAGAGTCGGGGTGTACCCACTTTCTGGGTTCGTGGGGTGTGTCTCGGCGAATAATCAATGCACTCACCGAAACGTTGAGCGCGATGAACTGGGGGTGGGGTTTACTGGAATCCGTACATTAACTACAGCTCTTCGTGTAAGCCTATTCTGAAACACAGAAAATAAATAGAAAGAAAGAAAAGAAAAAGATAATCAAAGAAATTCATAGGACGTCCTCAATGCGGCCAATCTTCGTTAAGTTGACACCAGAGACTAGAAGCAAATACTTCGGTACCCTAAAACCAACAGCCGACATTAGTTTTGGGATACTACTGTTTATGAAAGAAAAATCATGTCTTTTTGTATGTTTGTTTGTTGGTATTTTGACTTGGATCACAGAACGAATGTGACTATTGTTGTGATGTTCTCTTTATATTTAATATGCACAAAAATCTTTGCTATGAAAAACAAACATAAAACACTCTATTCATATTAAGCAGGTTTTTTTTTTTTCAATGAAAGATATTTCTTCCGTTTCATTGTACTGATTTTATTACACATTTAAACGTTCATATTTACATACTCAGTATACATTCATGCTGAGCTGAGGTTTGCTATTGATTTTCAATGACAACTATTCCCAGACCGGATATGGCACTCTATGGTTGGCTGGAAGATTAACAACACGAAATGCGACCTAATCTCGACTGTAATATGGCTCAATATACAACAACACGTTGAACATGTACTGCAAATTACAATTTCTTAGTTTCTCATTGCGACTGTAAAAAGTGTTTCGATTCGTAAATACGGCCACCCACCTCCTCCACCTCCCTCTGCTCCAAGGTTACTCCAAAATCGCCAATTCAACTTCCGTCTACTTCCCCCCCCCCCCCCCCCCCCCCCCCCCCCCCCCCCCCCCCCCCCCCCCCCCCCCCCCCCCCCCCCCCCCCCCCCCCCCCCCCCCCCCCCCCCCCCCCCCCCCCCCCCCCCCCCCCCCCCCCCCCCCCCCCCCTTCCCACCCCCCCACCCACCCCCACCCCACCACCACCCCCCCCACACCCTCCACCCACCCATCTGCCCTTCCACCTTTCTTCCTGTTCGCAGTCCCCTGCACCCCCTGACCAGCACCCCTGCTGCTATTGCAAAGTTGCTTCTTTTCCAGTTCAATTGCTCGTCACATTGTGACCCCTGTAAACATGACTGTTCAATCATAAACTCAGGCGTAAGATAAAAAGAAAATACATGTCTGGAACAGCCTGATTTTTTTCTCTACTCTCCATCCTATGTGGCCAAAACTATTTACCTGCACACTGGGTATTTTACATCCTAAATAATTCTTTTTTAAATTGAAAACAACAACAACACAACAAAAAAAGCAACAACAACAACAACAACAACAAAAAACCCCGAATTTCCGATTGGATATAAGTCGTGTAGTCCTAATAAGCTGATATATAACGAGTTTTAAAATCCGACAAGACAATCATCAATTTTTTCCAAACTTGGAAAGCAGGGGGAAAGGGAGGGGAGTTCTTTATGTATGTTTAAAAAAAAAAGAAAAATAAAGTCTGATTAAACAAACAAGCTAACAAACAATTTTTCTGATAAAACAACACAGAACAGAACGAATTTCCCAAAGCGATCTGAATAGCTCATAAAAGACGACTTCTTCTCCCAAGAATTCATCTGCACACGCCAGAGATAGGATGCTTCATACATAAACTGGATGGGGAAGTCCAGGAACTGGAGGGGAGGGGGGGGGGGGGGAGGAGGGGGTTCCAATTTCTTTTCACAAGGGAAGATCGACAGAGAAACAAAAAGTTGACCTGAATAGGGGGAGGGGGGCGGAGGAGGAGGAGAGGTGATGCATACGTCTGTGTCCCCTGTGGGGATACCGGGGGGGGGGGGGGGGGGGGGGGTTCTTGCTTGTGTACAAATAGTTCCCCCTCTTTCTGGACATTCTGTGCTAGTAACGTCCCCTTTTCCTTTCGCTCTCAGTAACTCTGTCTCCTTCTTTTGCTGTACTGTCGTCTACTGTCCTTTCTGTCTACCATATCTTTTATCTATCTTTTTCCACAACCTCTTCCACAAATTTCTGCACTCAGCGAAGTCGGATTGAACTGACTATACTCTCGAGTATAGTGTGAGTATCCCAACAGGGTAAAACGAGTTCACACGCTACCAGATACTGGAACGCTGAAGAAGAAGAAGAAGAAGAAGAAGAAGAGGCATACGTTTGTGGATGCAGCACACACTCGCTAAAAAGTTTATGAGCGGGCCGGAGAAGGAGACAGGCAAAACCAGAAGCCAAGAATTGAAATGAGGAAGGAGGAACGACAAGCAGGAAGACTTGTTCAGTTTGTAAGTGATGCTGATGTTATCAAATATGTGATCTGCGGAACTAGATCAAGAGTATTCTACGCTGGTGTGTGTGTGTGTGTGTGTGTGTGTGTGTGTGTGTGTGTGTGTGTGTGTTGTGTGTGTGTTTATAATTGCAGAATACTGTGCCAGAATCAGCTATGAGAACAAATCACAGCATCATCAGCAAAGCAGAATCGGAAATGCGAACGAGCAAAAAGAAGAAAACTTAAAGAGTCCTTCTTCAGAGATACCTCCCGGTTCGTCTCAAAGTTATTCCAACAGTCAAAGTGAAGCTTAACATCTCAGGGAGACATGTTCCGACCCTCAGAGCGAAGCACCATTGAAGTCCGGGGTTTGATGTAGCACACAGTGCCAGACAAAAGGTTCAGTGACACGCTTCCAACACTGGACGATGTGCAGAGAGTGATTGAGAAAGTCAGAGCCACAGCCTCGCCTGGCTCTGCTGGAACACCCCACTTACTGCATAAGTCATGTCGCAATGCCCTGAAGTGGCTCCTGAAACTAAGAAAATCAGCACGGAGCCATTGAAGACAAACAACCAAGAGACGATAGTTGAAGGGTTATGCATTCCAAAGAAGACAGCTCGTGCGACATCTCTGTCACGGCGTCGCTGCTGACTAAATACCTCACATACAACGAGCACTTTGGAGTGTCATTCCTGAAAGGAGGCATCACGGGAGTGTGTGGGTGTGTAGAACAATGCTACTGTGATTTGTGAAGCAAGCCCAAGAGCTCAGGCAGAGCAACTGGACGTCAGCATGGCAGGGCTCGATAGGACGAACGCTTTCGGATCAGTCCCGCAGATGATAGTTCAACTGGCCCTCACCATGTCCCAAAGAACATTCGAGGAATGCTGAAGACGTATTTTCATGGCTTCTCACTGAAGTTCAAAGGAATACACAACATGTTCAATAAATCTGAAAGCTGGCTTAGTGCATATATCTAGCGTTTTGTGTTGGCAATGGAGATCATTTTGGAGGCAGCAATGATTTGGATACCATCCCCCCCCCCCCCCCCCCCCCGCCCCCCTCTCCCGTCTAAAATCTTTCACGCACGATACAACAGTCCATTCCACGTAGGAAGATGAAAAACGGAAAAAATACTGAAGCGGTCAGGGGATTTAGTTGCTTCAGACTTGATGAGTTTCAATCCAAAGAAATCACTGAGGCTCTCAACGCCCAAGCTAAAAGTAGCTGAAAACGGTGACTTTTACTGTAACCAGTCAAGCTGATCCGACAGTGACAGACAAGCCAGTCAAACAGCTTTGGAAGATTGCGTGATGAATCCTTGAAAGACGTAATGAGGGCAAACGAAACAAAGCGGAGGACAGAAGAAAGTCTGCAGACAACAGACCGATGCGGCCTCCCTGGCAAATACAAAGTTTGATGCCTGCATGCAGTGCATGCCGATTTCCAGTCTTCTATGGCCTCTTCTGGTATACAATATCTCCATTAGTACCGTGGTATCAACAGAAGAAAAGAAAGGAAAAAGATACGCCCGAAGGTGCGGGTAGGACCCAGAGAAGTACTGTCCTCACCTGCCGAACAAACCAGCTGGGAGCAAGGCTTCTAAGGGTGGTGCAGGATTGCTCCCAGCTGGTGTGTTCGGCAGGTGAGGACGGTACTTCTCTGGGTCCTACCCGCACCTTCGGGTGTATCAATTCTTTTGCGAGGTATCAACAGAGACATCCAAAATCACCAAGTACGCAAGGAAATGGATTAGTGTCCCATCTGGTCTCACTGACATCAGCTAAACTGTCGCTGAGGACAACGACAGCAACGCCCGACACCCACCGTGGGGAAGTACAAAGAAGGAAAAACAAGGGCATTCACTGTGCTTGACCACTCGGGTGACAGGGTTGCGCAACCTGGTGTGACCTCTGTGGTCGGCTGGGCTATAAACACCATGACTTGACAAGGCTGTGATATCAGTCCACCACTGCAGGCTGATGATGGACAGACATGGGAAGTTCAGGGGAGCCGTGGATTTGGGAAAGGAAAGCATCAATGTCAGGGAAATGACAGGACACAGGCCAGCCCATGGGCAGGAACTGGGGTCAACAGAAATGAAGTAGTGGTCCAAAGAAAAGGGGAGGGGGGGGGGGGGGACATAGAGAGAAATGGTACTACAGAAATCAGAGAAAGAAACTGAAGAAGAGAAAAAAAAAGTCCAGAAGGCTCCCCACCAACGCCAACCAGAACAATATACCACACGAGAGAGTACTTTCTAAAAAAAAAAGTCTCAGCTGGAATTAAAATTGATCTCATAGCCACTCTCAAGATCATTTTCATTCTCAGATTTGTATACAACTTCTTGCCTTCCATTACAAACCTGACGAAATGGGGGGAAGCTAGATGACCCTGCGTGTCTTCTCTGCCAGGTTTAAAACACACACACACACACACACACACACACACACACACAACACACACACACACACACACACAAAAAACAAGAAGAAGAAGAAGTAAAACAACAACAAAACACCACATCACTGGTACATGTTCTGAGCTGATGCAAAGTAATGCCAGTCCATCGACTTTAAAATGTGTGTCTGTGCCCCAGTCTGGGGAAGGTGCCCATGGAGGCACAACCAGGTGCTCAGAGAGATCGCACGTGCGATAAGTTACTGTTAGAGACAACACCACGCCACAGCAGGAGGTGGGGGACTAGTCATGGGGTAGATCAGCTGCAACACCCCGACCAAAGAAACGGGATTTGCTGGATGAAGTGTGTGACTAGCACTGCGCAACTGACCTTCAAGAATGAGAACACGCACAGGCACGCACGTAATCACAGACAGAAAGGGAGGGAGGGAGGGAGAGAAATCACCAGAAAGAATGGCACAAGACCAGCTACACTTCTCCACTCGGGTTCATCACAACAGATGATTCTGACTGACTTTCAGTGGTAGAGCGCCAGACTCGTAATCTTGGGGTTGCGGGTTCGAATCTCCGCCGGGCCGTTTCAGTACAGGGGGATTTTTCCCTCGGAGTTAACATTCGTTCTGACTCCATTTCCCAAACAGACCTTCGAATGAGACTGTAAACCGGGGTTCCGTTTGTGAACGCACACATAACATCTTGCACACACGTAAAATCCCATCACCAACTTTCGGAAGAGAAGGCCAGTTTGGCCGTTGGTATGGATGACACGTTACACATAGCATGCACCTTCCACGAAGATGGAGTGGGAGGGAGGGAGGAGGAGGTGAGTGAGTGAGTGAGTGTGTGTGTGTGTGTGTGTGTGTGTGGACGCATCTGACTTGGTCTTGTGAAAAAGCTCTCGATTTCTGTGAAGAAGAGGATCGGAGCTCAAAAGACAACGGCAGAAGCAGTTGGAATCTGAGTGGATTGAATCTTGTCATCATGGTTAACCTTTCAACTTTATCACTGGTGTCCATTAGTTAAGTGGGTAAGATATTCTCCTGAAGGTGACTTGCTTGGAGACGCCAAACTGTCCAGGAATTGCAGGTTCGAATCCTGGCAGCGCCACAGGGAAAAAAAAAAATATGGTAGCAGAAAGGCATCCAGGAATCACAACCCCACCCACTACCCATCCCAACCACCGACCCCGTTGTGCACAAAAAGTTCAGTTTCGAAACACAGCCTTACTCGTTGCTGTTCCGCTGACAGGTGAAAACAGCACAACGCCAAGCTTTCGCGACATGAGGTCTTACGTGCCCTCCAAAGAGGATCCCAGATTATGTGCCCTTTGAAGACGATCCCGTCTTACATGCCCTCTGAAGACGATCCCGTCTTACATGCCCTCTGAAGACGATCCCGTCTTGCCCTCTGAAGAGGACCCCGAGTTACGTGCCCTCTGAAGAGGACCCCGTGTTACGTGCCCTCTGAAGAAGACCCCGAGTTACGTGCCCTCTGAAGAGGATCCCGTGTTACATTCCCTTTGAAGAGGATCCCGTGTTACTGCCCTCTAAAGAGGATCCCATGTTACGTGCCCTCTGAAGAGGACCCCGTGTTACGTGCCCTCTGAAGAGGACCCCGTGTTACGTGCCCTCTGAAGAGGATCCCGTGTTACATGCCCTCTGAAGAGGATCCCGTGTTACGTGCCCTCTATAGAAGATCCCAGGTCTTTACAGCTGTCCACCGGGCTTTCCCTGTGGTCAATGGGCCTTTCTTCTCCGTCACCAAGCCTTTCCCCAGAGTCGGCCAAAAGACATCCTTGATTCAAAGCTGGTTAGCCATTGAAGTACAGATGTTAAGCTGCGACAGGAAATTTTTTGCGTGGGTCCGTTTCACAGGTCTCATTAAAACCTACCTCACATGGCAATCTCTACTTGGCCGTCCGATCGATTTATTAGCAGGTGAAGCAAAAGTTTGATCATATCACAAAATAGCCGAACATTTTTACTAGTACCTTACATTTCTTGCTGGTCAAGAAGATTAAAGAGAGAGAGAGAGAGAGAGAGAGAGAGAGAGAGAGAGAGAGAGAGAGAGAGAGAGAGAGAGAGAATGCTAAGGGAGATAACTACTGAAATCTATCCATTGAAGAAGGCGCTTTAAGCTTTCTTCTTACTTCTCTTGATGATGTTGCCATAAAGTGGGCGTGTCTTTTGTAAATACTCCAGACAAAAAAAAAAAAAAGATATTGGCATGATTTTTCTTGGTCATTAGTAGAAAGAAACTCGTGGAGAGCGTGGCAGCAGAGAGTCCTCAGAAGAGAAGCCCCCTTCAAGCAAGTGTTTCGGCCCTTATCTCCTGACACTCTAGGGGGGTTGGGCCACACCCGGTTCATGACTCCGGATGTCCCTCTGCTGCCCCCTTTTTTTTTCCCATCTTGGGACGAGCCATGGCTGGGATTCGAACCCATGACCCTCTGGACATGCTCATTTTCCACTTAATGACTCGCGCTTTAACCACTGAGCCACAGGGACACCTGATATTTGTAGGGAAATTAAGCCTTATGAAGTTCACTTTTGTTCCTCCTTGACCAGATCCAGCTTGAACACCTCTCTGCCGCTTCTGCCATTGCTTTCAGGGCTCTGTTTTTTTCCTTCCCTGCAACTGAGAGCTGTTTCATGAGGCTGTATGCAGACGTTCCTACAAACCCCCTAGCTCCAATTTCTGCAGTGAGGACTTTGACCTGATAGCCTTCTCTCCTCAGGCTGTTTGCCAGATCAGCATACTTTTCAGTCTTGTAGATTTGAGCTGCCTCCATTCTGTTCTCATATGGCACCGTGAGCTCGATCATGATCAGCTGCTTGGTTGACTGAGAGTGGACTACTATGTCTGGTCTCATGCCACTCTTGCTGATGATCTCTGGGTGACTCTTCCATTCTGGGAGGTCTGCAGTGCACTCCCAGTCATCTGCCCCATCCAGCAGACTCTGCCTGCATGTTTCGAGTGGCACTGTTGTTCTTGGCCATGATTTGCTGCCTCCTGCCGTGAAGAATGTTGCGGGTGCTTTTGGAGTCCTGATTTTCCCTTTTGTGGTGTTGGTACTAGCCCAGACTACTTGTACAATCTCTTTGAGCACTTGGTTGTGCCTCCATGTGTACCTTCCTTGAGCCAGGGCTACTTTACATGAGCTTAGGACATGCTCCACTGTTTGTTTTTCATGGCAGAGCGGGCATGCAGGATCGTCTGTTTTCCCCCACTTCACCAGGTTTGCATTTGAGGGCAGAAGGTCATATGCAGATCTGAGAATGAAGCTGATCCTGAGAGGGGCCATGTGCCAAATGTCATTCCAAGTGAGACTTCTTTGGAGTGCATTCTCCCACGTTGTCCATTGCCCTTGCTGGCTCTGCTGGACTGCTTTTTGGAGTCTTTTTTGGTCTTCTTCTTTTCTCATCTCCTGAATCATCATGTCTCTTTTGGCTTTTCCTTTGGCCTTTGACCACCATTCAGTTTTGGTCACCCCCAGTCCTTGTCTGTTGGTCTGTGTGTGTCCTGTTATTTCTCTGATCTTGAGACTTTCTTTTGCAGAATCCATCGCCTCTTGAACTTTCCATTTTCTGCCTGTCTTCAGCTGGGGCTTGATTGCTTCTACCACCTTGTCTCCTGAGTCCTGCAGCATGCTTTGAAGTCTGATCTTCCCTGCTTTGTATTCCTCCAGGATGGATTTCAGGAGTAGTTTCAGCTTTGCTTGGCGACAGTACAGCGCTATGTCAGTCAGACAGGGTGGGACACCAAGCCATTTCCTTGTGAACTTGTTGATTTTGGCTTCCATTGCCTCCACTATGCTGGTGCAGATGTCGTATATCATCAGAGGCCATAGCAGCTTTGGTATCAGCATGAACTGCAGACACCAGACCTTGTATTTGCCAGGGAGCCCACACTGGTCAATGGTCTCCAAGCCTTCCTCCGCCATCTGCTTGGTTTCTTTTGCTCTTTGTGTGTCTTTCAGCGTATCATCATACCATCTTCCAAGGCTCTTGACTGGTTCTTCTGTGACTGTTGGAATGGCCTGGTTGGCAACACTGAAGACCACAGATCCGGCCACTTTTCCTTTCCTCAGTGAGAGACTCCGTGATTTCTTTGGCTTGAACTTCATTCTGGATGAGGCAACTATGTCGTCCAGCCTCTCCAGCACATGACGTGTCTCGTCTTCTCTGGATGAAATCACTGTAGTGTCATCCATGAAGGCCTTGAGAGGAGGCATCTTGTATCCATCGCCAAGGTCTGTTTGTCTCGCGTTGTTTGTTGCTGCTTTCAAGATGAGTTCCATTGCCAGCACGAACAGTATTGGGGAAATTGCACAGCCCATTGCAATACCCACTTCCAAGTTGATCCAGTCTGTTGTGTACTCCTTGGTAGAGAACCGCATTGAGAAGCCATTGAAGTACTTCTTGAGCATGTTGCGGATGTTCTTTGGCACATGGTACATCTCAAGAGCCAACTGTATCATCTCATGGGGCACAGATCCATATGCGTTTGCCAGATCAAGCCACACTACGTCCAGGTCTCTCTTTTCTGTTTTTGCTTTTTGGATTGCGTCCCAGATCATTGTGGCGTGTTATACACAGCCAGCCACGCCTGGGATGCCACCTTTCTGGACTGACACATCCAAGTACTTGTTTTCCATCAGGTACTTGGTCAGCCTTGCTGCCATGACAGAGAAGAAGATTTTCCCTTCGACGTTCAGTAGTGATATTGGCCTGAACTGGCTGATGTCACTTGAGTTTTGCTCTTTGGGGATGTACACACCATCTGCCGTCATCCACTGGCCGCTGATCTTCTGGTTTCTCCAAGCCGATCGCAGCAGCTTGTGGAGCCACTCCAGCACCTTGGGACATTTCTTGTAAAGCTGGTAAGGTATTCCGTTTGGCCCTGGTGATGATTTGGCTCTGGCTTTGTCGACCACCTTCTTGATTTCCGCCAACGTTGGAGGCTTGCCATTGAACTGTTCCTCAGGGTTGGTTGGCCACACCAGACCTTGAATGTCGAGTGGTGCTTTGCTCTGTGGGTCAGAGTATGTTTTCCTCAGATGCTGCTCAAGAACTCCTTTGTCCACACTTAGGGTCCCAGATTTTGGCTGCTCAAACAGTGTTCTGGCAAACTGGAAGGGGTCTCTGAAGAAGCGCTCTTGTGTCTTCTTCTTTTTGCTCTTCCTCTTCCTCGCAGATTCCGCTTTGCTGAGGGCGCTGTGTTTTTCTTTCAGGTCTTTCCACAGTTTTTCCAAGCCTTGTTTTTCAGCTGGCAGTGCGGTCTTCATTTGCATCTTGAGGTTTTTCTTTTGGACCCTGATCTTGTCCATCTTTTCTTGGCGTCTGGATTTCTTTGGAGGTGTTTTCTCTTTGGGTAGTTTTGCTCCATAGGCGTCTCTACATGTGGCATACACAATGTCCCCATATGTGGCTAGTTTGTGTTCCAGGGTGCTTTTCCCTATCAGTGCATCGAGTCTTTGGACGATTTTTGCATCCAGTTTCTCCCAATCTTCAGTTTCGTTTGCTCGTGGCAGGTTGAGTTTCAGGCGCCTGGCATCGAGGGCCTGTGCAAATTCCTCATCCGAACCAACAGCGTGGATGTCCTTGGCACTGTGGTTTAAATCCTGGCCTTGGTCTTCCGACGTCTTATCTGCTGATGCAGTGCGCTGCTGCTCATTCAGATGAGTCTTCACACATCCCATCTTTGTTCTGTGGATCTTCATGCCACGGGTGGTAGCGAAACGCTTTCCACAGACACATGGATATTCCATTTGGTCCATGTTCATAGTCCGTTTGGGATTTGCAGTCATGATTGGTTGAGCACCGATGGATTCATCATTCTCTCCCCCTTTCGGTGAATCCTGGGAGCATCTTTTCCTTTTATTCTTAGTAGCCACATGTTTAAGGCAAAGTGGGGAGCCAGCCCACAGAGCCCTCGGTTCTGGTCTTTCCAGTGTCCTCCGGTCTTTCCCGGACGTCCTCCGGCCTATTCCCGGAAGTCAATGGTTTACCCATGCATCAGTAGAAAGAAACTCGTGGAGAGCGTGGCAGCAGAGTCCTCAGAAGAGAAGCCCCCTTCAAGCAAGTGTTTCGGCCCTTATCTCCTGACACTCTAGGGGGGTTGGGCCACACCCGGTTCATGACTCCGGATGTCCCTCTGCTGCCCCTTTTTTTTTCCCATCTTGGGACGAGCCATGGCTGGGATTCGAACCCATGTCATTAACAGATAACACAAACAAAAATAACGAAAATTTACCTAACAATAAAATGAATGCCATGTTTAAAAAAAAGGAAAAAAAAAAGAAAATCATCAACCTCAGTTCCAGGCCGTTCTCCCTCTCTTCCTCCTTTCGTTTCTTCCATTAAATCAGTACAACCACACATTAAAAAAAACACCCTGTAACTTCCTTTTACAACACACACATCGAATTTCATCAACTATAAAAAGCACCTTTCTTCTTAACAAGATTTCTTTGATCAATTTTTTGCTCATTATAGGATATTATGGGGCCGGAATAGCTCAGTTGGTAGAGCGCCAGACTCGTAATCTTGGAGTCCTGGATTCGAATCTCCCCTGGGCCATTTCGGTACAGGGGGATTTTTCCCTCAAGAGTTAACATTCGTTCTGACTCCATTTCCCATACAGTCCTTCGAATGAGACTATAAACTGAGGTTCCGTGTATGAATGCACGCACAACATCTTGCACACACATAACATCCCATCACCAACTTTCGGAAGAGAAGGCCAGTCTGGCCGTTGGCATGGATGACACGTTACACATAGCATGCACCTTCCCCTAAGATGGAGTATGGCTGCCTTAATGGCGGGATAAAAAAAAACAAAAAAAAAACCGGTCATACACACAAAACTCCACTCCCTTTGTTGGGTAAATGAGATTAATCCTTGCCTGTCTCTACAGGGAGAGTCCGCAGGAGTATCAGCCTGCATACGAAAAAAAAAAAAAAAAAAAAAGATATTATCAATGCCATGATGAGCCAAAATGACACACTGCGATCTAGCCAACACTGAAATCAGGTCACACCATATTCAGGCAGATGCAAATTCTCATAATAAATCACTCAATTTTTCTTAAAATATGGTCCTGTGTGTTAATGTTTTTTGGCATCTTAATTACCCGGCCCAAACAGTTAAAGAGCTAAAGAATTTACCCCCATACTATGTAGGTAAAAAGATTCTGAAAAACTCATGTTTTTAAGACTGCTTCTCTTAACCCATTTCGTTCTTCTGTATTGCTTCATCCTAAATGTATGTGCATGTGTGTGTGCACGCGTGGTCATATATGACCTTTTCTTTCTTTTTCTTTCTTTCTGAGTACACAGGCTGATACTCCTGCGGACACTGCCTCTATAGACAGGCAGTGGAGTTTTGGGTGTATGACTGTTTTTCATCCCGCCATTAAGGCAGCTATACTCCATCTTCAGGGAATATAAATGACCTTTTGAAGTACAGGTAGGATTGAAGCATGTGGCAGTAAGAATATTGTGGTCATGGTTTTTGTTTTCTCATTCAAATAATTCAATCATTACTACATTTTTTTGTTCACCTTTTCATATAAGTTAGTGTAAAAGTTAAGTAACTGCAGGCAAAAATGAAATTTAAAGGAATATTACTATTCCACCAAAGGGACAAACAAATTACAAGACAAACACGACATGTTTCTATCTCTTTGGTCTTCTTCAGGGAAGATAAAGCAGAACGAGCAATCACTTATCTTATCAAATTGGGTGCAAATGCGCCCATTCAAAGAGAAGTGATAGTTTGTTCTTGCGCCCAGTTTGAGAAGCGACTGGTCATTCACCGTTTTCATTGTCTTGAATGTTGTTTCTCTTGCCTGAAGAGGGCCAAAGAGGTTGAAACATGTCTAATTTGTTTGTCTGTTTTGTCCGGCGGAGTAGTGATATTCAAGTTGATTGTCATATCATCTTTTATTCTTGTTTTACATGTTTTCTTGTTTTACATGTTTTCTTGTTTTACATGATTTGATACTGCACAGCATGGAGATGTTGAGACTTTCATTATTTGTGTGGTGCCATGCTGTATCAAACTCCATGTCAGTAGTATTTCTTTGATTTGCATTGACACTGACTGACTTAGCTCTGTTCATTCAATCATATATGTCTGCTATAGGTTTGCGTACCCATTCTTATCATGCTCACACAACAAAAAACACCTGTTTATATATGCAAGTTTTTTGTTTTTGTTTTTTTATTTACAGACAATTAAGACCATTTCAGATGTTCCACAAAACACAGTCATTTTCATACATACTGTAGAAAACATATCTGTTGATTACCATATGTGGTTCACATAATGCCAACCATAAAAATCTCAACTTGCATTTCGAAATTTCTTGTGTTGGCATACCTGGTTGATAGGATTACTGGATCTGGTTAACAGGATCAGCCAACACAAGCGGATTAACACTATACCCACAGGAAGCAATCCTTGGACTCTGATACATGGCAGTGTAAGATCAAACGATATTTGACCTCTCAAAATGGAGCTCTTCATCAGTCCTAGAATTTTAATGCCCTCAAAAACCCTCAGGTGTTTCTAACAAGTCAGCAATCAGCACAACCATTTCAAGAAAGACAGTAGCAGGTAATACAGCAATACATCAACTCTTCTAAAAAGGATACATTGCAATAACATCTCTTGATTCTTATGTCGTATTTTGAACACCCTAGACCTAATCCCCACTGGTTAACAAGCACATGTGTACACACACAGACACAGACTCAGTCATCTTCATCTCCAATTAAAAGAAAATATATGGAAAATTGATGGGGAAAAAAAAAAAAAAAAAAAATATATATATATATATATATATATATGAACACCGACTGATTCATCAAATGAGCATGCTATATAAAGTTTTCCTTTCATTTTGAGCTCAAAAAGGTTTTCTGTCCTTGACGTGGTCAGGCGAGGAGAGACGGAATTGTCAGAGACCATATCTTTAACAGCTGTATCAACAGATGAACTGCTCCTTGCCATTGTGTGATGGACTGTTCAGCTTGAACTATGAAAAAAAAAAAAAACCCACACACACACATTTCACTTAATGGGCAAAATACTAGCTGAACATTTCATGGAAGTTGCATCCATCCTGCTGACTCTGCAAGATCTAAATCTCAATAGCGTCCATTGAACTAAGGCTGCGGGTGGGAAAAATTTTTTTTAAAAACAGCCAAAACTGTCGGATTCAGATTCAGTTAGAAGGTGTGCACATGTCCATCACGTCTTGCGTACTGAAATATTTCTAATGCTTCAATCAAAATACAGCAAAGACACACAGAAGAAAAAAGTACCTCATCAAAGATCCAGAAAAGGAGAATGATGTAGTTCAAAATCAAAAAAAAAAAAAAAAAGACCAACTGGAACAACAACCACAAGCGGACCCAAAGAAAATCAACTAAGACATCTGGGAATATTGAAACCAATGTCCTTGTAACAGACACAAGACTCTTCAGTACAGAGATCACGGACTGTCGGTATACACACACCACTTGTTTACATACTTGTTGCGGCACTTCTACAACTTAATAGTCTTAGGACAACATGTCATTGTTCCTTACAGAATGAGTTGGAGGTAACATTTCCTCATTTTCTTCCTAAGCTGAAAAAAAAATTGAACAATTAACTATGTACTGGTGGGATCAAAATCAGTCAGATACACAAACAAACTGTGAACTTACAGAGTTCCAGACATGGAACATGGAGGGAGAAGATGAATTATGTTAAAACTTACCAATGAACAATATGGGCTGAAACGCACAGCGCTTGTCAGCACGTCATATACAGTGGCACTATTCAAAATAGTCTTCTTTTTTTTTTCTCCATCCCTTTCATCCATTCTTGAATGTCAACCAGAATTCCCCTATCCCAAATACAGCAGAGCATAACTGTAGAAAGTCGAAGCCTGCTACCTTAATAAGGAAGAAGAACTTTTAGTAGATCTGGATCATGCATTTCTTCCTAATATGCTATGGAAAAACACGATTCTTTCATCACCTGGGAAAATGCATTCAAAACACTTCTTGAGAAAGCTTTCCTTAAAAGCTGGAAGTGTGACTTACACAGTCCCTTTTTCCAAATTTGTGGAAAAAAATATATTCTGAATTAAACACACTGTAACTATACTTTTTAAACACTCTAGAAAATTCTCTAAGACATTTGAAAACTTGAGTCACAGTTTTTTCCAGTAATACTTTATGGAAGAGAACACACACACACACACACAAGCACATGCTCCCATACAGACTAAATTATAGTTGTACTGATACATTTCAAACTGATTTATCTTGGTTTATGCAACAAACCTGTGAAATGTCTGATTTCCTGTAAAGAGAAGAAAAGTTTGTGGAAGAGAATACCTACGCAGTTTTCTCCAATTCTTATATATGCAAGAGGGTATATTCTCATTAAATAACTACAACTATGCTTTCAAAAAGCATCTTAAGGAACTCCACTAGGAGTCATGTGAAAACTGACTCACAGTATTCTGTAGTAGCAGCTCATGGAAGACGGTATTTTTGTAACAAAGTTGTTGGAACTATCACGTCTGAAAACAAATAGTAACCAAAAAAGCTGAAAATTTCAGGGAGTCTTAGAGGGTCGCTGCAGAGTTAAGGTTAAGGGGCAGTGCATCTGTTCGGGTCAGAGGGCAACACCCCTGAAACTTAAATTTGTCTGCAATATATAAGGTCTAAACTGCCATTTCCTCGAATCTACAGGATAATTTCATCGATGGAAATCTACTGCAGTAAAAGGTAAACATTCAGATATGAAATAAACTTTTTTTACCCCAGGCAATTATTTGTGGAGGAAGAGTTTTCAAAACAAGTAAATTATTATTCAAAGAAGGCTGAAACAGCTGAAAAGGCCGACATTTTACCGGCCTGAACTATGCCTTGAAAATTCTTATCAGGGAAACTTTCCTTGAAGACATCTGAAAATTTATCTCATGATTTTTTCTAGTAATTGTTTGTGGAAGAGCGTAACTTCTGCAACAGACTGTACTGCCGAAACTAGCTAAATGGGCAGTAGATTTGTTTTATAATGGGTGACCACAAACAAACGCCGGACCACAAAGCAGAAGGGTATGTGTTTAGCACACAGAAGTATCTCCAGTATTGGATGAACTTTCAGCAGGGTCTCTTCAGCAGATTATGAGGGTTGTAAATGGTTCAAAATGCACACGTTCAAATGCACAGTTCAAGACAATATTCCTAACAACGCATACACAAATAATCTCCACCGTAGGTGCCTTAAAAGAACCAGC
The DNA here is from genome assembly GCA_033310375.1 of Conus canariensis. Lineage (NCBI taxonomy): Eukaryota > Metazoa > Mollusca > Gastropoda > Neogastropoda > Conidae > Conus > Conus canariensis. The sequence goes on from CM065721.1 coordinate 76,555,387, forward strand.
TTAGGCCACTTTCAAACACCATGAGATGACTTGGCTCAGAACCAGTGTGCAACACTGGAATGATTAAAGGTACCATTTTTTAACCAGTGGCGCAAACTTTCTGAACCAACCTTTCTGTTTGATGAACAATCACACGGTCCCCATGGCTTTCCAGCACTCTCTTTCATGAAGAAGAGATGTGGTATGTACATCGCTCACAAAGTACTAATCAAATCTATGTGTATCTAAATCGCTCACAAAGTACCAATCACATCTATTAATACCAATCACATCTATTAAAGCACTCACGGAACAGGGAAAGGAGGAATTGGGGGTAGGAGATGAGGGGTGGAGGGGGAAAATGAAGTCATGTTTGTTTTTTCCATAACTGGCCGAGTTGTTTTGATGTTTGAGTGTTTGTGATATGTGGCTTGTGTCTGTGTGGTTCTGGTCAGCCATCTTCAATGCATCCCTTTGGTGGAATTGTTGAAAGTATGCAGTGTCTCACACTGATGATGAGAATGTGAAGATAGTTCAAGTAAGTTTTGTTCTTTTTAATTCTACTGGTGGAAATGCTGAAAGTATGTAGTCTCATTCTGATGATGAGAATGTACAGATAGTCAACATAAAGGTTTTTTCTTTTGAATTCTACACAAAAAAAAAGTATAATTAAATATCTAATACTGGGTCGCTGTCTTCTCAGTGGAGCAGCAGAAGCAAACAGCCCAGAAAGTTGGTAGCACATAGCTAAGGTCAGGTCACTTCAAATCACATTTACCTTTCACTTCTGGCTATTAACAAACCAATGATACCACAACAGTCAAAAAAAAAAAAAAAAAAAAAAAAAAGAACATTTGCAACTAACAAACCTAGCAGTGACAAAACTGTGACAAATACAAGCACTCATAAACCTATAATTATCAGAGCACCAACAATTATAAAGACCATGAAAACATGTCTAATTTGTACATTCATAAAATGTCAGCTTGAGGTGGTTTCACTAGCGCTCAGAGTGGACCTGAAAAACGTAGAGAAAAAAAAAGACAGAAAAAGAAGACAGAAGAAAAACATACAAACAACAAAAAAAGAACGTAAGCCTTCTCTTTTTTTTTCACAGTTACTATGAAGATATGCTCCAAGTGGAGGGTGGGAGACAGCATGGAAATGTATTGTAGAAAGAAGACTGAAAGATACTGCTCTTTCATAGTTTTTGGCTTTGGTTTGTCTATAATAGATCTTGGTTCAGCATTTATCAAGACCTGTTAAAAACTGCACCATATTCCAGCAAGAACTATCTCATCAAATCTTTGTAAGATGTCCTAAAAGACTTATGTTCATAACGAAAAGGGTTAATTTAGATATGCTTGATGGTGTAGTAAACAGTGTACACAAATGGACGCTTCTACGACAGAAAATCCAAATATTTAAACATAGCAGGAAAGTCCAAGCATTTATGATTTTTGTCTATGAGCAACGTCTTCATTATAAACCAAGAAATGGGAAGATCTTTGTCAATATACTACCACCCCTCCGAAATTTGGTTCATTTGCAACTTGAAATTGCCGACAAAACAGCAAGTTTATCACAGGAGTATATACACAGACACAAAATAATAAGAAAATCACATACTCTCATAATGTTTACAAAATCGTGTTGATTAAGAGGGTAACTTGCAAAATGTGTAGAGCTGAACGAACACACGTTTTGGTATATCCATATACAAACTCATACCAAAAGTCTAGAATCTCAGGATTGTGATGGTGCAGGACTGTAAACAGGCAGAGCAAATGCTGAGGCTTCAGTCCAGCATCTTATTCCCTTCGAGAAGCTGGCCCAGCAATTATGAGTCAAACCTGAGACCTCTTTATAAGTAGAACCTATCTGAAGGGCTAGCCGTCTGCATTTCTGCTTCCACAAAACATTTTATAAGAAAAACAATTCCTGATTCCTGTCACAAATGTGACAACAATCAGGAATTCGTTTTCTTATAAAATATTTTATCCTGTGTTGTGCACTAAAATTCTTGTCGACTTTAGAACTTCGCCAGTTTCACTCGAAACACTCAGTCCAGAAATGTACATGACATTGTAATTAGAGTTTACTCTCTAATACCATGAAACTACATTTAGGACACTCATTCATTCGATGAAATCTGAATGCAGCAACCTTGCAGATTCAACTTTCCTTTCCTTTCAGATTCATCTCACTCTGATAGTTAACTTTAATCTGAGAATTAAAACACAAAACGGACTACACTTATGGGCCCCAAACACCCACAGACATGTCACAACAGTATAACGAAAAAGCTGCAGTTTATTTCAAGAATTGCAAGATGATCAGCAACTTTATGGACATTCCTCATTTATATACAAATACCCTGTGTCTGTAGAAAACTTGGGAATGTTTTAAAAATATATTTCTGGATAAAGCATCTTTAATCTTTTTATGGCCATCCTATGGTTTACAAGGCACAATACAAGATCATGACCTAGCAGAGAAGACTGATATCTTCAGTAATGTCGAGTATAATCTTTTACTTTTTATACACCATTCAGGGGATGTGATAGTAATACACAATGTCCCATGAAAGAACCTTTTGATATAATCATGCATCTTGAAGTCTATGGGTTGACCCCTGGCCCTCACTTCATCAATGCTCATAAAGAATAGCATCCAAGCATTGTTCACATTTCTTCCAACCACCATATACCAATGCAAACACTCTTACATGCAAGCGTGAAGTTTACTTGGAAGGTTTATTTCCCTTTAAATTTTCATCTAAGCTCCCTCAACCACTTTCACTCTGACCCACGCTTGAAGTTGACACACTACAAATCTGTGTGCCTGGGGACAAAACAACTGGAACACACGTTTTAGTGCCCTGTGTATAACTGTACAGAAATGTGGATATTTCAGCGCTGATTTCGGCCGTACCCCCACACTCTGGGCTTTGTATTATGTTGTTAGTGTTTTCAGATTGAAACAAGTATTTGAAATAGTTCTGCACCCTCCAGATTTCTCTTGTTCTGACACTAATACCCTGTACTACCTACCTTTCCACGCCCACAAATGGAGTACAGGCAGGTAGGAGAACATGAAAGGGAAATATTTTTGTTCTTTTTGGAAGAACTGGTACCTTCTGGTGTCCTGCGATGATAATCAAACTAAACATTTCTCATGGGAAAAAAAAGACAACTTTTTTCTGGTCTTCAAAGGAAAACGCTTGAGGACAAATAGCAGAAAAATAAACACACACACACTCTCTCTCTCTCTCCCTCATGTAGGCAAAGATAATCAGTTATCTCCCATGGAATCTGTCAGCACTTAGGGCTATATTTAGATTAAGTGTGGATGATATACATGATGATGATGGAAAAAAAAAAAAGACTGAATACGATGCAGAGAACAGGTATACAAGCCATACTCCCACAGAAGCAGTGATGAAAACTTGCCATCAAACAGGCACCAAATGCATACCAAGAAAGATGGGAGCACTGCAACAGACACACAGCCATGGATTCCCTTTGTCCTTTTATTTGTTATTCTGTGATCACTGGACTGCAAGTTCTCCAGTTCTGATCAGCATAAGAATATGTAGCACGTTGTGCACAAATAGTACAGTGATACATGCCACACATACAGTCAACCAACCACAAATACCCAACACAACACAACACCCAGTTCAATTCTATATATTGCAGATGTAAAACTTGTTTTTGTCTTAATTCTTAAAGAATAGCACAGAAAAAAAGCTGTTACAGGAATTTTCTATTTTCAAACGTAAACGTGACTAAGATTTCCAATCAAAGGGCTAACTCAAAACTATCAGCTCATTTAGTTTATCATGGTTAAGTTTCAAATTTAAAATATTACTGGAAAGACTTCTTCCTTTCTTTGAGAGAAAAAAGAAAACTGTCTGATATTCAATACAGGGAAAAATTATCCACATACGCCCTTTCAACGACAAAACAACCACATGCAGACACTTGTCTTCTTGCTGAATAAAACTATATTTTCACATTCTTTTCAGTTTAGTGGTGTCCATATAATATATTACTTCCTTTGTAACTTTTTCATGGAAAAAAAAAAAAAGGACGGAGACAAGGATGGGGTGAGGGAATGATAAATCTTCTTCATATTAGTTCATAAAAAACACAAACCTAATTGGACTTCACAATCCCTGACTTCTTTCTCTCTCTTTTCAGACATTTAAAGAAAAACTACAGGCTTCACCCTGCAAAGCACTGCTGTCACTGCACTGTGAACCTACCCAAAGGTGTACATATTCTGACAGACATCACCAACTTGTCGCATCTGCTAGTCTTTTTACTAGACTAGACTAGACCAGAGCAAACAGAATGTCATCATCATCAAAATCGTTATCATCACTGTCCTCCTCTTCCTCTGAATTGCTGGGAGTGTATTCCATAACCCGAGGTTCATCCTCCTCTTCATCTTCATCACCATTGTCATTGTTCCCATCTTCGTTGCCATTGTTGCCATCTCCAATATCATCGCCATCGTCTGAAACATGTGAAAAGGTATGAATTGAGAAATGGTTTTGATTTTCTTCATTGTTACTTGAAGACACAAAATGACAAACAGAGGCGTACACACATGTATGATGCACACACTGCACACACAGGCCCACAGATCATACACACTGACATCCACACACGCTTAAAATGCACATGCGCACACATGCACAAACACAACACATACACTGCCCACAAAACAAACATGTACGCCCATACACACACATCTGCAAACGGACACAAACAACTGTAGTAGTGGCACAGACAATGTTAGCACCCAAGGTCTAACTGCTAATGTGCAGGTCAGACATGTGCACAGTCCTCCATGAGAACCTCATCTTAAATCCTTCCATCTCTGTTACTAATTCATTCATCCATAAGCTGTAAATCCTGTGCACAGTGGTCTCACAGCTTAGCAGATGTGGCATAGCGTATATGTATGCAGTGACACCTCCTAGGTGAAACTGACACGCAAAAATGCTAAGGCAGTAATTTGAGTAACAGCATTTTTCTTGATGGTTAGGAACAAGATGACACATTACAGTGGACAGAATAAGCCTAGCTAGCCATATTTGGTAAGCACATTCATGCCCCAATTCCATTACTAAAGACCAACTAAACGAGAAACAACAGAGGCATCATGGTAGAGTGTGACCCATTAAAGTCATTTCTGTTGGTTTTTTTTATAGTTTTTTTTGTTTATTTTTTCCATGCCCCATCAGCTGCATTCCTCCCAATCCACTCATTCCAGCTCCCCACACCACAGCTACATCCAGGCTGGTCCTGTTGCAGCTCCAGTACATGGAGGTCATCTGTAGTCGCAGTGATCTGTGATCCTAGAATTCTGAAATGGACTCTGCAGTCCTGCAACGTTTAATAAATTTCTGGCAGTTGTCATCATTAACTTCTGAATGGACCAAGGGCACATTCTCACACATGGAGACAGCACCATGGCCTATGGAAGGGAAGGCAGCACCAGCAGTAATACAGCTACACACAATTCTTTAAAAAAAAGTAACAACTAAACAAGAAATTCCCAATGAGTTGCAGCAGGAACAAAATGCAAAGGTTTATTCTTTTATGGATGAATTTCTGTGCAGCAATAGTAAAGTATGCATGTGTATGTGGGCACTTGGCAATCTCTTGAATGAAAAGGGGACATTGAAATGAAGATGGTGGATGAATCTACTACAGTGTCCTTTGGTCCACATGTTCAATCAGAACACTATTCTTTAACCAGACAGCACCCATATTATAGAATCAAAGACAAAAAGACAAACTCAGATTAGTAAAAGCAAGCACCCATATTATAGAATCGAAGACAAACTCAGATTAGTAAAAGCTTGAAAAATCCCAACAGCACCCATATTCTAGAATCAAAGACAAAGACACAAATTCAGATTAGTAAGGGCTTGAAAACTTTGGAGATGTGTCCATGTCACCCTCTCCTAGAACCCTTGTCACACTAGGCTCTCTCTCTCTCTCGCTCCCAGTGCAAAAAACAAGCCTTGGTTCTTCAGTCGCCCTTCTTTAGCCCTGCGATTTAGGGGTCGCACCAGGTAAGTTCACAGGATGGCATTATGCAGAGGGACTGGTCATGTGACCTGGACGTGGAACTCATCGGTCGCTTCATGTGTTCACTCCTTGCCATTTATTTGATGCATGTTGAAGTGTTCTGACCTTGTTACTTCAGCAAAGAATACTAACTTACAAGTGGAACCACATCTGACACAGAATCTGAAAGTGACGACTAGTTGACTGCAACTATGTCTGAAGATGACCGACAAAACAATGGAAGATTTGCGGCCAGAGGACCTGGTGGGTGTCAGAGCACATGACTTTCACCCTGTTCTAAGTGGACTATCACACTGTGTGAGTGTCTCACCTGAAAAGTTGAGCATATTCCACTCACCAACAGTAGGTGAGCATTTGTTCTTTTGCTTACTTATCTAGAGGGTAACATCTGCTGAATGTTGTAAAGTAAACACTTGATGCATGCAGACTCGCCTTGGACTCTAGAAGCTGAAGAGTATATCTGTGATAAACGAACATTTTTCATTCCATCTTTCTAGTCACCCAAAGTGAGTTACAGCATTCTGTACAGTCAGATAGTGAGGAGGAAAGTGCAATTAGTTCTCTCTTAAATAAGCACATGTGATAACAAAGCATGGTCTAGCTTGAATTACTGGTGAAGAATGCATAAAACACTTCAGTAGTAAAAGAAAGCAGCACAAAATTTTGCGTACACACATGCACATTCATACACATTATGACTGGACATTACAAGCATTCCCCAACCTAACACATTCACATCTGAAAGATGACATGATGCCACAGACAAACAACACTCATCATGTTACCTGGAACACCAAGCTTGACAACACTGGGCCCAGACTTTATAATTATGTCTCAGACTGAAGACAATGGCAGGAATGGGGCATTACAGGGGTCAAAGCAGAGCACACCATGATAAGCAATGTGTTAATGAATGGCTCACTTACACACTCATATTGCTATAAAGCCCAGCGTACAACTAAAGGCCAAATTGAAGCCATCCAAACAAGACAATACTCAACCTCATCCCCAAAACATGCCAAGAAAGGCATCCATGACATCTTGAAACAAAGAAACAGACATACCACTATCATAGGGTACGTCTATGGCGCTTTACAATGGTTCAAAGTGCTTTACAATAACAAAATATACACCTTGAGGTTGCAACCAAACAACTGCAAAACTTTTCCATGTTCCATGGCACAAGACTGGAATCATCTAAATTCCAACTTCGAAAAAAGCGAATGCTTGGGGATGCTGCAGTTCTTTTCTTCTTTTTTTTTGCTGTCTCTCCATATGTACATGTATTTCAGGAACATTGCACACAAAAATCAATGTATGCATTATGCTGTGTACACCGATAGTGGTCAGATTTTCTTTCCTACCCCTTCCCTCTCCCATTCAAATGCTTCTTTCCATCTAACATACCAAAGACAGTCTGGTTGCTGAAAATAGTGCGAATGCTCTAAGATGACACTGGAACATGCAATGCTATTAGATTTCAATCAATCAACTTTAACAATTTGATACAAAAAAGCCCTTTTACAGAAGGGGTATGAAAAATAATCTTTGTGCATCAGATTTATAAAAAAGATACAGAGCCAGATGATACACATGAAATGGATAAACTGAGTTGAAAAAAAAAACTGTGTTTATAACACTGAAAGTTTGGAATTTTTTTTATCCCAAGTGTCTCCATACCCTGCATGCCTCCACTCACACGCAAAATACATAGACATGCAAGACTCTTGCTCACCCTCTTGTAAAGACAACCCAACATAGCCACCATCTTCCTCACACCCTGCAGCCTACCTTTCACAATAGGTTTATCACTCAAGGGATTTCTTATTTTCTTTCATAATAAATGAATTTCAAGATATAAAAATTTCAAAACAACAACAACAAATCAGCTACAAATTTCTATGTATGCTTTTGCTGCAGGTGTGTAGGGTGGGTGGTGTCAAGGTGTGTGCATGTATGTCAGTGTGCACAGGTGTATGATATGTGTGTGTCCATATCAAAGTGACGTCTGCATTACTCCTTTACATGCTAAGGTATGTCCATATCAAAGTGAGGTCTGCATTACTCCTTAACATGCTAAGTGCCTTTGGCAACACTATATCAAATGTACTTAATACATAACGCCAAAGCATTCATACTCAAAAGTAGAAGTGATCTTGCGCCGAATTTGAGAAGTGATTGCTCATTCTTTGTTTTCATTGTCCTAAACGTTGGTCATCTTGCCTGAAGAAGACCTAAGAGGTGGAAACGTGTCGTGTTTTGTCTTGTAAATTGTGTGTCCATGTTAACTGGCGGATTTCCTTTGAATTCCTTTTTAAAGTTCATACTCAAAAGTTGAGAAAGATTAAAGAGTGTGCAGCTAAAAAGTAAACTTTCACCAACATTTTTTCATGGTATAGACCATGAAGTCCATGGAGAGAGACACACTGAGAACGTGTATGCAAAGCAAGTACAACATGGGCATGACTGCCTGTAATAGGGAGGACAAAAATGTCAAGACAGAGAACTGACTCCCGGCTGGGAGGTCGTGGGTTCGAATCCCATCAGAAGTCATGTGGGTTTTTCTGCCCCGACCGGCTCCTACCCAGAGTTGAGTTGCTGCGGACTCAGTTGGGAAGACTGGGACCACACAGTCGAGTTTCATCCACTTAATGGATGCGTTTCTGAGAGTGTTGCTCAAATTTCCTGACCAACACTGCAGGTGCCTGTATCTCTCGGGCCTGGTTGACGCCGGGATATCTTATGAAAGGAAGCGTAGAGTACAGCCCTGTCATGTAGTCTCAGACCGAAATGGAAATCCGTAGCATCATCTTAATCATCCTCATTCTCATCGATCAGCATTAAAAAAAAAATGTCTCAAATTCTGTGGCCCTTCATGCCCTGCTCTCATGGTGACCTCAATTTCGATGTCCTCTCCACGTCTGTGGCCTTGGTTTGGTTCCGTCGGGGTCACCGGTATCGGCGAGTCCATGGGGGCTGTCGTTGGACGGACGTGGTGGCGCCCTCCGGAGGGAGAGCTCACTCACGCCGGCTCCGCGACTAAGCAATTATTGTCGTCAGTAGGGGGCTTAGTAGGTGGTGTCCTGCGTATGTTAGATCAGAACAGGCGCCACTGAACACCACCGAAGTGACTCGGCAGCAGTGCAGTGTCTCCTCCGGTGGGTTGCCTCTTGACGACTTGACACTGACTGCTCCCTGTGGATTGCCGGTGCCGGGGCTGCGGTGGGGCCAACCGGGCTGTGGCTGTGGACGGGGTGTCGGAATGAGCAGCGTGGGTGCACTGCCTCTAAGGTGGCGCAGAGGTTGGGACAGCAAAAAAAAAAAAAAAAAAAAAAAAAAGACAGAGAACTGACAAACAAGAGAGTTATAGAACTGACAAATGTTTTGTGTGCGTTTTCAGATGACAGATACAATATTGAAAACTAGGATTAAAACATCTCAAACATCAGAGGAAAAAAAGCTGTGACACATGCAGCATGCTGTTAGACACATTTCACCACACCAGACACCACACAGTCTGATCAGGAGGACTTTTCAGTTTTGCATTATCTGTTTCTTCTTTGCCTGAATTCCTGAAACTTCCATATCATATCAATAAAAATTCCTGGATGACTTCTGATGCTTCTGAATGAAGGTAGTTTCTTCATTACATCTGGATTCAGCCTGTTTTGAAAAGCAGAAAACCACTAATCAATTGCACATGTTGGTCTGACTTGACTGTGTTTGTTTTGTAGCTAAGAAGTATTGCGAGAGAACACTTTTCTCTTTTGCCAGCCTGTCTTTCTTTGGAAAAAAAAACAAGGGGGTTGCAAAACGCCAGTCCCACTGATGGTGTTAATCAGCCCACAATACCTTCGTTACCCTCTGACTGTGACGAGGCCTGCTCCAGATAGCTGGGATCATCATCATCATCGTCGTCGTCATCCTCCTCCTCTTCAGCTGCTTCCCCTTCCTCCTCCTCCTCCTGCTCCTGTAGGAAGAAGACGCAGTTTGAGAGCCTCATTCATGGTTACATTCCCACATTTTGCCTCCACATTAAGAAAGCCAAGGCTACAGTTCATTCACAGGGGAGAGAGAGGTATCAACTGTCTGAGGGCTCACAACCAAAGCACAGAGACTGTGGCCTGAACTAGGCTGACACTGAGGGAACCTGCGATCAGATCATGCATCAGAGCATGCAACAATGCAGAATCAATCTGCCAGATTCTAAACCCCCCATCCCGCCTCCATCTCCCCCCCCCCATCCTCAAGAGTTATCCTGTGTAAAGTGTAGTGCAACTGATACAAAGGGGCAAAAAGGGTTGCAGGCAGATGCATTCAGCCAACCTATATAATTTGTGAGCTATGCGCATGCAAGGATGCAAGCGCGCACTCATGTGCGTGTGCATGTGTGTATGAATGTACACAGGTCTGTATACCTACATGGCTTGAGTGTGAAAGAGAAGGAAAAAGACAAAACACAGAAGGAGGCAGCATGAAAAAGAGAAAGAAGAGAAGACACTTTACATGGCCAACTAATAGGACAGCCAGTCAACACAGAAAACAGGAGCAACTTACATGATCTTCCTCATCTCGTAACTTCTGCATTTGATACAGTCGACAAATGCTCTCTTCTGACCCATTTTCTGTGATCTGTGTGTTTTGCTGAAACAAGTCAATCAAGACATGAAAATACAATGATTAGTTGGTTTTTTTTTGGGGGGGAAAAGCACTTTTATTCCTAACCATATAAAAAACATCAATGTATAACATCACAAAGGAAAGAAATCTTTCACTATAAGCAGATGATGGCATTACTGTATGGCATTAGTGAATACTGTAGATGTGTGTGTGCTGGGGTGTGTTCAACAGTGGGGTGATGCAGGTGTGCCAATTGGAGAGTCCACAGATGCGAGTGTGCAGGCCTTGGTGTGTGTGTGTGCGTGTGCGTTTGGGTGTGTGCCTTAGTGAGTGAGCGAGTGAGTGGGTGAGTGGAGTAGAGTGAGTGAGTGAGTAAGTGAGCGCGCGTGCATGTGTGCGCGTGTGGTGTTGTTGTTCTTATCGTTATTGTTGTTCTTCAGTTTAACGTCTTCCCACTCAAAGTGATTTCAGACGGATTGTGTAATAGTGTGTGTGTGTGTGTGTGTGTGTGTGTGTGTGAGCGTGCACTCGCGCGCGCCTGTGTATTTGGATGCGTGAGTGTGCGTGCGCGCTTGTGTGTGTGTGTGTGTGTGTGTGTGTGCGTGTGTGTGTGTGTGTGTGAGGGAGAGAGAGAGAGAGAGAGAGAGAGAGAGAGAGAGAAGAGAGAGAGAGAGAGAGAGAGAGAGTGTGTGTGTGTGTAAGTAAGTAAGTAATTTCTTTTTGTGTATGAGGGGTTGTTGAAAGTTAAAGATAAATTCCTACTGGACTGCGTAATAGATGTGGGCATAACGAACAAAGTAAAGCATAATTATTTAATATTTTTGGTAAAGTCAGTGGAGTCGATCTATTATGTGAAATATTAGAACCAGTTTTGAGCACTGTATTCTTTACTCTTGGACAATCTAGTAGCAGGTGACGTACACTGAGAGTTTCCCCACACATGCATGTAACATTTTTATTGTATTTGGTTCGAAGTGAATTTAAACGCATCCTATGAATTAAAGTTGCTACCTCTCTAGATGTCGTATTTTCAAATTTGTCTAATTGAGTCTTGGGGTGGATGTCGGGATTTGGTTGTATACAGTTGTGATAATATTGGCTATCTGTGTCTTCCAATAACCTCTTGAAACTGTTGAAGGATGCTCTAGTAATTAAAGTATAACATTCTGATGGGTCTCGCGGAATGTTCAGAGAAGTCGTTCCTTCAATGTTGCGAGCTGCTCTCCGAGCAGCTTGGTCAACTTTCTCATTTGTTGAAATTCCACAATGTGAGGGCACCCAACAGAAAGTCACATTTATTCTTATCGTTATATTTGTGTGTATGTGTGTGTGTGCGTGTGTGTGTGTGTGTGTGTGTGTGTGCAGTTGTTGATCTTCTTCTTGTTCTTGTTCTTGTTCCTGAGTCACCTGATGGAACATTCATTTCCTTCATACAATCAAAGGTGCACGCAGTCACACACACACAAGCACACATACATATGCACACATGCATGCACTTGCTCCTGCGTGCACACACATGCACGCATGTGCACATACATGCAGGCACATGTGCACACATACACACACAAACGCCCCTGCGCATACACACACGCACATGTGTATACACCCACATACGAAGGCACACACACACACAAACATACATGTACAGGTACATGTTCGCACAAGACCCTCTTCTTACATTCTCTCATCTTAATCATTAATTCATTTATCCATCAGCTTTAAATCATGCCCAGTGTGGCCTCAAAACTTAGTGGATGGGGAGTAGCGAATACGGAATAGTCTGCACGCAGTGACACCTCCTTCGCGAAACTGAAACAGATGGCATCAACCCCATTTTGGTCATATCTGGCAACAACTTATCATTCTCTTCCAAACATGAATGTCAAATCGTTTTGAAACTCAGCATCTTATCACAGTCATGATTCATGAAGTCATTTTTGAAATACAGAAATTCCTTATGAAATGGCGGAAGGTTGGCAGTTACAGGCTTGAACTCACACCAGTTCAAACAACATACTGTCCTGCAACTTCTTCTGTCCATACAAATGTCATTGCTGCAGGTATCACAATGAATGAATAAACTTTGTTGACTTGACTGAGGACCAATCATGTTCAACAGGAAAAAAAATGTTCTCCTTATAACTGGCACAGTGAAAGGCTGGAGTTTATCCTAAGTATTCTTTCAAGTTATTTGATTATAACAGACACCCCACCCCCATCCTCATCCCCCCCAACATAAACTTAGTACAATGAAGATTCCATTCCACTTTTTCAACTCAGTAACAGAAAACGACCATGAACATATGGTTTAGAAAGTGGTTAAAAAAAATGTAAATTTTGAATGAATTTTCTGCAGTCAAATAGACTGATCAAGAGAGAGTGGATTAAGTCGTGTACACCAACGTCCCCCTCTCACCTCAATGACTGCCATGTAGCTGTCATTGCGATCAGTGCACAGGTCAAAGATGTTCCGGGTCTTCAGGTCCAGTGTGCCTGAAACAGTGACAGCAACAGAAATCAGTAGCAAAGTGAAAACGCTTGCAATGAAAAAGTATTAACGTCCAAATCAATGAGAACATCCGTCTGGAGAGCAAGTCCCACCCAATTCCTTGCATCAGCCATGACTGCGTAATTATTCAAGCAGATAACAATAGAAAACCCTAAAACATGGACAAATTTATGCATAACCCAACAAACAAATGGTCACACAAGACCAGCCCCTACTCTCTCTCTCTCACACAGATGCACACACACCCATAAACACAAAAGGAGTATCATACCAATGCTGCTGTAATCTGTAGCATCAAAGGTTCGTAACGTAGAGCTGTAGTGTGCCCTGAGGCTGTCCTCTGAGTTTTCCTGCTCATCGTCCACACGAATGGCTGCAGAGAAGGTCAATGACTGTTAGTTATAACGAGCACAAACAAGCTAAATTATTACTGCAGTGTCTATTTGTGATCCTCATCATCTCAGTACAATTGATCATACAAAGCACTCTACTCCGACAGCCTTTTTCAGGATGTCGAGTTGTTTGGTTTTTCTTGTTTCCAGCAGAATCTTTCAACTGTTTACCTTCAATATACAGCCATCAACCTGGTCATTAAGTCTGTCTATAAATCAATCAGTTCTGTTGTAATTCTGTCAGTAATTATACAAAATTTTCAGATTTTGTTTTGAGGAATTCTACTTCATTAGAGACGTGAAGAACCGAGACTTCAAATGAGCCATAATTTTTACAAAACCGGAAACATTCTCTCCAGTCTGAAACCCCAAGACAATAAGCAGACCTTACCAAATATGACATCGCCTTTGTGGTTGAACTTGATCTGACACTGGTCCAGCGCAGGCACTGTGTGAATCAGCTTGTAGGTTCGTTGGTCCCACTGGTTTCAGGTTAAGTTTCAAACAACAAAAATCTCCAACAGGTACAGAATTCATCAGTGTCAAAATCTAATTAAGATCAAAGCACTTCTGCATTTGAATTAGTTAATCCTAAAGTACAATAAATGACAAAGAAAAAAAAAATCTGGGATGGAAGCGAAATTATCGCCTTGCTAACTTTTTTTTGTTTTGATCTTGATGATATGGTGTTGTTTCACACCAAGTGGGAATAAGGCATCTGTTTGGACAGGTAAGTACTAAGGAGAAATCAGCCTACAATTTGCTTTAAAGAATATCCCTTGCAAAAAGACAAAGATCAGTTACAAAAGCCCATACAAACATCTCTCTAAAAATCATACGACCCAATCACAATATCCTCAGGGAAATAGATTCCCCAAACAGACAAAAAAAAACAGAGGGCTTCTTCATGGATCAGGCCCACCATCAAACCAAAGCTGAACCCTGCCAAAGGATACCACTTCAGAATTGATGACAATCTCCAGGCCGTGAGGATGGAAGACTCCGCTGATGTACTGGTTGAACTTGTCAAACTTGTGCAGAGGTTTGCGGGAACGCACATCCCACAAGACCCCATCGTTCAGCACCAAGTCGTCTGTGGGCGAGAACGTGGCGATGTTGGCCCTGTAGTTGTTTGCTTTGGAGGCATCATACAGGCTCATGAGCCGTACTCCTGTTGCCACATCGTATACCTGGTGTTCCACAAACAGGAAAAAAAAAGGGAAAGTGTTTCATATATGATTTCTCCCGCCTGTGCCTGAGACACTCTCAGGTTTCAGTTTTAAAGAAGTGTCAAACACTTTTTCCAGTTTGAAAAAATGATTAAACAAATAGACAAATGATGAATGTGTGTACTTTTATAAAAGTTTTCTCTCCACTAAAACAGATTTTTTATTATAAAATATCATACTTTTTTTTCACATCATCAAAAGGAGAAAGGAGCTTAGAGAAGCTTAGAGACAGGCGCAGAAACACCACCAAGCCAAGGAATCAAGGAACAGCTCGGTCCAAAAGGAACCATGAACAGATGCAGAGGAGAAAATACAGTGTATGACAATACTGGCACTCACATGGGCCGTTTCATTGTTGGTGCCGATGATGCGGTCTTGTGTCAGTTTGCTGAACTCTGCTAAGTGATCATCAAACCTATGTCTGAACACACAAAACATCTTTCTTAACGGGATGCAAAACCATCAGTCACACACACACACACCCCCCATTTTCTTGTACATTATACTAAATAGGAAGGAAATCATAAAAAAAGCACTGATGACAAATAAAAGAAAACAAAATCTTAAAAAAAAAGAGATTCAGAGGAACAGTTCCAATTTCATTCCATGCAATTCAACACACAAAACACCAAAACACTGCAGAAATAACATCCTCCAATTATGGACTTGCAAGGGAACTTAAACATGTGTATGAGCATATGTGTGTCTAGGACACAGAGAGAGAAAAAGACAGACACTGACAGACAGATTCAGAGAGAGAAAGGGAAAAGAAAGCGAGCGAGAGAGAGAGAGAATATATGCTTGCACATGTGTGTACTGGACAGAGGGAGAGAGAGAGAGAGAAAGAGAGAGAATATGTGCTCGCATGCATTTGTACATGCATATGCTGAACCACAGCGACTAAAACAGAATATCTGACAGTCGTGCGTCCAACGGATCCACCAGAAGAAGAGTGAAAAGCCAGGAAACACTAGATAAAGGGGAGGATGGTGGGAGGTACTATACTCACTTGACCACCAAGTCGTGTTCACTGTTCCAGAGAGCACACTCCTGTGTGACCCCCCAAGCTGAGGTCAACAAGAGACGACCTCCGTGACCTGGCTCCATCTTGATAATGGGGGCGTTATGGCACTGTAACGTCTGCCTCTCCTGCCCATCAAACTAATCAGTTAATTTCCAATTCCTACCTCAGTGTAGTCGTCTTTTTCACAAGTTTCAGGGGACAAAAGAAATCTGGATGAATTAATAAGTTCTTGTGCCTCACAAAGTCACGAGAAGTATGTCACAGATAAAACGATGCATGCATGCTAAAACCTGAATGAGGCAAGACTACAATATGCCCTCACCCATTAATTTTTCAACAGCCGTAGTCATGACATCAGACATGCCTACCCCAAAATCTTACTATCAGGAACAGATGTTATAAAAATCAGGAACAAATTGAAAATTTCAAAAATTTTCAGGAACACTCGACCTTCCTTTGGTGGACACAACCGCGTGTGTGTAGATTTACACACTGCCGCTGGGATCCATTTTGAGTGTCTTCATCATCTGTCTCACACACTCGCTTCGCAGTCTCGATGCTTGCCATGTTTGATGGTCGAGCGCGCTTTTTCTGAACCTCGGCTCCGTTCGGTATGTTTCGTCGACAGATATGGCCGTGTGAGCATGCGCACAGTGCTTCAATTCAAGCGTCCTTACCGTCATCCGGTTTGTCCCACTGTGAAAAATTGTCCACTCATTTGATTTTGTTTTCATTTTTGTTTGTTTGTTTTTTTCCGGAACACGCGATCCCTGACCATAACGTCCAGAACAAACCTTAATTTTGATGTTTTTCCGTAACAAATACGGCTATTCCGTGATGGTAGGCATGTTTGTGACATACACCAAGACTGAAAAGAAGCCCATACATAAACTTTCCGCTGTTTATTCCTGATCCCATTCAAAAAAGGCAAATCCCAAGAATTATAGTTGCAGAACCTCTGCAACACATAACACCAAGTAAGCCGTCTATAACGCCAAACTCAGTGCTAGAATGTGACTTCCTTTCTGCTTGTAATGATCATCATGACTGAGTAGCTCAACAGACAGTATTTGCAAGCAACATCACATCAGCAGGCTATTGTCAAAACGGGTAAAATCAGGAATACACACTGTCTTTGAGGATGTTCAGAAGATTTACAGCAGACAATAAAAACAGAACAGAAAGTCATAGACCATCTTCAGGACTGATGACATCAAATGAAAGACAAATAAATACATACAGAAAATGACATATAAAAACATATATGTCGACGAAAAGAAAACAAAAAAGAAGGACAACAAGGATGCAGTCGAAGGTGGTAGAATAATAACAATTACTTTTAGACTGCTGATCAGGCTTTTCCCATTGCTCTGTATAAAATGACTTTGAGTGGCCAACAGATGGCTTGAACTTGACAAAACCATCAGAGCAGCTCTTTCGGCCAGTAACCAATCACAGAATGCAACATGGCGTCCATTTTGAAAGGAACCAAGGGGGGCCGGAATAGCTCAGTGGTAGAGCGCCGGACTCGTAATCTTGGGGTTGTGGGTTCAAATCTCTGCCGCGCCGTTTCGGTGCAGGGAGATTTTTCCCTCGGAGTTAACATTGGTTCTGACTCCATTTCCATACAGTCCTTCGAATGAGACTATAAACCAAGGTTCCGTGTGTGAACGCACACATAACATCTTGCACACACGTAAAATCCCATCACCAACTTTTGGAAGAGAAGGCTAATTTGGCTGTTGGTATGGATGACACGTTACACATAGCATGCACCTTCCCTGACGATGGAGTATGGCTGCCTTAATGGCGGGATTAAAAAAAAACGGCCATACACACGAAACTCCACTCCCTTTGTTGGGTAGATGAGATTAATCCTTGCCTGTCTATACAGGGAGTGTCTGCAGGAGTATCAGCCTGCGTACGCAATAAAAAACAAACACAAAAAAAATTAAAAGAAAAAAAAAAAGGAACCAAGAAAAAATCCCAGAAAATTTAGATTTTGTGATCATGGCATCTGGCTGTCAATCTGTAGCTCGAGTTGTGTTTTATCCCAGGTGACAGAAACTTGGGACTGTTCCTTTCTTTTATCAACATGTTGATGACGGAAGACTTTGGTTACCAGGGACCAGAAACTTTACTTCTTGTAAGCAAAAGATTGTTTTGCTCACACTACAAGTGAAATTTGACAGGGTAAAAGAAGGCTTTCAATCGAGAGAATTACGTTTGCTCATGTAAACCAGGTTATGATATTATCATGTTAACTGGATACACTAACGACTGTATATCATCTAAACATACATTGTAAAGATGTACATATATATATATAAAATTATATATATATGATGAGTGAGTGGTGTGTGTGTGTGTGTGTGTGTGTGTGTGTGTGTGTGTGTGTGTGTGTGTGAGAGAGAGAGAGAGAGAGAGAGAGAGAGAGAGAGAGAGAGAGAGAGAGAGACTGTTCGTTATGAGTATTCTGGAGGACTTCATGTTGTTATAACCTGGATAGGATTTTCTCCAAGCTGATGGAGGGCTTTAGGAGTAAAATATCAAAGTCTTTTTGGAACAAAACAACACATACACACACACTGAGAACAACTCCTTCGTTATGAGTATTCTGGAGGACTTCATGTTGTTATAACCTGGATAGGATTTTCTCCGAGCTGATGGAAGGCTTTAGGAGTAAAATATCAAAGTCTTTTTGGAACAAAACAACACAACACACACACTGAGAACAACTCCTTACTGTCCATTCATAGAGCTCTATGTACTTGATGTCCCCTGAGTATGTGCCAAGCATCAGAAACTTTTCGTCATGCTGTGAAGACAGAATACAATTTTTTTTTCATGGTTTATACAAATTATTTCAACCATCATAAACAGGAAAAAAAAGAGGAATTTAGGCAACTGAGTGGGAGACAAAATGGAGGAAGAAAAAAAGAAACAATAAAACAGAAAGTTACAGATGAGTCAAGCCTCAGAACTCAGGTTCAAAAGGCTCTAAAGAAAGAGTTGAAAAACAAACAAACAAAAAACGAGAGTGCCAGAACAAAAATAACTTATACAACAATTTGTGAAGTCATTAGAAACACAATTGCTGGGACACTTGTAAGTACAACATTCTGGGAAACTATGAAGACAATTATATTACTGTTTTCAACATTTTGCTTTGCATCTATATCCATATTCAGCATAAGGTGTCTGGTTGTAGGTAATCATTTTTGTCTTTTGATCAGATAATCTCCTCCATACTGGACTGGGCCTA
Source organism: Conus canariensis (assembly GCA_033310375.1). NCBI lineage: Eukaryota > Metazoa > Mollusca > Gastropoda > Neogastropoda > Conidae > Conus > Conus canariensis. The sequence continues at coordinate 76,574,515 of CM065721.1, forward strand.
GTTCTTGACCCCCCCCCCCCCCCCCCCCCCCCCCCCCCCCCGTCTAATGTTAAGAAAACATGCCTTGCTTTGCTGGTGACATTTGCTCAAATCTTGCTCTTTTCATGACGAATGAGCACAAATCTCGATCAACTGCCAATAAGATCTTTCACAAGGATAAAAAAGAAGTTCCACAGAAAAGCAGAGAAATCAGGGAACTCACGGTGAAGCAACAACTGGCAAAGTTGTCATCATCTTTGTCCCTGTAGGTCTGACACACCTGGAATCTGAAATAGATTGTGGGGACTTAAAGAACACTCTTCCAAGGCTCAAAGCACTGACTTCACAATATTACACCTGGAACCTGAAACAGATTGGGGGGGACTTAAAGAACACTTCCATGGATCAAAGCACTGACTTCACAATATTACACCTGGAACCTGAAACAGATTGGGGGGGACTTAAAGAACACTTCCAGGCTCAAAGCACTGACTTCACAATATTACACCTGGAACCTGAAACAGATTGGGGGGGACTTAAAGAACACTTCCATGGCTCAAAGCACTGACTTCACAATATTACACCTGGAATCTGAAACAGATTGTGGGGACTTAAAGAACACTTCCATGGCTCAAAGCACTTGACTTCACAATATTACACCTGGAATCTGAAATAGATTGTGGGGACTTAAAGAAGACTCTTACATAGCTCAAAGCACTTGACTTCACAATATTATAATCAGGATTAAATTTAATATCCAATTCCACCATCCCTCCACAACCTCTGCAGTGACTGGTCCAGAGAAATAAGGCCCACTCAGGGGGGGGCGTTTCTGCTGATCCATGTTCAAGCCCTTGAACTGGGAGAGAGACGCATCCACAACGAGGAAAAGGAGAAAAATGATTTGTTTTGGAGTAAAGTGAGTTCGTTTTGTTCAAGGGAGAGCACTCATATATTCCTGAAGGTTGAGCAGCAAAAGCTTCCCACTCTCCACATGATTCATCTTTTTTTGGGGGGGTGGGGGTGTGTGTGTGGGGGGGGGGGGGATTTCCTGAAGTTCCACATAGTAGGAGAACAGACATTTGTTTGGACAGATAAGTGTGAAAAAAATAATGTGTGGGGCTTTAAAGAATACTCTCCCAAAGCTCAAAGCATTTGACACACAATACTACAATCAGCATTAAATTTGATATCCAATTCTTATACATCCCATCACAACCTCTGCAGCTGCTGGGTTGTGGCACACATGCTTCAGAAGGGTGCAGAAGGCAAGAACCAGCACAGACACACCGAGCAGTTAACTAAAGTAGGACGGAAAACAGAGCATCAGATAACATCTGAAAGCGGCGATGGCAAATCTAGACTTTCATCTGTCTCATACTGGCAGTCAGTGCCCAAGGACAGGTGAGCCAAGGTTTGTGGGCATGAGCTTTGAACACTTCAATGTGCAGCAGGAGAGGTGGGGAAGATCTGTGAGTGTAAGCTTTGAAAATCTAAACGTGCAGCAGAGGCTCTCTCCCTTCAGGGGATGTTTTGGGCACTGAAAATCACCCACGCATTTATGTGCAACAGATTCAATTAATTCCTGTATAACACATACATTGAAAAGTTTAACAACAAATGATGACCAAACTTATAAAGGCATTTATTACACAGAGTTGGGATAAAACTTGTCACTGACCCGTGATAAAACCTGAAGAAGCATTACAAAGTTAGACTGACAACTAAGGACTGAAATGATATTACAAACTAAAAGAAATGTAGCAAAACTACAATAAAACCAAAACAGATGACAAATGGTTACAAAATGAAAACACGTGACACTGTCTGAAACAGAACTCCAACCAAAAATGAATGTAATCAAACAGAAAATTGGAAAGAAACAAAATAAAATAACAAATTTTCCATTCTTTGAGTCTTTTACCTCTCCTTTTTCTAACTTTCTGTTCTGCTTATAAAACTTCAGCACTTATGGTACATGGTTATTTCATGGCAGTATCAATCTAACACAAACACTCTGACAGAGAGAGAGAAAAAGAGAGAGAGGGAGAGAGAGAGACAGACAGACAGACAGAGAGATGACTGAGAGAGAAGGGGGTGGGAAGGGTAAGGGGGGAAATGTAGGAGGGGGAGCAGGACAGAGGTGTACAGACAGAGAAAGATAAAAAAAACAAAAAAACCCACCTGTTGAAGAAAAGCTTTCTGTTCAGTTTTGCCCCATCTGTCCCTCCATACGGCGGAAGAATCTATTCAATACACAAACAAAATGAGAGGGAATTTTAGACCCAACACTTCCGGAAGCAGTTAATGTGAAGAAAAACAAACAAAAACCAAAAACCCCATCTCAAGTCAATGATAGTGTGATGCCAAAACACACTGGAACCAATTCTAAGATGGGAAAGGAAACCTTTGCACAAGTAAAGGAAACCTCACCCAACTGTCTTTCCTGAGAGTGGGGCAAATGGTTTCCTCTCCATTTTTGCAGTAAAAAGTCACGCAGATCTTTTAAAATGAAATCTGACATTTGAAAATTTTTTACTAAAAGCTATCATAAATAAAAAAAAGTCTTTGGCCATCCATTAAAAACCTCATGATTCTTCTATGTGGATGATCAAAAATCACGGATCCAGTGAAGCTCCATGGATGATACTAGGGCACGAACACTGATCTGAACTACTTGTCCGACATCATGGTATGAACATGGACCTGAGCTCACTCTTTGATGTTATGGCCCTAACACTGATCTAACTGAACTGAGTGATGTTATGGCACAAACACTGATCTAACTGAACTGAATGTTTGCCATCATGGCATGAACACTGATCTAACTGAGCTGAGTGTTTGCCATTATGGCATGAACACTGATCTAACTGAGCTGAGTGTTTGCCATTATGGCATGAACACTGATCTAACTGAGCTGAGTGTTTGCCATTATGGCATGAACACTGATCTAACTGAGCTGAATGATATTATGGCACGAACACTGATCTAACTGAACTGAATGTTTGCCATTATGGCATGAACACTGATCTAACTGAGCTGAATGATATTATGGCACGAACACTGATCTAACTGAACTGAATGTTTGCCATTATGGCATGAACACTGATCTAACTGAGCTGAATGATATTATGGCACGAACACCGATCTAACTGAGCTGAATGTCTGCCATTATGGCATGAACACTGATCTGAGCTGAGTGATATTATGGCACAAACACTGATCTAACTGAGCTGAATGTTTGTCATTATGGCATGAACACTGATGTAACTGAGCTGAGTAATATGGCATGAACACTGATGTAACTGAACTGAGTGATATTATGGCATGAACACTGATCTAACTGAGCTGAGTAATATGGCATGAACACTGATGTAACTGAACTGAGTGTTTGATATTATGGCATGAACACTGATGTAACTGAACTGAGTGTTTGATATTATGGCATGAACACTGATCTAACTGAGCCGAGTAATATGGCATGAACACTGATCTAACTGAGCCGAGTGACTGATATTATGGCATGAACATTGATCTAACTCTATCAATGTTCAATATTTTGGCATACACATTGATCTAACTGCGCTCAATATTTGATATTTTGGCATGAATACTGATCTAGTATTCATGCCAAAATATCAAATATCCATCTCAATATTTGATATCATGGCATGAACACTTATCTAAGGGAGCTAAATGTCTGACACTATCAAATAAATACTCCTTTGAGGAAGGCAAAGGTCTGAACATTTTGCAACTAAAACTGATCTAAGGCAGTTTATTGTCTAATGTTGTGGCACAAACACTGATTTCAGGGAGTTATGATACTGTATGCCCACTGATCCACTGGAGTTAAATACCTAATTAAATGTCTGATGATATGGCATGACTTCTGATGCCAAAGAATTAAATGTCTGATGATATGGCATGACTTCTGATGCCAAAGAATTAAATGTCTGATGATATGGCATGACTTCTGATGCCAAAGAATCAAATGTCTGATGATATGGCATGACCACTGACTAACGGAGTTATATCTGATGATATGGCATGACCACTGACTAACGGAGTTATGTCTGATGATATGGTGTGACCACCAATCAGATGGAATGGCTGAAATTATGGCATTACACTGACCCAATAGAATCAAATGACTAATAATAACAGTATTTGAAAAACTGATTTCTATATGTAAGGCACATTAACATTTTTCTAAAAACTTTGTTTGCTTATCAGATGACACATTTTTTTTTTTCTGTCTTCGAGTGTTTTTCAGCCCTGATATGGCCCTTTGCAGTCGACTGGGCTATAAGCAACATTACCTCGAGTGTTTTTTTTCCTCCCTTCTCTGTACCAAAACATCAAAGCAACTGTTACAACACATACGCCTACATCCAGACCTGTTTACCCCAAATTCATGTACCTGTAATATCTCAGACAAAAAAAAAAAAAAAAAAAAAAACCTGTAATTTTCATGATCACAATACTTTTACAACTTTTGAAGATTTGGAAGAGGTGGTCATTGGCGCATAAGACCGCTTCATCACCATCTTTGACAAAGTGAAAGACGCAAGGCACGCTGGGAAATGTCTCCCTACCGGTTTTGACCAAAATGGTAGCAGACAAAACTTCGCGTTCAACAATTTACTTGTTTTGATTTTTTTTTTCCCGTAATTTTTTTTTTGGCCGTTATTCAAACAATTCCGATTTTTTTCCCTGTAAAAATTATGGCAAAATCGTAAGGGTAAACAGGTCTGCCTACATCAACAAAGCGTACCGCCTTGGAAACAATGTGATGAACTTACAGATCTGTTCACGAGACGTGAGGTAATGGACAGTGGGGCACTCCGACGACCCAGAGGCTCTGGACATCTGTGTGGTCTGTTGGCAACCAAAAGACAATGGACTCAAAAACAATGCAGTCAGTCCAAACGCTGCGAGTGTGGTCATGTTAGTGGGGTGGAAAGAGGCATAAAACAGATCACCTCAGTACAAAATGTTAACTCTTTCTTGACTAATTTACAGATCATATCGGTATAAAATGTTAACTCTTTCTTGAATATCTTACAGATCACCCTGGTATAAATGCTAACTTTCTTAACTAACTTACAGATCACCTTGGTATAAGATGTTAATTCTTTCATGACAAACTTACAGATCACCTTGGTATAAAATGTTAACTCTTTCTTGACTAACTTACAGATCACCTTGGTATAAATGTTAACTCTTTCTTGACTATCTTACAGATCACCTTGGTATAAAATGTTAACTCTGTCTTGACTATCTTACAGATCACCTTGATATAGAATGTTAACTCTTTCTTGACTAACTTACAGATCACCTAGGTATAAATGTTAACTTTCTTGACTATCTTACAGATCACCTTGGTATAAAATGTTAACTCTTTCTTGACTAACTTACAGATCATTTTGGTATAAATGTTAACTTTCTTGACTAACTTACAGATCACCTTGGTATAAATGTTAACTTTCTTGACTAACTTACAGATCACCTTGGTATAAATGTTAACTTTCTTGACTAACTTACAGATCACCTTGGTATAAATGTTAACTCTTTCTTGACTAACTTACAGATCACCTTGGTATAAATGTTAACTTTCTTGACTAACTTACAGATCACCTTGGTATAAATGTTAACTTTCTTGACTAACTTACAGATCACCTTGGTATAAATGTTAACTCTTTCTTGACTAACTTACAGATCACCTTGGTATAAATGTTAACTTTCTTGACTAACTTACAGATCACCTTGATATAAAATGTTAACTCTTTCTTCACTAACTTACAGATCACCTTGGTATAAATGTTAACTTTCTTAACTAACTTATAGATCACCTTGGTATAAAATGTTAACTCTTTCTTGGCTAACTTTGGCAGAGCTGGACTGGCCCAGCAGACTGCCTTCAAACTAACACCCACAAACACAGATCAAGAACTTGACACATTCATGACAGAGTGCAGAAACATGTCAGTGGAAACTATACCACCTGGCATCTTACCTAAAGTCACCTGACAGTGTCATGGAAGTCACTGAATTTGATCGGTGACTTTTCTTTGTCAGTAACAAAACAACTTGTGGGTAACAAGTTATGCTTCAAACTGCCTATCAATGGCTTTGAATGAGATTTTACAAAAAGTACTGCATTTTCCCCCATCTCAAAAATCAACTTTCTGACGGTTCAGAGCTTTCATTTACACCAATGTCTTACTAACACAGAGTGAATTTTTAAAAACATACAATAACAGTTGATCAGGGGCAATTCTTTGTTAAAGACCAACCCATACTATCTGGAATTTCCACAGAAAATAAAGGAAGACAAAAGGCTGTACTGAATGTGCAGAAAATTCAAATGCCTAATCTAAAAAAAAAAACAACAACCAACCAACCAATCAAAACACACACACACACACACACACACACACACAACCAAACACAAAGAAAAAGCCCAACCAAACCAATCTAACAAAGTGGCGAAGTGGTCAGCATCAAGGATTCTTGACTGGGAGGTTGTGGGTTCAATTCTCAGCAGACACATTTGTTTACAGCATTTTTCTGCCCCATCTAGCTCCTAACCAGTGTTGAATTAGCTATGGGTTAAACTGGAAAGACTGGGACATAGTTGAGCTATCATCCTCTCAGTGGATGAGTCTCTGAGAGTGTTGCTCAAATTTCCTGACCAACACCACAGGTGGCTGTGTCCCCAGGCCTGGCTGATGCCAGGACATACTATGAAAGTAAGCACTGGGTACAAGTCTGTCACGCAGTCTCACACCTGAATGGAAATCTGAAGCATCATCTTCATTATCCTCAACCTCATGCATCACCATACAAAACAAATGGTGACCTCAGTGATGGAGGGGGAGGGGAGTCACGACTGAATGACTGACACAGTAATGCTTGATGATGTGATCTGTCTGCCCCCCTCTGATCACAAAGATGTTCTTGTACACACAGGCAAAAAGCAGTTAAAGAATTCAGTCACACAGAACAACCAAGTAAAAAATATATGCAAGCTGCCCTTCTTCTCATACAGATTTACATCCACACACAGGCACAAGGACTGAGTTGGGAGTAATTTTTTTTTCAAAACATGTTGTACAAGTCAAAAACAAACCACATAAAACAATATTTGCATGCACAAACCACTGACATGACACATTGGTTCCAAAGAAACCTATCCCTGGTGCACTGCAAACACTCACTCAAAGAGTGACATGGGGGGACAGGTGGAGACAGGGTTGCGACACAGGGCATGCTGCTTTCTGAGGTATTCTGTGACTATGTTGTCCAGAGACATGTTGTATTCTCCACCCTTCACCGAACTGGAACTGGGACGAGAGCGGTGCGATGAACAGTGCCCGCTTTCGCGCATGAAGCGACTTCTGGAAAAACTGGGCTGTAAAATTGATGAAAAAAGGGGTCTAAATGGCAGACTCTCGTAAAATATCTTTGGTAGTATCAAATAATAACCGATGATCTGAGGTGATGATTCTCTTGTAAAGCACATTCTCCCTTCAACTTATACATAAGCACACACACTCACAACCACACACATGTACAAACACAGATATTACAAGTAGCAATTCATTTAACACATAGACGCACTGACAAACAAAAACACATACTGAGAGCAGCAGCTCAACACACACACACACACACACACACACACAGACAGACTATAATACAAGATGTTATTCACTAACACACACACACACACAAATACACACACACTCTCTAACTCACACACACACAACCACAGAGACTACAAAATATGATTCACTCAAACGCACACACACACGCACACACACACACTCAACACACACACACACTCATACACACACAGAGACGATAATGCAAGATGTTATTCACTAACATACACACACACACAAATACACACAAACACTCTAACTCACACATACACACACACTCACACACACACACTCACACACACACACACTCACACACACACACTCACACACACACACTCACACACACACACACACACACACACACACACACACTCACACACACACACTCACACCAACACACACACTCACACACACACACACACACACACACACACACACAGTGCCTTACTTTATGATGACTAGGAGAGCTGCCAACAGAGCTGCGGTGGAGGGTGAAGCGCAGAGGTCCCGGGGAGGGCATGACGGCTGAGGAAGATGTGGGGTGGTCATGGGGGGCGACCCCTGTGGACACATGGTGCGAAGTGGCCGTGGAGCTGACCACAGGGGTGGACATGCTGTGCCCTGGTGTGGGCTGACTCAACTGGCGGGTCTGCACACAAATCCATTCCATATCAGGTACAGGTACATTGGACAAATAATGAACTGTGCATTTCACATGACCTGCCATGCTCAGCACACAGACACACAGTGATTTATTCAAGAGTCAATCATGTCATCGTCAGCTTTACATTAAACACACACACACACACACACACACACGGTTCCTACAGACTCCCAAGAACAAAATTCAAGGATTTTTCAAGAAGATTTTTTTTTAAATTCAAGGCTACAATACATATGTAAAAATTGACAAAGTTACAAATTATCTCCCTCGGTTAAATAACAGACGACAATCCGAGATCGCAATGATGTTGTAAAAAATTGTTTTTAAATAATTTTTTATCAACCTAAATGCAGAAAAATCAATCTGCCATTTCTTTTTGTCACATTAAAATTTCTGGAGACGATGGCTTGATTTTCAAAGGTATTCAAGGAGGTTTGGTCAACAGAACCACATTCTATTGATTTTCAAGGATTTTCAAGGCCATGAAATTCGCTCTTAGAATTCAAGGATATTCAAGGAGTTTCAAGGAGCGTAAGAATTCAAGGAGATTTAAGGTGTTTCAAGGAGCGTACGAACCCTGACACAAAACAGGTCAGAATGTTCACATTTTTCTTCCACAGTTTTGGGGCAACAGCAAATGAAAGATGCTAACATGCACTTGCATATAAACACGCACACTTGCAATAGCACACAAGCATACACAAATACATATGCATTTATGCTTAAGTAAATCTTCTTGGCAATATTACTCTTTCTTTTTTTTTTTCACGCACATGCACACATACACACATGCACACACACTCACATAAACACACATATGCACACACACACACACACACACATACATGCACGCACACACACACACACACTCACATTAACACACACACACACACACACACACACACACACACACACACACACACAGAGCAACTGACCAGTTTTGGGGTGGAAGGGGAGAAGATGTGAGGACTGGCAGGATGCGGGGGTGGAGGCGTGGAGGGTCGGGGTAAGCCCGCCTCTTTCTGCAGCACAGTGGCTGTATCCGTGAACCCTGCAAACAAACAGAGCACACGTACAGAGAATCTGCACACTGACGACAACAGAGCATAGCACAACCCTGCACACATACACAACACACATACAGAGAATATGCACACACACTGCAACAGAGCATAGCACAACCCTGCACACATACACAACACACATACAGAGAATATGCACACACACTGCAACAGAGCATAGCACAACCCTGTACACATACACAGCACACGTACAGAGAATCTGCACACTGACGACAACAGAGCATAGCACAACCCTGCACACATACACAGCACACGTACAGAGAATCTGCACACACTGCAACAGAGCATAGCACAACCCTGCACACGTACACACACCGCACACATACAGAGAGTCTGCACACACACACTGCAACAGAGCAATGCACAACCCTGCACACATACAGAGAGTCTGCACACACACTGCAACAGAGCATAGCACAACCCTGCACACATACACAGCACATATACAGAGAGTCTGCACACACACTGCAACAGAGCAAAGCCACAACCCTGCACACACACACACACACACACACACCGCACACACACACACACACACACCGCACACACACACATACACACCGCACACATACAGAGTCTGCACACACACTGCAACAGAGCAAAGCCACAACCCTGCACACACACACACAAACACACACACCGCACACACACACACACACCGCACACACACACACACATACACACCGCACACATACAGAGAGTCTGCACATAGACTGCAACAAAGCACAGAACTAAATAACAAAACAAAAACACCAAACAAACAAAACCCCAGAGACCAACAAATGTGTGGTTTTTATTCTTATTACTGTTAACTTAATTTGTCCAGACAATAGTAGCCAAAATCCCTTCCTTTGGAAGCAAGGAGGAGACTTTTCCCAGTAAAAGAACTGTTAACATTCATTGGACAGGCTGAAAGAACAGCTGACTGGAAAATCTCAACCAAACAAGTCTAGGCCCCATGGGGTCCATGAACAACACTTTGGTGGGGATTTCAGTGGGGAGCAAAGCCCAAACCCTAAATGAAGTTTACGAAGTTTTTGAAGACCCTTTCATGGTATGTCGTAATAGGGAACTACTATGCAACAAGCAAAGAAAACAAAAATGGGGAGTTTGTGTTATACTCCCTGTTTGGCTAGTATACTTACCATGTCAGACCATAGCATTCAACGGCAGTTAGCCAGCTCTGTCAGGCCGAATTTTTCCGTGGCCAATGCAGTCATAAGACAGTCACGTGATGTCACCCCACTTCCGGCCCCGGAAGAAGCCAGTGTCAACTTCCTATACGTCATTCAGCGAGGCCTGGTGTATGGTAACCCCGAGAACCTTGGCGCCAGAGGGGAAGGTAGGGAGGGAATTAGAGTCTGACATGGTAAGTATACTAGCCAAACAGGGAGTATAACACAAACTCCCCATTTTGGCGTCATATACTTTACCATGTCAGACCATAGCAGAATTTAAAGGAATCGGAGGAGGGCGAGCGCCCTAGTGGTTCTTGGGGTTGACCGATATGGCTGCATTGGCCGCCACAAAGGAAATCCCCTTAGACCCATCAGCTCTGGTCATGCGGATATCCCTCAGGTAAAAATTAATGAAGGGATTTTCCGAACGCCAGTAGGCTGCCTCCAGCAGGTGGCGCACGGGGACAGAGTACTGGAACGCTGTGGAAGTGGCCAGTGCTCTGACCTCGTGGGCCCTGGGTGATAGGACAGGGAGATCCTTGTACGCCTGAGCGTAGGTAGATCTCACCGTCTTGGAGAGCCACCTGGAGATAGTTCCCGCCGAGATATCTCTAGTATTGTTGGGGTTGAGGGAGATAAGGAGTCGTCTCTGGGAGGAGCGCCTGGGGCGTGTGCGTTCCCAGTAGTACCTGAGACACCTGGAGGGGCAAAGGTCCATGTCTCCATCTTTTTCTCCCTTTCCCAAGATGTCAGAACTCCGGAAGGAACTTGAGAGAGACTGAGCCGTCCCTGTGGAAGGCGATATCTGTGGGGTCACCGCTGAGGGCGTGAATCTCACTTCGTCTTCTGGCCGAGGCCAGGGCGAGGAGAAAGGTGGTCTTAAAGGAGAGGAGGTCAAAAGGAATAGAAGCAATGGGTTCAAAAGGGGTTTTTCTGAGGGCATCGAGGACCGTAAAAAGGTCCCAGAGGGGAATGCGCCTAGGGGACTGAGCTTCCCGTAGAGCAACTCCTCTAGACACCTCTCTGAGGAGAAAGTCATTGTCAAAAGAAGGGCCCCCCAGTTGACGAATGGTGGTGCAGATAGCTGATCTGTAGCCCCGAATGGAGCCAGCCGACAGCTTAAGGGAAGAGGATAGGTGGGAGAGGAAATTTCCTATTTGGATGTTGGAGGGGCAGTCATGGGGAACAGAGTTATCTGAGCACCAGGTTATCCATCTCTCCCAACGGTAGTTGTAGAGGATTCGGTGCTGGCTCTGCGAGATGCCGAGGCGAAGTCCCGTAATCCCTGAGAGGCCCCTGCCCCGGCTAGTGTGTCTAGGACGGACTGGGGTCTCTCCGAGTGGGGGATAGATGCAGATGTTCGCAGTTGGGCTGGCATAGAAGCCACGCGTGTAGGCGAAGCATCTTGGGATTGGAGTGAGGAAGACCTGACCGGGGTTGTCTCAGCATGTCCCAGCGAGGGCTGAGCCGGAGGGGGGGAACGTGGGTGAGGGACTTGAGGTCCGGGAACCAAGACTGGGTCGGCCACCATGGCGTTACGAGGATCAGCCTGGGTCTTTCCAGCCTTGCCTTCCTGAACACCTTGTGTAGGATGGGGAAGGGGGGAAAGGCATACGCCAGTAGGCCCGTCCAGGGGAGGGATAGTGCGTCGACTGCATCCGCCTGGGGATCTGGAACGGGGGAGACGTACAGGGGCAGGTGATGGTTGAAGCTGGTGGCAAACAGGTCGATCATGGGCACAAACCAATGGTTGCGCGACACCAGCGAAGGAGGGCCTCTGTTCTGAGGGAGAGGCCTATGGAGCGGGCCCCTCCCCCTTTGTTGACATAGCAAGCTACCGACGTATTGTCCGTGAGGAGGAGAACAAGTCGGTGCGCGACCTTGTGCTGGAGTTGGAGAAGGGCTAGCCTGACCGCTTCCAGCTCCCACTCCCCCGAGGCGTGACTGTCCTCCACGTGGGCCCCCCAGCCCAAGTTGGAGGCGTCTGTATAAAGTTCCAGTGGTTGGGTTGGGTTGGGAGGGAGATGGGGACCCCGGTGGAGAGAGTGGCTGGAGTGAGCCGCTCCTCCGTCGCCGAAATGAACCAGTGTCCGAGGGGAATGACCTGGTCCCAGCGGTCGGAGGTCTGTGACAAACGTCGGCGGAACTCCCTCTGAAGTTGGCGTTTGGGGACCCGCCCCAGGGGAATGAGGGGAGACAGGGACTCCATCATTCCTAGGAGGGAGGACAGGGTTCTGGCCGAGGTGTGGGGTGCCTGTGACAGGCAGGAGATGAGGTCCACTATGCGTGCAGGCCTCTCCGGGGTCTGCCAGACGAACCGTAGGAATCGTCTGTGGGCCGGGTGAATCAGGATCTGAAATTAGGCGTCCTTCAGGTCTATGGATGTGGCCCAGTCGCGATGATGGATGGAGTCTCGGATCTGGGTGGGGGTCTCCATCTTGAACTTGGTGGGCCTGAGGAACTTGTTGAGGGGCGAAAGATCTAGAATGGGCCTCCATCCTCCCGAGGCTTTTGGGATCACAAAGAGGTGAGAGTAGAAGCCGGGGTTTGGGTGGGAAACCTCCGAGATGGTCCCTCTTTTGAGGAGGTCTTGGACTTCCGTGCGAAGAGCTTCTGCTTTGGCGGGGGAGGGTTCGTTGGGGGAGGGAGGGGGAGATAGCATGAGGGGGGGGACGCTCGTGGGCCCAAGGAAGGCGAAACCCTTCCTGTAGCACCGCCACTATCCAGGGGTGAGGCGCATGCGTCTCCACTGGTGGGCATGCCGGGAGAGGCTGCCCGCCAGGGGGGGCGAGGGTCTGGGCTGGTGGGTGGGGGATAGGGCGAGGGGGGGTGCTACCTGATCTAAGTCCCCCTCGGGCTGTCTCCCTAGTCAGCTCCGGGAGCGTGACTGTTGGCCTAACCGAAAATTTGCTGATGGGGTTTTGGCTTAGGCCTTGGGAGAAGATTAGGTCGCTTGGCGGGCCGTGCGGTGCGGGAAGGCGATTGTCTGGGATAGGGTCTGTGCCTGGGGAAGGAACGAAGTGGGGGTCTAGCAGGGCGTGGCGGTGGCCTGGGCGCAAAGGACACAGCCTGCTTGCGTTCCTCAACTGCTTGTGCTATGACGTCAGCCGAGTAGTCGCCAAAGAGCGACTGGTCCTGGCCCGGGATGCATCGCAGGGCTGCCTTAAGCGTCGGGGAGAGAGAGGTCCGCGCCAGCACGGCATCTCTCGCGACCAACAAGCAGTTGAAGTGGCTTCTGGCTGCGCTGTCCGCCGCAGCCGAAAGGTGATGCGAAATCCTGTTAACTAGGTGTCGCATGAAAGGATCGCTGAACAAGCGAGGGTCAGGCTCTTGGTGCGCCTCAGAGCCCGAGTCCCCCGGTACTGGGATGGCACCATCGTCCTCCGGCCATAGAGCCTCCGCTCGCTGAAGGGGCATGTCCAAGTAGGTGTGTCCCGCCGTGGTGTGGAGGATGCCCATCCTGGCTACTCGGTCCCATTCCTTTAGGTTCTTAAAGGAGATGTCGCCGGAAGTAGGGGGGGGCAGGTGGGGGATCAACCGACGGTCCGACTGGGAAATGCCCATCTCCCTGGTCACGGGATTGTCCGTAAACAAGGAGGCGACTGAGGGGTTCTTGGGTAGATTGGTCTAGATCTCTGGGCCGGGGGGGGACCGGCGAATTGGGAGAGGGAGAGAACTTCGTCAGCGGGAGCGGCCTCCCTCCTAACGAGGTCTGGTCGCCACCGTTCTATCGTGCGGACATCGTACAATGAGGTGGGGGCTAGCTCCTCGTCATCGTCCGCCTCAGGGAGGTACTGGTCCTGAGAGGGTTCATAGCACCCGTCTTCAGGAGGTAAGTCGAGGGGTGCCTGTAGTGTGTCCCCGGTGGCCCTATAATCGGCGGCCGGGACATCGTCCTGCCGATAGGACAGCGCCCGAGGAGGGAGACCAAGGTCGACCCAGGCAAGTGAGGCCGGGTGCCACATTCGACCATGTAGCTGGTCGTGCTGGGTGTTGGCGTTAAGCCACTGGTCTCTCTCGGGGGCATAGAGCCACCGGTCCCCGGGGAGGTAAACGGGCTGTGGCGGCCCTGGGGTGTAGGCAGAAAGTCCCCGGGGACCCGGGTAACCTGAATCACTGTTGGGGGGGGTCTTGAGAGGCCGTGGCCTGTCGTCCCCGTCCAGGTCCGTGCACTGCACCATACACGTCCTTGGAATGGGCCTGGGAGGGCCATAATGGTATGGAGGAGGATGCGGAAGTCGAGCCCCCAACCCGCGAAAGTGCGGATTGGTCAGGATGCGGTCCCGTGTTCCTCCCCCTGGAGGAATATGTCAGGTTACCCTTGGTCCCGCTGGTAGATCCTCCCCCCGGAGGAGCGGGACCGCGGACGTTGCCCAAATGGGGATCCGAAAAGGTCGGTTCCCCAACGTCCAATACCCCTAGGGAAGAAGGTGACGTTCGCAATCTCTACACGTGGAGTATCACTGTGTATAGGTGGGATAGTTCTTGGGCACTAAATCTTAATAAGCAGATCAGTGTCACGCACCCTTACTCGAACACGTTCTACCTGTGAAGGGTAAAGAGTACAGGTGTGATAGTTATTGAGCACTAAACCTTAATAAGCGGAACCAGCACAAAATGCGTGCTGAACCCGAGGCTCGGCAATATGGTGGGGGAACACGACCGGCGAGCGGTGCCGACGATCGCGAGTAACAAAGTCGCGAGAGTGCCGGTAAAAGAGACAAATCTTTTAATAAATACGCTCCCGAGAGTGCCGGTAAAAGAGACAAATCTTTTAATAAATACGCTCCCACCAAGAGCCTCACACGGCAAAAATACTCAGGGTCTAGTGCAAGCCGGAACCAGCACAAAATGCGTGCTGAACCCGAGGCTCGGCAATATGGTGGGGGAACACGACCGGCGAGCGGTGCCGACGATCGCGAGTAACAAAGTCGCGGGAGTGCCGGTAAAAGAGACAAATCTTTTAATAAATACGCTCCCGAGAGTGCCGGTAAACCAAGAGCCTCACACGGCAAAAATACTCAGGGTCTAGTGCAAGCCACAACTGAATCAAGTATAGAAACAAAACACAGCAATGTTAACACAAAGGCAAGTATAGGCGAGACAGAGCACAAGACTTATCTTGCTTTGACGGCAGGCCGAAGATGAATGACGTATAGGAAGTTGACACTGGCTTCTTCCGGGGCCGGAAGTGGGGTGACATCACGTGACTGTCTTATGACTGCATTGGCCACGGAAAAATTCGGCCTGACAGAGCTGGCTAACTGCCGTTGAATGCTATGGTCTGACATGGTAAAGTATATGACGCCAAACAAAACAACTAACTGCACACACATATGATTATACACAAACACACACACATTGGCAGGCATGCTTACATTTAGTAAATTTCATAAAAAAACAACGACAAAACCATAAAAATGATGCTGGTCTCAACAGTCAAGCATTTAACTTGGGAACAAAAGAAGAATATAATTTATTGTGGACACAATTATTGTGCATCTCATTTCTTGTTGCTTACAACCAAGCCGACTGTAGAGTACTTATTACAAATTGTTTATCCAGCTGCTAGGGCTGTTACACTGTCAAAATAGAATCCATGCACCTTCAATTAAAAAAAAGGTAAAACATTAATCCAATCAAATGAATCCAGTCTGGGTTGAAGGCAGTCCTGTGCTCTTAAAGCATTGCAGTCTTTTCAGTCCATTCTCATCTCCACAAGTTGATAATTGTGTCTTCATCAAATGTCTCACCTCAATTTATAATTCATGACATCCCCTAAAGATGAAGCCTATGCATCATGTACAACCTGAATACATTGCATTCACCTACATATTTGCCCACCACAGAACTGGTTTGATTAATGCATGCAGAAGCGGCATGATGTACCATAACAGCTGTGGGTGGCACTGCATTGAAGCAGAATCACAGAAATCTGGATCAGAAAAACTGTCTACATTACGAGACTTGGGGTTGATAGGTGTTTCATTATTGTTTTTCCCCGGCAGATTTTGTTTTTTCTTAGAAGTTAATTTTTCCTACCTCTGAAAGTCAGGTGGTTTTGTCGGAAACCCTTGGATCTGAGGCGAGTTCTCTAGTCTGATAGAACTTTTGATCAACAATACTTCAAAGCCAACATAGGTGGGTCTGTAATGAAGAATATGCAGCCTTTCTCTCTCCAAATCCCAATCTGTAATGAAGAATATGAGACCTTTCTCTATCCAAATCCCAATCTGTAATGAAGAATATGAGACCTTTCTCTATCCAAATCCCAATCTGTAATGAAGAATATGCAGCCTTTCTCTATCCAAATCCCAATCTGTAATGAAGAATATGAGACCTTTCTCTATCCAAATCCCAATCTGTAATGAAGAATATGAGACCTTTCTCTATCCAAATCCCAATCTGTAATGAAGAATATGAGGCCTTTCTCTATCCAAATCCCAATCTGTAATGAAGAATATGAGGCCTTTCTCTATCCAAATCCCAATCTGTAATGAAGAATATGAGGCCTTTCTCTATCCAAATCCCAATCTGTAATGAAGAATATGAGACCTTTCTCTATCCAAATCCCAATCTGTAATGAAGAATATGCAGCCTTTCTCTATCCAAATCCCAATCTGTAATGAAGAATATGAGACCTTTCTCTATCCAAATCCCAATCTGTAATGAAGAATATGCAGCCTTTCTCTATCCAAATCCCAATCTGTAATGAAGAATATGCAGCCTTTCTCTATCCAAATCCCAATCTGTAATGAAGAATATGAGACCTTTCTCTATCCAAACCCCAATCTGTAATGAAGAATATGAGGCCTTTCTCTATCCAAATCCCAATCTGTAATGAAGAATATGAGACCTTTCTCTATCCAAATCCCAATCTGTAATGAAGAATATGCAGCCTTTCTCTATCCAAATCCCAATCTGTAATGAAGAATATGAGACCTTTCTCTATCCAAATCCCAATCTGTAATGAAGAATATGCAGCCTTTCTCTATCCAAATCCCAATCTGTAATGAAGAATATGCAGCCTTTCTCTATCCAAATCCCAATCTGTAATGAAGAATATGAGACCTTTCTCTATCCAAATCCCAATCTGTAATGAAGAATATGAGGCCTTTCTCTATCCAAATCCCAATCTGTAATGAAGAATGTGAGGACTACCTCTATCCAAATCCCAATCTGTAATGAAGAATATGAGGCCTTTCTCTATACAAATCCCAGTCTGTAATGAAGAATATGAGGCCTTTCTCTATCCAAATGCTGAAGAAGATCTCCCGAAACCATGTCCACTGGAAGTGTGGTTGCGGCCCTATGTTCCCCAGGGAATTCAGAGGACTAAGTCAAGTAAGTAAGTCAAGTCTATCCAAATCCCAATCCTCTCTCATGAGGTTCTTTCAGCAAGAAGACAGGTGTTCAGCCAGCCTCACGGTGAAGTCAGTGGTGCCTGCAGACAAGTCTCACTTTCTGACCCTTTTTTGTCTCTAGCAAGACAGGAAAAAATGAGCCACAACAGAAGGTGAGGCTAAATAAGTATATGACTGCACTGGGCATAGACACTCCCTGGTCTGTCATAAAATGTCAAACAGGAACAACCTGTCACAAAGTGTCAAACACGAACTACCTGTCACAAAATGTCAAACTGGAATGAAAGATAACATTATCAAAAAACATAGCGTCATTACCCATGATCTTATAGGAGGAAATGAATTTGCACTGTTCTCCCCTTCACAACTCTCCAAAAACAGACTCATTACAGTCAGTCAATCACGTGACACTCAAAACATACAATGCACAAAATAAATTAGAAAAAAATCTACTGGTAAAAAAAAATACACAATCAGCATGTAAAGTGACAGACAAACTTTCACACCACACTCTCTGGACACTGTATGGGAGGAGAATGGTGAAGTCTACCTTGAGCACAGACTTCAGACAGTGAAACAAAAGAAAAACCAAACAAGCAAATAAAAAAACCACACACAAAAAACCCACAGTCATTGGGTGGACCACTCATCTCACCTTTCTGCACCAGATGGTCATGGATCAGTTGCATGAGCTCTTTTTCTCGATACATTATCCTGGTCTGGGCCACAATGTCTGCCTGAAAAACGAAACAAGCCAATCCAATCACGACTGTCCGTTCACAGAAAAAAAAAGGAAAGTAAGATAATTACAGAAAATGAGAAAAAGAAATACAACTTTTAACACACAAAAACAATTGAAAAAAGAAATACAACTCTAAAGGAAGGACAGATATTCTTATGACACTGAACCCTGATTCTCAGGGTGATTAAATTTTCAAAACATTCCAACACCAATCTCAAACACACACACACACACACACACACACACACACACACACACTAGTAGCCAGCCTATGTAAGAATAAAATATTACAAAGTCATTAAACTCACAAATGTATAAACTGACAACTCCATCGTTATCTAAACAAAATCTGTGAAATCCACATTCCCTTTTACCCAGTCTACTCTTCATCTGTAGCTAGACTTGTCATCCTGCAGTTCACTTCACTATGAACAGCTTCAGAATTATCCCTCTTTCTCTTGAACCCACCGGTGTGTCAGAGGAACTTTTCCAGGAGCTCACCTTTCTGATGTCCTCTAGGGAGGCATCCAGGGTGCTGGCCTGCTTGCCAGAAACCCTTTCCAGAAGCTGACTGGCATACTTGCAGAACTTGACGTGTTCCTGGCGCTTGTCTTGCAGCACGGGTTCCTTCATCAGGTCTGGTGAACAACACACACTCATCACTCAACACCCTATCTCACATGCTCACTAATGAACAGAATAAATCATCAAAGATTTTTTTTTTCCCAATACATGTCATCAAACAGAGGAAGTCAACAAAACAAATGACAGTCACAATCAACAAAGAAATGTGAATGCGATGGTGAACTCCGCTCATGGCGGCTGCACACACACGATTTGGAGCACTGCTGTGCTAATTAGTGAAATGGTCAGTTTTAGTTACTAAAAGCGAATCAGCCATCACCAAACGTATACTAAGATGTCTGTGTAGCTGTGCACAAAGTTTCAGGCAGAAAATCAGCAGATTATGACCGTGGCAGGACTTTGTTATGTTTTGTTTTGGTAGCCGGCATGACCAAACTGGGAGGTAGAAAGAGAAGTAAGGCAGCTAAGACTTGTGAAAGTTCACCTAACACCAGTGCATCTGATACTTCTCGGTTGTCAGCTACCCCTGCAGCACCAAAGATGAGTAAGCTTGCCAACCTGACTGTAAGTACGCCAACATCTGTCAGAGAAACACTAAAACAGTTCGCATTCGTTGACAGACCGGAAGCAATGGCTGCCAAGGGAGACGACCACCCTTTAGATGGTAGCGTTGAAGTAGAGCACGAAGTTATCTCCCATCACAAGAGTGTCTCTAATGCTGAACTGATGAGAAAGCTAGATGTGGTGTTGAGTGAAATGGGTGCAAATGGTGTGAGATCAGTGAAACTGACAGACACTGTTGAGGAGCTGCATAACAAGGTCTTCCAGCTTGAACAGGAAAATGATTAGTTTAAGAACAGAGTTGGCTAAGGCAAAAGAGAGGGAGACAGATCTGTTCCAGTGTAACAATGCCTTCATTTTGGCAAAGCTTGCTGACAGAAAGAGTGAGGACACAGCTGCATACCATAGGAGGAACAACCTGCGTGTGTATGGTGTGGAGGAGAAGGCAAACGAGTCACAGGAGGCTTGTGAGCAGGCAGTGTTGGACCTGTTCAACAAGAAGCTCCAGGTAACGGTCCAGCGGGAGGACACAGAGGCTGTGCACAGGCTGGGGAGGAAGCAGCAGAGAGACACCCCCCGCGGCATCATTGTACGGTTCATCTCCAGGCGCACCAGAGACCAGGTGATCTCACGGCGCAAACTACATGGCACACGCCTGGTGATTGCCGAGGATCTGACCCCCATGGCCAATGCTCTCCTAATGGCGGTCAGAGATGACCGCGATGTGTGCCAGCAGGCCTGGACACGGAATGGCCGGGTCGTCATGAAGGCCCACTCCGGGGAGGTGGCCCCCATTGACGACCTGTACGACCTGCGTGGGGACCAGAGGTGCAGGAGGCAGTGGGCAGGCCAGTCCTCCCAGGGCTCCGGGGAACGCATCAGGCGTGAGGACCTGTCCAGGCAACAGCGACGAGCGGAGAGCAGCAAGGCAGGGTTGCGAGACAGCTCCAGCGAGTCCAGGGACAGCCACATGTCCGCCACCGACGTGATCCCATAGACTCAGGTGTCGGTCGGAGCCTCTGGCTCTGGGGCTGACACTGCCGGAGGTCCTCCTGTGAGATCACCGCACCAGCGGGGGAGCAGAGCAATAGCCAGCAGCCAGAGGTCCATGTCTGAACTGTTCATTCTGGAACTCTTTTCCCAGGTGAGGCAAAAGCTGTGAAGATATTTGTCTGACAACAGTGAGGACAGTGATTGTAGACTTTTTGTCCTTTTTGTCCCCCTACATTGACAGGTTTAGCATATTTTTTTGGCTATTAACTTCATCAGTGATGCTTTTCATCATTTCAGTAGTGTCAAGGACGTTTCTTTTTGCAGTTTTTTTCTGTGTACTCATTCTATTTGCTAAGAACTTTTTCTTCTTGAAAAGAAATCTGTTCTCTTTAGAGTTTAATGTATAATACTGAACACTAAGATGTTCATCTTTGGTCAACGACTGGATTAACAGAGCAGTACACTGATTATTTGTGAATTGGAATTTTCAAGACATGTACTTTCATGACATGTGTACAGGTTTTTGAGTCATGTTCTGCATATTGTATACTCTTCAAAGCTTTTGCCTTGAGTTATGTTTTTTGGGGGGCAGTCTGTCTCTGTCTGTCAGCTTGTCTGCCTGTCTTAGCGTCTGTCTGTCTGTCTGTCTCTCTTTCACAACTCCCTGCCCCACTCGCTGCCTGTCTGTCTACCTCTTTCATGAGTTCCTGAATAAGAACTACATGATAGGCCTACCAATTTAACCACAAGTTGTTGTTAACTCTCTTATTGTTACCACAGGCCTACAAACGTTGGGTTCACCTTAAACAGTTGACACATGTAAGCCCATCTTTAATGACACATTTTCGTTTCTTTTCAATACTTTGGAAATATTTTGGAAAGCCACAAGCTTTGCAAAAGCTAGGCAGAAACAGTACACTTTACAACAAGAGTGTGCAGATAACTTCCCTTCATATGTGTTAAAGGGCTGTTACTGTTAGTAATGAATAATTTTATGAAGGGAAATCCTTCTCTGAAATGTAGTGATTATGTGAAATGATAAAAACATTCTTATCGTGATGGAAGACACATGAAATGATGAAAACATTCTTATCTTGATGAAAGAGACGAAAGAAAATCGTTAATTATTTGCAATGATTATATTCTTGGTTTATTGTAAAAAGGTCTATGTGGAAATCCTTTTCCCCAAATGTGTAAAACATGATTTCGGAAAAGAGAATGTTATATTGTGATATTGTATGGAAAATGTGTAGATTTCGCTATGGGTATTTTCCCCAAGTTCTGGTGAAATATAAAGTAACTGTTGGTTATGAATATAATTAATAAGCATGATGAATAACAGCTATGTTATAGTAGGCTAGATAATCAAGTTAGTTATTAGTTCCCCCAGGTTGAGTCGTTGTCCTGGGGTGACCGGGAACTGGCTGCCACTGCTAGAGGGTCTGGGTGTAGCCAGAGTCTACCCCTGTCTCCGCCTGCTGAGGATGTGGAGAGGTCATCGAGGGAGTTGACAGTAACCCGTCCTGCCACTGCGCCCGGGTCTGGGCCGTAGCCGAGTCTACCCCTGTCTCCGCCCTGCTGAGGGTGTGGAGAGGTCGACGAGGGAGTCGACAGTAACCCGACGAGCCTGTTGTGCCAGAGCCGCCGCTGCTGCTGAGCCAGAGCCACTGCTCTTGAGGTATTTGAACCTGCGATCTGTTGGGCCAGCCGTACCACAGCCATCGCTTCTGCTGTACAAGGGCCGTCGCTTTGTGGTGTTAGAACCAACGTCTTATTTTGTGTTTGAGCCGCAGCTCTTGTGTTAAAGCCTTCGCTCCTGTTGTGGACACAGCCGTTGCTTCGGTTCTGTGTGGACTTTGTGAGCTGCTCCTCCTGACTGTGTGAGTCCCAGGAGAGGACGTCTTCTACAGCATTCTTCATGAGAGACTTGCGACGTCTGTGAATTGTCGTGTTGGGCAAGGCGTGGTCAAAGAAATTAATTTGTATTTGCCTATGTGTGTACGCCTAAAGTTGCGGCGTGTGCAAATATTCTGTCTTACTGATATTGTTGTATATTGATGTGTTTTGTGCATTTGTGTATTGATGACTTGGGAAACTTAAAAAGAAGAAATGTTGACTTGTTGCCTGGCTGTCCATGTTTCGAATGTGTGGGTGTGTGTGAATTTAAAATCGTACACGCATCCGAAATTTCTGTGAGTCAGACAAACAGACACACGCACCAACGCCTCTGTAACACTCGGCGGTTTCCCTACACTTCAACAAAGAAAGAAGACATGGCAAAAGGTACTGGAAATTTAACAACTCTCTATTAAAAGATACTAATTACATAGAACTTGTTAAGCAAACTGTCACAGAATTGAAAAAAATGGCATGCTGTACCAGTGTACAACCTTGATAATATAGACAAAGTACCCAATAAGTGCATTGCTCTTACAATAAATGAGCAACTATTTTTTGAAATGATTCTTCTTGAAATCCGTGGAAAGACAATTTCTTACTCGGTATACAAGAAGAAAGAAGAGAGCAAATTGGAGGAGACTCTGTTAGAAGAAATAAGAAAATTAGACGAAGTAATAGATGAAACTAGACTAGATGAGCTTGAGGAGAAAAGAAACAGACTACAAGAACTACGAAATAAAAAATTAGAAGGTATGCTTGTGAGGTCTAGAGTCCAGTGAATTCAAAATGGAGAAAAACCTAGTAAATACTTCTGTAATTAAGAAAACCTCAATATGTTGATAGAGCTATGCACTCTTTGGAGAAAGATAATGGTGAAATAATTTTTGAGCAAAAGGAAATTACGAAAACCTGTACAGTGAGAGGGAAACTGCTGATGTTGATCTGTTTACACTAAAACATGATGCTCCCGTGTTAAATGATGATGAGTGAAATGTTGGAAGGAGCCGTCACACATGGTGAAGTTTACGATGCACTCAGAAAAATGAAAAATAATAAAAGTCCCCGTTCTGATGGCCATACAACAGAATTTGTCAAGTTTTTCTTTAAAGACATTGGTCATTTTTTGGTTCGCTCTATTAATTATGGATTTTCGATTGGTCAGATGTCAATTACACAGCGACAAGGAATAATCACCTGCATAAACCAAACAGTTGTTAACCCGTTCGCTGCTTGAAAATGTTACAAACAAAGGCTTTCCCAGTGCCAGGGAAATCTAATGATTTGGGGGTAATAATTAACAAAAAATTCTAGCTCAGAAACTACAAAAGATATAACAATTGGGGTATATATGATTTTTGAAGGAAATTGAATGAAGATTTTGAATCTGGGCTTCTTTTGTTTTATTTTTGATAATAAAAAAATATTTAGGCATTTAGATTTGGATAGATTTTTTTGCACGATCAAAAACATATGTATTTACCACTACAGCTTCACATCCAAAAAAGAACACAAAGCAAAAAAGTTGAAAATAAAGTTTGTATTGTCACACTACACACGTAAATGAAAGTAAAACAGTTTAGAAGTCTGTCAAGATGCTCGCACTCTATGCAGACAGGTCAGTCCACGACCACGCCCCCCTCCCCCCACCACGCCCCCTTGCTGGACTTCAACCCTCTCTTTCACTCCTCCTCTTCTCTTCTGCCCCATGTCACGCCGCGAGCAGGCCACGCTCCCCTCTCGCGCTGACTATCACATCACTGGCTACTGGCACGCAGTGCAGAGTACACACAAGGCGAGCTCGTTCGACGCTGGCAAACCAGTCAGCTGAACACACACTGAGGTCACACAGCCCGACTCAGTAACTGACGAATACGGTCAGCAATTCCATCACAATCATCATCTCACCTTCATGCTCGAGTAAGTTGTTGAATAAAAGATTATTGTCTTTGTCAAAAATGATTAGTAGAGCCTGCTCAGCTGTGTAAATACGTTGATTTGGTCGCTACCCTTGTCGAAGGTTGCGCCGCCATCTTTGCAAGCGAGACGAAGTGCTGGCTGGTCATCCAGTCAGTGATGAGAATAAATGGGCTTTCCCCTCACATGTGGTCATTTGCATATCATTTTAATACTACAGACATATAAGGCTTACTACGCACACTCTATTTAAGTCCGTTAATAGAAATAGTAACGAATGAAAATTCAAGAAAAATGCATGACGTCAGTGGACGGCCCACAGGCACTGGGAAAGCATTTTTATTTGGCGTCAGCTGACGGCTTATAGGCACTCTTCGGGTTAAAAATTGGCGACCTATATCTCTACTAAACACATCCTACAAAATAGCATCTGCTTGTATTGCCACCAGAATCAAAGAAGTGTTGCCAAAGATTATTCACTCTGATCAGAGAGGCCTCATGAAAGGGCGTTATATAGGAGAAAATATTAGACTTGTTCATGATACTTTGTTCCACACACATAATGAAAACATCCCTGGCCTTCTGCTTTTAGTTGACTTTGAGAAGGTCTTTGACAGTGTTTCCTGGAAATTCTTAAACAAAGCATTAGAGGTATTCAATTTTGGTCAAGATATAAAGAGGTGGATCGAAACTTTTTATAACAATATCAATACACACGCGTCAGTAAATGGCCACTATTCAGACTGGTTTCAAATTTGTAGAGGTGCTTGTCAGGGCGACTCACTTTCACCATATTTATACCTAACCTGTGCAGAAATTTTGTGCATAATAATCAGGAAAAAGAACATAATAAAAGGTATTAAAATCAACAACATGTATGCACTTCTCTCACAGTTTGCTGATGATACTTCCCTATTTCTTGATGGAAGTGAAGATTCTTTAAAAGAAGCCATAAAGACACTAGATATATTTGCTAATATCTCTGGGCTGAAAATCAACAAAGAAAAGACTCAATTAATCTGGACTGGTGGTCAAAAACATTCAGAAAGAAGATACCTCAGAGATCAAAATTTTTGCTGGAATCCTGGCATCTTTAAAGTTCTAGAATTGATTTTTCTGTTGATGTAGAACAAATTGTAGCACTTAACTATGATAATAAAATACATAAAGTAAAAAGTTTGTTAAACAAGTGGTCAAAAAGACATTTAACTCCATTTGGAAAAATAACAGTTATAAAAACTCTAGCTATGTCAAAACTGGTGTATTTATTCCTCAACTTACCTGATCCAGGAGATGATTTTTTACACCAACTGGACGCATTATTTTTTGCCTTTTTATGGGACGAAAAGCCAAGTAAAATCAGTAAGAAAAAAAAATGTTTGCAAGAATTACAAGGAGGGTGGTTTGAAAATGTTGAATGTATTTTCCTTTTTGAGTACCATGAAAATTAGTTGGTTAAGGAGAATTTTTGACAATGATTCTTACATGCAAAAATTTGTCCTGGATTTGTACCCAAAGTTTGTAAATTTGGAGAATTTGGGCAACTAATATGTGAATGTACTTTTGCATGGGCTAAAGAAGCTTAGAACCCATTCTGGACAGATGTATTGAAACATTATAGACGATAATGTGTAAAACTTTTACCTAATAACATTGATGCTTTCAATGCAGAATTCATATTTCATAATGTGAATATTCTTGAGGTAGACATGTCATTTTTTTGAAAACATGGTTCGACAGAGGTATCTATGTGGTCATTGATTTACTAGACGATGCGGGCAATTTTTTTAAGTCATGAGGCATTTTTGAGAAAATATGATGGAATTGTAACAGACTTTGTTACATTTAGAGGTGTTATTCAGGCAATAAAAAGTTTCAGAATAAGATGAATGTAACACCTATTGCAAGATATAAACTGCAGAAAAATGAAGCCTGGCAACTTATCCACAAAGGCAACCATTATGTTCAGTCTTGTTTCAATGTAAATAATAACACCATAGCTGGAGTGAGAAAGTGGAATATGCACTATAACAACCTTAAGTGGAATACAATTTTTGTACTGCTATTTCAACTAGCCCGGATGTTCAACTGAGATGGTTACAGCTACGTGTTTTACACAGAATTCTACCAACTAACAGATACCTACACCTAAGAAATGCAGTAAACTCACCACTCTGTTCCTTATATGAAACTGAAACTGAAACAATTTGTCACTTGTTATGGTATTGCCCAATGACCACCACTTTTTGGCAAGATTTGCAAAGATGCTTATCTAAAACTGTGTTCATTGTGTGAATTTTCAATTTACAGAGGTTCTTGTCTCCCTCTCTCTCACTTCTTTTCTCTTCTCAATCTCTTAGTCTTACTCCTCTTCCCAACACTTTTATTTCATGCATGTGCTGTAGTTCTGGTTATATTGTTTGTTTCTGTGCATGTGTTTGTGTGTGCAGAAATATGACAGTTGTTCTTCTGACTGAATGTGAATCATAATGATATAACTTGCTTTTTTTCAAAGAAAAGAACCTTCATAGAAGGTGGAAAAAAATCTTAAAAAAAAAAAAAATGTGGATGCACATGATATACAAATTCATGTGTGTGTGTGTTGAGGAGGGGAGGCGGGTGGGGAAGGTGTAGGGGATGTGGAGTTGTGTGCGTGCGTACGCATCCATGCATGTGTACAAGTTACTAAGATTCCGGTAATGCATATAAAGTAATGTTTGTATATGGTTTATGTGTATAGCAATGTATTCATGCCATGTAGAATGCCTGTGTATGTGTAGAGCACTCAAAAGAAAAAAAATCAGCTTAATCAACACCATGTAGAATGTCTGTGTGTGTGTACAGCACTCAAAAGAAAAAAAAATCAGCTTAATCTACACATGTAGAATATCTGTGTATGTGTACAGCACTAAAAAAAAAAAAAAAAAAAAAATCACCTTGACCTACTCCATGCAGAATGCCCATGTATGTGTTCAGCACTAACAAATAAATCAACTGGATGTACACCATGTAGAATGCCTGTGTATGTGTACAGCACTAACAAATAAATCAACTGGATGTACACCATGTAGAATGCCGGTGTATATGTACAGCACTAACAAATAAATCACCTTGATCTAAACTTTGCAAATCATCTATGTACGTGTACAGCTCTAAAAAAAAAAACCAAATCACCTTGATCTACACCTTGTAGAATGCCTGTGTGTGCATACGGCACTAACAAACAAATCACCTTGATCTACACCTTGTAGAATGCCTGTTTATGCATACGGCATTAACAAACAAATCACCTTGATCTACACCTTGTAGAATGCCTGTGTGTGCATACGGCACTAACAAACAAATCACCTTGATCTACAAGTACAATGCCTGTGTACATGTTCAGCACTAAAAACACACATACACACAAAACCAATCCAAGTCACATTGATCTGAAACATGTACAATGTCTGTGAATATGTACATTACCAAATAAATCACCTTGATCTCTAACATGAAGAAAGGCTGTGCATGTGTATAGCATAAAAAAACCCACCTTGATCTACATGTAAAATGTCTGTCAATGTGTACAGCACTAAAAAAAAAACAAAGAAAACCCCCAAAGCATGCCTACTCAACACCCAGAAGAAAATGACTCACTTTGTAGCTGACCATTGTTGAATATAGGCAGCTTGCTGAGAATCTGTTTCACTGTCTCCGATCTTGACAATCCTACAAGAGCCTGGGAAAATAAAATTGTGAAAAAAAAATCAAATTCCTGGATCATAAAACATTTGAATATGAAGACTGCAATGGGGATTTTAGGGATGTTAATGTACGCACCTACACATTTATTTGTGAATATATACATATGCATAAAAAAAAAACCCACTGGCATACCTTAGAAACCTAAAATACCCAAATTATTAAGAACAAAAAAAAGTTCCAGTAGATGCTGTTCAGAACAGAAACACAATCTTTCCCACATTAATTTGATTGCATCAGTGTTCCAAACTTATCTTTAAAATGGCGGAATCTGCTGAGACAGTTCTCAGAATCAGCTATGTACATACACCACACATTTTTTGTTGTTGTTGTTGTTGTTGTAAAAGACAGATATGCGCTGAAGTTTTTTGTTCAGAATCTTTTTTGTAATTACATGAGCAGAAGTTACTTGTTCAGAATCTTTTTTGTAATCACTTTTGGAAACATGAGATACATTTAAATAAAAACTAATGTTGGTATTTCTTGTTTTCAAAAAATGTACAAACACTCCAGCAGCAAGATTTCCTATCAACCCATGCCTTAAACTGGCAAACACTCCTGCAGCAAGATTTCCTATCAACCCATGCCTTGAACTGGCAAACACTCAAGCAGCAAGATTTCCTATCAACCCATGCCTTAAACTGGCAAACATTCCAGCAGCAAGATTTCCTATCAACCCATGCCTTAAACTGGCAAACACTCCAGCAGCAAGATTTCCTATCAAACCATGCCTTGAACTGGCAAACACTCAAGCAGCAAGATTTCCTATCAACCCATGCCTTAAACTGGCAAACACTCCAGCAGCAAGATTTCCTATCAACCCATGCCTTAAACTGGCAAACACTCAAGCAGCAAGATTTCCTATCAACCCATGCCTTAAACTGGCAAACACTCAAGCAGCAAGATTTCCTATCAAACCATGCCTTAAACTGGCAAACACTCAAGCAGCAAGATTTCCTATCAACCCATGCCTTAAACTGGCAAACACTCAAGCAGCAAGATTTCCTATCAACCCATGCCTTAAACTGGCTATTGATCAAGTGGACGGGCTGGAAACACAAGACCATGGGGAGGACTGCTGGAAAAGGGAGGTAATGCTGTAACATACCCTGCATGCCAGAGACCGGATGCTGTCAGCCTCTGTGATGGGGGTCTTGACAGACAGCAGCTTCAGCAGCACCTGAAATCACAGCATCATGTTTTATTTGTGTGTGTGTGTGTGTGTGTGTGTGTGTGTGTGTGTGTGTGTGTGTGTGAGAGTGTGGTGTGTGTGTGGTGTGGATTGGTGTGGTGTGGTGTGGTGTGGTGTGGTGGGTGTGGTGTGGTGGGGTGTGGTGTGGTGTGTGTGTGTGTGTGTGTGTGTGTGTGTGTGTGTTGTGGTGTTGTGTGTGTGTGTGTGTGTGTGTGTGTGGTGTGGTGGTGTGGGGTGTGTGTGTGTGTGTGTGTGTGTGTGTGTGTGTGTGTGTGTGTGCGTGCATGTCTTCATGTGTGTGTAGTGTATCTATTTCACTGCATGTTTTGGGTTGGGTTGTTTTGTATGTTTCTTACTGGCAATTGTTTCCAACTATCTATTTCCTTTTCACATCTGTGTGACAATGTTATCAACAGACTGATTTTTCAAAATCCTTTTCATTTCCTGATGTTGTGTTTTAGCATGTACGTGTGCAACTGTGTTAGCATATATGTGTGCAACTGTGTTAGCATGTATGTGTGCAACTGTGTTAGCATGTATGTGTGCAACTGTGTGTGTTTACAGTCACATCATCAATTACTGTGGTCTCTTCTTTCAAATCTGTATAATTTCCTGACTTAGTAAGTATGTGCATGTGCATGAGTGTGTTTGAGAGAGCGAATGTGTATATAATGATAACACAAACAACAACAAAGAATTTCAATAAAGGTGAAACCCATAGACACAAAAGATGATCATTTTCCCACTCCATGTTACCACTACAAAATGGCAAATGCTAAAAACAATTTTGGCAAAGAGAGAAAATGATTAATAAATTATGATTTTTTATTTCTGTAGATCTGTTTTCTCCATTTTGTAAACTGCCTTCAAATTTAAATGAACAAATTTCTTGGTCTGTCTCATTTCTTTTGGTGTACGGCCTTTCCCCCCTACTCAATCATTCAGTTAAATAGGCCAATGATACTACCATCCCCCTGCTTGGTTTAATTCATAAATTGGGTTTCTTAAACTTCCACAAAAAAAAAAAGTTGGCCAGTCACCAGACCAAAAGTACAAATTATCTGACATATGCAAATAGAAATAAGCATAAAAGACAGAAACAATTAATACCATAATCCCGTTGTTATTCTGGACGCTGTTCCAAAGACGACTCAGCACATCCTCTCCAACACGCACGTTGACCTTGCGCTTTGACCCCGACCCCATGTAGCGACCCACTCCTCCGCCCAGCTGCAGACCAAGCCAATAAGAATTAAAAGAAATTATTAATGTATTATGACTAGTAACAAAGTGAAATCTGACAATTTGTCCTGACACACGTTTGTTTTCTCTTCTCCACATGCATCCAAATGTCCACGTTCACACAAGCAACACTCACACCTCAAGACCAACATACAACCTAACACTCAGTTTTTATCCTTTCCAGTCACTTTCTGAACACCCCCAAACAGATCACATTTACTTCATAACCCATCATTTTTTTTTTGGTGACAATCACCTCAAAAACTGACTGTGTGAATTTAAATATGCTTTCTACCTCCCAGTGGAGGAAACACAAAACCAACATACATCAATGCTTCTTCCTGGTAAATAATTTTTATCTAATGCTTACCTGTACAATATTCCAATCAATAATCACATAAAAAGTATTGTTCTCTACATCTTCTTAAAGTGGGATGAGTAACATTTTGTTTCTTAAATACAAAGGATCCAGGCAAAGGGGCACACACAAACACTTGAACTCAACAGTCCCCTATAAAGGGAATCAGAGGGATTAACCAGTGAGGCCAGCTGAAAGCAGCAAAATCATATGACATCCACTGACCCTTTCAGAAGGTCCACACAAGCAGTTGACCAGGATGTTGAGTGCCCCTTTCTGTACTTCAGCATCGGAGATCACCTCTCCTTCTGCCAGACCAGTGATCACGCTGCAGAATAAACAAAAACAAAAGTGTGTCAAAACTTACTACATGTGGCTTCTCTGTTGCTGAGTTTATAACAAGATCTCACATGACAAGAAAGCGCAAAGGTGGCATTAGAACAGTGTCACGAAAAGCTTATTGTGATGTCATCTTCATGCACATTAAGTCCGGGGGCAGCTGCCCATTGTATCACAGTTCACCAGTCAATGCCACACACAAAGGAAATGCCTCTCAAACATGATGCAATACTAATAAGGCAACCACCACCACAACAAAATTCTGTAAAAATTTGACAAGGAGGCCAGTGCTAGTTACATTTGCAGCTTGCAAGATCAACACCCTCTGCAAAAACTGAAAAAAACAACAACCCTGCTCTCATTATGATAAAGTAAAACATACAATGCAAAAAGAATTGGAGGTTGACTGCAGCATGTTGACAGAACAGGTGAAACAGCAGAAAAGGTAAATTGTCAACTTACAGGTGGAAGAGAAGTTAGGATGTTTCAACACTTAGTGTCTTCATCGGCAGAATGAGTGACGGACAGAAAGAAAAAGACAGCAACAACAAAAGAAAAAAAGGGAAGAGTGTTCACACAAAAACAAACAGGTACACAAACTAACAACTAACAAGGATATGGGAAGAGAGAGAGAGGGAAAGACAGGGGGGGTGGGGGTGGGGGGGGGGGAGGAAGCCTACTATAAACACACATCCTAGTATACACATGCACCCTTTACACACACTGACAAGGGTGACACACATACTAACAAACAAAAATTGTTAGAAGCCTGGGAGACATTGCGGTCACTCCTTGGTGTTCAGTCCATCTGGGACGCGGGTGCCGAGGCAAACGATGACTGCAGACTCCATGAACAACCTGTAAGGGCCACTTGCATGGTTCTGCCAGACCACAGCAACTCGTGAGCACTTGAAGCTGTGTTAAGGGCTGTTGAAGTGCACACCTACAGGGTCACTGTATCCCAGGCACATTGACCGCAGGTGCTCTGAGAAGTGATTGTCTAGGCGACGGTATGTCTTGCTAGTGTATTTCTTGTTACACAGTGTGCAGGTAAGGACATACACTATGTTCTCAGTCTGGCAGTTGAATGGTGCCTTGACAATGAACCTATCGTTAGGGCCGATGATGGTCCTTGACTGGTCGATGAACCGGCATGTTTTGCAGCCTTTGAAACCACAGCGACTGGTGCCTGGAGGG
The DNA here is from genome assembly GCA_033310375.1 of Conus canariensis. Taxonomy (NCBI): domain Eukaryota; kingdom Metazoa; phylum Mollusca; class Gastropoda; order Neogastropoda; family Conidae; genus Conus; species Conus canariensis. The sequence goes on from CM065721.1 coordinate 76,607,218, forward strand.
AGGGATGGTCTGTCTCTGGGGATAGCAGCTCGCACCAGGTGGTCCCGAAGGTTGGTGTCGCGTTTGAACACAACTAGCGGTGGGCGGGGAAAAACTTCTTGTAGGGAAGGATCAGACTGTACGATGTGGAAGTTGTGGAGCAAGATGTTTTTCACAGTAAGGTTGTGGGGGTGAAACGCGAGGACAGCAACAGGGGCAAGTGGCCCTTACAGGCTGTTCTTGGAGTCTGCAGTCATCGCCCGCCTCGGCACCTGCGTCCCAGATGGACTGAACACTAAGAAGTGACCGTAGTGCCTTCCAGGCTTTTCCTAACAACTTTTGTTTGTTTGTTTGTCAGTATGTGTGTCACCCTTGTCAGTGTGTGTGAAGGGTGCATGTGTATACTAGGATGTGTGTTTATAGGAGCCCCCCCCCCCCCCCCCCAACCCTGTCTTTCCCTCTCTCTCTCTTCCCATATCCTTTTTAGTTGTGCTCACCTTCTGTGTACCTGTTCATTTTGTGTCAGTGTATGTGAACACTTTCCACTTTTTCTTATGTTGTTGCTTTTTCTTTCTGTCTGTCACTAACTCTTTCTGCCGATGAAGTCACCAAGTGTCAAAACGTCCTAACTTCTTTTGCACCTGTAAGTTGACAATTAACCTTTTCTGCTGTTTCACCTAAAACATACAACGTTATTTGGAGGTGCATGATCCAAATCTCTGATTCCTTGTAGACTAGTATGCAACCAAACATTTGTAAGAATGTCTCTGAAATAAAGGAACCACAAGCTTCATCAATCAATCCCCACACTTCTCAAGCACAAAGTGAGCTTAACATCAGATTCTAAGTGACAATATCAGAAATGTGAAATGGACATCATTCAGGAAGTAAATGACACAGGACTGAACAGAACTACGCTCTTCAGTGAAGAACTACTGTGCTTGCGACACCAAACAGGCAACCTGTGCATCATTTAGAAAGCAAGTTACACACACACACACACAAACGCACACACAAACACTCGCACAAGGTGATAACGCCTGAAGAGTATTGAGGTCTTCTCACCTCATGGCAGGGGTGACAGTATTTGCGCTGTCCACTTTGACGGTGCCCAGCAGCATCAGCTGAGACTTTGGGGTCACAGTGAGCACGTGCAGCACGTCCAGTGCATTCCTGATGGTCTCTGGTCTGAAGAGGTCAACACAGTACAGAGCGTAGGGCTTTAGTGTATGAAGCACCCTTTAACCTGTCACTATTCACCAAACCTACTGAAAACTAACAACAACTACGACAAGTTTAATTTCTAATCTGAATGAACATGTTTGCTTAAAAAACGAAACAGGAAAGAAAGAAAGAATAAACAGAATGAAAGAATGTTATGTTTTCACGGTTAAAAAATATAAATCAGGTTGTAACCAGCTAAATGAATTTAGTGACGGAGTGTGAATACACAGTACTATAAAGTTACCGGTTTGGTCATTCATAAAAGGTGGTTAGGAAACCAAGACAAAATTTAAAAAGATAATAACAAAAAAAACAATAAAAAAAAACAACCCAGAACAAAAAAAAAACCCAATCAAATTCACCATCTCTATGAACACAAACCATGCCACGAACCTTGAAGATCATCATGCTTTAATATCTCTCTTAAATCACAAACATTTAGGTTTTGTTGGTTTTTTAAAAATCTATTTTGTGAGTGTATTTCTGCAAGGTGACACCCACTTGCCCGGGTAAGAGTTCCAGGCGGGCGACATGGCGATGAGCTGCAGCAGAAGCATGACACCCCCCAGCTTGTGGAAAGTGGCCTCAGGCACCCACTGGGCACGCACCGGCAGAAACTCCATCAACAGCTCGATGCTGTCTCCCACCGCCTGAGGCGACAGCTTCATTGGCTGGCAACACACACCGGCATAAATGCATCAATGAATTAATCAACATAACTAACCTTTTCTCTTCCCATATCATGCGTAAACAACAACAACAACAACAAAAATGAGGATACTTACGATGAAATGAAAGACAAATGATAATGACAATCATTATGAAAATAACACTGTAGAGGTCTGGGGTCCTAAGCCCAATGTTTGGCAGGTACCAATTCATTTCTGTTCTTTAGAGCAAAGCCATTTACATAAACATTTTACAGAAGACTCCATGAAAAAACCTTGTTCAGAGATGTCCCACTGGATGTGATCTTTGAATTTCTTAAAGAGATTAACATTTTTCATCTGATCTAAGATTTTACAGAAGAAATATCTTTAACAAAATTTCCGGTGTGTTTTTAGAAGGTGTATCTTAAAGGGTTGTGTGAATGAGCTTTTCTGTTTGTTTGCTTTTTTAAAATATTTTTTTAAATGACTTGTGAGTTGACTTCAATGCGGTGACAGCCCTGATATGGCCCTTTGCAGCTGGCTGGACTATAAGCAACATTACCTTACCTTACCTTTGGCACATTTTAAATTGAGAAGACAGCTGATAAAAACCAATGAAAATCAGGAATGATAAAGCTGCGGCAATTGGTCAGAAAAATCTGTTCATACTCTCAGCAGAATATAGTGAGATCCTGAGAACAACGTTTTCTCTCCTATTGAATATTCTATCCCCTGGAGGACACATACGCATGACGGCAAAAGCATTTACATTCAAACATGCCCACACATTCATATACATACTCTTAATATACTCACATTACTCACTCTATACTGTTTATATGCAAGCACCAAGATCTTCAAAATTTGAATTTAAAAGGGCATGCCAGTAGGATTTCAAGATCATTTTCTAAAATGTAATAAAGACATTAAATTACTTTATAGGCTGGCGTTTCCTGCAGAGGGGAGGTGCCATCGCTGCGTATGTGAGAGCGGCGCACTTCCTCCGCCTTGATCACCAGGTGGGCTTCAAAGTACTTCTTCAGCGACCCACACACATGGCGTGCTGCCTGCCGCATGGAGAAGATCTGGTCATCACTGAGGTTGGAGTCGCTGGAATCTCCGTTCAGAATCTCCAGTGTGCTGATCTGCAACAGAACACCACCAATCCAGACAGGACGCTCGGCCAGATAACCACAGTAATAAAAACAAATGATAACAATGATGGGAGAGTTTTGTTTCGCTGTCTTTTCTTCCTTGCCATCTCAATGCCACTGCAGCCTCACCATATCCTCCAGCCCCCTGTCCACAGCCACATCCTGGATCATCCCACCACAGCCCCAGCACCAGCAAGCCACGGGGGGCAGCTCATGTCAAGTCGTCAAGAGGCAACCCACCAGAGGAGACACAACACTGCTGCTGAGTCACTTCTGTCGTGTTCGGTGCAACCTGTTCTGATTCAACATACGCAAGACACCACCTATTGGTGATAATTATTGCTTCTTCACGGAGCCAATGAATGAGCTCTCCCTCCTGATGGCACTGTTATAACTATCCAATGACAGTGCCCATGAACTTGCTGTTACCAGTGATCCCAACAGAACCTCAATGAGTGCACAACTGTGGAGAGGAAATTGAAACTGAAGTCACCAGGACAGCATGGCAAGAAGGGCTAAGAGTTTGAGAATTTCTTTTTCTAATGCTGATCAATGACAATAAAGATGATAAAGTTGATAATAGGGATGTCCTTTCTGGTCTGAGACTGAAGGACAGGTGTGTACTCTGCGCATGCTTTCATCACATATTCTTGCATCAACCAGGCCTGGAGATACAGACACCAGGAATGTTAGTCGGGAACTTTGAGAAACACTCTCAGGATCGAATCCATGAAGAGGATGAAACTCGACCATGTGGTCCCAGTCTTCACAATTAAGCCCAAGCCAAACTCAACTCTTGTTAGGAGATGCTTGGGGTGAAAAAAAAAAGAAATCCCACAAATACATGACTCTGATGGCAATCAACCCCATGAACTCCAAGCCAGTTGACCACAACACTAACCACTTTGCCACTGCATAATGCAGACTGCTTCTAACAAAATAGGCTCCAAGCAATGTACATCAAGGAGCACAGAAGATGACTGAAACAGACAGCAATCATTAAGATCTGAACGACATCATGTGTTTATGATGAATAGTAAGACTCACAGAACAGCACTTTCACAAGAGATACCATTCTTGTTCCCTAGTTTGCAAGGTTTCATGACCAAAACATAACACAACAATCCAAAGGGCTGGGTTATTTCCTGCCTCCTTTATGTTCTGAGCCCCCTCAGTGGCATTGTCTCCAGGGTGCTGATTCTGGCACCATGTGTTTCTGCCCTGTTTCAGCCTCAGCACTGGCAGTCCACTGGGAGCAGTCACCACAAGGCACCAGAGGTGACAACACACTGTGGCCCAGTCACTTCGAAAGAGTTCAAGTTCTGGTGTGTGATGGTGTGTGCTCTGATCCACTGTCCTACCAACTAAGCCCCCTACTGATGATAACTGCTTTGCAGCAGAGCCAGCAAGGGTGAGCCACTTATCAGAAGGCAAATGAAGTATGGGGAGTTTGTGTTATACTCCCTGTTTGGCTAATATACTTACCATGTCAGACCATAGCATTCAACGGCAGTTAGTCAGCTCTGCCAGGCCGAAATTTTTTGTGGCCAATGCAGTCATAAGACAGTCACGTGACACCCACCCCACTTCCACCACCGGAAGAAGCCGGTGTCCGCTTCCTGTACCTCATTCAGCGAGGCCTGTGCGCAAGGTAACCCCGAGAACCTTGGCGCTAGAGGGGAAGGTAGGGCGGGCATTAGAGTCTGACATGGTAAGTATATTAGCCAAACAGGGAGTATAATACAAACTCCCCATTTTGGCATCATATACTATACCATGTCAGACCATAGCAGAATTTAAAGGAATAGGAGGAGGGCCGAGTGCCCTAGTGGTTCTTGGGGTTAACCGATATGGCTGCATTGGCCGCCACAAAGGAGATCCCCTTAGAACCATCAGCCCTGGTCATGTGGATATCCCTTAAATAAAAGTTTATGAAGGGGTTTTCTGAACGCCAGTAGGCTGCCTCCAGAAGGTGGCGCAAGGGGACAGAGTGCTGGAACGCTGCGGAAGTGGCCAGCACTCTGACCTCATGGGCCCGGGGAGATGGGACGGGGAGATCCTTGTACGCCTGCGCATAGGCAGATCTCACCAACTTGGAAAGCCACCTAGAGATAGTGCCCGCCGAGATGTCTTTATTGTTATTGCGGGTGACAGAAATAAGGAGACGTCTCTGGGAGGAGCGTCTGGCTCCCAGTAGTATCTCAGACACCTGGAAGGGCATAGGTCCATGTCTCCCCCAGTCTCCCCTTCCTAAGATATCCGCCAGTGAGCGGATGACCTGGGAAGGAGAGGCAGTGCCCGGTTCCTGATTCTTAGGTAAGAACTCCGGAAGAAACTTAAGAGAGACAGAACCGTCCCTGTGGAAGGCGATGTCTCTGGGGTCGCCGCTGAGGGCATGAATCTCACTTCGCCTTCTGGCCAAGGCCAGGGCGAGGAGAAAGGTGGTCTTGAAGGAGAGAAGGTCAAAGGGAATGGATGCTATGGGCTCAAAAGGGGGTTTTCTGAGAGCGTCAAGGACAATACAGAGGTCCCAAAAGGGAATGTGCCTAGGGGACTGAGCTTCCCGTAGGGCCACCCCCCTAGACACCTCTCTGAGAAGGAAGTCATTCTCAAAAGAAGGGCCGCCTAGTTGGCGAATGGTGGTGCAGATAGCTGATCTGTAGCCCCAAATGGAACTAGCAGAGAGCTTAAGAGAGGAAGATAGGTGGGATAGAAAATTGCCTATCTGGATATTGGACGGGTGGTCATGGGGAACAGAGTTGTCTGAGCACCAGGCTAGCCATCTCTCCCATCGGTAATTGTAGAGGGACTCGGTGTTGGCTCTGCGTGAGGCCGAGGTCAAGTCCCGTAGTCCCTGAGAGGCCCCTGCCCCCGCGAGTATGTCTAGGATGGACTGGGGTCTGTCCGAGTGGGAGGTAGGGGGAGATGTTCGCAGCTGGGCTGACACAGGAGCCACGCGTGTAGGTAAAGCATCTGGGGGTTGGAGTGAGGGAGACCTGAGCGGGGTTGCCTCAGCATGTCCCACCGAGGGTTCAGCTGGAGGGGGGGAACATGGGTGAGGGACTTGAGGTCCGGAAACCAGGACTGGGTCGGCCACCACAGGGTTATGAGGATGAGCCTGGGTCTTTCCAGCCTCGCCTTCCTGATCACCTTGCAGAGGATCGGGAAGGGGGGAAAGGCGTAGGCTATGAGGCCCGTCCAGGGAAGGGAGAGCGCATCGACTGCAAACGCTTGGGGATCGGGAACGGGACAGACATACAGGGGAAGACGATGGTTGAACCTGGTGGCAAAGAGGTCGATCATGGGCACGAACCAATGTTCCCACACCGCTGACAGGGTTAGTCTGTTGAGGATCCACTCCGTGTGGAGGAGCGACCTTGACTGGCTGAGGGAATCTGCCAGGATGTTGCGTGTCCCCGCTATGTGTCTCGCGCGGAGGGTGATTCCCCGTGTGTGACACCAGCGAAGGAGGGCCTCTGTCCGAAGAGAGAGGCCGACAGAGCGAGCCCCCCCCCCCCCCTGTTGACATAGCAAGCTACCGACGTGTTGTCCGTGAGGAGAACCAGTCGGTGAGAGACCTTGTGTTGGAAGCGGAGGAGGGCCAGCCTGACCGCTTTCAGTTCTAGGATGTTGATGTGAGACGTGCAGTCTGTGCGTCCCACTCCCCCGAGGCATGACTGTCCTCCAAGTGGGCCCCCCAGCCCAAGTTGGAGGCGTCTGTGTAGAGTTCCAGTGGCTGAGTTGGGAGGGAAATGGGAACCCCGGTGGACAGAGTGGCTGGGCTGAGCCACTCCTCCGTAGCCGAAATGAACCAGTGGCCGAGGGGAATGGTCTGGTCCCAGCGGTCGGAGGTCTGCGACCAACGTCGATGGAACTCCCTTTGAAGTTGGCGTTTGGGGACCTGACCCAGGGGAATGAGGGACGAGAGGGACTCCACCATTCCAAGGAGGGAGGACAGGGTTCTGGCTGAGGTGTGGGGTGCTTCTAGGAGGTGGGAGATGAGGTCCACTATGCGAGCGGACCTCTCCGGGGTCGGGGAGACTAGCATGGAGATGGTGTCGAAACTCATACCCAGGAAGAAGAACCTCTGGCTGGGAGTGAGTTCGCACTTGTTGGGGTTGGTAACAAACCCCAGCATGGAACAGAGACTCAGGAGGCGATTGGTGTGGGCTTGGCTCTGGGCCCGGGGCCTCCATCCTCCTAAGGGTTTGGGGATCACGAAGAGGTGGGAGTAAAATCCGGGGTTGGGATGGGAAACCTCCTGATGGCCCCTTTTTGGAGGAGTTCTTGGACCTCCATGTGAAGAGCCTCCACCTGGCCCAGGGAGGGTTTGTTGGGGGAGAACGCATGAGGGGGGGACGCTCATGGGCCCAAGGTAGGCGAAACCCTTCCTGTAAAACCGCCACTATCCAGGGGCTGAGGCCCATACGTCTCCACTGGTGGGCATGCCGGGAGAGGCTGCCCGCCAGGGGGGCCGAGAGTCCTGGCTGGGGGAGGGGGGGGTGCCATAGGGCGGGAGGGGGGTCTGGCTGAAAGGGTGCTCCCTGATCCATGTCCACCTTGGGCAACTCCCCCAGTCAGCTCCGGGACCGTGACTGTTGGCCGAACCGAAAATTCTGGGGAGGTTTCGGTTTCGACCTAGGGGGAATATTATGGCGCTTGGCGGGCCGTGCGGTGCGAGAAGGCGACTGCCTGGGATAGCGTCTGGGCCTGGAGAAGGCGGGGGAGGAACGCAATGGGCGTGGCGGTGGCCTGGCCGCAAATGACGCTGCCTGCTTGCGTTCTTCGACTGCTTGTGCTATGACCGCAGTCGAATAGTCGCCGAAGAGCGACTGGTCCTGGCCGTGATGCACCGCAAGGCTGCCTTAAGCGCCGGGGAGAGAGAGGACCGTGCCAGCACGGCATCTCTAGCCACCAACAGGCAGTTAAAGTGGCTCCTGGCTGCGCTGTCCGCCGCAGCTGAAAGGTTCAGGGTTCCCACAGATGTGACCAAACAAAATTCCATACTTTTTCCAGGGCTTTTCATAATTTTTCCAGACTCCAGAATGTGTGTGCGTGCACCTCTGTATGTGATTACCATGCTAAACACATCAGAAAAGAACTGATTTAATGATAGCAGGGCATTCAATACTTACCAAAAAATTGTGTGTGTGTGTGTGTGTGTGTGTGTGTGCGCACGCGCGTGAAAAAGTCAGAGAGACAGAGAGAGAGACAGGGACAGATATATAAACAGAGACAGTGTGTGAGAGAGAGAGAGAAAGAGAGAGACAGTGTGTGTGTGTGTGAGTGTGTATGTGTGTACGCGCGCGTGTGTTTGTGTGTGTGTAGGTGTGTGAGCGACAGTGTGTGTGTTTGTGGGAGTGTGTGTGTGTTTGTGCGTGCGTGCATGCGTGCGTGTGTGTGTGTGTGTGAGATATGGTCAGGTCAGGTCAGGTCAGGTAATTAGGACACTAGGCCTTGCGGCCTCTCAACTGTCCTTTCATTTTAATTTGGATGTTCAACATGGCTGAGTACTTACAAGCCAATGTGCTCTCTATTCAATTCCCTATTTAAATTTTGACATTTTTTGGGAAAGAGAGAGAGAGAGAGAGAGAGAGAGAGAGAGAGAGAGGGAGTCCGTTAGAGACAGTGTGTGTGTGTGTGTGTGTGTGTGTGTGTGTGCGTGTGTGTGTGTGTGTATGTATGTGTCTAAAAATAGGCCCAGTGTATCGCCCTTGGGCCCTTTGATTTTCTCTACCCCCCACCCCCACCCCATTCAATGCATGATCGCATCCTATACTGAAGTAAAAAAAAAATCACCTATCACAATCCTTGGGCCGAAAATAATCAGTCACGGTCATTGTTGGAGTCTGAGTCGTTTTGTCTGAAAGCTGCATCATTTCTTGATGTTTCTTGCCTACCGCGTGGCTTTTCAGAGCAGCTCGCCCATGTTCCCGATGTCGAAGTCTTTCTCGCACAGCAGGCACCATGCTTTTGTCTTGCATCCATCGGCAGCAGGAGCAATCCATTTGTGATAATTTTATTGTCTAGCCAGGCTAGGCTAAACACAATCTTCCCATGTTTTCTTTAATACTTCGACGCTATTTTCCCTCGCAGCGCTGTTGATTCAAAAGGAAGTTAAGCAATGGTACCAACTGCGCATGCGCAACGCTTTTCACAGTAAAGGGGAGCTACTCTGCAGAAAAAAAAGTCGTCTGCTAAACCTCCGGCCAAAGGAAATCTGAAAACCGCAATCATTGTGCGTGATTTAATTTCTGTTTTTATTCCTATTTCAATGTTTTTGTAAAGAAACTTAAAGCAAAATTCGACATCATGAAAAAGTTTGCACAGCTTTTACAAAATTCCAGGACTTTTCCAGACCCATGGCCACAAATTACAAAATTCCAAGACTTTTCCAGCCCTGGAAATGATTTTTTCCATTTTTCCATACTTTTTTCCAGACTTCCAGGACTCTGTACGAACCCTGGGTGATGCGAAATCCTGTTGACCAGGTGTCGCATAAAAGGGTCGCTGAACAAGCGAGAGTCCATCTCCTGGTGTGTCTCGGAGCCAGCGTCCGATGGCACTGGGACGGCGCCGTCCTCCTCCGGCCAGAGTACCTCCGCCCGCTGCAGGAGCATGCCTAAATAGGCATGCCCAGCAGTGGTGTGTAAGATGCCCATTCTGGCTACCCGGTCCCTCCTTTAGGTTCTTAAAGGAGATGGTGCCGGAAGTGGGGGGAGGGGGGGGGGGGGGGCCAGGTTGGGAATCAGCCGACAGTCTGCCTGGGAAATGCCCATTTCCCTGGTTACAGGATTGTCGGTGAACAAGGAGGCGACTGCGGACTTCTTGCGGTCCCCGAGGAGAGTGCCGACTTGGGCCGCATTAGGGGCCGAGTGGGCCTGGGAGGGCCTTAGTGGTGGTGCGGAGGACACGGTAGTCAAGCCCCCTACCCGCCGATGTGCAGAGTGGGCTGGTTGCGGCTCCGTGTTCCTCCCCCAAGAGGAATAAGCCAGATTACCCTTGGCCCCGCTGGTTGATCCTCCCCCCGGAGGAACGGGACTGCGGACGTTGCCCAAGTGGGGAGCCGAATAGGTCGACTCCCCAACGTCCTGTACCCCTAGGGGAATATGTGACGATCGATCGGGGTTGGTCGACTGCCCTTGTGTATGGACACGTCCGAGCTCTTGGCACGGCGTGACCATACGCCCAGAATTATGGACACCACCGAAGTCATGCCATGGGGTGACCATAAGACCGCTTCCGGAGTCATGGCGCTCCTCGTGCACAGGTGTTGGCTGCACCTGTGCCCGGTGGGGCAGAGCGCCGTGAGTCCACGTGTCAAGTTCGAGGGGAAAACTGACATGTGGCTCATCAAGGCGAGTGACGGGTGGTGATTCCAGCCCAGACCCGTCACCCGTGCTGGTCTGCGTCTCGGCAAAGTTCCCCGGGGGCCGAGGGTCGCGTGACGCTGCATGATAGATTGAAGTCTCACTGCACGTCGGGAGGCTAGAAGGCAAGCTGGCCGATGGAGACGGGGGAGAGGGAGAATTTTGGTGAGAAGTTTTGACCTGGCTCTGCCCTTTGAGGGGAGCCTTGCCCTTAGACTTTCTGGGCAGGTAAAAAGAAAGACATTTAGAAATGGCGGCCGCTTGCCTAGTAGCCTTCAGACGCAGCGATTGTGTGTCCGTCGGTCAGGTAGAGGAGGAATGGTCACGCGTCCCCTCTGCGGAAAAGTCTTCTCCATCTACCCTGACCGTACGTTCTTCCTTGAGAACAGATTGCTCTGGATCGGAATCGACCTGCGGATTCTCCGGGAATGTGAGCGACTTCTGGAAGGTGAAGTGGCTCGGCCTGTCGGTGTCCTTCACCATGTTGGGCAATGGTGGCAGAGCAAACCCGGAGCACACGACCACAAAGAGGAGACGAGACGGTCGATCGAGAAGATGTTAATTAGTCTCGATCGGCCGTGTGGTGTCGTGTCAGGGAGTCAAGAAATCAACAGAAAACTCGAACTACCCGTACACGCCACTAACAGTGAGAATGCTGAGTAATGTTAGATCGCAATCTCGATCAGCATGTACTAGAGCGAAACTTCTAACACTAATGTGGATAGTGTGTACTAGTACGATAAATATTGAGCACTAAACCCGTATAAGTGAGACCCAGTACGTAGTACAGGGCCGGCCACGAGGCGCGGCAATATGGTGGGAAACATGACCGGTGAGGGAGAAAATGGTGGCTGAGGACCGGTGAGTGTTCAACTGTGGAAAGAAACAAAGAAGCCTGTGCCGAGAAAATAACGCGCAGATCTGCAGAGGAGATGGGTGCGTTAAGCCGGAGCAAAGAGAGCACCGTGACAGTGCTGAGAAATTGCACCGAAAACAAACTCGCGAGAAGTAAACAAAGTCACGAGGGGCAAAAAACGCGAGAGCTGTGTGAAAATTGCACAAAGTCGCGAGAGTACCGACGATCGTGAAAGGAGAGAAATTATTAAAATGCTATCCCACCAGGAGCCTCACACGGCAAGAATACTCAGGGTTTAGCGCAAGCCACAACTGAACAAGTAAAGAAGCAAAACACAAGCAATCTTTACACAAAGGCAAAGTATAGGCGAGACAGAGCACAAGACTTATCTTGCTTGGGCAGCAGGCCGAAGATGAATGAGGTACAGGAAGCGGACACCGGCTTCTTCCGGTGGCGGAAGTAGGGTGGGTGTCACGTGACTGTCTTATGACTGCATTGGCCACAAAAAATTTCGGCCTGGCAGAGCTGACTAACTACCGTTGAATGCTATGGTCTGACATGGTATAGTATATGACGCCAAATAGTTAGTCAGGCCGACCTCCCGATCAAGCCTCTGTGACGTACTCCTTCCACTTGCTCCTGTCATATAGCTGCCCTGATCTCATCAATGTTTTCGAGGCCAGTGTCCCTTTTGAGAAGATCAATGAAGTCTGTTGTCTTCCTTTCCTTGTTCACTCTCCCTCCAGCTGGCTGCCACAGTACAACTTGTGAAGCAGCTTCCTCTGGATGTCGCATACAGTGACCGGCTAGATGAAGCCTACGTGTTGTTATCTTGTCACTAACTTTAGGGAGGTGTCCATATAGCTCTTCGTTAGTCATGTGCTGCTTCCAAGAGACATTTAATGCCATCGTCAACATGCAAGTATACGTCCCATCAAGACTCTTCTCCATCTGCTTTGTTAAGGTCCATGTTTCCAAATTGTAGAGCAACACAGACTCGACAGTGGATATAAAACTGAAACCATGCGATTTAATGATGAAAAGGAAGACTCAAACTGAGAGGCAATTTACTGACCCTTCTGTCACAGTCATTACAGCCCTTTAGAGTCAACTCAACTACCAACACAGCTGACAAGACATACCATGTTGAAAAGCCTGCGCAGACCATCCCGCTGATCGAACATCTCCAGCAAGACACGGAAAGAGAACACCTGAGTGAAGAACATGCAGGCGTGACAACGACTTGAGTCGTGGGAACACTCCAACAGCCACATCATGTACCTGTAACAAACAGCAGAAGTACTGTGAAAATTAGTGTGTGTGTATGTTTTTCTTTTTTTCATAAAAGTCATCAAAGTAACGTTAGTGCAACAACAAATTCAAGTAATGTACGGTCTTTCTTTCTGTCACACAATGACATTTGGCCAATATTTGAAGAACAGGGGTTAAGATCATGTTATGTTAATCCCTGGCTGTTGATTACATAGACAACACATATATACATGCCTACACACCAGACATAAACACACTCATACTACACAGACACACATTTCCACTTGATTACATAGACAACACATATACATGCATACACACCAGACATAAACACACCCACACTATACAGACACACATTTCCACTTCTGACTCTCCTGAGTTAATACAGGTTGTGACAGCAGTGTCCCTATCCAGCACCCTTCTCCAACTTACCCAACCAGGTCAAAGAGCACATGGTCCGGCAGTAAGCAAACCTGGAAAAAAGGAACCATTGGTGCTCTCATTCATGATACAATTAATGCGATTAAGATATAAACGTGTGCTGAAGGAAAAAATTGAGTAAGAGAGACATGTGCGTGTGTGCATGCATGCGTGCTTGCTTGCGTGCGTGTGTGCATGCGCGTGTGTGTGTGAGTATAAGTGTGTGAGTGTCCATGCCCATGTTTTCTACACTTCTGATTCTTTTCCATCATCTTCCATCAGTATACTTTTCTGCACAGGATTTTTAATTGAAACAGTTAATAATGATAAGAAAAAAACACCTTCAGTCTCATCTTTGGAATTCCTAGTCAAATAAATGTATTTCTAAGATCTCTTTAACATTTAAAGAAAAACAAAAAACAATAAAAAATTTAGAAAGAGAGGGTGTTAGTTACCGCCAATGACATTGACAAAGCACATGACAAGACACGATGCATTTCAACCTCTTGGGTCTTCTTCAGGCGAAAAAATAAATCACATTTAACATTTAAGACAGTACAAACAAAGAACGAAAATGACTCATCTGTTGTTGTACATGGACAACAACAGATGAGTCATTTTCGTTCTTTGTTTGTACTGTCTTAAATGTTAAATGTGATTTATTTTTTCGCCTGAAGAAGACCCAAGAGGTTGAAATGCATCGTGTCTTGTCATGTGCTTTGGTTGTCAATGTCATTGGCGGTAACTAACACCCTCTCTTTCTAAATTTTGCTTCGTTCGCCGCCGTCAGTCGCTCCATTTTGAAAAAACAATAAAATAAGATCATTCAGTTGTTCAAAGAAAAATAATACAACTTCTCTTACCTATGTTTGCTCATTACAACTTGAAAAAACACTAAATAGAAAGCAAAACAACATAAGAACAGATAATTTTTACTAAACACTACTCTTCTGTTCCAGGATTCCGTTTTTACCCATTTCTTTCCACATACAACATGAAAGATGAAAAATAAAGTACCACAATCAGATTATTTAAGTCTACGCTTAAATCTGCATATTCATTCCTTACTGTAGGTAAGACGTCAAGTAACCTCCCAATAAACTTGCATCTTGTATATCTGTAGTTTTGAAACCAGACTCACTTGCCAATATCTTGTATGTGTTTGACTCAGTTTTTTGTTTTTTCTCTTCTTTTTTTCTCAATGATGCTGATAGATAGATCCGTCTTTCATCACCACAAAATCCCACCATTACATTCCTGTCTGCTGAAGTCCACTCACCCGTTCCATGGCATCTTCAAAGTAGGAGAGGTAGTAGAGACAGAGGGCCACCCCTGTGGCAGCGATGGAAGGACGGTTCACACGCAACAGGCGCTGGACCCCCTCCCTCTGCAGGAACTCGATGGTGAACTTCTTGTGACAGATGAGCGTGGACAAGTACTGAAACACCATTAAACCTTGTGTCGTAAAGAGTGGAAAAGCTCAATTATAAAAGAAAAAAAACAATCCTCTTCAGAAAGCTGACACTCACAGTTACAGTTACAGGCATACTATTCACATCCACTACACACGCACATACGTACAAATGGAGACTGGTTTCTGTTGCCGACACATTTGGAGGGAATACTGTATTTTGCATCATCTGTAGGTGCTCACTCAATGTGATCCACTTAAGGTATCAGACTGGTCAAATTATATGCTGCTCATTCACATATATACAGTCTGAAAAGGCCTCATACCAAAAATTTCATCTACCACCACCATCACTCCTCTTCCCACTTCCTCCATCCCCTTAACACCCCTCCCTCCCTTCCCCCTGTCCCAAGAGTCTTGTGACAAGCGTTTCCCACAATACATACCCTGAGAGTTTCAAAGGCCAGGCGAACATCTGTATTCTTGCTCAGATCTATGTAAAAGAAGATCTGGTCCATCGCCTTGCCTTCAAAAGCACTTGTCAGTAACTGCAAAGTTCAAACACTCACATAACAACATTTGGAATCTGTTTCAAAACAGCAGAGGTTCAATTTGTCAAAGAAGTCATACAAAATCTGAGAATTTTTTTTTTTTTTTTTTTTTTGTTACATCAGATCATGCAGGTGATAGTTTAGTTTAAACATAAGGCAAGCAATTAAAAGAAATTAACCCTGAGATCATAAGCTGACATTTATCTGATCGCAGTTGGTTTATTTGCCAAAATAAAAATTTTCCAAGGCACCATTTACCAAACATATTTCTAACAATCCACAAAACATGCACCTTTGGTTATGCCTAAAAGACAACATAGTGGTACTAGATAATGCCAATAGAAGCAGAAAATGATTTACTGTGGCTTGGGGGGAGGGGAAGGGGAGAGAAAGAGGGGGGGGGAGGGAGAGAGAGAGAGAGGGAGAGACAGGAGAGGGAGAGAGAGAGAAAGAGGGGGGAGAGAGAGAGAGAGAGAGAGAGAGAGAGAGAGAGAGAGAGAAAGAGAAAGAGAAAGAGAGAGAGAGAGAGAGAGGCAGACAGACATACAGACTACAAAGACTCACACACACATTTACAGAGAAAGAAGATGAAGCTGTCAAAGTGGAAGCTTTTCTGTTTACAGATACACTGATCTTAAAAGCAAGGGTTGGCAAAAAATTCCACAGAGAGAGACAGAGAGACAGAGAGAGTGAGACAAAGAGAATGAGAGAGAGACAGACAGACAGACAGACACTGAGACAGACAGACAGGAAGAGAAATAGAGAACTGTTACAGAGTAACTGAGATAATAAGAGAGACAATGACAGATAGAGCCAGAGAAAAAGACAGAGAGAGACAGACAGACAGACAGACAGAGAGAGACAGACAGACAGGAAGAGCACTTATCATGTCATTGTGTGTGTGTGGATCAATTTTACCTCCTGATAATCACCCATGGTGATCAGGTACTGCACGATGAGCCGCGCTTTCATGGTGACACTGAGAGGATGTTTCAAGGAGTAGGAGCCAATTACGAAGGGCTCCATCTCGGCCCAACTGCTGTTGCTGGCATCGGGATCAAATACTGCAGGCAAACCATTACACAACAAACATAATGCAAATGAACAGTTTTACCATAGATTAATAAAGGTCTTCGCTGATCAAAAACAAAAGAAAAAAAAATGATTATATCGCACAGAGTAGTTTCGCATACAAAAATGCATTGTGTGTGTGTGTGTGTGTGTGTGGTGTGTGTGTGTGTGTGTGTGTGTGTGTGTGTGTGGTGTGTGTGTGTGTGGTGTGTGTGTGTGTTGTGTGTGTGTGTGTGTGTGTGTGTGTGTGTGTGGTGTGTACTGCGTGTGTGTACTGCGTGTGTGTACTCTGTGTGTGTATATGTGTGCATGAGAGAGAGAGAGAATGAGAGAGAGAATGTGCGTGCGCATGTGTGCACATGCACGTGTTTGTGTGTGTTTCTGAGCCCATGTGCAAGACTGTACACAAATATGTCAAGCATATGTGTGTGTTTTAGCGCAAAGTATTCTTTCTGCTTTAAATAAAACAGGCATAGGAAGTGAATTCCATTGTATTAGTTTTGACTGATTTGAGAGAATGCACTTTATCACTTAAAATGAAACTTTCTTCGATGCATATCCAGTCTTTATCTCCTTAATCTCCTCTGACTTGCTGGTCAGAAAAACTTACAGCAATTATTCACAAAATTCATTAATATCATTAAATATCCATTCATATTATTAAGTCTTAAGACAAATTTTATACATGAACAGTCTTATTGAATTTTGTGATGATAAACATTCCAGTTACAGATTAATATACTAATAAAAAAACAGTACAGATCAATATAAGTTATACAGAAACATTACATTATCTTCTACATTGTTTAGTTCCCTTTCAACCACAATGACCATTAACCCTTTCACTGCTGACCATTTTTCAACAGGAACATTGACTTTATATTAAAGTAAACTAAATGCAGACATCTCTGTAATTAAACTAGTAATTCCTTAGCTGTCTGGTTTAAAATGGAGGAAATATATTGTAAATTAGTAATACAGTCAACGACAATTTCAAAGTTTTAGCAGTTTGAACAAAAAAGCGCACATGCATGTGTATATACATCCACACACACACGAACACATTATGCCATAAAACACATACAAACACTCTCACTAACAGTCATAACACACATACATACACCACTATACAGAACCACAAGACATACAAATCCACACTCTCTCACCTTCACATTATGCACACACACACACACACAGAGCCACAAGACACATATAAACCCACAGTACCTTATATTCATATTACACACACACACACACACCAGCAACCCACACACACTCTCACATACATGCCCACGTTTAAAATGGATCATGGAAAAAAAATCATTTCTGTCAATATCCATCTACTGAAAGCTAGGCGCCATCCCTTCAAAACACCTGTTGCTGGTACAGCCAGTGACTGCTGAACACTGACTGAAGTCACAAGGCAATGTCCCCTCTGACGTGACTGCTATGGAAGCCGTGCTCATGGTCCTTCATCTCTGTGTTGGTCATTACTTCTAACCCTCCACCATTCAAGCTTGGCTAGCTGCTCAACTATCTCACAGCAGCTGTCCCAAAGAACAAAGCCAACAGTTCACTGCTGTTTGGTCAATTCCCATCCCCAGTTTGGTATCATTAGCACATGTATGTTGCTCCTCTGAACCTGTATTTTCATTCCTAATTCATCAATTACCTCTTCTGTAGTAAATGCACAGTAGGATCGACTGCCTGAAGCGCCTGACTGTGACACACATTTGGGGCTGGGGAGAGATGGTGCTCGGAACTTATGATTGGACTATATGTTACCTAGTAAATCACTGAGCATTAATAGACAGTATCAATCTTTCTTTTGAAACGAAAGAATAAACTTGGACATCAGAAGTTCCACCACAAGTTGCTCGAGTTTAAGTGAGATCAACAACCTAACGTGCACTTGCAGTTGCATTTATGCGTGCTCAGTGATATATGGGTTAGGGACTCAATAATGAGAACATAACCTGTTACATCTAGTTAACAACCATTTCCTGAACATGCTGTACATGTTGAATTCAGACATGCCTGTCATGTCATTGTTCAACCATTTACATGAATAATAACTGAAAAAAAAGGTTGTTATGACAAGTTAATGACTCTTTGCACTTGAATATAAAGCCAAACATGACAAATTTTCACAAATAGCCAGATTTCTTTTAAAAAGGAAAATAATGAGACAACGTATAAAGAAACACACAAAGTAACACCTATTTACCACACAAAACAAAACAGACCAGTAAATTCTCCCCAAAGATGTCTTCTTCAGTCGTCGACAACAACAGACATAAAAACTGCACAAAATAATTCTCTTCAGATTATCAGCCAGCATGGAAAGGTTAAAACAATGGTTCAAAAAGAAAAAAAAAAAAAAAAAAAGAGTTCTGACCTCCCCCATAGCTGTCGTTCCTTGTGCGAGCCCTCTTGGCGACACTGCTGTCCAGGGAATGGCCGGGAGACAGGGAGCGTTTCAAGCTGCTGCGGTAGGAACCCTCTTCCGGATACCTTCCTGGAGACGCGTTAGGCGTTCTTCCCCGCACCCCACAGGACATCTGTGCACTCTCTGCGTCAGCGGCAGGAGGCCATCTTGCTGGCTGAGGGGGGGTCCTTGGAGAACACGCCTGAGATGACAGAGTACTGGCTGCCTGAGAGTGTAAGCTGTCCTGTCTCTGTGAATCTGGTGGAGCCACTGTGCAGCTGCCAACAGATGCTGTTTCTGATTTTGTGGGAGTTCTGCGCTGTTCTTTGCTGTTGGCACTGTCTGTGGAAGGAGCTGTGGAAGAGCCATCACCTCTGGCTGCTGTCAAAGAAGATGCGTCTGCATGTGTGCTGGTTGCTTTGGAAGAAGAAGGGGTGCCTGCGGGTGTACTACCTGCACTGTCATTGAGGCCGATGTCAGCGAAATGTCTCACACTACTCTCTGACACCGCTGACTTTTTCTTCCTCACGTTCATCTGTTCCTCCTGCATCCTTCTCAACTGCTCCAGACGTTTCAGCATGATAGGGACCTGAGGTATCAAACATTTGCAATGACATTATCATATTACAACAGAAAATTACAAAACAAATCATGGCCAAGTATCTATACAATCAGTACACATACAGAAATACACCACACAAAATCAACAAATGTAAATTTTGGACCACAAGGCTTAACAATATCTGTCCATGACATAAAAAAAAAAAGTTTCTCCTGAAGAAGAAAAATGGATAAGGACATTAGATACAAGGATGCCAAATGAATGTAATGTTAAGACAAATTTGTAACAACCATATCCAGATTTACCTATGAACAACATTGATGATTTGCAGAAAATCTATATATATTTTTTTTCAGATGACAGTTCTTGTATGTCATGCACAGTCACAGACAGGACTATGGTCACATTATTCTATGGTTTCATTTTCATTGTGATTTATGGAACGTATTGTTATGTTTTTGAAGTACATTGGTTACAGTATAACCACATACACATACATGCGCGCGTGCATGCACGCACGCACACACACAACTTGCCCCCCCCCCCCCTTTTTTTTTTATTGTTTTTCTTTTTTTTTTCCCCTTGTTGATGACATCACATATTATGATGTCAGAACTTGCATAATATATATATGACGTCAATTCTTTGCTCTGACCTGTTGCCAAAGATGGACATCACGTAGTTGCATTGTTTTTGTTTTTTTCTCTTGAAAAAGGCACGTGGCCGAAAATTAGAAGAGTGGCATTGTGATTTTCTATACTGTTTTCTTCCCTTTGGAGGACTATTGCTTTTGTTTCTCCTGAATAGTTTTGAAAATTGTACATCCTAGTTTATGTATACACAAAAAAATTTTTTTTAGCACTTTTGAAAAGCAAACATTTGTACGAAAAAGGTCACCATTTCAGTCTGCCTTGTAACATATCAAGTAAAAATTTTTGTTTGCTATAAAATTCCTTTCCAGAGATGGTGACAATTGTTTTGTTAAGATTTGGGAGCAAAAGTTAATGTCTCAGGAAAACAGCCTGAGCTTTTTTTTTTCTTCTCATAAAATGAAAACATGAAGTAAATGGATGATAGATACCCAAGGCAAGATGATGTACGGGATGAGGACTTTAGGGGAGCAGTAATGGTTGGGGAACACATCACAATCAGCATTCATTTCATCCAAAGACCATAACATACGCATGTCAACTACAGATAAACAGGATACACTGGAAACAGACTTTGGTCAACCCAGATGGAATAATCCACAGGAAAAATACAGCCGAGGGCAAGGGTTGTCTGCCAGTATAGCTGGAATGATCTCTGGGCTCACCATCATCCCTGTTTCTCTGGACTGGGTATGTGTGGTGAAGTGTTTTGTACCAATACATTATTTTCATCCTGTGGGACTGATGTGTTTGGATGACAGTTTTTATGCTCCTCTACCACTGTGTTATTTGTTTTCTGTTAAAGCTATGCGATTTTAAGCTTTGATTGCCCATCACTGGGTTCACTGCAACATGTTGTTCCCACATGCACTGCCATGACAGCTTGCCACACACACTACCACTTAGAATAGTTCAGCAACTTGACCATGTTCATTTCTAGAACTCATGCCCTTTATTTCATGCTGTACCAAGGAGCAGATTCAAACCACAGCAGAACATCTTGGCCTCAATTTCTAAAAAAAACGCAAGATCATGTTATATTACTACTGACAGACCTCACTTGTTGCCTGTGGAATTTCACTACCAGTACATGTTGAATACACTTGCAGTCTGTTTTTTTCCTTGTTTTGGGGGGTGGGAGGACAGGGGGTGGGAATGTTATGGCTCTCTTCAAACATTTTGTCCAACACTCTCTTCACATACCAGTCCTAACGTACTCAAATCATCCTTCAAAGCAGAAACTAAATTTGTTTTGCTATGCATTCTTTCAGCTCTGCCTCCACAATTGTTTAGAACTTACTGGCTCCCACTTTACAACATCTTTCCACCTTGCTGGCTTCCACAATATAAACAACAATATTCTCAATGAAGCATTGCAAACAAGACTGTTCCCAGCATTTGTCTACACAACATGTTGAACTGTAAAGTAAACTGTCGCTTGTGAACATATGACAAGAATATTACCATGCAATGAGTAGTTCTTTCTACTAGAATTGTGTTATATATGTATTCTTTTTTGACTATTGTTAACAGCTGCAAAACAAGTTAATTGTGTCTACACACCATCTGCATGTTGGCATCTTTGTGGCTGTGAGCAACATCCTGAATGTCCATGGCTCCCCCAAGGAGACCTGTGGCGTAAGATCTCAGAGGTTCCTCCGCGTCTCTGGCCCAGGCTAACAAGCGAAGCACCAAACCTTCCTGAATCCAGTAAAAGAAAAAAGAAAGGACAGAAATGCTTCATGAGAAACAACTCTTTCAAGTCAAGGCAAACTAGAACAGAAAGAAGCAGAGTCAAGTCATGTACACAGGAAACAAACGAAAGAGAAAAGGGGGGTGGAAGAGGATACGCAGGGAAGACTGATCAACTGACTACCTTCGTTTTTAATCTTTTGTCTACGAGAGTCAAGAAACTCCTTCAGCTAATTGCCTGTGCTTGATTAAGCTCAAATATGATAAGAAAAATGGTCTAAAAAAATATCGGATAGCTCAAACATAAGAGAAATGGTCTAAAATAAAATGTATCGGATAGCCACTGGAACTTTTCTCTTAACATGAATTATCCCAACCAAACCTGTTGCCAATGACTAGACCGACATGTGTGATGGATAAAAATCTTTTCTTTCTCTGTCTGTTCCTTCTAAAAATCTTTTCTCTTTCTCTGTCTTTTCTTTCAAATATTCACTTCCTTTTATTTGAACTGTCACAAGCAGTATTTCCTTCTTTTATTAAAGAAACAAACAAACAAAAAAAAAACTGACATATAATATACACTGACCGTTTCCTGGAACACAGCTGTGGTCTCTAGTCCTGGCTGAAGAACCAACAAGAGGCGGCAGGTGGCAGTATGGAGAGTGGACCCATCCGCTGTACGGCCGCTCATTGTGTACTCATTCACCAGCTGAGCATAAAAATAATTACAATGAAGCTAAAAATAATTACATCAAAACATGATGAAAACACAGACAAACAAACACACACCCAAAAAGAACTTTCAATCATACTTCAAAAACTTGTAAAATATGAAAAACAATGCATCCTTGCCAATAATCATTTCCTGAGGAAGACATTGCTTATCAACTGCAAGATAACAAATTCTCAATCGGCTAGAAGTGCAGCCTTAAACTGTGGCAAAATGTGTTCAACAGATGGGAAATTGTTTTTAAAACAATCTAATTCTGTCAAGAGTTCATTCACTTGTCACAGCAGACTGACACATACCCATTTCACATTTCAATGGTTACTCTCTCTCTCTCTCTAAACTGATTACACAAGAAAACTGCTGCATTTTAGGGGCGAGGAAGAGGGGGATAGGGGCAAGGGGAGAGGGTTGATAAGTTCTAAGGACTGCCATGAGGAGAATGCAGGTCTGGGGATAGAAGAGAAGCAATACATGGAGTACACACACACACACACACACACACACACACACACACACACACACACACAATGGCCAAAAGCATGATACTTCAAATACATTATTACAAACAACAAACAAATAAAACATTTGAATCCGTGTGTATGTGTGTGTGTGTGTGTGTGTGTGTGTGTGTGTGTGTGTGTGTGTGTGTCTGTATGTGTGTGCATGTGAGAGTGTCTGTATGTGTTCTGCTGGGACACTTTTATATAAAATGTCAGAGAGTTTATGAGTGCAGACTAAATTTATTTCAGCTGTAATTTGAATAGTTTACAAAGACATCTCTGATGATTTCCGTTTCAGGATAATTTTTTTTGCATTTTGATACTGAATATGAAAAAATACCTATTTCTCTTTGTTGGGCTACAATACCCAGTTGCTAAAACCCTTCATGTTAGGATGTACTTTGTGACTATTATTTTTTATTAGCATGGGTAGACATAGTCCACACTATGAAGAGGGAGAGATAGCGAGGACTTACCCACTGGGTAAGTCTATCCCCACACGCATCTTTCTGTCACACATGCATAAATGTGAACACTTATTCAGCGCATGAACACTACACACAATTTCTCTTCATCTCCAAAGTTATCTCTGGTTTCTCGCGTTACTCCACAGTCAGTACCTTGGTCATCAGATCTTCATTTTTGAACAGACTCCTCATCAGCTGGCCCAAGCTGCACTGGGGACTGGCACGACCTGCAAGACATTCTGAGAATTAATACATTTCTTCATTAACCCTTTGACTCCCAGAACTATTTGTAATTTTGGGGAAAAAACACCAACCAAACACAAAAAACCGCATCAAAATCGACCCAAAACTTGCTGAGAAATCGCTTCAAACACACTGTATCGGAGCCGCCATTTGCAAGCAAGTAAACAATATCATGTGACCAGTCAGATGATCCAATTATGCGATGACCCTTGAACCGCGGCTATATATCCGCGGCCGGGAGTGAAAGGCTTACATAAAAGCAAAGGATGATGTTGTTGTTCCAGCTTCTGTATCAATTGGGGAAAACATATAACGAATGCAGATTTTTTTTTTTTTTTTTTTTTTTTTTTTTTCTGGAGAGTGAACCAGTATTGCATTTCAAGTCCAAAACAAACACACAAAAGGCAGAACTTTTATCTTTTAGTCTGGAGAGTGAACCAGTATTGCATTTAAGTCCAAAACAAACACACAAAAGGCAGACTTTTATTTTTTTTCTTGAAAGTGAGATACCTCAGTATTGCATTTTAAGTCCAAAACAAACACACAAAAGGCAGACTTTTATCTTTTTCTGGAGAGTGAACCAGTATTGCATTTTAAGTCCAAAACAAACACACAAAAGGCAGACTTTTATCTTTTTCCGGAGAGTGAACCAGATATTGCAATTATTTAAGTCCAAAACAAACACACAAAAGGCAGACTTTTATCTTTTTCTGGAGAGTGAACCAGTATTGCATTTTAAGTCCAAAACAAACACACAAAAGGCAGACTTTTATCTTTTTCTGGAGAGTGAACCAGTATAGCATTTTAAGTCCAAAACAAACTCACAAAATGTTGACTTTTATCTTTTTCTAAAAGAGAACCAGTACTGCATTTTAAGTCCAAAACAAACACACAAAATGCAGACTTTTATCTTTTTCTGGAGAGTGAACCAGTATTGTATTTAAAGTCCAAAACAAACACACAAAAAAAACCGCTTATTATTCATGGACAAATAAACAGCACCACGTATATTTTGATTTGTTTGGTTTGCAAGAATGGTTAATTGTTATAGTTCCACCGATTTTACTCAGCTTAACAGTTTTAGATTGTAAGACAAGTATCTATACTGCACAGTGACAATTTCAAAAAGTTTTATAACACTTGTTACCTGTTACCTAGTACTGACAATAAACATGCATTGACATATATACACATATGCCACACACACACAACACACACACACACACACACACACTTACACACACACACACACACTTCCTTCACAGACTGAACAACTATATTTACAGGAAGTGAACGCAAACAATCATGCTTGCGTGTTTCAGCATGTGAATACACAAGTGTAATACAAAAACCACAAAACATTGAAAAAAAAATGAAGTTTTAGAGAAAGAAGAAAAAAATACTGCAAAAAATAAATCAATCATAATATCTGATTTGGGTGGGGATAACACTATTCTTTTCATAGTCTGTATGAAATTGTTGGTAACAGGTTCTACCAAATGTGCATGATCTATAAAAATAGACTGATGATTTCCAAGCTTATATTTTTGTACTCCCAGTTCTTATAGAACAGGGAGTACTTTACAATGGGAACGAAGAAATGCTGTCTGTGTGTCTGTCTGTCCGTGGTCAAAATGTGTTCCACTCGCTCCAGACAAAACTTCTGGGCCGATCTTTCTGAAAATTTGTAGGTATGTTCATTATGGGTCATCGATGATGCCAGATGTTTTATTTTACCAGAATAGCCGTTACTAACAGCTATAAATGATAATTTAAAAAAAAAATCAAGTCGATAAGGGAAATAACCACCACACTTGTCTTCTACTAACTGGAAATTGTCTCCCCTCTTCGTCACTGTACTGGGTGTACGTTTATATGCTTTGCATCTTGTTTTCCTTGCTTTTCTTTTTTTTTTTCTCTCTCTCCTTTTTTCCCCCAAAGAGTTTCAGTTCCAGTTTCATCAAGGAGGCGTCACTGCGTGCGGACTAGTCCATATACGCTACACCACATCTGCTAAGTTTTGAGACCACACTACGCATGATTTGAAGCTGATGGATATATGAATTAACAACAAAGATGAGACAATTGAAGAAGAGGGTCTCGTGGCTACAACTCAGTGGATGTCTGACCTACACATTAGCCCAACGCGCTGGTCAGACCTTGAGTGCCTACCCACCATTTTTTTGGTGGATGTACACGTGTGTGTATGATGTGTGGGCATGGGCCCAAAGAGTTTCCAATTTCCATGGTGCAATGGTTTGCAGGCTGGGAGTCATTCATTAGTAGGATTTTCTTCCAGCCTGTCCATTTTCTTTTCTGTTTAACCAGTTCTATCCACTCCAACCCACATTTCAGTATTGCTATGGGCTCTACTGGAAAGCTGAAGCTGAACAAGTTTCATTCACTTATCAATGAATGTGTCTCCAACAGCGTGATTCAAATTTCCTGACCAACACTGCAGATGTCTGTGTGATTCAAACCTGTTTGATGCCAGGATATACATTAGGAAAGGAAGCACTGAGTTCAGCAACATGATCATGCAGTCTCACACCAGAATGGACAAACACAGCATTATCTTCATCATTCTCTGAATACAAGTCACTATGTCATCACTCTAAAAAAAAAAAAAAAAAAAAAAAATCAAATTCTGTGGCCTTCATGCCCTGCTCCCATGATGGCCTTTTTCGATTTCTCCTCCACACCTCTTAAGTCAGTTTGTTTCAAAGCTGCCAGTATCAGTATGTTCATGGAGACTGTCACTGAATGGACATCATGCCACCCTCTGGAGGGGGAGCACTCACTCACACTGGCTCCACAACTTAGGGAGCAGCAATAACTATCATCAGTGAAAGGTGGAGAAGATGGTGTCTTGCGATGGCTGCATCAGAACAGGCACCTCTGAACACCACCAAAGTGACCTGGTAGATGTGCAGGGCTTCCTCTGGTAGGTTGCCTCCTGACAGCCTGATAGCGATACTGACACTGACACTCTCTGTGCATTGCAGTTCTGGAGCTGCATTAGGACTGCATGAGTGTGGGAATGTGTGTCCACTAGAAAAAGTAGTGGGGTAAAATGCCTCAGAGAGGACCCAGGCAGTGAGAGTGTCTTTCCTTCCCCTGTCATCACCCAACCCCCCCCCCCCCCCCCCAAAAAAAAAAAGACTGAAAATAAACAAACCAAATTCTTTTAATACGAACTGAAAGTTTTCTTAGAGAACTGAATGAGTGCATGTGTTGTTTCTTCAGTAAATGTTGAAAAAGGACAATGAATACAGGCTATATAAGCAATGACAATAACGCAGAAACAGGACAGTGAATAGGCAGTATAAGCAATGACAATAACGCAGAAAGAGGACAGTGAATAGGCTATAAGCAATGGCAATAACACAGAGGACAGTGAATAGAATATATAAGCAATGACAATAACGCAGAAAGAGGACAGTGAATAGATCATAAGCAATGATAATAACAATACATGGAAAGAGGACAGTGGGCTATATGCCACTGACAATTGAATAACACATAAAGGGGACAGTGAATAGGCTATAACAATAATAACAACATGGAAAGAGGACAGTGGGCTATATATATGCAATGACAATTGAATAACGCAGAAAGAGGACTGTGAATATTAGGCAGTATAAGAAATGATAATAACGCAGAAAGAGGACAGTGGATAGGCAGTATAAGCCACGATAACGCAGAAAGAGGACAGTGGATAGGCAGTATAAGCAATGATAATAACGCAGAAAGAGGACAATGGATAGGCAGTATAAGCAATGATAATAACACAGAAAGAGGATAGTGAATATTAGGCAGTATAAGCAATGATAATAACGCAGAAAGAGGACAGTGGATAGGCAGTATAAGCCATGATAATAACGCAGAAAGAGGATAGTGGATTGGCAGTATAAGCAATGATAATAACGCAGAAAGAGGACAGTGGATAGGCAGTATAAGCAATGACAATAACGCAGAAAGAGGACAGTGAATAGGCTATAAGCATTGACAATAGCACAGAGGACAGTGAACAGAATATATGTATAAGCAATGACAATAACGCAGAAAGAGGACAGTGAATAGAATATATAAGCAATGACAATAACGCAGAAAGAGGACAGTGAATAGAATATATAAGCAATGACAATAACGCAGAAAGAGGACAGTGAATAAAATATATAAGCAATGACAATAACGCAGAAAGAGGACAGTGAATAGATCATAAGCAATGATAATAACATGAAAAGAGGACAGTGGGCTATATGCCATTGACAATTGAATAACACATAAAAGGGACAGTGAATAGGCTATAACAATAATAACAACATGGATACAAGATGCCTCCTCTCAAGGCCTTCATGGATGACACTACAGTGATTTCATCCAGAGAAGACGAGACACGTCATGTGCTGGAGAGGCTGGACGACATAGTTGCCTCATCCAGAATGAAGTTCAAGCCAAAGAAATCACGGAGTCTCTCACTGAGGAAAGGAAAAGTGGCCGGATCTGTGGTCTTCAGTGTTGCCAAACAGGCCATTCCAACAGTCACAGAAGAACCAGTCAAGAGCCTTGGAAGATGGTATGATGATACGCTGAAAGACACACGAAGAGCAAAAGAAACCAAGCAGATGGCGGAGGAAGGCTTGGAGACCATTGACCAGTGTTGGCTCCCTGGCAAATACAAGGTCTGGTGTCTGCAGTTCATGCTGATACCAAAGCTCCTATGGCCTCTGATGATATACGACATCTGCACCAGCATAGTGGAGGCAATGGAAGCCAAAATCAACAAGTTCACAAGGAAATGGCTTGGTGTCCCACCCTGTCTGACTGACATAGCGCTGTACTGTCGCCAAGCAAAGCTGAAACTACCACTGAAATCCATCCTGGAGGAATACAAAGCAGGGAAGATCAGACTTCAAAGCATGCTGGAGGACTCAGGAGACAAGGTGGTAGAAGCAATCAAGCCCCAGCTGAAGACAGGCAGAAAATGGAAAGTTCAAGAGGCGATGGAGTCTGCAAAAGAAAGTCTCAAGATCAGAGAAATAACAGGACACACACAGACCAACAGACAAGGACTGGGGGTGACCAAAACTGAATGGTGGTCAAAGGCCAAAGGAAAAGCCAAAAGAGACATGATGATTCAGGAGATGAGAAAAGAAGAAGACCAAAAAAGACTCCAAAAAGCAGTCCAGCAGAGCCAGCAAGGGCAATGGACAACGTGGGAGAATGCACTCCAAAGAAGTCTCACTTGGAATGACATTTGGCACATGGCCCCTCTCAGGATCAGCTTCATTCTCAGATCTGCTTATGACCTTCTGCCCTCAAATGCAAACCTGGTGAAGTGGGGGAAAACAGACGATCCTGCATGCCCCCTCTGCCATGAAAAACAAACAGTGGAGCATGTCCTAAGCTCATGTAAAGTAGCCCTGGCTCAAGGAAGGTACACATGGAGGCACAACCAAGTGCTCAAAGAGATTGTACAAGTAGTCTGGGCTAGTACCAACACCACAAAAGGGAAAATCAGGACTCCAAAAGCACCCGCAACATTCTTCACGGCAGGAGGCAGCAAATCATGGCCAAGAACAACAGTGCCACTCGAAACATGCAGGCAGAGTCTGCTGGACGGGGCAGATGACTGGGAGTGCACTGCAGACCTCCCAGAATGGAAGAGTCACCCAGAGATCATCAGCAAGAGTGGCATGAGACCAGACATAGTAGTCCACTCTAAGTCAACCAAGCAGCTGATCATGATCGAGCTCACGGTGCCATATGAGAACAGAATGGAGGCAGCTCAAATCTACAAGACTGAAAAGTATGCTGATCTGGCAAACAGCCTGAGGAGAGAAGGCTATCAGGTCAAAGTCCTCACTGCAGAAATTGGAGCTAGGGGGTTTGTAGGAACGTCTGCATACAGCCTCATGAAACAGCTCTCAGTTGCAGGGAAGGAAAAAACCAGAGCCCTGAAAGCAATGGCAGAAGCGGCGGAGAGGTGTTCAAGCTGGATCTGGTCAAGGAGGAACAAAAGTGAACTTCATAAGGCTTAATTTCCCTACAAATATCAGGTGTCCCTGTGGCTCAGTGGTTAAAGCGCGAGTCATTAAGTGGAAAATGAGCATGTCCAGAGGGTCATGGGTTCGAATCCCAGCCATGGCTCGTCCCAAGATGGGGGGAAAAAAAAAAAAAAAAGAAAAAAAAAAGGGCAGCAGAGGGACATCCGGAGTCATGAACCGGGTGTGGCCCAACCCCCCTAGAGTGTCAGGAGATAAGGGCTGAAACACTTGCTTGAAGGGGGCTTCTCTTCTGAGGACTCTCTGCTGCCACGCTCTCCACGAGTTTCTTTCTACTGGAAAGAGGACAGTGGGCTATATATATGCAATGACAATTGAATAACGCAGAAAGAGGATAGTAAATATTACATTATTAGGCAGTATAAGCAATGATAATAACGCAGAAAGAGGACAGTGGATAGGCAGTATAATTATAAGCAATGATAATAACGCAGAAAGAGGACAGTGGATAGGCAGTATAAGCAACGATAATAACGCAGAAAGAGGATAGTGAATATTATTAGGCAGTATAAGCAGAAAGAGGACAATGGATAGGCAGTATAAGCCATGATAATAACACAGAAAGAGGACAGTGGATAGGCAGTATAAGCAATGATAATAACGCAGAAAGAGGACAGTGGATAGGCAGTATAAGCCATGACAATAACACAGAAAGAGGACAGTGAATAGGCAGTATAAGCCATGACAATAACACAGAAAGAGGACAATGGATGGGCAGTATAAGCAATGATAGTAACGCAGAAAGAGGACAGTGAATAGGCAGTATAAGCAATGACAATAACACAGAAAGAGGACAGTGAATAGGCAGTATAAGCCATGACAATAACACAGAAAGAGGACAGTGGATAGGCAGTATAAGCAATGATAATAACGCAGAAAGAGGACAGTGGATAGGCAGTATAAGCAATGATAATAACGCAGAAAGAGGACAGTGTGATAGGCAGTATAAGCCATGACAATAACACAGAAAGAGGACAGTGAATAGGCAGTATAAGCAATGACAATAACACAGAAAGAGGACAGTGAATAGGCAGTATAAGCCATGACAATAACACAGAAAGAGGACAGTGGATAGGCAGTATAAGCAATGATAATAACGCAGAAAGAGGACAGTGGATAGGCAGTATAAGCAATGATAATAACGCAGAAAGAGGACAGTGGATAGGCAGTATAAGCAATGATAATAACGCAGAAAGAGGACAGTGGATAGGCAGTATAAGTAATGATAATAACGCAGAAAGAGGACAGTGGATAGGCAGTATAAGCAATGATAATAACGCAGAAAGAGGATAGTGAATATTAGGCAGTATAAGCAATGATAATAACGCAGAAAGAGGACAGTGGATAGGCAGTATAAGCCATGATAATAACGCAGAAAGAGGACAGTGGATAGGCAGTATAAGCAATGATAATAACGCAGAAAGAGGATAGTGAATATTAGGCAGTATAAGTAATGATAATAACGCAGAAAGAGGACAGTGGATAGGCAGTATAAGCAATGATAATAACGCAGAAAGAGGACAATGGATAGGCAGTATAAGCAATGATAATAACACAGAAAGAGGACAGTGAATAGGCTATATATATATACAATGGCAATCATGAACATTTTTGATTTCATGAACATTAAAAACTTCATACACAATCCCTTACTTGGGTGTCGGTCATCCATGGGATCTGGATCACTTTTGTAGTATGCTTCTGTTTCTTTCTCAAAGACTTCACTGATCCTGAAACACACAGAATCAACACAGAACATTTGAGTATTTAAACATGTTTTCCTAGAATATAAAGTCAACACACCATTCATTTGCCGGTCTTTCTGAAACTTACATTTTTGGTTTGTTTCTGCAGCCGCACACACGCATTAAGGTCATCTGACAAGAGTCACCAGAAACTTTTGATAGTCTATGGATCATTAATGGACTTTTACAAAATGCCTGGATAAATCCAGAATCTTGAACCTACGCCTGCCTACCTTGCACTGAAGAGTGAAGAGATCGAAGGTGAGTACCAAATTCGTTCATTTTCGTTGTATTATTTGTTTGTGTCTTGCCTGAAGAAGACCTAAGAGGTTGAAACGCGTCGTGTTTTGTCTTGTGACTCATTTGTCCATGTTTCTCTTGGCAGTTCGCAAACATTTATTTAAGATTTAATCATATATCAGCAGCCTGCTTAAGTTTCAAAGCAGCCAAAAGTTTAATATAAATGAATGCTGAGATACTGGGCAACCGAAGGGATGCAACAGAAACATTTAAGTCATGAGTCTAGATTTATTAGTCTTTTTCAGGCATGACATAAAAAACAAATAAACAAAGATAAATAATAGGAAGAAAAGCAAGTGCTGGAAAACAAGTCCTCAGGATTTCAAAATATGGAATGAGACAGGAGAGGAGGACAAATTGGATGTTTTAAGGGGAAAAAAAGGATGCTACTGTGTAAATACCGAATCCCACAATGACAGCATATGGGAATTGTTTTTCAAGTACAAACAACTGTGTTTACTCTAGCTACCCATTTGAATGAAAACAAAATCAAACAAGCATTTGTCTATTTTTAACAATTTATAATGTATAAGAAAATGAAAGAAAATTTGTTACTAAATGTAACTAATCTGTATGATATCTCTTTCTTCACCTTTTTTTTTTTTTTACTGTAAGAAAATGTAGTCACTGCCAATATAAAGGATATAAACATTATTCTCTCAAATAAAACAAACCATGCATGATTGTAAACTGAGAAATTCCTAGATCTGATTTGTGATATTCTGAGAAGTTATGAACATTAATTAGCTTTTCTTTCCAAATCATGAAATTAACAATCACAAAAATATGACAGTAGATTTTTACAATAGCCTTTGTTCTAGCCTGAAAACAATATTTCTTCTAATAGAATACTCCAGAAAAAATACATTTCCATTGTAATAAAACTGGACACCTTTTCATGCTTATGACCATACATAAACTATAAATTAAACTGATTTTTATGGATACATATGTATACTGAGACTACCTCAGTCTTACATGCACCAAAACAATCATTTGAGTGGTTTTATTCAGCACACAAAGAACACAGCTATACATGAGTCAAGTGCACATACACGATAGATTGTCCCCAAGTGAACAGAATACAAAAATAAAAATCCAGGATGATGTTTTTATATTCGACCCCCTGTATGGGGGACAGGTAATTTTGATCCACACTTTAGAATTCTATGTGGAAAACTGCTGGTGTAAAAGAACTTTCTCTTCAGCTTCACACTTTCACCACTAGGTTTTGCTCACTAACTCAGTCACTGAACTGCAGACAGCAAGCCACAGAGAATGTACAGAAGGGGGAAAGGGGATGAGATTGAGAGGATAGACAGGGATGGGTGTTGGGGGTGGGGCTTCCACAGCAGAACCAGCTACCAAGTTTTGTTGCCTAAACTGTCTTGAAAATCACACTAAATTCATCAAAAATTTTAAAAAGAAAAAAAAAATCTAATGATTTATATAACTTGAAGTAGCATTAAACCAACTCAATACCAAGCTACTTCCAATACAAACAATTACAACCAATGAAAATACTTTTATCATTAAATTAATACTCATATACTCAGAAATCTGCAAGGAAAAGTAATCTGTGTTTTGCTCATGTTCAGCAAGAGTGACCCCGCCATTTTCTCGGGACAGATGCCATTACTGGGTACAGCCAAAGCAATTTTACTCTAGTATTAGCTTAACAGTTTAATCAGAGCAACAAAATAGAGGGGGGGGGGGGGGGGGGGGCAGAGAGAGTCAAATGATACACCTGTAAAGCTAACAGTTGATACTCTGATCATTATCCTGTTGCACGCTTCAACAGCAGTTCAAATCAAACAACTGACTCTCACTAGTCTCAGTATCTAATTGCCTATCCCATAATGTTTATTAACTAAGAAAAGTCCTTCATTTGCAACTAAAAGACAGGCTGTCATCTTCCCCTAATTTTTCATTCCGGAACAGGTCTGTTAGTCTGAACAGCTTTATAAATAAGAAGTCTAATACTAGGGTACTTTTAGAACTGAAGTCATAAGATTTTCACAAGACTTTCAGAGTTGATGGCTGTAAAGAATCTACATTTAATCCAGAAATAGAAAATAATCTATTTTCAGAAAGCTCTCTGAATTATTCAAAGATGTACTTTCTGTCAATAAATCTCTTAATTGCTAAGGATCTGAAAACTCAAAATAAGAGTCACTGGAGCGTTGCATCAAGAACTGCTCATGTGGTTCCCCCAGCTCTGTTAGTTGTATACCAAGGCCTGGGTATAAATGATTTCCTTGTTTTATTAATGCACTGACGAATGGGCAGGTAGGTAGGCAGATAAATGTGAGTTTTATGTCCTAATGGTCAGAAGCCCTTAACCCGCTGAGTGCGATGGGCCACGATCGTGGCTTTACCGCCTGAGTGCGTTGGGCCATGATCATGGCTCAGACGAGAACCGTTATACCACCACCGCTAAACATCCAGGTTGACCAGTTCACGTGACTTGCTAGTAGCCATTGTGCACCGGCAAGCCTTGTCAGTCAGTTATCTCCAAGTTTTTCGTCTGTTTTGACTGAAATAATGAGTGAATCAGCGACCGAGTTTGAGCAGGAGTTGCGTGGAAGTGGCACGAGTGAAGAATCAGTTGCCGAAAGCAGTAGTAATGAAAGCAAAGCAGGTGAGTAGATAAACTTTGATTATTTTGTTTGTCAAGTGATGGAACACTTGCTGTGTGTGGTTATTGGTTATTTTACATTTGTTGGTCCGCCACATGAAGGAAGGGGGGGGGGGGGGGGGGATGAAGGGGCAGGGTACATGGTTACTTACAGGAGTGATAGGCTTTGGCCTGATCAAACTAGCAGATCGTTCCTGGGTGATTATAGGTGTTCTAAAAGCACTTTTGAGATGAATAAAAGTGGTGATTTGAAGAGAACAATTTATAACTTTTGTTTGTTTGTTTTAGTTTGGAAACAGTGTGGGCGTGTCACGAGTGGGCATGTCTCCAATGAAAGCTATGGCCCTTCCCCTTCCTTATATGCTAGTGATTCAGATTTTATTCTTATTTATGATTTTATGCATGACTTCATTTTTCATAGAATGAATAAGTAATGTTGTTCATATTTTTTTCTTTCTGAAAATCAGACTAATTAGTGGAAACTGAGTCAAGCTCTCTGTAACAACTCTTGCACCATTATGAAACAATGAAATGAACAGAAGACTTAGGAGATATGTTTTCTTGTGTGATCCAGAATCTGGAAGCACTACTGCAGAGGAGAGTGATGCTGAGAGAGGAGGTCAAGAAAGAGGAACTGTGCTGCTGGCCATCCTACTTGTGTGCGCTCTGGCTGGGAATGTTCTGGATGTGACGTGGGACTCTGCCCCGAGTGCTTTTCAGCCTTCCACAGAAGACCAAGGCCCTAACTTTGTTCTTTGTCTTTCAAGGACATGTTCTTCTTGTTTTCTCTGAAGTTTCAAGTGTTTTGACATTCAAGCAGGAAAACTGGTGTTTCAAACAATGTGACTGACGTTTTGGATTACCTTTTCGCCAGTGTTCTGGATTACACTGTAAAGAATATCTTCAGCTGCCATCTGATCAGGGTACTGTCTTGTAATTATTTTTTTCAGATTCCTCATTATCTCTAGTTTACAAAAACACACAGACTTTTACCTATCTAGCTTCAAGACAAGCCTGCACAAACCCCATTTCCTTATATAGTGAAATTTGATTGTCCGGATGCTGAATTACAGGTACATCATTTGAGGCACAATTCATTATACATAGCTCAAATCAAGAGAATTATCATCTTTCCCATGTTTCCAGCACATATTTGTCTTCATTTTATCTCCAGTCTTTAGTGTTTTGGTAGTACAGAAGAAAAACTGTGTCTCTCCTAACATTTGACTTACTTTTCAAATAACTTTTTCAGAATTTTTCTCTGCTTATATTTTGAGGTCAGTCTCCAAGTAGCTACCACCTACAGTATTTTCAGTTATTTCACTAGATTCTACAACATCTCTAGTTTCTAAAAATGTATAGGTTTGCATATCTAGTGCAAATAATATCTATGCAGAAGCCAAATTCTCAAGTGTGGTGTGTGACGAGTTTCCTGTCCTAGATTTTAACTACATTTCTTTAAAGTTTAAACTGATATACAGAGCACTCTGTGAGGGTTAAGGAATGGTATCCCAGCCCAAAGTCTGTAGATTTGGTGGCACTGGCAAGATGTTAAGTCTTTGGCAGGTGTCTATCACTCTATGGCTTAGTTCTAGATGGAGGCTGCCATTTCCTGTTCTGGTTTTCATCCGAGACCGGAGTCTGGGTCCTCATTTTTCCTGATAACTGGTGTCTAGCACTTGTTTCTGGCTGCGTGTGAACTGGTGTCTACGTTTTAGTGCTGGTTGGCCGACTGTGGACCTTGGAATTCTTCACCTCTTCCCCACACAAGGCCTGTTTTCAGAGCTACCAGGAGGCCTTTTTGTACTTAGTGGTAAACGTCCTGAGCAGCACAAGCTGCCTCAGAAAGATAGCAGGATGGATGTCATTGGAGTGCAACACAAGTCCCTTTCACACTACAGCCAAGACAACAATTTTTCAGCTCAATTTCGAGAGTGGTGTCCACCATGCCGACCTGAAAAACACTGATTCCCAGGCCATAGTTACTGCAGTCATGTAGCACTACTTCGCCAACTGCTCCACATCCAAGGAGCCATTTCCTGGCAACACAGACTAGATCTGCTGTCACTCATGTTGCTGAAAGATAGACTGCGCTGCCTAACACTGACCTTTCACATCAGTGTCCCTCAAAAGAGATCTGCCACCTCACCCTCCGCACTCCCTGCTATGCTACGTAGCTGCAAGTTCAAAAGCAGCAAACTTTTTCACTAACAGAATTGTAATACTTGGAATAACTTGCCAGTAAATGTTGTTGGAGCAGAAACTGTTAACACTTTCAAAAACTGTCTTGATAAACACTGGATACTCCTTATGTTTCAAACAAATATTGACTTGCATAATTTTCAAAACCACACATGCACTTTATAAAAGTGCGAGAATATGACCAAAATATTTCTTGCTAAAACCATATAATTATCCACATTGCGCAGGCTAAAGGCTGAAAATGCCTAATATGCCACCGATATGATGATATGAGTGAACGGACAAATGGACTGGGTGGACAGCCAAGCTTAAATTAAAAGCAGACGATAAAAGCAGGATGTGGAAATATACCAACCAATCAGATTGGCATGTACTATAAACTCTCCATTCTGTTAAAGAATTCACGATTAAAGTTTTGTTTCTTACCTGGTCAGAACTGAGGCAATATCATCTTCTCTTAGTGTTCCTTGTAACTGTTTCCAAGCGTCCAACAAAGTATTGAACTCTGCCTGAGAGTCGACCCCCGCCATCGTGGTAAGTTGATTCCGCGATCTGCGATGGTCTGTATAAGTCCTTCGTTTGGACTCACAACTTGACTCCGAATCACTGACAACAGACACCCGTCAGTTATCACACCTGTCAACACTACCACCAGATGGTAAATGAATGAACTTTAGTCTTGATGATCAGCAAAGGATCGTTCAATCGATGGTACGGTATCATTTGCACCACTGTCCGTACTCGTATGCAATTTTGTCACTTGTTTGTGACGACTGTTTACCACGTGTTCAAACAAACTTGTCTCAAAGCGATTTATCAACCAGATGTGCCAAACGATTTGCGTAAATCACACAATGAGGCGTCTTCCTGTTACTAAGACAGACGATTTCACATAAACGATACATTTACAGAACGGAAAGATTACAAACATCACAAACAACTGTGCGCCGCCATCTTCAAACTCGAGTCCGTTAGTATGTCCGCAGTTTCGTATTAGCCTACACATAGCTAGCCTTTCCCATGTTTTCGAAAATGTTATTGCAGGAAGTGGAGGAAATAGCTTTACAAACTAGGTCATAATTTTCGCAACGTCAACAAAACTTAACCTTGCTGTCAATGTAATCAAAGTGTATTTCTGTTTCATGTAAAGATGTATGTTTGGCATGTGTGTATGTGTGTGTGGTTCAGGCTCAGACTTGAACAGTCACAAGGACATGTTACTCCGAGACTACGGGAGCGTGTCGGTGTGCCTCGAGGCGAGACGAACTAACCGTGGTAACCTGTCGAGATGTTTTCTCGGAAACTATGGCCCAGCCGTGTAGCAGTCGTGTTGTGGCCAGTCAGCGCTAAGCTAACTGTTGTTACAGTGCGTGAATAAGTGGAAGGCTGAGGAAATGGGCTCGTATCCTGACCCTGACTGTTCTTTATCTCCGCTGATAATAATAATGATAATAATAATAATGTGCGGACTTCTATAGCGCGGTTTCGCGGTCTACGACCGCGCTCACCGCGCTTTACATGAAAACATAAAAAGGTACAACATACACGAAATACATAAGCTTATGTCACCATGAACAGTAACGTAAAACATTTAAAATGAACAAGCAAATTAGAACAATAAAATTCACACATATTTTTTATATATACGATTTATAGCTCATTTGTAAAACGATATGTCAACAAGGACAACCCGTTCAACACACACACACACACACACACACACACACACACACACACACACACAGAGCAATATGACAAGATATAAATGATTGATTACCCAATGTTTCGTTTTAAAGACAAGGACATTAATAAAGATGGGTGTTTATTTGGAATCATAATGCAGTTTAAATAAATATGTTTTTAATGCCGTTTTAAAAGATGATTTTGGCTGAACATAGCGGATAGATTTGGGCAGTGAATTCCATTGTCGTGGGGCAGCAAATGAAAAAGAACGTTCGCCAAAAGTCCTAGTGCGAGTCCTCGCATGCACCAAGTCAGATGATCTGCAGACGACCGGAGTGGTCGGGATGGTGAGTAAATGGGCAGCAGATGGGAAAAATGAGCTGGAGAAGACGTTGAGAAGAAATCGTGGCAAAGGAGGGATAGCTTATACTGAATGCGTGCTTCAACTGGCAACCAGTGTAGGGTTTGTAGCAACGGTGTAACATGATCTCTTTTTTTAGCCTTAAATACTAGTCTTGCACCTGAATTTTGCACCTTTTGTAGCTTATCTATAGATCTCTTAGGGCATCCCACTAAAAGGGCGTTGCAATAATCAAGTCTAGAGAGGACAAAGGCACAGACGAATGTTTTTGTTGCTGCTATTGTGAGGTAGTGACGAATAGAACTAATCTGGCGTAGAGCTGCATAAGCTGATTTGCAAATGTGCGATGTGTGCTGTCAAGTGATAAGTCATCAGATATAATAAATCCTAGGTTGCGTGCAAAAGGGGAGCGCGCAATATCAAAGTTTCCAATATGAATATTGGATGGTTTAGGACAATGTAAGAAGGATTTCTTCGAGTGAATGAGAAGGGCCTCAGTTTTATCATCCATCATTTTTTAACTTCAATTTATGTTCAGTCATCCAAGATTTTACCTGACTAATACAATTTTGCATATTCTGTATATATTTTTTTTTTATCTAATTCCACTGGCTGACAAGAGCTGTAAAGTTGGGTGTCATCTGCATATGACAAGTTAGAGATGGACTGTCGTTCGATAAGAGCATGGAGAGGTTTTGTATACATAATGAATAGGACAGGACCCAATATTGAGCCCTGGGGTACGCCAAAAGATAATGGTTCTGCCTTAGATAAGGAGTCATTTATGATGACAGACTGTGTGCGGTTTGTTAAGTAGCTCTGAAACCAAGACAAGGCTATTCCAGAAATGCCATAATGACAATGGAGTGTGTGAACAAGGAGAGAGTGATCAATAGTGTCAAAAGCTGCATTTAAGTCAAGCAAAGTCAACAAAGATACATCGCCACAATCCAGGGCAGACAGAACATCATTGGTGATCTTGATCAGTGCCGTCTCAGTACTGTGCGAGGGTCGGTAAACAGACTGGTTAGGGCTGAGCAAAGAGTGTGTGTTTAAATAGTCAAAGAGCTGATCAAGAACAACTTTCTCAATAACTTTTGACAAGAATGACAGGTTTGATACTGGACGATAGTTCTTTAAAATATTTTGATCTAGGAATGACTTTTTCAATAGGGGTTTGACTACAGCGGCCTTAAGTAATGATGGGAAACAGCCTGACAATAGACTTTCATTAACAATGTGGGTAAGGGTTGTGAGTAATTCGTCAAGACATTCAACCAGCAAAGGAGCTGGGATAGGGTCAAGAGAGCAACTGGTTGGTTTTGCCTTGAAAATGATTTTTCTGAGATCACACTGTGATACAGAATTAAACGTGTCAAAGTTAGAAACCACCACAGAATCAGAATTACAGGAGCCTATGGAGAAGGAGCTGCTTAGATGATCAAGTTCGGAACGAATATCAGAGCTGTAAAATAATCACTAAACACTTTTGGAAGCTGACTGAGGGGGGACGAAGTGGGAAGGGGCGAAGACTTAACGTTGCCCAGCAGTTTACCACACACTTTAAATAACTGTTTGACAGACTTATTCTCTATGACCTGAGTACTGTAATAGGTAGTTTTTGCTTTTTCAACAATTCTTGTAACTTTTCTTTTCGCAGTGGTAAAAATCTGATTAAAAACAGTAAGCCCAGTTCTGTTCTTTCGTCTTTCTGCACGACGTCTCTCTCTCTTTGCCTCCCTGAGCTCTTCCTTGACACTGGGATACCATGGAGCAGAATGTTTTGCACGGTGCCAAGTGCTAACCACACCGAACTTGTGGAGAAAAGTGAATGCAAAGACTCTCACCAGCTTCAGCCAACACATATACAGTAGAATCCGGTTATAAGAAAGTTGAGTGGGGATTTTTTTGTTTGTTTGTTTCTTATAACCGAGTTTTCGTACAGCCGAGGTTTCTTACAATCGAGAGTTCTAAAAAAATTTTTTAGAGTGTTTCTAATATCCGAGTTTTTGTTTGTTTTTCCTTTGGTTCTCTTTTTCTCTGCACGTTCTGTAGTTGTTAGTGTGTGTGTGTACGTCAGTGTTAGAGAGACAGACAGACAGACAGACAGAGATTGAGACACACACATACACAGAGACACGGAGAGAGACAGAGAGACAAAGAGAGTCACACACACACACACAAGACAGCAGAGAGAGAGAGAGAGAGAGAGAGAGAGAGAGAGAGAGAGAGAGAGAGAGAGAAGGCTCTTTGGTTTGATTTCGCAAGTAAACTTTGGCCTATGACATAAAACGTCTAGTGTCTTTTCTTTTTCTTATCACTTTCTCTCCCTCTCCCTCTCTCTCTCTCTCCATCCACACACATACACACACGCACACATACACATACACAAACGCATAAGACACACACACAAGATGGCGGACAGCGATAAAGCCTAGTACCAGACTCTCCTGATTTTTCCGCTGAACTACCGTCAGTATGACAAGACTGACACGTTCCCGCAGCATGGGCAGCCGTTCAGCGACGACGGTTACACCGAAAGTCAAGGGAAACGGCGCCAAGAAGGAAATCAACGAGGACTGCCTCCTTAAAGAAACGTTGATTCGATCGGCAATGAAAACAGCTCAGCACGAACAAGAAGGGGACAAGTCAGCAAACAGCAAGACTGATGTTCACTCTCCACCGGACACAGTAAGTGAAATAAGAGAATTGAAAACTGTGATCGAATCGCTAGCTAATCGCGTATCTTCACTTGAAGACATCATACGCCAGCAGAATAAGATAATCACAGACATGGGCAGATCTAATGTTACCATGGCGCTAACAGATAGTCAAACACAAGCAGAAAATGCTAGCGCTGCGTCTGCAAGTCCTAGTAGACCTACCTTTACCTTGTATGCTGATGCAGTTAAATCATGTCGACATGACTCCGCATCAGAAGCAAAGAAAAAAAAATTAATCAAAAAGTAAAATCAAAAGAGAAGAAGGAAGGCCCACACACAAAAAATGACGTCAAAAGTTATGACGTTAGAGTTCGATCAGGAAAAACACAGAACATCAGATCCAAACAAGAAGAGAAACAAGGGCTTTCCCAGGGTCGCGATCTTTCATGATTCTGTTTTTAAGGGAGTGAATGGAAAGAGATTAGGCCAGTCTTATGGTTTTGATACGAAGACGTGCAAAACCTTTACAACAGAGGAGCTTACACTTCCCCAGTGGGATTCCCCAGGGTAGTGTTCTAGGACCTATTTTGTTTGTGCTGTATATTAACGATCTGCCAAATCTCATTCATAACACTGTACACCTTTTCGCAGATGACACTAAGGTTTTTGCACGAAGTGATGATGAAGGAGCTACGCTTGTTTTACAGGAAGATCTAAACAGACTGCAAACTTGGTCAAGACAATGGCTGCTGAAGTTCCACCCTGAAAAATGCCATGTCCTGAAACTGGGGAACAAGAAGTCAGATGCTGTGTACCACATGACCGAAGTAAACATCGAAGGTGAGACATGTACCACAACTCTGTCTGAAAGCGAAGTTGAGAAGGACCTTGGGGTTTACATTGACAACAAACTGAATTTCAGAGAACATGTGGCCAAGGCAACTGCTAAAGCAAATAGAGTTGTTGGTATCATCCGTCGCTCCTTTGACTTCCTGACTGAAGATACATTCCTACAACTGTACAAGTCTCTTGTACGACCAGTACTAGAGTATGGACATTCTGTCTGGCAACCCTACTACAAAACACTGTGCCAGGATGTAGAAGATGTTCAGCACAGAGCAACTAAACTTTTAGCATTTCTCAAAGATAAACCATATCCTGAGCGTCTTTCTACTCTCAAACTTCCAAGCCTTGAGCACAGAAGGAAAAGGGGTGACATGATAGACTTGTACAAGTTTATACATGGCATTTACCGGAGTGATAAACCACGGTTTGAACTGTTTACCAATAGGGACAGCAGAGGACACTCCTTGAAACTATCCAAAGTTCACCACAGACTGAATATCAGAGGAAACTAC
Source organism: Conus canariensis (assembly GCA_033310375.1). Classification (NCBI taxonomy): domain Eukaryota; kingdom Metazoa; phylum Mollusca; class Gastropoda; order Neogastropoda; family Conidae; genus Conus; species Conus canariensis. The sequence goes on from CM065721.1 coordinate 76,649,466, forward strand.
TTCTCTCTTCGTGTGATTGATGTTTGGAATGGTCTTCCTGACTCCGTAGTAACAGCCCCTACAGTCAACATCTTCAAATCACGGTTAGACACTCATTGGCAGGAACTTCCGACAAAATATAATCCGGAATGCTATCAACATAATAGTCTCTGTCGTGACTCTCTTCCTTCCACGCATGCGGTGTTTTTCATCTCAATGTTATACCTAGAATGGTGAACAGGCCTCTTAAGGCCTCTAGCACCAACAAGTTCAAGTTCAAGTTCAAGTACACAGACGCTTCAATCCACTCTTTCCATGGATGAGAAACCATTGGATGCGGTGCTTCTCCACTGCGGTATAAATGACATTCAAAAGAAGGACCCTGAGCTTGCCAGCACAGCGATTTCCTCGTGCATCAAAAACATTGTCACCAGCCACCCCAACGTTAAGGTTGTTATTAGCAAGCTCTCACCTGTTAGAGATTCAAAACTAGAAGTCAAGCGGGAACTGTTCAATGCACTGATAACAACAAAACTATTTGGGATTAAAAACATTCCAACGTTCAAACAAATAAATGGTATCTCAAAGACGATCTCCATCCAACACATCGAGGATCGAGCATGCTGGCAAGAAACGTTGGAAGACATATCCGACAACTCTTCTGGGTGAAACCGAGGAAGGCAGCGAGAAGGTCAAACAAGTGGCAGCCCGGGAACTATCCACCACCCAGAGGACACGGACCCTTCGCTGTACACAGTGGTCCATGGTACAACATGTTTGACATTCTCTGTGGGCCTACATCCTGGTATTAAACCAAAGACAGAGAAATACGTTAGTGTAGTTTTGGCGGAAATCTCAGCCATTGACTCTGTTCTTCCCATCTTGAGTCACTATTTAGGGGGATTTTTCTTTGATGTGTGTGTGTGTGTGAACACATGTTAGTGGGAGTGTTTGAGTGTGTGCTGAGCGCAATGAGTTGATCCCAAGAATTGCGCTATATAAATTCCATACATTATTATTATTATTATGTGTTAGTTAAAGCATTCGCTAACAGGCCAGTGATCAAATCTTCCTTCATTGATAGAGTACATTCTCTGTGTACAGATCTTTTTTCTTTCTTGTCATAGCTAATATTGTTTATCGTATCATAGTGATACTTTTGTTTTTAATTTTGGTATTGTTAGTTAATCTTCAGTGCATCAATTGTATTTAATTGCTTTTTTACCTTTATTATTTTTTTTAATCTATTAATAGAACGCATGGTAGCTAAGGATTTTAAAGTGTTCCAATGGAATTGTCGATCCATCACAACCAGTAAAGATCAACTAGTACAACATCTATCTGAAGTCAAATACAACATATTAGCTTTGCAATCACTGAATGTCAGTAAAAATAAACTACCTAAGCTTCCTAATTACTATTTTCCACCAATTACCCAAAACATTAGTAATGAAGAAAAAATAAATGTGGCAATATATGTTCGTGAAGATGAGAAATATGCTCCATGTGCCAGTCCTGCTCCACTAGACATTCCTGGATTGCACTCATGTGCAGTCAGAATTCAAGTGAATTATAATGTAGTAACAGTTGTTTCTGTATACCTACCTCAGGGCCCAAACGATCGTAATACAGAATGGCTACGTTCTGTTCAATCAGACCCATCTACCAAATATTTAATCACTGGTGATTTTAACGCCCATTCGCCATTCTGGGAAAAGGGATGCCAAATAATAACCAGTAACCGTTTTATTGAAAACATAGTGGACTCCTCTCTTTACCTTCTCAACGATGGCAGTACCGTAAAATACCGAGTATTAGCCCATCTCGTAGTATAAGCCCACCCCCAACTTTGAGGCTAAAACGGTGCGAAGGGTGAAATACCTTGTTAATAAGCCCCCCCCCCCCCCCCCCCCCCCCATCCCCCCACCCCTTTTAGCTTTAATTTTTTTTTCAACTGTCTCTCTTACTCCCCCTCTCCCCATCCATCTTTCTCTCTTTCCCCCTCTCTCTCCTAGAACATTCTCTCTCTGCATGTGTGTGTGTGCCCAAGAGCGAGTCATATTTCCGTAGTGACGTCAACCTTTTACACTTTGGATCACCGGAAGTGACCAACAGGCCCTGTTTTCTTTTCAGTTAATGGTTGTTTGTCAGAAACAGGACTATGCCTCGTCGGAAGTCATATTCAGTGGATTTCAAACTTTCTGCCCTCCAGTTCTTACGAAAACACAATGTTTCTGAAACTGCCAAAGAGTTTGGAGTTGATAGAAAACAGGTGCGGCAGTGGAATGAAATGAGGCATGTCTGGATACAGAATCAAACAGGGAAACAAAAGGAGCAGCAGAAGATTCATCCTGGTAAACGTGTTGCATCAGAAGAATTAGATCTGGCTGTGCTTGATTATTTGGATCAAGAACGAGCAGCAGGAAGGGTTGTTCGCAACAAAGACCTCAAAATCAGAGCTTTAGAAATAGCTAAGCCTTCTTTCTTTTCCGACACTGTTTCTAACAAGTTGCATGCATGTTCGTGTGTGCGCGCGTGTGTGTGTGTGTGAGTGTGTTTGTGTGTGTGAGTGTAAAAGTTCAGTGGTATTTTTAAAACATCACATATCTTTGCACAGATTGGTAAAGGCACGTGAAATGGATTATGTTGATTCTGCTTTCTTTTGCAGGTGCTTTGCAGCTGGATGGGTTCGTTGCTTCAGACATGTGGGTTCAACGCTGGAAAAGGCGCCATGGCATATCAACACGAAGAAGCACCTCCATCAGCCAGAAGGTGCCAGGGGATTTCCGGGATCTGTTCTTTAATCACCGGCATGCTGTACTGATGCTGCGGAGACGCCATCACTATCCCTTGAACTGCATCATGAATATGGATCAAACAATGGTGAGATTTGATAGGCTGCCTCAAAGGACCAATGACAGAAAAGGTTGTCGTCAGGTCAGAACAAAGACAACGAGAGCGGAGAAACGGGGCTTCACTGTAGCCTTGTTTGTTGCAGCAGACGGGACAAAGTTCCGAGCAATGATCATCTTCAAGGAGAGAAATGACCTGATCCCTCCACGGGTCTGTCAACAGCTGCAGGTGCCAGATAACGTCCGAGTTTATGCCACGCGGAATGGGTGGATGACTTGAGAGGCTCTGTTTGTGTGGGTCAGGCGAATCCTGGGCCCAGCAGATGACCGGCGATTGTTGGTACTGGATAGCTACCCGGCTCATCGCACCCAAGAAGTGAGGGAAGCCCTACAAGAGTGCGACGTGGATGTGGTGTACATTCCTGGGGGCTGCACCCCTCTCGCCCAACCAGTGGACGTAAGCGTCACATAGCCTTTCAAAGATGCCATGCATGACAGCTGGGTCACCTGGATGAGACAAGACCGTCCACTGACAGGCACGGGCAATCTGAGGCAACCAACTCGACAGGACGTCATCAGCTGGGTGGGCAGAGCCTGGGACAGCATCAGACCTGACATCATCGTCACTGCCTTCAAGAGACGTGCTATCTCCAATGCCATGGATGGATCAGAAGATGACCAGACTCTGGAGTGGTTTCCAGAGGACATTGGGGTTCACCTTCCCGCTGCCAACGATGCTCATAACCAGGAGGAGGAAGAGGGGAGAGAAGACGAAGAAGACTTCTTTGGATTTGACTGGGGTCACTGGCAATTCATGCAATCTGACTAAAGAAGAAAAGGAGTTAGCTAGATTAGAAAAGTGACTAATTATTTTTTAAATGAAGGAAAAGTCATTGATTTGCCCATTTTTTGTTCAGACAATCCCTGAAGAGAAAAGGACAAATGATTTTATTTTTTTATGAAAGATAAATCATTGTTTTTCCCATACAGTATTTTTGTTCAGACAGTCCTTGAAGAGAAAAGGTCAAGTGACCTTTTTTTTAAAAAATGAAAGATAAATCATTGATTTTCCCCATATTCTTTTTCAGGCAATCCCTGAAGAGATAACCTTTATAAATTATAATCATTATACCACTGTGTCTGTCTAGCTCTCTCTATAGCTGTATGCTCGTGTTTGTATGTGTGTGCGTGTGTGTGTGTGTGTGTGTGTGTGTGTGTGCGTGCGCGTGCGTGTGCGTGGATGGATTTAGAAAGCATTCTGGTAGTAACATGTGGTATAGTTTCCCTTTTATGGGTAATAAAGTTTCCTGCAGAGGGGTAAATACCGTGTATAAGCCCATCCCCTTCTTTGGGCCTTAAACTGTGCGAAGGAAGGATGGGCTTATACTCGGTATTTTACGGTATTACTCGTATTCCAGACAACCCTAAGCATAACCCTAGTGCCATCGACTTATCATTCCTATCTCCTGAACTAGCTTTATCTTGTGACTGGCTGGCGCTTGATGATACATTAAATAGTGACCATCTACCTATTAAGATTTCTCTTGAAAATATGAGACCTGTACAAATGATGTAACACATGACAAAGTTCCCAAATATTGTTATAAATTTGCTAACTGGAATCAATTTTCATATCTACTCAGTTCATTTAACATGAACATAGAAAATATTGAGAATCAAGATGTCGATACGTTATATGATCATCTTCAGAAATCAGTACACTCTGCTGCAAAAGAATCAATTCCGACTGTAAAATCTGTAAAATCAAAAAAACTTTTTGGGTAATGTCTGGTGGAATAATATATGTCAACAGGCAAAACAAGAAAAAATAGAAAAAACAAAAGAATACAAAAGAGAAAAAAATCCTAAGGAAAAAGCTGAAAAACTTCTTGAGAAAAAAAGAGCGAAAAATCACCTAAACAGAATAATTGCACAAGCAAAACGGCAGTATTGGTCGTCTGTATGTTAAAATGAGGTATCAAACTATAAAGCCATTCAGAAAGTTTGGACACAATTAAAAACAATGGAAAATGGAGTTAGCCTTCCACATTGTCCGATTAAATTAAAACAATATCAATTTCCGTCAAATTTTGATAAATCTGAAGCATTTGCTGACTTATTTGCATACAACAGTAGCATTAACAGCTTATCCTTGGACAAGAAAAAACACCGCGAACGTGAAGAAAAGAAAAACATCTATGATAGCCCAAAACCAACAGAAAATCACTACCTAAATTCTACTATAACATTGGAGGAAGTCAATGAGTGTATTATTAATCTAAATGAAAAGACATCAGTGGGATTAGATGGCATTTCAAATGAAATATTGCCATTTCCCGCAAAATGTCATACAATTTCTACATTTGTTTTTCCAAAAATGTTGGGACAGTGGCATACTACCGTGATAAAATTGACTCTTGTTCTTCATCAAAGCAGTTGTTTTCTCTTTCAAGTGAACTACTTGGCAAACAAAAGAAATTAAGTTTGCCCACGAACATTCCTCCTTCTCAAATCTCTCAACAATTTAGTGAATTCTTTGTTGATAAAATCAAAACCATCCGTGACAATCTTGATGCAAATCCTTCCCAACCAATTCTTTACGATAAATACTGTGGACCACCTTTTTGTACTTTTAATCCTGTGGATGAAAAACTGATCGGCGATCTCATAAGTGAATCCTCCAGCAAAAGTTGTGTCCTTGACCCCATCCCTACTTCCCTCCTTAAACGTTGTGCCTCTCATTTGATTCCCGTGATTACAAACATTGTAAACAAATCTCTCTTGTCAGGCATAGTGCCTCCTCAGTTTAAGCAGGCAATGGTTACCCCTCTCTTGAAAAAGCCAGGACTGGACCTTAATAAGTTAAAGAACTATAGACCGGTGTCCAACCTCCCATTCCTCTCAAAAATCCTTGAAAGAGTTGTGCTGAAGCAGCTTCAGACTCATCTTTCAGACCATGGTCTTCTTGAGGCCTGTCAGTCTGCTTATAGGAAGAATCATAGCACTGAGACTGCTGTATTGAGCGTACTGGACTGTTTACTGTGCAAATCCGACAGTAAACTTGTTTCTCTCGTAGCCTTGCTTGATCTGAGTGCTGCCTTTGATACGCTAGATCACACTACTTTACTTGAAAGGCTTAGGGTTACTTTTGGTGTTGATGGGATAGTTCTCCAGTGGTTCGAATCGTACATCAGAGATAGGTCACAGGCGGTGGTTGTGGGTGGTGTAAGGTCTACTTTGTCACCTCTTTTGTATGGAGTACCACAGGGGTCAGTATTGGGCCCAGTGTTGTTTACATTGTACTCACAGCCCTTGTCAGATGTTATCTCGGACCATGATTGTGATTTTCACAAGTATGCTGATGACACTGAGCTTTCTAAGAGTGGCACACCTGATGAGTTTGTTTCTGTTCAATCTGGGGTGTCTCGGTGTATCAGCAGTGTGCAGGAATGGATGACAAGTAATAAGCTTAAATTAAATTGTGAAAAGACTGAAGTCATGCCCGTTGGAACCTCCTCCTGCCTCAAACTCGTTGAGTCAGAGTCAATGGTTGTTGATGGTACTGAATTGCCTTTCAGTAACTCTGTCAAATACCTTGGTGTTACCATTGATCAGTGTCTGACCATGCAGAATCAAATATCTGTAGTCTGTCGCTCATCCTTTTTAGAGCTGAGACGTATTGCTTCCATCCGACGCTTTATGTCCAGGGAAGTAGCTGTCAGGCTAGTCTGTGCCACGGTGATGTCAAGATTGGACTACTGCAACTCTGTTTATGCTGGGCTTCCCGCAGAACAGATTGCTCGGCTGCAGAGAGTCCAAAATAGCGCTGCACGACTTGTTTTGAAGAGGAGGAGGTGTGAGCACATCACTCCCATGCTGATCGAACTGCACTGGCTTCCCATACAGTATCGGTGGCAATTTAAACTGGCAGTTCTTGCTTTCCGCCACTTCAATGAATCTCTTCCTCACTATCTCTCTTCTTCTCTCTGCACCTACCAAAGCTCTCGTACCCTTCGCTCTTCTTCACAAAAACTTTTGAAAATCCCTAAGCGTTCTCTGAAATCTGTTGGCGAAAGAGCCTTCAGTTTTAGAGCACCTTCTATTTGGAACTCCCTCCCTGAAGACCTTCGTAATCAGCCTACTCTTTCTTCTTTTAAATCTCAGCTCAAAACTTACCTCTTCAAAAAAGCCTATTCTCTTCTGTAGATGACTAGATCTCTCTTAAATTCCTCCACAACTAGTTCGGTGAGACAGTTTATGCATGTAGGTGCGTCTGCCATTGTGTATTTTCTTTTTGCTGTGTGCATGAATATTGTATGAATAAGTGCAAATGGTGGATGTAAGCGCATTGAGTTGTACAACAAGAAATGCGCTATATAAGTATTATACATTATTATTATTATTAAAATACCCCTAATTTGGAAACACTCAATTATAATTCCTATTCATAAAAAGGAAAACCACTCAGTGATATAAACAGCTATCGGCCAATATCATTAACATCTAACACATGTAAATTGATGGAAAAGATAGTGTTAAAAAGGCTAATTCATCATTGCAATAAAAACTGCATCATTCCTATCAACCAAGCTGCATTCCAAGCAGGCAGATCTACAGTTGAGCACTTAGTAAAACTTACAACACACGTAAAACATCAATTTGCACGTCGTAAGAACATCCTCGCTACTTTTTTTGACATTCGTAAAGCCTATGAACAAGTGTGGCACAAACGACTAATGTACAAAATAAAGAATATCGGAATCAGTGGGATACATGAACAATTTTATTCAAGATTTTCTACAAGGTAGGCACATTCAAGCAGAAATAGGAAATACGTATTCCAACCCAAGACCTTTACAAATGGGTTTACCCCAAGGTTCAGTAATTTCCCCAATTTTATTTAATATTTTAATCTCTGATCTCCCTAAAGGTCTTTCTAAAGATACTGAAGTGGCTCAATTTGCTGATGATATATGCCTATGGACAAAAGTGACAATGAAAAGAAATACACCATCAAGATCACTAAATTACATCAAAATAAAGTATCAACTTGAATTAAATAAGATCAATGATTTTTTAAATGTAAATGGTCTTTCTCCTTCCCCAGAAAAAAACTAATATGATTCTCTTTAATGCTGGTAACGACCCAGGACAACTTCCTACTTTCACGTTGGATGGCATTATTTTAAACTATGCAAAAAGTGTCAAATTTTTGGGTGTTATCTTAAGTAGTAAGCTATCTTGGAACGCTCATATTGAATATATTTTAAACAAAGCAAGAAAGAGCTTGAATTTCCTAAAAATAATTAGCAAACAACCTTGGGAACAGGACTCGAAATCATTAACCATCTTAGCAACTGCCCTTATACGCTCAAGACTAACTTATGCTCAAGAAGTATTCTTTAATGCTCCTCAATACCTGCTAAATAAACTTCAGAGTACTGATTGCAAAGCTTATAAAATTGCCCTTGGGGTTCCCACACATACATCTAACTTAGGGACGTATAATGAAGTAGGAATCTTACCTCTTGCAGAACTTCGGAAAGCTTCTACTTCAAAGTTTATCTTAAAGAACTTTTCACAAAACAATTTTAGCTCAGAAGAAGTATATTTAAAATCAGAGGAGGATTTCGGAAAACGTGCCCAAAATATACAGTCAACAAGGTCTATTTACTCGTTTTCCTCCGATCTTCTAAAGGATACCAAAATAGATAAAAACAACATTGCCCCAAAGCCCACGTATTCTCCTATTCCAAAATGGGAACAAAGTTAAGCCTCCTTTGACATAGATTATACAGATATATCAAAAAAGGATTGTCCACATACCTTAAGAACATCTGTTTACGCTCATTTAGATCAAAAAAGGATTGTCCACATACCTTAAGAACATCTGTTTACGCTCATTTAGAAAGTAACTACAATCACCATTTGAAAATTTTTACAGATGGCTCAGTGCTAGAAAATGATAACACGGGAGCAGCCTTCATAATCCCAAGTTTCAAAATAGAAAAGCTCTTCTATCTTGGTAAACAGTTATCGATATTTAGTGCCGAATTAATTGCTATACTTAAGTCGTTAGATTTCACCCTAAATTTTCCAATAAATAATTCCCAAATTATGATAGGTGTTGATTCGAAAGCAGCAATCCACTCGATTAAGTCTGCATGTCCTTCAATTCGTCTTGATATAGTATTAGAAATTCATCATTTCATTCATCTTTTATCCATGAAAGGTATTACTGTTACTTTTTGTTGGATCCCCTCTCATTGTGGTATTGTACCCAACGAGCGCGTAGATCAACTTGCAAGAAAAGCAGCTCAAAATATCAATTACGCAATACCACTTAACATTCCTTTAGATTTGAAAGAATGTTTTTCGATTATAAATTCAACGTCAAGAGAAAAAGTTAAAACATTACTGATGAAATCAGACGTCCAATATTATCACAACTGTGTAAAGTTTAGTGATGGGTACAAGAGAAAAACGTACAAACAAGTCTCTTTCTCGACTAGGGAGATTGAAAGCATAGTCCATAGATTTCGTTTGAACGCATTGAAAACAAAATATTGTCATAACGTTAAATGTATGTGTGGGGAAACCTTAAGTATCAGTCATTTACTAATTCAATGCCCAAGAGCAAGAAAACTCTTTACAAAGTCGGGTATTGATGGTTACACTGATGGATCGACTTCCTTACCTTTACCAAGTATTTTAAACAGTTCTTGTGTTCTTGAGTCAGTTTGCAAATGTTTGTTAAGTAGTTCAATTGGCCTTTATCTTTAGATCTTATCTCTACTCAATTACATTATTTTGTTTTCATTAAATGGGAGAGGGATAGAGGGGAGGGGGAGGGAGGGGGATGTCATATTCTATCATTAACGTATTAATACACTCAATCACTTACATACTTCATTCACCCACACATAAAACTGTCTGAATCACTGTAGCGGAAGGACATTAAACCGACGACAACAAACGCATAAACACGATAGACGAGTAAAAATGCGACAAGGGAGAGCATAGATTTATTCTTGGAGCCATTGGCCGTCATGACATAGAGAAAGAGGGATCAACATTTTCGTGTGTGTATGATGTGGTGTGGAGAGGGAAAGAGAGAGAGGGAGAGAGATTTTTAGAACAAAACGGTAAATAGTTAAAGTCAACATAATCGTAAGAAAATTTCCCAATATTAATAAATGCACCTATAAATAAACGAATCACCTATCATTTTCGGACGAGTCCTCAGTCCAAAAGGTGTTTTAAACATAAACCATAACACGAATGCTAATTTGGAGCAATTCCAGCTCTGTAGAGTACACCATAACATAAAAAGCATCAACTGGTCTTTCAGAAATGTTTGGTTTGTCTCTTTCTTTCACACCTTTGTCAGGCCACTAAGCAACTCGAACCATACGCTCAAAGTGTTGACAGAGATTCTGAAGGTACGCCTTTTCCTGACAAACGGATGTTCCAGGTAACTGAAACAACGGTTGGTATGGAAACCACGCCCTGTAGGTCTCCGTGCAAACTGTGTATACTACAACAGGTGTTTGGAGCAGTGTTGCCGCTGCAATAACTTCCACATCCGATCCCCAGGAACGAGGCTGTAGAGTGTTTCCAGGGAGGTACTGACCTAGGTCTTGCCCAACATAAACAGTGAAGGTTTCATGATTGCGACACATGTAGTCAACAATTGCATCTCTTAGCTGTTCATGAAAATCCTGTGTGCCACACACCTCATAGCTAAGAGCCCTGTAAAGGCAGTTTCCATCACCCACAATTGCGTTGACTTCAACGGGTATTCCCAGCTCTCTTCTGACCGGTCTTTCAGGCAGATCGAGAGGTTTTGGGAGACCCAGTCTCTCAGACTGCCGTTGTCGCCAAGAAGCATTGGTTGGTTCGAAACTTTGCGGGGGCGCGGATTGAAACCCCATAAAGTCCACATCTGGCCCTGGTTTTTTCTCTCTTTGTCATTCTGTGCTTCTGTCTCCCTTTGCCTCCATCCTTTCTCTCGTTTTTTCTTCCCTTCATCCTCCTCGTTCGTCTGTCTATTCTCCCTTCTAAACTCTCTGTTTTCTCCCTTCTTTTCCCCATCTCTGCTCTCGTCTGTTCATTCTGTCCTCCATCCTTTCTCTTGTCCCCCCTTTCCTCCATCCATCTCTCTTTCTGTTTCTCTTTTCTTTCTCTATCCTCTGCTTCTTTGCCTCCCCGCTTTTCTTTTCTCTATCGTCTCCCTTTTCTTTCTTACCCGTCTCCTGTTCTTTTCTCTACCATCGTCTCCTGTTCTTTTCTCTATCATCGTCTCCTGTTCTTTTCTCTATCATCGTCTCCTGTTCTTTTCTCTATCATCGTCTCCTGTTCTTTTCTTACCTCTATCCTCTTCTCTTTGTTTTTCATTCTTTCCTCCATCCTCTGCTCTTGTCTCCCCTTTCTTTTCCCTGTCTCCTCCTCTTGTCTGCCCTTTGCTTTCTCCATTTTGTTCTCCTGCATCCCCTTTCTTCAATTCTTCCTCATCTTTTGTTCTCCCTTTCCACTGTCTACTTTCTGCTCTGGTCTCCTCTTTTGTATGTCTACTCTCAGGTGTGCTGCTTTTCAAGAAGAAATCATCAATTCTAGTTTGAGTTTTAGCACTTGCTACATGCTTTTCCAAATGGTATTTGAACGCTTCAAATGATTTAATGACTACTTCATTGCAGTCTGAGTGCAAACAGTAAGTTTGTAATTTTGTAATACATTCCAAAGCAGTTTTGCTTGAAACTCTTTTTTCTTGTTCTCCACAGTTGCCATCTTCATCTGAGGCGTCTGTGCTGAACGTTTCTGGGGCATTTGATGTTGATGCAGCTGGCACAGTCGTGGCGCAGGATGCTGACCCCATTGTTGCAACACTGTCATCAACAGTGAAGTACTCTTCTGGTGGAATGTTGTATTCTTCAAATAGTCTCTTCAGAATGGGTTCCTGTGTCTCATGGTCACTATGGTCATGTTCTTCTGCGCAAGCTTCTGTGTCTTTGTCATGCCTGAAGCCCGCTTTGAGAAAGCAGCTGCTGATTGTCATTGGGGTCACCTCATCCCATGCCTGCTGCAGGGTACATACTGCATCCAAGAGGCTGAACTGGTAGTCTTTTGTTGTGCCTCCAATGTTGATGTGAGCAACCAGCTTGAGAACCTTTCTCGTTCTGTATTTCAGTTTCAAGTTCCGTATGACACCAGCGTCACATGGTTGCAGCTTGGAAGTTGCACTGGGTGGAAGAAATAAGACCTCCGTTGCTCTTAACCCTGTGGGAATTTTGTGTGACGCACAATTGTCCAGAACTAGGAGAACTTTCCGATTCTGTCTTTGCATGATTCTGTCAAAGGAGAGCAGCCACGTTTGGAAAATTTCCCCAGTCATCCAAGCCTTGCGATTGGCCTGGTACTCCACTGGCAGCTTTTTCACTCCCTTGGAACACCATGGTTTCATGAACTTGCCAACTGTCAGAAGGGGTAATTTTTCACTACCGTCCATGTTACAACAAAGCATGACAGTGATTCTGTTCTTGGACTTTTTTCCGCCGAGACACTGATCTCGCTTGAACGAAAATGTTTTGTCGGGGAGGAGCCTCCAAAACAGCGCTGTTTCGTCGAGATTGAACACATCCTTAGGCTCAAAGTTCATCAGCATTGGTCTGATAACATCCTCCATCCTCTTGTCCGTAAAGACTTCGTCCACAGCTCCTCTTTCGCCGCTCACTGATCTGAAGACGATATCATGTCTTTTCTTCCAACAGTGTAGCCAACCATCACTACATTCCCATTCTTGTAGTCAAAGAGTTGCTGACAACTCCTCTGCTTTGAATTTGAGGACAGGACCACTGACTGGTATGTGTTCCGACCTACACATACATGTAGAAATAAAAAAAAAAGAGATTAAGTAATTTGATCAAAATGTCCAATGATGCTTTTCAAAGGGCAGCTTTAACCCCGCCATCAGTTACAGTGTAAACTATCCTTCACGTGTGTGTGTGTGTGTGTGTGTGTGTGTGTGTGTGTGTGTGTGTGTGTGTGTGTGTGTGGCATGCCAGGACATGCTACCGCCGCCACTTCCAGAAACTGGACCAGTTCCATCTCCGTTGCTTTCGCAGACTCCTGGACATACACTGCGAAGACCGTGTCACAAACCAGGAAGTCCTCCGACGTACTGATCTGACCGGTATCGAGGCCCTGATCATGCAATCACAGTTGAGATGGTCAGGCCACGTGATGAGAATGGAAGACAGCCGTCTTCCAAAGCAGCTCTTCTGCTCCGAACTGGCCAATGGCAAAAGAAGACAGGGAGGCCAGACAAGCGCTACAAAGACTCACTCAAGCAATCCTTGCACGCGTGTAACATTAGTCATTGGCTGGGAAGGTAATTGCTGCCAACCGCACTGCCTGGAGACAGGCAACAACCAAAGGAGTCAAGGCCTTCGAGATGCGACGCCAGGAGCAACTTGACGCCAAACGTTAGGCCAGGAAGGACAGAAGGTCAACCCAGCAGCTGCCGTAGCCTGCCCTGTGTGTGGACGGACCTGCGCATCGGAATTCGGGTTGCGGCCTCACCAAAGGCGCCACTGACGTCATCGTCGCTTTGCGACGGACATCCATGATGATGATGATGATGATGATGATGATGTGTGTGTGTGTGTGTGTGTGTGTGTGTGTGTGTGTGTGTGTGTGTGTGTGTGTGCTTACAAATATGCAAGTACATATATATTTTTTTTAATTTCAACAAGAATGCATACAAATATGTTACCATATGTTGTATCTGGGGATTGCATCAGAGACAATACTGTATCACACACTACAAAAGATTTATTTCAAGCCTTGTGTAGAGAATCGTCTTGAAATGCAGGTAGGAACTGTTTTATAATTTGTCATCGGAACAGAACATGGAAGCTTGAAAGTTTGAGAGAGAGAGAGAGAGAGAGTGTGTGTGTGTGTACGCGCGCACGCGCACCCACACAAGTATTTACGAGCAGTATTTAACGGTGCTCAGCGATATTCTGAATTGGAGTTAACAGGTACTCATAAGTTGTAGGCTATTACATATTGATGCTCGTCAAATGTGAAATGAACGAATGAATACGAACATAGCACGTGATTCCTTGATTATTTATCAAGCTTCTCACATACGTGCACATGCACGAGAAACAAAGAGAGAGGGGGAGGGAGTGATGGAGAGAGGGGGGAGAATGAGTGTGAGAGAGAGAGAGAGAGAGAGAGAGAGAGAGAGTGGGGGAGGGAGTGATGGAGAGAGGGAGGAGAAAGAGTGTGTGTGTGTGTGTGTGTGAGAGAGAGAGAGAGAGAGAGAGAGAGAGAGAGAGAGAGATGGCGGGGGGGGGGGGGGGGATAGTAACATAACATACCTGGCTTGGACAAACCATTGCAGAAGTTGATTGTCAATGTCCTCATGTTTCGCCTTCCTATTATTTTGTTGTAGCTGTACTGCCCAAGAACTGATTTTTGTATTTGTCCCTTTGTTTTACAATGTTGCACAGAGTAGCAAGAGGAATCTGAAATTCTTCAGCAATCAACGGTTTTTTCTTTTTCGGGTTTCTCTCCACAGCATCCAAAATTTCGATTTTTCGTTTCAGCGGAATTGCTTAACTTTTGTGTTTGTCAGCCATCTTCACTTTACATTGTACAAAGCCTTGCCTTGCATTGAACATGCACTGGTGTGAAGAGAGAAACAGGGGTGGGGGCGAAGTTCAAACACCTCTCGTAATCAAGCGCCTGCGTTTTGTCTAGCTTACATCCGGATATCCCATCTCTTAGGCGACATCAAAGGCCCCACATCCTGTCCCGCCAATTCCTGTGACCTGCATCGTGGATTTTTTTTTTTAATTTATTTTTTTTTTATGTATGTGTAGGCCCCACCGAGAAAATCTTTCGACAGCCGAGACTTTCTTACATCCGAGGTGAAGTTTCGCCAGGGTCAGCTAAACCTGTTTCTTACAAGCGAGTTTTCTTACAAGCGAGTTTCTTACATCTGAGGTATTTAAAGTAATGTTAAAGAATCCTCTCAGCAGGGGAAAACCATTTGATTTCTTATAGCCGAGTTTTCTTATAACCGAGTTTCTTACAACCGGATTCTACTGTAGTTCCTTGGTAGTACTTGCTGTGCTTATCAAGATCATATTCACACAAACTTTATCGGTGCCAAGTGCCAACTACTCCAAGCTTGTGAAATTCGCTGAGAAAAGTGAATGCGAAAACACTCACCAGCTTCAGCAGATACATGTACAGATATAGTCCTTTGTGAAGTACTTGCTGTGCTTATCAATATCATATCCACGATAACTTCCTTTTTTGCACGGTGCCAAGTACTAACTACTCCGAGCTTGTGGTAGGCGCTGAGAAAAGTGTTTGTGAAGACCCCCACCAGCTCAGCCGACACATATAGATTGGGCGCTGCCCGATGTTCCGATGTTCAACAGTCCGAAAAGTCAATAGTCCGACGCTTTCTGTTCCGACGTAGCGATTGTCGACACCCATTCTGACTATCGATACTTCGGAATTTCGAAACAATAGTCTGTTTCAACAATCCGAAGAAACGTTTATCCGGCACTCCTGACGAAAAAATTTTCCCGACGTGTCGATAGTCCGAAAGTTAATAAATACGTTTAAAAAGGGATTTTTCTTGTTGTAGTTGTGGTCACTGTTGCTGATATATATATATATATATATATATATATATATATATATATATGTGTGTGTGTGTGTGTGTGTGTGTGTGTGTGTGTGTGCGTGTGTGTGTGTGTGCTCATGCGTGCGTGCGTGTGTGTGTGCGTGCGTGCATGCGTGCGTGTGTGTGTGTGTGTGTGTGTGTGTGTGTGTGTATTGTGAGATATATGTGCGCGCTTGCATCTGTTTGCGAGTCTCTCTCTCTCTCTCTCTCTCTCTCTCTCTGTCTCTCGGGTTCCTGTGGTACACGAACTTGACAGGTCACGTTTGTTGAGCTCTGTGCTTTTTCTTCGTTTTTCCTTTGAAATTTTTGGTGTTGTGTCTTTTCAGTCAGCAGTGATATTTGTGAGGTGTCATGCCTTCTGGACCACTGACATTCAGGCCTGTATGTGGAGCGTTTGCTCATGTGTTTGTCTCTTTTATGACAAAACGGGCAAAATTCAAATCGGCCATGAGGATTTCTGTGTTAACGTTGAGGTCACGCATGGACGGTGTCACCCTAGGTCTACTACTCTCTCTGTTTTGTTACGGACATTTACTCCAACGGTGTGGTGATGTGGAGCTGAACCCAGGACCTGGCCCTGCTAAGACCGACAGCAAGCGGCAAACTCGCCTGGAAAGCGCCGGAAGCACCCGCAGAGACAGTGGACATGGACCGAGTTCTGCTCCTGCAGCTTCTACGCTCCCGCCGGATCCTACTCTGAGAGATGTTGTGACCATGTTGACCAACTTAACCTGTAAGTCCGATTGTGTCAGTGAAGATGTAAAGGATGTGAAGCAGATGTGTGTGACCTTGCAGGATGAACTGATTGGTCTGAAGCAGGAAATGTCTCACTTAAAACAGGAAAATGACAGATTAAAAGATGAAAACACCAAACTTACTGCCAGAGTGGAAGCGTTGGACAGAAAAGTGGACGATTTAGAAGGCCGGTCGAAAAGGAATAACATAATAATTCATGGTATTCCTCGTAGGAGCAACGAGACTTGGCAGGACTGTGAAGAGTTGGTAACAGAAATGCTAACTGATAAAATGGATTTTGCAGGTGAGGTTTCCTTCGACCGAGTGCATCGTGTAAACTCCAAGCCAGACTCGCCAATAGTTGCGCGTTGTACGTTCTTCAAAGATAAGGACAAAATTTTACGAGCAAAACAGAAACTGAACGGCACAGAAATATTTGTTAGTGAAGACTTTTCCTTTCGGGTAAGGGAAACAAGAAAGAAACTTATCCCACACTTTAAGTCCGCTCGGGCACAAGGAAAGAAAGTGTCCATGGTATATGACCATCTTGTAATTGACAGTAAAAAGTTTGGTGTGGATGTCAGTGGCAATCTGGCGGAATTAAGATAGGATTCAGGCCGGCCCTGTCATTGGAAAATGCCCCTTTGGAAAATGCCCCGTTGTCAAAGTCAGAGGGAGGCGAAATTTAAGCTGCCACCGTACGAGATTCATATTCCGTCTCCACGTGCTGACACTTTAACTGGGGCAGTGAACGATTCTGGTTTGAAGCAGGTAGGCCTATGTGTTGGAAATCCCGTGCAGTTTGTCACTGACATCGGTGTGGACGGCAATGGGTCAGATGCTAATAACACACGATCGGTTAATGTGTCAATTGTGGAAAAGTTGGATTTGAATATTGACGGTCATGTTTCGTGCAATATGTCTCCCATGATTCATAGCGATGTTATGCCATCTACTGTAAACACTGGTGTGTGTGAAACCCAACAGAGTGTATTTGTGAGAAAACGTGGGACTGGGCGGGGAGGCTGTCGTGATGATTGTGTACGTGCTGCTGAAATAGATAAAAGTATTGACTGTACCAGTGCAGATGTAGCTAACAGTCGTGATGACCTTGTACCTTTGCATGCTGTTGTTTGTGCCAATGACGGCGTGAATGATGGTAATGATTGTGCTATGGAAGATGGAATTTTCAGTCATGGTGGTGACAGTATTACTGAACACGAACATGACGCGAAAACAAATACACATATCCCTTTGACGTCATCTGTAAATAAGTGTGTAAATAGTGTGTCCTTTCTTCACTGGAATATTTGTGGATTATTTCGTAAATTACACGACAGAGACTTTATCCACTTTATTTCTTCTTTTGATTTTGTATGTTTGGTTGAAACTTTTGCTGAATCATTTGAGTCAACTATTTTTCCAGACCATAGATTATTTGTAAAACCGGCTGTAAGGCTTACGAAACAGGGTCGATGTTCAGGTGGACTGATTTGTATGGTACGAAAAAGTCTTCTTCCGTATGTTCATCAAGTGGATTGTGACCATCAGTATTCAATGTTATTTATGCTTGATAGAGACTTTTTCGGTTTTAGTAAAAATGTCTTACTTGTATGTGTGTATGTCCCTACGGAAAATTCACCTTTCTATTCCAAGTGTGGTTTTGATGATGGTATTGAATTGCTGGAGAATTGTGTTGTCAATAACTTGATGTACTTTGATGATATTGAATTATTATTTTGTGGTGACATGAATGCAAGAACTTCAAACATGTCTGCGGAAATTGTATGCGAACGTGAATTATACATTAATTATGACAAGGAGGTTAATATTATATATGAAAGATGTTCTCAAGACAAGGTATCAAATTTGTATGGAAAGAAATTACTTAACATGTGCACTGTATTAGGACTGATAATTCTGAATGGTGTATGTAATGGCGACCTTGAAGGTCGTTTCACGTACATTTCTGATGTAGGGAGCAGTGTGAATGACTATTTTTTAGCATCTGTACACTTTTTGGAATTATTGTATGAAAGGATTATTCTTACTGTGATGGAAAGATACGATTCTGATCACTTGCCACTAGTGATGTGTATTAAAATGCAGACTGATCAGCCACATACCAGTATTGCTCCTAGTGTAGCAGTGTGGTCAGGGTAGTCAGTCATTGTTCAGTATTGCTGGAATTCAGATTATGGTCAACAGTTTACGGATCTTATGAATTCACCACATGTTCTAGAAAAGTTGAGAGCTGCGGAAGATCTTATTCATGTGGACGTAAATGAGGCACTGTCTTTATTTAATGTAAACTGTCAAAGAACAAGCTGAAAGTATGAGGAAAATTAAACCAGTAAACAAGAAATTTGAGCAGAATTGGTTTGATCAAGAATGTAGGGCAGCCAAAAGTAAATTACGTAAATTGTACAGAACTTTTTTGAAAACGCTGGATGAAAATGACAGAGTAACGTTCTGTATAGCAAGAAGAGAGTACAAAAATTTAAATAAAAGAAAAGAGAAAGAATACAATGATTCTCTATTGAATGATCTTATGTCCTCAGTCAAGAATCAACAGTTCTTCTGGAACACTATACACAAAATTTCAAAAAAGAAATCACAACCTGTAAATAACATTCCAATGGAAGATTGGTTCATACATTTTAAAATTTGTTAGAAAAAGATGACCAAGTGTACACAGTGACCAATGTGGAGATTGATAATGAAGAAAATATATATGATAGACCAATATCCAGAGAAGACGTAATACTAGCCATTAAAAAATTGAAAAATGGCAAAAGTGCTGGACCTGATGGTATCATTGGAGAGTTTTTCAAGAATTCCGGTGAGACCGTTGTAAGCTTTTTATGTAAATTCTTTAACTTTCTTTTTGACACTGGGGTTTATCCAGAGGACTGGAAAGAATCCATAATATTGCCCTTATTTAAAAAAGGGGAGGTAAATGATGTAAACAATTATAGGGGTATATCTTTGTGCAATATATATAGTAAACTTTATAGTTCCGTTATTAATAACCGATTACATGAATGGATATCTCAGAATAATATGACAGGAGAACATCAAGCAGGATTCAAGAAAGGCTACTCTACAATTGACCATATGTTTAGTCTTTTAGCCGCAGTTCAGAAACAATTTGTGAATAACCGAAAGTTGTATGTTGCTTTCGTAGATTTTGAAAAAGCCTTTGATTCAGTTTCACGGATATTGTTATGGCCTATTTTATTGAAGAATGGAATTAAAGATAAACTGTACCGTTGTGTAAGGAGTATGTATAGTGAAGTGAAAGCTAGGGTCAGATCTGGAGCAAAATTATCAGATTATGTCATGTGTACCAGAGGAGTTAAGCAAGGGGACGTCTGCAGTCCAGTTTTGTTTTCCTTGTTCATAAATGAACTGGCCATGGAAATTATTCAAAATGGAAGGCATGGTGTAACTTTTGACCTTTTGGAGATCTTTGTCTTGCTTTTTGCTGACGACATTATTTTAATGTCTACAACTGTTGTTGGTCTTCAAAGACAATTGAATAGTTTGTATTCCGCTGCATCTAGATTAGAATTAAAAGTAAATATGAATAAGACTAATATCATTGTGTTTCGTAAAGGTGGATATTTGGCTCGAAATGAGAGATGGGTCTATGGTAGTCAATATATTCTTGTTGCCAATGCATATAAGTATCTTGGTTTTTATTTCACAACCAGATTAAGTTTCACTTTTGGATGCCAAGACCTTGCAAATAGAGCAAAGAGAGCAGTCGCTGTTATACTTCACACGCTATTTAGATTGAATTGTAATGCATTTTCAGTTTTCTCAAAGCTATTTGATTCTCAGGTGCAGCCAATATTACAATATGGGGCGGAAATTTGGGCTCTTGAGAAAAGTGTTGAAATAGAAAATGTCCATTTGTATGCAATGAAAAGATTTTTAAATGTAGACAGTCGAACACCGAATGATCTAGTTTATGGTGAGCTTGGACGATATCCAATCTATGTTAACTCGTTTTTGAAATGTATTATATACTGGCTGAAAATAACTAGAATGGAAGAAATCAAAATACCTCTTAAAGCTTACAAAGTGTTGAGAAATCTGGATTGTAATGGCAAGAAGACATGGGTTACTAATGTTCGCTAGTGCTTAACTTCTTATGGCTTTGCTTATGTTTGGGACAACCAAGGAGTTGAAAATATACCAGGATTTTTGAAATGTTTTAAACAAAGAGTAATTGACTGCAGATGGCAGGACTGGCATGATCATATCTATAGTAGTGACAGATTTGCGCAATACAGACTCTTTAAAACAACGCATATGATAGAACCGTACATTAAAATGGATATGAATAGATATGTTAAGAGTGCACTGAGTAAGTTTCGATTTGGCGTTTCTGACATTGCGTGTCATCGTTTTAGGTACAGTACCATTAGTGAAAATGAAATGATATGCCGCTTATGTAATTTGGACAGGGAAGATGAAGTCCATTTCCTTTTTTGCTGTCCTGCTTTTCATGACCTTAGAGTGAAATTTATAAAGCCAAAGTATTTTTCTGAACCCTGTAGTTTTAGACTGAACTTACTCCTCGCATCAAGAAATGAAAATATTCTCTTAAATCTTGCTCGGTACATTTATGAAGCGCAAAAAAGGCTGCGTACTGTTTATTCTTAATATTATTGCATTGTGCATATATGTTTGCTTTTTCCTTGCATTTTCCTTCATGATGGTATTTACATCATGTGTATTGCAGGTATCACCCCTTCAGTATGGGGCTCTGGCCTTTATCTGAATAAATTTCGCATTCGCATTCTCTCTCTCTCTCTCTCTCTCGCTCGCTCGCTCGCTCGCTCGCTCTCTCCACACACGCACACCCCACACACACAAACACACACACCACACACACACACACACACACACACACACACACACACGTATGCGCATAAGCTCGCGCGCGCATGTATAAGCGCTTGCTTACACACAAACACACGCATGCACACCCGTACCGACACACGCACGGGCACACTCCCCCCTCTCCCCCACACAAGCACACCAACCCATCCGCCCGCCCATCCATTGATCCATACAAACCTACATATATACCTTCGCACATATATGCATACATACAGACATACTTACATACATGAATACATACATACGTACGTACGTACATACATGCATACATACATACATACATATATGCATACATACACGCTTACGTACATACATACATACATTCGGAGAGACAGAGAGGCATAGAAAGAGAGACAGACAGACAGACAGAGAGAGAGTCAAAACTGTTAAAATGTACAATGGGGTGACAATTCGTGCCGGCCAGGACGGCATGAATTGTCGCCCGACAGAGTCGCTTTGACATAATGCCATTTCCGGCACGGATTGTTGCCGGCGACAATCCATGCCGTAAAAGGCGAGCTTACGTGTGCCAGTGCCTTTCGGACTATCGACACGTCGAACTTATGCTACGTCGGATTGATATTTTTTGTAAATCAACTTTTCGGACTATCGAATCGTCGTTCTTATAACGCCTCGGACAAAAAATTTCTCGGACTATTGCTTCGTCGCACTAATGCACCACTTTTTCGGACTATCGCTACGTCGGACTTTCGGCCTTCGGACTGTTGATACATCGGACACTGAACGTCGGAACATCGGACCATATAGATTTGGTCCCTTGTGTAGTACTCGTGCTCATCATATACGCTGCGTCAACCTGCTGTGGTTACTTTGATCTCTTTATAATACAGATATATGCCAAAGGTAGGTTCGCAAATCTCCAGTGAATGGGGTCACATCAGAGGTATTTGAATTGATCTAGATTGGGTCTGAAGTTTGCTGTGATAGCCCAAATTGTCGTCTTCTTGCACCAGAGTGGTAAGGTCACTTGAGGACTGAGGAGTCCATTCTGACATCCTTCCATGGTAGCAGTAATTTTCCCATTGGCATATGTATGCCTGTTAATGTGTTATTGAAAACTGGATTGGGGAGGCGAAGGCAACCGGTGTTTTTTTTTTTTTTTTTTTTTTTTTTAAATACAAACTTCACTCGCTTGGTGATTGGAAATTAGTTGAACTATACCAATTCACCCAATTGGATACTTACCTGAGATAAAATTCTCAACCAACATTGCTGCCAGCTTGGAGAATTCAAGATGTCTTCCCCGGCGAGCAACGTTAACAGGAGAACAAGTGGGACGAAGGGTAGGAGTGGCAGTGAAAGTGGTAGCAGAAAAAAAAACAAAAACTCCCTGACAAATGAAACCAGCTCTGGCAAATCAAAGGCAAGTGGAGCGCCAAACACGCCAGCCACTAGTTTGATGTGTGGTGCGTGCAGCAAGGCAGTGGATGACAATGACAAAGCATTACAATGCGACCTATGTCAATTCTGGCACCATGCCCCGAGTGAAAAGGTCAATGGACACCTATACAAACTCATCCAAGATGTTTCCCATGAAGACTGTGACTGCAGCCTACATTGGTATTATAGAAAATGCAACACAATGGCGAAGGATTTATGATCAAGATTACCCAGCTCGCTGAGCGACAATCAGTATTGGAAGAGAAAATGAGTCAGCTGGAGGCAAATGTCACAGAGCAGATCACTAACATTGACAGGGAAGTCAAACATTTTAACTCAGATCTTAAAGAAAGAGATGTCCGCCTTGATCCCCGTTTTCTTCTGTTTTTCTTGTTTGGTGGGCTTTCTTTCTTCATGCAGTTCACTGAATAATTCTGTGTCAATCAAAACTGGATGTGTTTCATGTTGTAACGACAGTACAGTAGGTACTCATGGGAATATGACAAAATGGCGGAAGTCTTCTTGGTACTCACTAACACAAAACACAGAAGAAACCGTCAAAACCACCATAAACAGCGCCACACACATCACTCTCCACTTTCCATACATCTTCGGCCAACTGCTCGTAAAACAGTATTCTCTAAAAAATAACAGCAGCAACAGAGTTTTGACGAAAAATGAACGACGAGATGACGTGGATGTTTTTTCGATGTTTACATATAACTTCATGTTGTTGCAACATGTGTGTAAAATATTCAGCTGATTCTGTA
This sequence comes from Conus canariensis, assembly GCA_033310375.1. Lineage (NCBI taxonomy): Eukaryota > Metazoa > Mollusca > Gastropoda > Neogastropoda > Conidae > Conus > Conus canariensis. Next base: position 76,672,823 of record CM065721.1, read on the forward strand.
GGCCATTTGGGGAAGTTGACAACAGTACAACATCATCTGCAAACAATGATAAAAATAACTCCATAATACCA
>CM065721.1:76672993-76685493 GCA_033310375.1 Conus canariensis
TTTCGTATAAAACTGTTATCAAAACATTGCACTGGCATCTCTTGAAAAGAAAAAAAGGGAATTAATCGGCTCATCAATGACCGTGTCTTAGCTGAAGTCTTTGAAAGGCCTCGATATGGGCTGAGGTCCCCTGAAGTGTGAAGTACTATGCTGCATTTCTGCACACGATTTCATGTAGTCTTCTATTAATGTGAGCATCAGTCACTGTGTGATAGACACGTTTCATATCTGGTGATCCTCTATTAATGTGAGCATAAGTCACTGTGGCATAGACACGTATCCTGTCTGGTAATTTAGTCATCATACACGATACACGATATTTTTATTTGTCCTCATAGAATACAAGGAAAATTTGTGTGTGGTGCCATCATCAAAATTCACATATTACAACGAATTATAAACATGTATATCATTAAACATATTCCTCTTTCCACTATGTTCGGTCATTCCTTGTCAATTCATTTACCCATCTTGTGTCAGTCTGTACATATATATATTATATATATATATATATATATTAACACATGCACGCACACATCCTACCACCCCTCCCCCACCCCCCATCACCCCAGATACACACACACACACACACACACACACACACACACACACACACACACACACCACTAATACAGAATCACACACATCTGCATCATCTTCACTCCACAACTTCATTGATCCACACAGTTAAGCATAATAAGACGAACACTTATAGTGACTTGAATAGCCATCTATGACGAGAAAAATATGTGCGTGTCTTGCAATGTACGCAGCTTTCATGTGCGTTACTCAATGGCTTCGAAACTAATGCTTCAACGATGATAGCTTCCCAAGCATGTGAAATCTTTGATAGCATCCATCTTATCCCGGTCTAGGAATGGGACTTTGTTCCTGATGTCATACGGTAGGCCTGTCACTCACGGGCTTTAACATCTTTCTTAGACCTGTATTCCTTGCAGTCCATTGTCAGTGGCGTCGTGATGACTTCTAAAGCCTTTAGGGTTTGAATGCATCTCCATCCTCAGTTGCATGCATACACTCGTGTAATTTCTTTTAACACTTACAATTTTGTATTTCTCATCAGCTGTTTTGTATGTTTGAGAATCAGCTTTTGTGAATGATCTTTCCGTCTCTTCGGGCATAGCACTGAGTATTAGAGTCCAGTTTCTAGATTACAGATGTTTGGAAACAAGGAAACGGAATATTGTGCTGGTACAGTGAACCTGCATTGTTACCGACTTGCCCAACATTCTTTAACTCGAATGGACTCCTGATGAAAGAGCTAAATTGAAAATGAACCTGCGTCATTGTGTTTCTTTACGTCATTCGAATTACGTCATTTCTATCACCTCCGTGCATTGCCGAAACATTTACACTGTCCTTCCCACGCGCTCTCTCATGTCATACGTCAGCTGCTGCAGACTGTGCTTCAAAAGTTCACGCTGACAAAAGATAAAATCACCGTTTGTCATGCAGACCAGCACCTCAAGCTCTACGTTCTGGAGTGGAGTTGTCCTTGTGGTGACCTTCAACGTCTGGCTCTGTGAGAATAAGTGCACAAACCCCTTCGGTGGTTCGAGCAACCGCTTTGTCAAGGAGACGGATTCCAATGTCACACTCGTGGATACCAAAGCAGTTGGTAACACCAAATGGACGATAAGTCTGAGCAGCGGTAACAAATACTCCCGAGGTATGGCCTCGTTTTTGAACATGTCGGTTGGGTTCAGAGGAGAACCAACTCCAAGTAAGTGTGACAGGCCAAAGTGTATTGTGGCTTTGTTCAGGGCCATTGACCTGGAGAAACTTCGAGATTCTTTCGGTTATGTTTCATCGGCGAGTTTCAAGTACAGTTTGATGTGTTTTGACCTGTCGGCTGGAGCAGTCATATCCAGCTATACGTACAATCTGTTTGTGACCGTCCAAGCCGTCAACGAGTTTTCACCCCATCTGCAGCCGTCACCGCTGAGAGTGTCAGTGAGAGAGAACACCCCGGTGGGGACTTCTGTCGTGGTACTGATCAACAACGCCACAGAGAAGGATGCTGGAGAAAGGCTCAACTTCTTCAAATTCCAGAACTCTTCCAAATTTTTCTCTCTGAAGGATGCTGCCGCCAACAACAATGGCAATGTGACGGTGAAGAGTGAGTTGGATTTTGAGAGTCTTCAGCCTGGTCAAGAAGTGGACAACATTACCGTGATCATTTATGACAGCCGTGGCAGGACAGGGACTGACACGCTCATCATCACCATCCTGGACGTCGACGACAACCCTCCCGTCTTTGTGGGTCTAGGCTGCAAACCGGGTGAAGCGTGCGAGGAGAACTACAGCGTGACTGTGCCCTCCAATCTGACTGGAATCCTGACCGGCATTGAACCGTCCGACATCAGCGCCGTGGACGGGGACAAGCTGGGGGACCCTATCAGCTACAGCATCCAGTACGGTTCGCACAAACCTCCCTTAGAGGACTACGTCATCATCAACAACCTCACGGGACAGGTCATCCTCCTGAAGAATCTGCAGGATTTCCGGCCTCCCATCCAGCTGACTCTGGACATCGTGGCGACTGAGGTGACCACAGCCAGGAGGAACGTCAGCACTGTGCTGGTCGTCAACGTCACTGAAGGGATGTTCGACCCACTGCCGCTGAGGACGAGCGGGATCTGGATTCTGTCCCTCATTCTGCCGGCCATGAGTATCATCACCTTGATGCTGCTGGCTGTCTTCATGTACCGGTACAGACGACGAAAGACCAACAAGCTGTTGAAGGCTGCTCTGGGGACACAGTCAGTGGAACCTGTGAGACCATCTCCTTTTGGCGTGACGGAATCAACACAACAAAGCCAAGCCAGCAATATGGATGATTTGAGTTTCTCTTCCGCCAGCAGTCAGGCCACTGATTTGAATGTCTCTACTGCGAGTAGTCAAGCCACTGATTTGAATGCCTCTACTTCGAGTAGTCAAGCCACTGATTTGAATGTCCAGTCAGGCCACTGATTTGAATGTCTCTACTGCGAGTAGTCAAGCCACTGATTTGAATGTCTCTACTGCGAGTAGTCAAGCCACTGATTTGAATGTCTCTACTGCGTCCAGTCAGGCCACTGATTTGAATGTCTCTACTGCGAGTAGTCAAGCCACTGATATGAATGTCCCTACTGCGACCAGTTAGGCTACTGGTTTGAGTGTGTACTGCGACCAGTTAGGCTACTGGTTTGAGTGTGTACTGCGACCAGTTAGGCTACTGGTTTGAGTGTGTACTGCGACCAGTTAGGCTACTGGTTTGAGAGTCTACTGCCACCAGTCAGGTCACTGATATGAATTGATATGAATGTCCCTAAAGCCACCAGTCAGGTCACTGATATGAATATCTACTGCCACCAGTCAGGTTATTGATTTGAATATCTACTGCCACCAGCCAATGTGAATATCTACTGCCACCGGTCAATCTATTGATGTGGATATCTACTGCCACCAGCCAGGTTATTGATGTGAATATCTACTGCCACCAGCCAGGTTATTGATTTGAATATCTACTGCCATCAGTCAGGTTATTGATTTGAATATCTACTGCCACCAGTCAGGCTATTGATTTGAATATCTACTGCCATCAGTCAGGTTATTGATTTGAATATCTACTGCCACCAGCCAGGTTATTGATTTGAATATCTACTGCCACCAGTCAGGCTATTGATTTGAATATCTACTGCCACCAGTCAGGCTATTGATTTGAATATCTACTGCCACCAGTCAGGCTATTGATTTGAATATCTACTGCCACCAGTCAGGTTATTGATTTGAATATCTACTGTCACCAGTCAGGCAAATGAGGCAAGGTCCACGGGCCTGTACACCTAGATGGTGGATTTTCATCGCTCACGAGCTCATCAAATGACCGGAACGAGTGCGGTATGGTAATAATCCGTTGAAATTTTGTAACGATAAACTGAAAGAAAACGTAGCTGGGTTTTAACAGGCCATTGCACAAGGACAGTGAAACATCAATATATGTCAAATAGTGAACGATGTGATGTTGCACATCGTCAAAAAAGACATGTGCGTGTGCAGACAGTGTGAAAACGTATGGATGTGCGCAAGCACATGTGTGGGTGCCTTCGACGGATGGACAGCTTCCTTTTACCTTGAGCTGTTCTTGAACTGCAAAGGGAGTGCTGTCAGCAATGAAGAAGGGGAGCAGAATCACGTTCACACGAGTTTTACCCTCGTGAAACTTGGTATTAATGAACAGCCAGACACGCCAGTATGAATTAAACAGAGTGACCCTTGGGACAGCGTTGACCTCTGCTACACAATCTTTTTCGAGTTTTACCCTCGTGAAACTTGGTATTAATGAACAGCCAGACACGCCAGTATGAATTAAACAGAGTGACCTTTGGGACAGCGTTGACCTCTGCTACACAATCTTTTTCATCTGCCAGGAAAATTACGTCTAATAATTATGAGGTGCAGCCTAGAAAATCAACTTCTCATACACGTTTTGCCACACGATATAAAACAATATGAATATTCTAATCCTGAACAAAAAAAGCTTTGCTGTTCAATGGAAAAAAAATATGACGACTTCATAGACAATAGTGATCAGTTTGTCAATAATAGTTTTACATTGTTCGTGTGCAGTGAAAAGTTTGTAGTACCAGTTCCTATGGGGAATTTCCGGTGTAGCAGGTCAGACTCTACCCCGTCCGGAATAGTCCCCCAGTATAAAGTGGCCTAATCCAGAATATGTCTCTATATAAACTAGCCTAGACCAGAATATTCATCGGATATGAACTGGCGCAGTCTAGTTTATACCTGGGGTTAAGTTTGGCCTCGGCCAGTTTGTATCCTCTGGGCCATTTTATACCCCCCCCCCCCCTTCCTATTTTTCCCCTGAAATATAGTGATAATTGAAAGGTTGGTAGGGAAATACATTGATGATTGAAAGGTTGAATATCGCACACGCACACACACACACACACACACACACACACACACACACACACACACACACACACACACGCATGCACGCACGCACGCACGCACGCACGCACATCAGGAATTAATGGTTCAACAACCCTTAAAAAACGAACAATAAAAGAAAAAAATGAAACAACCAACGAAAAAAAACAACCGAAACAAACAAACAAAAAGAATACAAACAACCCCCCCCAAAAAAAAAACAACAACAACAAACAACAACAAACAAAAAAACAACAACAACAACAAAACAACAACAACAACAACAACAAAACAACAACAACAACAACCCAGAAAAGAATGAAGGAACACAGAAGCAAAATAACGAATCGGGGAGGGCTGGGAGGAGAAGCTTCCCAGATTATTTTAGGGGATTTGAACCCAAAACGAGACTGCCAATTTCGCGGGTAGCCTCCCCTCGTCTTACCTTGGAACTAGTGTTATATCCCCTTCCCATGTATCCCTCTTAACACCCACCTCCCCCAACACCTGAAATGCGTGTCAGACTTTCTGCACATAATCAACGTGAAAGCGTTTCGTAAGAGTGCTCAGATCTGTTGTTAAAATCACATTTACAGAGAGGTAATTACATCTTTCCCTTCGTAAGTTTGCAGGGCTAATTATAATTTATATTTTGTTTTGGTATCACACACATATGGGAACCATTGTCTTGAAAAATTAGAAAAAAAAGAGAGAAAAAAAAAACGTTATAAATATTAAACCCTTCACTAGCGGCATATGGGAACCATTGTCTTGAAGACAGAACCATTCATATCGCCTACTCCGAGACCTTTCGTCCGCTGGATCGGACTCCCCAGGGAGACACAGCCGATTATGTCTGTGTTCCTTTACCATCAAGTAGAGATGCGCCACAGTGTATTATCATGTGTTGTTCTCACCACCAAGGGTTCAGAAAGAGAATCCAACAGCACCTCAAAGCAGCCAGCGAAGGGTAGAAAAGTAAAACGAGAAGAAAATGTGGTAAGGAAATGAGTTTCTGAAAAAAACAAAAATCATTATATAACTAGTATAAAATGTATGGGAAAATCTTTGAGCTTATGCTTGAGGGTCCATTTAGGGATGCAAAGGAGGTCAATAGATTTCCGTGTCATTACTCGCACTTACTTCTCGTTGTGTATATGCTGTGAACAAACGATAATTACAATTAATTGATTAATTGACAAGGCTTCGCGCAGGGCGCTGGAACAGCTCAGCTAGTAGAGGGTTGTGTGTTCGAATCTCCGGTGGTCCGTTTCGGTATGGGGGGAAAGGGAGCGGGAGGGGGGGGGGGGTCTTTGGAAACTATAATCGAGGTTCTGTATATGTACGCCCCCAAAACATATTGCACACACGTGAAAACCGATCACCAATCTTGGATAGAGAGGGTGTGTCTGGTCGTTGATATGGAGGACACGTATACACCGAACATGCATCCTGTATGAACAATGGAAAAGAACGGAGAAAATCCTGTTTGACTGAAAGACAGGAAACGTCTGAATGTAGCGCTAACAGGCAACTCTTTCGTTCGGCGCTGACCATGTTGACAGACTGTTGGGTTCACGAGAGTGTGGACAGTAGATCGCTTAGGGCTTGGTCTTCAATGGAGGACAGGCGCTATGTGAATGGAATACTCTCAATAAATAATGATAACATATGCTCCTAGCCTGAGTGTGATCTATCATCGTTGGCCCTTTCCCTGTCGCTGTACCCTTTACTCCTCTCTTTTCTTTACCCACTCTTCTTCCCTTACTTACTGTTACAGCCGGTCCATTACACACACGCACGCACGCGCGCGCGCGCGCGCGCGCGCACACACACACACACACACATACACATACACACACCACACACACACACACACCTCTCTCCCTGTGTGTGTGTGTGTGTTGTGTGTGTGTGTGTGTGTGTCCGTGCGTGCGTGCGTGCGTGCGTGCGTGTGTGCGTGCGTGGCGTGTGTGTGTTGTGTGTGTGTGTGTGTGTGTGTGTTGTACTGAACACGAGAATGACAAATGCCAGAGGTGTGATGCTTTTGTTTTTGGCGCAATTTTTTTTATATCCCCTAAAAGGATCACCGACAAGAAGATGACGCTTTGTAAACTTCGCGCATGGAGGAAACACAAGATGACCTCCCCCAGAAGGCATACCGGGCATCCGCTTCTCTGTTCCTTGTCGATCGAGTCCAACCAGTCAGTGCGTCGACTCTCGTCCTGTTTTTTCACGCGTAATAACCTACATAGCTCTTATATTTCCTCTCTCTTGTCCCTCTCCCGTCTTGCTTGTCACGCGTAATAACGCACACGGCTCTCATATTTCCACTCTCTTGTCCCTCTCCCGTTCTCCCAACCCTCACCCTCACCCAGCTGCACCACAAGGGCAATACCCATCTTAATCAACGTGTCTGATTTGTCCCCAGAGAGAGAGAGAAAAAAGGACAATCGTGACGGCTGGATCTAAAAACGGTCACACCGACGGGTGAACTGTGAGAGCTCTTGACGAGGAACGAACTTCAGCCTAGTATGAGTGTATTGCGGACAGGGAGTATGCCCACTCTTCACGTCCCTGGTTACAGCGCAGAATGTAACAGCAAAATGTAATAATGTTTTATTTTTGCGCGGGGTGAATTGTAACAATTGTGACTTCTTTTTTTTTTTTTTACATTTTGTGTATGTAAACAACGCAAAATGCGACAGTGGTTACGATTCGCGCACATGATGCACGCAACATGTAACAATTGTTACATTTTGCGCGGCGAGTACATTTTAAAGTGGGCATCAGGAACACAAAGAGTAATTTACTCTGTGTGTGTGTGTGTGTGTGTGTGTGTGTGTGTGTGTGTGTTGTTTGCTGCTGCTCACGTGCTGGTTGTTTGACAAAGTACTTAGAGCACTGGACAGTGAAACCTATTGTTCAGGTCCAATCCGGATTGGCGTTCCCACGAAGCTCATTTTTGCTGTTTCATATGAATGCAGTCATTATGACGCTGTGTGGTAATGGGTAAAAGTTCATCGGTACACGAAAGCGTATATCGGATGTGAGTTAAGTAAGTCATTTAATATGTGCATGATCAGCCATCTTCGTACACACAGCACCACCTAGTGATAGCTGAAGTCGTGGTTGCCCGCAAAAGACAAACAACAACGCATGCTTTCATTTGTTTTATAGTCAGAAGTTAACAATATTTGGAGTGTGTGCGTGTGTGTGTGTGTGTGCGTGTGTGCGCGCGCGTGCGCGCGCTAGCGTCTTTCTTTGTTCTTTCCTTTTTTTGCAGGCAACAGAGCTTCTTACACCCCAATAAAATGCATTCACCATGTAAAATGTAGCTATTGTTACATTTTGCATGCACCACGTGCACTAATTGTGACAATTGTTACATTTTGCGTTAATCACTTTCGGAAGATGTAACAAATTTAGGTTGCCACAACTTGCTTCACGCAAATATCACATGCTACATTTCCCCCTGTTGTTTCATTTTGCGTCGTATCACCCGCCTTTTAATTTTTTTTTCCCATAGAAATGTGGATGTAATAATGGTTTTCATGACAAATTTCACTGCATATTTCATGGTCTTATTCTAGAGAGCCATAATCAGCAACTTAAACCATCTGATTATGGGTACACTAACTCTGTGAGGTATTCCAAATTGTTTGGTACTAGAAGATTATTTAAAGCAGCTAAGTTTATACAACTGAAATAAAATATTTTGATATTAAAAATGTTAAACATAATTTTAGAGTAAACAGAAAGTTATTGTCATTAATGTACAGATGGAAATTAGATGCTTTTAAAACAAAATTATTTAAAAAGTATATTTTGTTCCTGTGGAAACGATGTAACTACCAGTCATATTGTTTCATGTAATGACATGAAGAAATTTATTCATGTACTGCTACAAAATAACATACATAGTATTTTTACTTCACCTGCCCTAACCTATGACTTTTTTGTTTGCTTAGAACACAGTCCAGTTGGTAAATATCTATAGTTTTTTTTCGTCTAATATCACTTCTTGTGGAAAGACGTAAAACTAATGATAATGCCAGAGTTCATCGTTCAATTGGCTTTTTAAAAATCTCTGTATGTTTCTGTGTTATTGATAGTTTGAGAACTGATTATGACATTTTGAAGATTTTTTTTTCAATTGACGGTACATGGATGATTTAATGGGGAGCCTGCAGTTGCCATCTGCAAGATTTCGTTTTGCAACTGGCTTAAAAAAATCTTTGTATGTTTCTGTGTTTACCCATACACAGTGGGAAGATGGATGTCTATATCAGAGGACCTCAGTGCTTTCTTTTGTAGGCATGACTGTTTATGCATCACACACACACACACACACACACACACACACACACACACACACACACACACACACACAAACACACACACACACACACACAAACACACACACACGCACACACACACACAAACACACACACACACACACACACACACACACACACACACACACACACACCACGCACGCACGCACGCACACACACACACACACACACACACACACACACCACCACACACACGCCTGCGCGCGCGCGCGCGCGCACACACACACACCACACACACACACACACACACACACAACACTATCTACACTTACTACTACATACTTCACTTACTATCTACAAAGCACTTTTCTGTGTGGATTCTAAATCTGTCCTACAAGGCCTTGAATCTATTGCTGTAAAAAAAATCGAGGTAGGCAGGTACTCAAGGTCTGACCGGCGCGTTGGGCTAATGCGTAGGTCAGACATCCGCTGAGTCGTAGCCACGAGACCCTCTTCTTTTATTGTCTCATCTTAGTTGTTAATTCATTTATCCATCAGCTTCAAATCATGCGTAGTGTGGTCTCAAAAGTTAGCGGATGTGGTGTAGCGTACATGGACTAGTCCGCACGCAGTGACGCCTCCTTGATGAAACTGAAACTGAAACTGGCTGTTTATTACTGGCTTTCTGTCTGGAAAAATAAAGTAGTGACTGCTGTACTCGTCTCAAATAAATAAAGGGAAAAGGTGGCAAAAAGAGTACCTGGAGAGGGGATGGCCGACGTTTCGTGTCGTAGACACTTCAACAGGGAATGGCAGAAATAAAGGGTAGGAGACAGCAAGGGACTGGGGGATGGTGGGGAGGGCCTGGAAGGTTGACAGTGCCATTCCCTGTTGAAGTGTTTTCTGTCTGGAGCTGTGTCTGTCTCCAGATCCTCCAGCCTTTTTTGGAACGATCTGCAGAGGTGGGACAGGGTCCCTTGTGAGGACTTTGTGCACCAGAGACTGGTACAGGGCAAATCTTGAGTGTCTCTTTCTCATCTGAAGACTGAGGAGGTCTTGCATTACAGACTCCTAGTGTCTCACCAGCCGCCATGGCGAAGTGGTTAGCGTCGCGGACTCCCGGCTAGGAGGTCGTGGGTTCGAATCCCATCAGAGTCATGTGGGTTTTTCTGCCCCAACCGGCTCATACCCAGAGTTGAGTTTGCTGCGGACTCAGTTGGGAAGACTGGGACCACACAGTCGAGTTTCATCCACTTAATGGATGCGTTTCTGAGAGTGTTGCTCAAATTTCCTGACCAACACTGCAGGTGCCTGTATCTCTCGGGCCTGGTTGACGCCGGGATATATTATGAAAGGAAGCGTAGAGTACAGCCCTGTCATGTAGTCTCAGACCGAAATGGAAATCCGTAGCATCATCTTAATCATCCTCATTCTCATCGATCAGCATTAAAAAGAAAAAAATGTCTCAAGGTCTGTGGCCCTTCATGCCCTGCTCTCATGGTGACCTCAATTTCGATGTCCTCTCCACGTCTGTGGCCTTGGTTTGGTTCCGACGGGGTCACCGGTATCGGTGAGTCCATGGGGGCTGTCGTTGGACGGACGTGGTGGCGCCCTCCGGAGGGAGAGCTCACTCACGCCGGCTCCGCGACTAAGCAATTATTCTCCTCTCTCTCTCTCTCTCTCTCTCTCTCTCTCTCTCTCTCTCTCTCTCTCTCTCTCTCTCTCAACCTTTGCCGCTGCCCGAGAGACAGAGCTGGACTGGTGTTTGGTGTCTGTCTACTTGCTCCTTTGCCGGCTGTCCGCGGATGACGTGGATGCCCACAATGCTTATCTTGATCCCCGCAGGTTGAAGAGAGCGGCGGAACTTTGTTTGTGCCCATCGGAATACAGTCATGTCCGAAGAATACAGGGTGTACACAATGCACTAGCCAGATGGACAACTGGGCGGCCAGGCCGTTATTGTCTTCTGGTTCTGCAATCCTACCAGGCGTGGCTTTTGTCTGGAACAAAAGGGGGAATTGGCTGCTGCAGATCAAGAAATCAATGGGCCGCCTCTCTGTGTAGAAGTCTTCAATCTCTCTATGCCTCTCCAATCTCTACCTATGCGCTACATTCCTAGTAAAGTGCGTGTCGTGGCGAATTCCCCGTCACATTGAAATCTGGTCTATCGGGATGAAAGGGTCCTGAACAAAGACTTGTACGAGGTCTTGTGTCAGATAGGCAGCACACTAAGCACAGACCTCTCTGCTTCTCAGTGGCTGTGGCAATGGACGCACTGTCTGTAACGTATTAGGATTTATTGGGATCGCACAGTTCTAGCTCTATCCTCTCCTCCTGTCTATGCAATTTTGAATTCCATTTCCATGCAGATCTGCACTGTGGTCCCCCGACACACACCTGCGAAGTGGTCCACACTAGGGATACACCTGCTGATTAACTATTGGCAGCAACTTCTTTTGACCATCGCAGATCACTCCATTTCGCCTTGCTGCAGGCATTGACGTCAGGACTCGGCGACACTTCACTTCAAGGCGCCACGTCATACAGACACTTCTCTTCAAGGCGCCACGTCATACAGACACTTCTCTCCAAGGCGGTACGTCATACAGACACTTCTCTCCAAGGCGGTACGTCATACAGACACTTCTGTCCAAGGCGGTACGTCATACAGACACTTCTCTCCAAAGCGGTACGTCATATACACACTTCTCTCCAAGGCGGTACGTCAGACAGACTCTTCTCTCCAAGGCGGTACGTCATACAGACACTTCTCTTCAAGGCGGTACGTCACACAGACACTTCTGTCCAAAGCGGTAGGTCATACAGACACTTCTCTCCAAGGCGGTATGTCATACACTTCTCTCCGCGGTGGTACAGCATATGACACTTCTCTCCAAGGCGGTACGTCATAGAGACACTTCTCTCCAAGGCGGTACCGTACTACAGACACTTCTCTCCAAGACGGCACGTCATACAGGCACTTCTCTCCACGGCAGTACGTCATACAGACACTTCTCTCCACGGCAGTACGTCATGCAGACACTTCTCTCCACGGCAGTACGTCATACAGGCACTTCTCTCCACGTCAGTACGTCACACAGACACTTCTCTCCAAGGCAGTACGTCATACAGACACTTCGTTCCACGGCAGTACGTCATACAGACATTTCTCTCCACGGCAGTACGCCATACAGACACTTCTTTCCACGGCAGTACGTCATACAGACTCTTCTCTCTAAGCCGGCACGT
>CM065721.1:76690493-76712993 GCA_033310375.1 Conus canariensis
GTCAGGGTAAATGTCTAGCTTTGAAAAATGTACCCTTTTCACGTTCCTCATGAAAAATAGCAATTAATGTTCAACAAAACAAAACAAAAGTTCGTCATGTACAAAAAAAAATCAGCGACAATGTTCATTATCAACAAAGACATCATTGTTCATCATAAAAAAAGAACACAGAATAAAATTCGTCATGTAAAAATACCAACAACAATGTTCATCATGAAAAAACGCAACAACGTTTACAATAGACAACGTTCACAATAAAAGCAAAGCAAAACAAAACAAAAACAAAAGCAGAAACCAACAACCAATGTTTATCATGAGGGGAAAACAAAAACAAACAAGAGTACAATAATACTTATCATGCAAAACACAAACGTTCATCGGGTCTGAGAACATGTCCACCATAAAAACAACAAAACTACAACATTTGAAATTAAATCTAACAAACACTACCAACACTATCAATTACAACAAAACAACAATATTTCTAATGAAAAACAACACCAACACCAACACTAACAATGGCAACAAAATATTTTTCATGAGAAATAACATCAACACCAACACAAACAATGATAACAAAACAACATTTTGAATGAAAAGAACACCAACACCAACACGGACAATGACAACAAAACAACATTTTGAATGAAAAATAGCACCAACACTAACAATGTTCAACAGGAAATTAAGACATCAGTTTTCATGATGAAAAAGAGACAACATTTATCCGGAAAGAAAAATACTAATTATGCCCCTCACTGAAACCGCGGTACAACTAATACCACAGCGCTCTTTTAGCGCAGGATTCAATCACTTTGATTTTTCCCAGTTCATTTTCTGTCGCATAGCTTCTAACTCTTCTCTGTTGCATGTTCCTTCTCGTATTACAAAAGCGCCCGCCAAACTATCACGCGCACAAGCACTTATAGGGGCCTGCAAGGGACGCTGGGTAGCAGAAAGGGCCAATGGTCAGTGCCTGAAACAGCCTGCATCCCTCGCGAGGGCCCCCCACTGCTCGCAGTTTTTCTCTCAACGTCATACAAATCTCGGAAAAAGGGGAGAGTATTACAAACACCCAAAAGTGTAGGCCATTACACAATAGTGCAGAAATTCTAATTTTATGACGTTTTACTGTAAAATTTATCAATTTTACCCAATTCATTTCTGTCCCCCCGCCCCCCCCCCCCCCCTTCAACTCCCTCGACTCTTCTCCCCCTCCCTCCCCTCTCTCTCTCTCTCTCTCTCTCTCACACAGACATACAGACACAGACACAACACACACACACACACACACACACACACACACACACGCACACACACACACACACACACACACACACACACACACACACACACACACACACACACATTCTCCGCCCATCTTCCCCCACGCCAGCGAGACAGACCGTGCGTAGCTCGTCAAGACGAATTGAGAGAGCGGCGGCGGTGAAGAGGACTTAAATGACCCCCTCTTTCTGTTAACTTCTCCCTCTTCCACTGTTCATCCCCCCCCCCCCCGCACCCCCCACCCCCCCTCTACGTTCTCTCCCCCTTGACAAGATGCGCCTGGATGGCTCAGTGGAAGAGTAATGAATTCGGAGTTAGACGTTGCGAGTTCGTACCCCGATGTGAAGGTTGGAGGGGAGTGGGGTGGGGGGAGCGAGAGGGGGGGGGGGGGGGGGGAGTCATTTCGCTGTTCATCTAAAGTTGTCGTTCTCGTGGTATCAGTGGATGCACACCAAAAATTAATGCGCCAAGGCCTTGCTTAAGAAGTCGAGTCCATACTCCTCATTTTCTTTCCTATGGCCATCAAGGTATAAGCCAGGTGGTTCCAAGCAGATGAACATCAAAGGAATGGGACTTTTTGGGTTTTTTGAGCTGGCGCAAAGATAGGGTCACAGGTGAGTGCAAAGGCCTGAAATGTGACGTCAACTTAGGGAAGGTCATGTGTTTGAAAACTGTGATTTAATCGGTGAAAATCCCCCCCAAACCAGGGAAATAATAAGTGGGGAGTTGTTCTTTTGATCAATATCAGCTTAATCTTAAATGCTGGCTTAAATTTATGGTAGGCCTCAAAACGCTTACATGGATTACATGGTGTTTTGCTGCAAAATTTTCATTGAGGAGTGTGGCCAGTGCAGAGTAAGAAAAGATCACTCTTGAGGTGGCCCATGTTGACGGTCGGCACTTCCCCGATGTTGGAGTATGGCTGCCTTAATGGCAGGATAAAAAACGGTCATACACGCAAAACTCCACTCCTTTTGTTGGGCAGATGGGTTTAATACTTGCCTGTCTATACAGGGAGTGTCCGCAGGAGTATCAGCCTGCGTACGCAGAAGAAGAGAAGAAGAAGAAGAAGAAGAAGAAGACGGTCGGCACATTCTGTCACAGATGTGGCACAACGTGCTGCTGACGCACAGTTGGTTTCGGTCAGCACATTTTTGAGTGTGTCTGTCTGTCTGTCTGTCTGTCTGTCTGTCTGTCTCTTTCACTGTTGTGTGTGTGTGTGTGTGTGTGTGTGTGTGGTGTGTGTGTGTGTGTTGATGTGTGTGTGTGTGTGTGTGTGTGTGTGTGTGTGTGTGTGTGTGTGTGTGTGTGTGTGTGTGTGTGTTGTGTCAGTACGACACTATGTTAATCTGGCAGTAAATGGTTTTAGTGTGTGTGTGTGTGTGTGTGTGTGTGTGTGTGTGTGTGTGTGTGTGTGTGTGTGTGTGTGTGTACAACCTTGAGTTAATCTGACAATAAATTGGTTTCAGTCAGTCAGTCAGTCAGTGTGTGTGTGTGCACGCGCGCGCGCGCACGCGGTGTATGTGTGTGTGTGTGTGTATGTGTGTGTGTGTGTGTGTGTGTGTGTGTGTGTGTGTGTGTGTGTGTGTGTGTGTGTGTGACTCTTTCTCGGTCTGACCGTCTCGCTGTAAGTTTCTTTGTGTCTGTCCGTCCGTCTGTCAGTCTGTCTCTTTGTTTGTAATCTTAAGTACTTTGTTCTTCTGGCTGAAATGTTTTTAAGAGAACCGAAATATCGACAAGTGTTGTTGCCCTTTTCCTCTACACGCCAGTGTTGCTAAATCAGATGAGTCTGTCTCTGTATTATCTTATAAACCCCATAACTATAACTCACTCTCTGGCCCAGCCAAACAAGGCCCAAACAACTCACAGTCAAAACATACATGCAAAACGATAAGTGGAAACCACTGCTACATTCATTGCGTCCCGAAATCGATGACCTTGATTGGTAGGGACCAGACCAGACAGATTTGTAGAGAGTGAAGTAAATAAAATTTGGACAGAAGTTTTTCAAGGACATACATGTTCTGCAAATGAGTAGACTTAAATAAAAATGATCATTTCGCTCTTTTACAAGAAATGGATGCAGAACGATATATTTTGGTTCAACATTTATCAGGTGACAATAGCGATTTTATAAACTGCCACACACTGTCAGAGAAACTGGAACCTGAACTCATTTATATTAGTTGTGTGAAATCGCTTAAAGCCTATGCAAAGCTGATGAGAAAAGAATAATATAGTAAATTAGTAATGACAGCACGTAAGCGTTGCAAGAAAATGCTATATTACTCGAGAAACGAATATTTATTACTATGTTGTAACAGAAGCCACTGAACTGTTTCATATTTAGTACCTTTGTCAAATGGGAACAGCATCCTGGTGTACCTATTGACTGGACAGAGGTATTCGTGATTAGAAAGAGGTACTAAAAAAGGAATAAATTGTCGGGGAGCAGTGATGTCCCTTGACGTCTTAATGGCATGGCCTGTGTGTGCCTGCACCCCCTATGTGAACACAGCGCAGGCTTCCACAAGGCTGGTGCAGGATTGCTGCCTGCTGGTTTGTTCGACGGTTGAAGACAGCACTTCTCTGGGTCCCACCCCCCGCACCTTCGGGTGTATCGTTTTCTTCTTCGAGACAGAAGTACTAAAAAAAAGGAAGAAAAAAATTAAAGAAATATAACTGAAATAGTTCCAGCTCAGTATGTGTCACGGAATTCTGGTTACAAACAGTGTTTTGAAAATAATGCAAGATATTGATAGTGACTATTGGAATTTCTGTAACAGCGAGAAAGACTCAATCACCATTTGTGGGATGTGAACTTGCAGGTACTTTTTGGGAAGATTTTGAAAATATTCTTAAGGGTTCACATGGTGACAGATTGTCCCTTAATGTGGAGATTATATCACCTGGCAATTCTGATGGGAAACGTTTCATTTAGAAATGTAGAATCAACGAAATAAACCTAACCCAAACATGCTTTTGAAGGATCTTGGGCACAGACACAGCGTGGAGAACCCTAATTATGTTCTTGATGGAGATGAATTGTGCTAGCTAGCGGACAAAGTGATTCATATAGTTTAAACGATTTGAGAATTAACGCTAACATTGCGTAATACTTTCTTTTTTTT
The DNA here is from genome assembly GCA_033310375.1 of Conus canariensis. Lineage (NCBI taxonomy): Eukaryota > Metazoa > Mollusca > Gastropoda > Neogastropoda > Conidae > Conus > Conus canariensis. Next base: position 76,694,912 of record CM065721.1, read on the forward strand.
TTCTGTTTACATGTTGTCCACGACCTTGGCTCTTAATGGAATGATATGGTACTGAAGTATGGCAGTGTAATTTATTTCCCCTGAATTCCGGATGCGTCTGTGGTGAGACCGTATGTGATGTGTTACAGAGCGGAGACTGTATGTGACGTGTTACAGAACGGAGACTGTATGTGACGTGTTACAGAGCGGAGACTGTATGTGACGTGTTACAGAACGGAGACTGTATGTGACGTGTTACAGAACGGAGACTGTATGTGACGTGTTACAGAGACTGTATGTGACGTGTTACAGAGCGGAGACTGTATGTGACGTGTTACAGAACGGAGACTGTACGTGACGTGTTACAGAGCGGAGACTGTATGTGACGTGTTACAGAGACTGTATGTGACGTGTTACAGAACGGAGACTGTATGTGACGTGTTACAGAGACTGTATGTGACGTGTTACAGAACGGAGACTTATGTGATGTGTTACAGAACGGAGACTGTATGTGACGTGTTACAGAGACTGTATGTGACGTGTTACAGAACGGAGACTGTATGTGACGTGTTACAGAACGGAGACTGTAGGTGACGTGTTGCAGAACTTGGTCTCAGGTTTATATATACTGAACTTTATCTGAGGTTTATCTATACTGAACTTTATCTGAGATTTATCTATACTGAACTTTATCTGAAGTTTATATATACTGAACTGTATACTGAACTTTAACTGGGGTTTTATAGAAGCTGAACTTTATCTGAGGTTTATATATACTGCCACACTCGGTGACCGGATTCAAGCTGTGCTGGGAGCATTTAAGTCTGCATACACTTCACGCAAGGGGGGGGGGGGGGGGGGGGGGGGGGGGGGGGGGGTTGGAAGGGGGGAAGAGGGGGGAGGAGTGGGCTAAGTTCAACCAATATTTAAGGCGAGTTACCGATGTAATTATGCGTTATAGATATCTCTCGGTCGCTCCAAAGACCAGTTTGTGTGTGTGTGTGTGTGTGTGTGTGTGTGTGTGTGTGTGTGTGTGTGTGTGTGGTGTGAGAGAGAGAGAGAGAGAGAGAGAGAGAGAGAGAGAGACAGACAGACAGACAGACAGACAGACAGACACAGAGAGAGACAGAGACAGAGACAGAGAGAGAGAGAGAGACAGAGAGAGAGAGAGAGAGAGAGAGAGAGAGAGAGAGAGAGAGAGAGAGAGAGAGAGAGAGAGAGAGAGATCCCACTGCACCTATTCAATACAACGAAATGGTCAATTATATCAATGTTCTGCATTTGCAAGTTTTCTAGCCAATCTATATATGGCATAGTATCGTGGTAGGGTCACACGGTACAGTTACGTGTTTTACGAAAGCTGATGTTTTCGCACCAATGGTCAATCCTATCAATGTCCTGCATTAGCAAATTTTATAGCCAACCATATGTAGTATAATGCAGTAAGTAAGGGTCAGATTGTAAAGTTAAGCGTTTGACGAAAGCTAATTTTTTGCACCACGGTTGTATTTTTATCATCTTCACTACAATGCCTTTGGGGCTTTCCTATATGGGGGCCAGTCAAGTGTAAGTTTGTTTAAGTGTGTTCGTTAATTTTCAACATATAGTTTTTGAAAATTCAGCTCAACCTAATCAAAAAGTTATGTCCGAGCTTTAAGATTATAGCTTAAACTTGATGTTGAAATTGTACATAGAACTGAATATGATAATACAAAATATTGATGAGACTTTTCAACAGCCGACCAACAGACCAAACATACATAAATAAATTGACAAATGATTTAAAGAGCAAAATCAGTAAATAAATAGATAACTATTTGCATAGATAAATGAATAAACAAACAAATAAAGAGAATAGTGCTTTCTACGGAAACCACATCTCAGCAAAATTCGATAATGTTCTCTTCTCCATAGGCAAACATGTAACCAGAAATGTACCTACTCTTCAGTACTGTCTGGAAGATGAGACTACTTTTCTTTATTCGGCTTTCAGTGTTTGGGGGGAGCGCGCCCTCTATTGTCCGATCCACGTTTGGTTCAGTCATGAGCATTAGTTCCCAGCACAAAGCGTCAAGAGAGCCTCCAGAGCACTGAGTGGAAAGGGTTCGCCGTGACCTATAGCTAGGGGTAAGAAAGACAGACACATTGCTCAGTGAAGTTCCTCGTTGTATTGATTCCTTTCAGAGCAGATGTTTCGTCTGAACAGCGGGCTTGATCTATAGCTGGAAACCTTTACTGGCCTCAGGTACAGTCCCTTGCTTTTGTTCTGAATGGATGAATGAACTGATCACTTGGTTGATCCATCAAAGTCAGTACTGAAGATATATATATATATATATATATATATATAATATATATATATAATATATATATATATATAACACTAGACAGAGGGGAAAGAAGAAAGTGAACATTATACATACAGTGCAATTTACTGTAAACATTGACATTGTGGCACGTAGAGATAGGAGCATCAGTTCTTTTAAAAATGGTCCAGCGCACGTTAGTTTGAAGTTTTAGTACACAGCCAGACTTTCTGCTTATTAGTTTCACACACACACACACACACACACACACACACACACACACACACACACACACACACACACACACACACACAGAGTCCTAGATATGATACCTTTTCTTAAACTCTCTCATCTTAGTCATTAATTCATTTATCCATCAGCTTTAAATCGTGCGCAGTGTGGTCTCAAAACCTAACAGATGTAATGCAGCGAGTATGGACAAGTCCGCACGCAGTGACACCTCCTTGATAAAACTGAAACTGTTGAAGACCTTTACATTTTGATTCAACGCCTACCTTGCGCTGAAGAGATCAAAGGCAAGTGACAAACTCGTTCATTTCCATTGTCCTATTTGTTTGTGTCTTGCCTGAAGAAGACCTAAGAGGTCGAAACGCGTCGTGTTTTGTCTTGTGACTCGTTTGTCCACGTTTCTCTTGGCGGTTCGCTAACATTTATTTAAGATTTGTCTAGATTTCCGCCTGCAGTCGTCTCCCTTTGCAACTAGATCTGTACATTTTGGCATAGATATTGTAAATGCTGTTTGCTACCTATGTATCTTTCAAACACATCAAGGTTTGTAATGTTCTCTTTCACTTGTAATCCTTCATAACGACCAAAAGGTGTTAAAAGAGAAAGACGATTACTAAGACTGGCCAGACCCCCCCCCCCCCCCCCCCCCAAAAAAAAAAAAAAAAAAAAAGAAAAAGATAAGAAAAACAAAAAGGAGAAAGAAAACAAACTGCAGTGAATGGTAAGATTAACGATCCTGTTGGTCTGTAGCAAGTGAATCTGAAAAGGAATTTAAAGTAAATCCGCCAGTTAACATGGACAAACAATTCTCACAAGACAAACCCACGACGCGTTTCGACCTCTTAGGTCTTCTTCAGGCAAGATCAACAACATTCAGGACAATGAAATCGAAGAATGTTGTTTATCTTGTCTGAAGAAGACACGCGCCGTGTTTTGTTTTGTAATTTGTTTGTCCATGATCACTGGTGGATTTACTTTAAATCCCTTTTGAAATTTGTTTCAGTTTCCGCCTGCAGTCACCTCACTTTGAAAGTGACTGTAGCAAGTGGTTGTCAGATCGAAGTTTGCGTGGATCTGACTTCTGGGGTCCCTCGGACTTCCAGCCCGTGAAATTTCGTCCCGTCAGAATGACAATATTCATGATGTTGGCACTGCGTTCTTTGAACAAAATGAAACAAGATTTTCACAGGGTGACTTTTCTCCCCCTCTATCGCTGGAAAATGTCTTGACTCATCACAGAGTGCTGAGTTTTGTTTGATTTGTGTTTTTGTTTTCTCTCTCCCCCCCCCCCCCCCCCCCCCTGCATGGAGGTTAATTGAAAGCGAAGCAATACGCACTAAGTAACTGACTCAAGAAAGGAGAATCCAAAATAAAATCTTGTTATTATATGTAAGTATATTGATCTCCGATCGTGTTTAATTGTCAGTTTACGCAGAAGAAGACCTCTCTCTCTCTCTCTTCTCTCTCTCTCTCTCTCTCTCTCTCTCTCTCTCTCTCTCTCTCTCTCCTCTCTCGGATAGACTAAAATTAAGGGTTAATATAGATAAGACAAAGATAATGGTTTTCAGAAAGGGAGGGTATTCAGCTAGGCATGAACAATGGTGGTATGGTGATCTAGAAGTTAAAGTTGCAAATAACTACAAATACTTAGGTCTAATTTTCACAACTAAACTAAGTATGAGTAAGGCATGGATGGAAATGTATAGAAAAGGAAGGAAAGGAGTTATTGAGATTTTAAGATCTTTAAGGAAGTTGAAATGTATTGAACCTACTATATTTTGGAAACTTTTTGATTCACAAGTGGAAACTATGATAACATATGGAGGAGAAATAGGGGTTTATTGGAAAATGACCTTATGGAAAAGGTGCACACATTGGCGATTAAACGTTTTCTAAACATCCCTTTAAACAGTTCTAATAAAATGGCATATGGAGAAACGGGTAGATACCCCTTGCAAATACGTTCCAAAACTAAGTGTGTCAAGTATTGGCTACGTCTTGTAAAACTTCCACAAAGCAGAATTAATAAACAAGCATATTATATGTTATTAAGCCAACATGAAAATGGAAGACAAAACTGGGTTTCTGGAGTAAAAAATTTCCTTTTCGAAACTGGATTTGGTTTTGTATGGAATAACCAGGGTGTTGAAAACGACAAACTTTTTATCCTAGAATTTAAACAGCGTTTGATATCCTCCTACCAACAGATCTGGCACTCTGAATTAGAAAATAATGAGAAATACTCATGGTTCTTGTGCTTTAATAGTGACTTACAGCCAGAAAAGTATTTATCGGTTGTAACGCGAAAATGACATAGGGATTAATTGGCACGTTTTCGAACAAGGACCCTTGGTCTATATGCTAGAGAAAGATGGTATGGTATATCTAATAATGAGCCTAATTGTATCTGTCCAATTTGTAAAAAAAAAAATATAGAAGATGAATTTCACCTTTTCTTTCTGTGTGATGTGTATGAAAAGGTACGGGGAAAATGCGATGTCTTTAAATCAGTATTAGCAGAAGAACGTGACTTAGTCACTCTGTTACAGAGTGATAGTGAAAACAACTTAAAATCTATTGCTAAATTTATCGCAGAAGCAAATATTCTTCGAAAAAGGAATCTTTTCAATACTTAAGATTGTCCTCTCAACTGATTGACATGGCCTGTTGGTCGCTTGCTATTTATGATGTTTACTGATTTCTTTTTGCTTTCTGATTCTCTTTGATTTTTCTTCTTTTTGTTCAAGCAGTGTTCCCCACGTCAAATAGCAGGTTTTGCTGATGACATTAAACTGTATTCATTCTCTCTCTCTCTCTCTCTCTCTCTCTCTCTCTCTCTCTCTCTCTTACTAGGGCTACGCAGTATAACATAAAGAACAGGGACGAAAGCTGAGGACAGTAGAAGCATGGTTGAGATATAAACTGAGACGATTTCGATGGAAATGTTTTAATAACAATAAGACATTCAAGCAGATGTTTAAATATGTATGAATAATAGTTATGATTAACGATAGGGGTAAATAAAGGTGGAAGGTAGATTAAAAGAAACAGGATATAAGACGAAAGAACACAATATATATATATATATATATATATTATATATATAAACAAAGCTTGCTCTTACGTCTTAGATTGAAGAAATAGGGGGAGATAAGCATACGTATCTGCAGTGGTAGATAATTCTGCCTAACTAACAGTATGTGCTTGGGTGGGTGAATGGAGAAAAATAAAATAAATGCTTCTCAAAATGAGCCTTCAGCAAGCTTACAGTCTCCAAGGGGGAGACAATCTCCAATGGGGAGGAAACTCACTAACACATAACTCCTGGTCAGATACCAATATTTCGAAATCTGGTTGTTTCTCCTCAGTGACCGCGGAAAGTGGTAATTTGACTCCTCTGCCTTTCCGGTTTTAAAAAGAATGCTATCCCAAAAAAGGCTGGTGTGCAATACCATAGTATGTTTGTTGAGCCTTCAAAAAACCAACCAAAGGTGCCACCCAAGAAGCAAAAGAGCAAAAAGAAAGAGCAAAACAAGCTTGCTGAAGGCTCATTTTGAGAAGCATTTATTTTATTTTTCCAATTCACCCACTCAAGCACATACTGTTAGTTAGGCAGAATTATCTACCACTGCAGATATGTATGCTTATCTCCCCCTATTTCTTCAATCTAAGACATAAGAGCAAGCTTTGTTTATAATTCAATATTTCTTGCAGTCATTGTAACACCAAGCTGCTCTGTAAGTTGCTGGAATGGTGCTCGGTACTTATCCTTGGAATTTATCAGTTCATTTTATATATATATATATATATATATATATATATATATATAATTGAAAAGCCTAAAATGATTTTAAAAGCGCTCGACCCCTTGGGGAGCAACATTTGTTAAGATCTACAAATTTGTTTCTAGCGCTTGGCTATCGTCAGCTGATCTTAACAAAATATATATATATATATATATATATATATATATATATATATATATATATATATGTCGACATATTAGTTTCAATCGAAATGAACAGATTCTATGATTAAACCGATATATGTTTGACACTGAAGTTAATAGAAATATTTTTGTTATACTTTGTCTTGCGTTTGTAGAGTGGTTTATTTTTTGTTCTATAAAATTGAAACTGACGCTGCGAACTCGTTGTGAATGGACCTTTGGCCCCACAATAAATGGCGCGGCGTTTAACGCGCGTCAAGTGTCAAGTGTCAAGTGTGTGTGTGTGGTGTCTCTCTCTCTTTGCGTGCGTGCGTGCGTGCGTGCGTGCGTGGTTGTGTGTGGTGTGTGTGTGGTGGTGTGCGCGCGCGCGCGTTTGTGCGTGCGTGCGTGTACGTGCGTATGTGCATGCGCGCATGCGTTTGTATGTGTGACGAATCACAATGATGAAATTGTGTGAATGTGTTATAAGAGATTACTGACATGTGAAATCACTCAGCTTACAAACTTATATTTGTACCCTTGTGAAAAAGTGTGATCGCAGGGCGAAAGTCCACGGAGCAGGGCGAAAAGTGCACTGGGACAAAGTTCACGACCCCGCTTGCGTGTACTTGTAGCGAGGGTGGAGGGGGAAGGGCAGGGAGAGAATTGAGGGTGGTGGGCGCGGTGGGGGGAGGGGGGGGATGACGGATGAATAGTTCTATAGCTGTTCGTGGTAGCGGGTCGCATTGTAGAGGAGCTATGGGAGTATCACGACAGCCTGAGGTAAGGCTGGCCTTGGCCTACCAGTCTTTAATGGCGTGACTTGGTCAAGAAAAACGAACAACACTAAGAACTGCAGTAAAGTGACATGGACGCATATACTGCCCTTGGGAAACCACCCACCCACAAGACACGAACGACTTGACCAAGGAAATGACCTAGCCAGAACCCTCCCCCCCCCCCCCCTTCCCCGATGACCACCCTCACCAAGAACCCTAATCACTCATCAGTAAGATGCATGACTCACAGACAGTACCCAATAAATGTGAGAGAATACAGAGAGAACCAAACCCCCGTTCCATGGCACGTGGTACAATAATGGAACCAGGAACAATAACGGGCTACACACTTTATCCACCAGCTTGTTTATGGAAGCGTTCCTGGTGAATCTGACACAGCACTGTATTTTAGGTCAATAGTTTCGTGGTAAACATGTAGGCCAACATGGAAAGTCCAACGGACTGGTCTTGCTGGCTGTCTCAGGCACAAAGGGACACGGGTATGAGGGAAGCTTAACTAAGCCAATTTACAGTGTACGAACACGGAGGGTTCGATGGAAGGGGATGGGGGAGGGGGGAGGGGTGCATTGTACGGCCTGACCTTCCGCCCCTTCCCCAGTTGGCAGAAATGCAATTGCAGCCATATGAAGAACCCCCGGACTCCAAGAACTCCCCCCCCCTCCCCTCCACCCCGCTATGCTGTGATTTCTGACCCCCCCCCCCCCCCCCCTTCAGTTTGTAACCGAAATCTGTCCAGATGTTTGTTTGATACTGGCCGAATTTTGGTGATGATACCCCCACCCCCTCCCACCGCCCTCTCCCCTCCGCTTCCACACAAAAAAATTTGCGACAACAGAACTGTTTCCATCCATCCCCCATTCCCGCTTTACAAAATTCTGGGAGAAGAGAACTGCCTCCCCCCCCCCCTTCTCCCCCCTCCTCCCCCGTACCCCAGCTTTTACAAAAGCTTGGAAGAGGAGTGTCGCCCCTCACCTCTCCTCCCCCACCCCATCCTCCTCTTTTGCAAAATTTTTTACCCCCCCCCCCCCCGTCCCTCCCCACTGCTCTCATGTAACTAATCCGGTCCCTGGTCGGCACATTTGCGTATTCCTTTTGGGATACGAAAGAGAGAGAGAGAAGAGAAGAGAGAGAGAGAGAGAGAGAGAGAGAGAGAGAGAGAGAGAGAGAGAGAGAGAGAGAGAGAGAGGACGTAAATCATGTTGCTTGATACGGCTAAAGAAAAAAAAAAATCATTCATTTATAGGGGGACGTAAATCATGTTACTCGATACGGGTAAAGAAAAAAAATCATTCATTTATACATTCATTCGTACGTTGGCCACGTAAAAATCAATACCACTGACAGCGGACGTAAATCTTGTTACTTGAAAAAACAACCCAACATTAAAAAAAAAATCATTCATACATTCATTCATTCATTGGCCTCGTAGAAATCAATACCCCCAACAACAGAGTCTACGGGATCAGCATGTCTTCATTTGCATTGAGACACTTTTCTGGGTTGCGTCTGTTTTTCCTGCCATTCTTTCTCCAAGTGGATAAAAAAAAACAAACAAACCAACAACAACAAAGAAAGTCTCCTTTGCTGCCTCATCTCTTATGCTGTGTGAGTGGCGAGTGCTCCTGCCCCTCACAGCCCAGCTTCCTCCTCCATGCACAGCACCATCCAGGCTGACCGTCCACAGACGAGCAATCCTCAGACAGCTTCTATCCGGCTGTCATGGGACAGCTCGTCATAGGAGACGCTGCCTTGCCCGAGTCACTTCGCTGGTGTTCAGCGGTGATTGTTCCGAAGCGATAAAGGCAAGACATCACCAACTTAGCCCCTATCTGATAATAATCATGGCTTAGTCGCGGACGTAGTGTAAGAGGGCGCTCCCCCCCCCCCCCCCCCCCCCATTCCTAAACTAAGAGACAGCAAGCGTATCCGATTCCTGATAAATCGGCTGACAACGAAGACTTCGACACTAAATCGGCAAAGAGATTGACTTACTTACTTACTTAAGCCCATAGCTCAAGGGTGAGTATAGGCCATCGACAACGCTTCGCCATCGCACTCGATTCTGGGCTGCTCGCTGAATGCCTGTCCAGTTGGAAACTGCCTCTTTATCTCTGCCTCAGTGTCTCGCCTCCAGCTGCTGCGAGGTCGGCCTCTCTTCCTTTTCCCCTGCGGGTTCCATGTCAGGACTTGGAGTATAGTGCTGGATGCTGGCTTCCTGAGAGTGTGTCCAATCCAGCCCCACTTCCTGCGCAGAATCTGCTTGGCCACTGGTTCCTGTCCTGCTTGCTTCCATAGATCTTCATTGTTGATCTTCTCTGGCCATCTGATTTTGAAGATGCGCCTCAGACAGGTGTTGATTGTGTGTTGAAAGAGATTGACAGGAAGGCGAAAAACAAAACAGCATTCACCACAACAGCAGAACAAAAAAAAAGGCCACAGAATGTGAACCTTTCTTGTCAAAAGAAAGATGAGAATGATAAAGTCTTAGAGTACATTACGGATATCATCAGGGCTCAAGAAGCACCCGTTAAATGACTGAAACTTAATTGAAGGTTTAAGTGTTTCAACTTCAGCTCACTGCACACATTCAGTCACAGTGGATAGAAGACAACAGGGGTAATAATAATAATAATAATAATAATAATAATAATAATAATAAAAACCTCTCTCCATTACATCAAGACAATAGGGTAGTAATAATAATAATAATAATAAACCTCTCTCCATTACATTTATTCCATGCAGGCGCCTGTGCCAACAAAACATACGACCAGATGTCTGCTGCAGACCTATAGAATTGGTCTCTGCAGCTGGCAGCATTTGTGTGTGTGTGTGTGTGTGTGTGTGTGTGTGTGTGTGTGTGTGTGTGTGTGTGTGTGTGTGTTCATATTGTATTGTCTTATGAAGCGAAGCATAGGCCTCAGAAACAAATGAAATGTGTGTTGAAGTTAGCTTGATACATTGCAGGATGTTCTTGGTGTTTGACATCATGGTTGTTTTCAGCATCTTGCAATTGGACACACCTATGACTAAAGACAGAATGACTCTCTCTCTCGCGCACACACACACACATGCACACATACATACATACATACACATACATATACATACATACATACATATATATATATATATATATATATATATATATATATATAGTCCTACTAGATTACACAGTGGGTCAGAATATGTCCTTGTGAGGATTATGTCAAATAATCCGATCTATCTATCTATCTATCTATCTATCTATCTATCTATACTTGTTCTTGACAGCATTAAAATGTCAGGCCTACTAAATTACACAGTGGGTTGGGATATGTCCTTGTGAGAATCACGTTAAATAAAACAAAAAATATATGTATAAAGCCGATACCACTTGTTATCGAAACGTTTTAGCCGTTCAGGTGGTACTGAAATGGATGGCACAGTTCTGTCTTAAGCGGCGACAACCCTCCCATACACATCTGCAGGACTGATTCTTCTACAGTCCCCATTTAGACTTTGTTTCAACCACCCTCATCACTCTCCCCTTTGTCGTCCCCCTTCCCTCCCCAACTCCATTTCCCGGCCTCATTCCATGAGGCTTTAACTGGTGACCTGAGGGCGACTTAACTGGATGAGACCATCCATTGTTTCGAAATCTAATTACCTCCCTTCCTCCCGAGTGTCTGCCTGTCTTCCTGCCTTTTGTGGCTAACTGTGTACTATGTTCCAGCGCCTGGGTGACTCTTCAATAGTGCTTACGTACGTAGGCTATACACCACTTAGCAAATGTCTGTGAGAGATCAGACAGAGAACTTCACGCTTGTGATCATGATGTGCTTCATTTCTGTTCATACTGAATGTTTAGTTAGGACTGGTTTCCGGCCCCAAAGGCTGTGATTTGTGATCTGCAAATTGATGTTTTGCTAAAATGCTTTTTAATAGCACTGTCATTGTTGTACAAAATTCAAAGTGATCCCCAGCAACCGAGGCTGTTTACTTACATTGCTAATCTATCTATCTATCTATCTATCTATCTATCTATATCTATCTATCTATCTATCTATCTATCTATCTTATCTTATCTATGTATGTATGTATGTATCTATCTATCTATACATCTATCTATCTTATCTTATCTATGTATGTATGTATCTTTCTATCTATCTATAATACAAAACGTTTACTGTGGCCAACTTCCCCCCTCCACACACCTCCCCCCTCCACACACCTCCCCCCTCCTTCCCATCTTACTCTGGTAAACTGTGTTGCATAGAGTACTGAATCTGACAGAAAATAAATACAGACAACGAAAAAGCGTAAAGGACTTTGTTCTTTGAAGGCCTGAAAATGTTAGGCCCACTAGATAAAACAGTGTGTCAGGATATGTCCTGTGAGCATTATGTTAAACAACAACAACAAAAAACAACAACAACATATAAAGCAGTTACCATGTGTTATCGATAATTTTTAGCTGTTCACGTGATTCTAAAAAGGAAGTCATGATTCTGTCTTAAGCGACGACAACACTCCAATACATGTTTGCAGGACTGATCCTACAACAGGCCTCATTTAGACTGTTTGATCAACCACCCTCATCACTCTCCCTCCCCCCCCCCCCCCCCTTTCCCTTCCCAACCCCATTTCCCGGCATCATTCCATGAGGCTTTAAATGGTGACCTGAGGGCAACTTAACTGGATGAGACCATCCATTGTTTAGAAATCCAATTACCTCCCTTCCTCCCGAGTGTCTGCCTGTCTTCCTGCCTTTTGTGGCTAACTGTGTACTGTGTTCCAGCGCCTGGGTGACTCTTCAATAGTGCTTACGTACGTAGGCTATACACCACTTAGCAAATGTCTGTGAGAGATCAGACAGAGTACTCCACTCCTGTGATCGTCATGTGGTTCATTCTGTTCATACTGAATGTTTAGTTAGGACGTTACGAGCCCAAAGATTGTGATTCGTGATCTGCAGATTGATGTTTTGCTAGATGCTTTTTAACAGCATTGTGGAAAACTATTATTGCTCCACAAATTTCATCCCCAAAGAGCAAGGCAGATTTCTTAGACTACTTACAGATGTACCCACTTATCTCTCTCTCTCCCCTCTCTCTCTCTCTCTCTCTCTCTCTCTCTCTCCTCTCTCTCTGTTAATCAATAAGTTTATCTAACCAATCTATCTATCTATCTAACCATCTCTCTCTCTCTTTTTCTCTCTCTGTCTCTGCTTCTGTCTCTGTCTCTCTCTCTCTATTTATCTGTCTATCTGTCTCTCTGTCCATCTGTTAATCAATAAGTTTATGTATTTAACCATTTACCCACCTCTGTCTCTCTCTTTCTGTCTCTGTCTCTCTCTGTCTCTCTCTGTCTCTGTCTGTCTGTAAGTCTGTCTGTCTCTGTGTCTCTGTCTCTGTCTGTCTGTCTTGTCTGTTTCTCTCTGTGTCCGTTCATGTATCTGCCAACTCATCTATCTCTTGGAAATCTATTCATCCCTTTATTCACCTGTTTATGTTTGAAATCTGCCCGCCTATCTGTACCAGCTGGTAAGTATGTATGCACCACCAATGAAAAATGGTTGCTTCCACCTTCCACCCCCTTCCCTCCACTCCCCCCCCCCCCTCCCGACTCCTTGAAGGCTGAAACTCTCTTAGATGACGTATCATTTATGAGCATTCCTGCTCACCCTTTAAATAGATCTCAGTATTACATCGAATTTGTTTCCTTCGTGCGTAACACATATGAAGGATAAGAATGTGTGTGTGGGGGTGGGGGGGGGGGGGGGGGGGGGGGGGGGGAGAACATGGGAGGGAGTAGGGCGGAAGGAGGAAGAAGAGAGGAATGAAGAATTAGAAATGATCTATTTATCTATCTATCTACCTATCTATCTGTATGTCTGTCTGTCTTTCTACCTACCTACCTACCTACCTACCTACCTACCTACCTACCTACCTATCTATCTATCTGTCTGTCTACCTGTCTGTCTATCTATCTATCTATCTACGAACCCGATGATATTTTCTATCTATCTATCTATCTATCTATCTATCTATCTATCTATCTATCTATCTATCTATCTATCTATGTACGAACCTGATGATATATTCTATCTATCTATTTATGTGTCTATCGATCTATCTGGCAGCCGGAATAGCTCAGCTGGTACAGCGCCGGACTCGTAATCTTGGTGATCCTGGGGTTGCGGGTTCGAATCTCAGCCGGGCCGTTTCGGTACAGGGGGGGGGGGGGGGGGGGGGGGGGGGGGGGGGTGGTCGTAAGCAGCATTCGTTTGGAGTTAATGAGCGTGTAATTATTTCATCCTGGGAGCAAGAGTTACCCTACTTGTTTATTATATACTGGTATGAATAATAAGGAAGAACTGTTGTGGTTTTATACATGTTCTTCCATTCTTTCCGTGGGAAATGAACGTGGGGAAATTGTTGACGTTGACATAGTCTAGTTTTCAAAGACAGTGATCCCCACCATACAAAAAAGTTCCTGTTTTTGATGTATGTTTGTTGTACATATGTTGAAAAATGCTTGGCCTGATAGTTTCAATTTCAGAGAGAATGTAGAGTAAACATTACAAATCCGTCCTCCTTGAAATTGACCATATTCTCTCTTTCTTTCTTTCAGCCTGCTTTCCTTCTTCGGCTATGATTCCGAGGTTACCATCTGTGACATGTTTGTGTATGTCATCGCTTTTTTAACCCACCGTCAATGTAGCCATACGTTGTCTTCGGAGATGATTTCTAAACAGATAACCAGTGTGGATTTGATTTTTTATTTTCGTATCATCCAACCACCGACACATTATCGCCTATTCTTCTCTGAATGGAGCAATGAGATTTCACGTGCGTGAAAGATGTTGTCTTACGCCTGGATTTACGCGCGGGACCTCGGTTTTAAAGTCATATGTGAAGGACTAGGAGGGATCTGGAATAAGCACAGAAGTTAACTTCGAACATCATCTTCGTCATCGTCGTTGAATGTTCAGACTGAGACATTGACGGCTCGTATGAAGTCCACCGTCTGCCGCAGACTATCTGGAGACTGAATATCGTTTTCTAGCAGTGGTGTGCTCTTGACTAGGTTGCCGTTTTCATTCTGGAAGTGTGTTCAGGTAGGTCTTCAGGATCATTCTGGAAGTGTGTTCAGGTAGGTCTTCAGGATCATTCTGGAAGTGTGTTCAGGTAGGTCTTCAGGATCATTCTGGAAGTGTGTACAGGTAGGTCTTCAGGATCATTCTGGAAGTGTGTTCAGGTAGGTCTTCAGGATCATTCTGGAAGTGTGTTCAGGTAGGTCTTCAGGATCATTCTGGAAGTGTGTACAGGTAGGTCTTCAGGATCATTCTGGAAGTGTGTACAGGTAGGTCTTCAGGATCATTCTGGAAGTGTGTTCAGGTAGGTCTTCAGGATGTGTTCTACCGTCACTGTGGGTGTGGACCACAGGGCCACATGGCTGGTGTCTCCAATGCGGAATTAGGTGAACACGTGATGCTTGGGCTTACCGGAGCCCAGTTCTCAGCGGCTTCATGATGACTTGTTCTAGCCCAGAGCGCTGGTGGAAGGCTTCAGTGCTGTGGTCTGGGTGCTGTTGTAGCCAGCTTGCTCTTCGCTTTAACATTGGTTCTGACTCCATTTCCCACACAGTCCTTCGAATGAGACTATAAACCGAGGTTCCGTGTGTGAACGCATGCATAACATCTTACACACACGTAAAATCCCATCACCAACTTTCGTAAGAGTAGGTCAGTTTGGCCGTTGGTATAGATGACACGTTACACATAGCATGCACCCTGCGTGAGAAATGGAAAGAATGAAGGAAGTAAGGAAATTGAGTGAACAATATTGAATGATATAGACTGGATGACACGGGAAACGACTGAATGAAGCGCAAGCTGGCAGCTCTTCAGTCGGCACTACCCAGGTAGGCAGCCCTTTGTGTAAACGAGTGTGGATTGTAAAGAGCTTAGAGCTTGGTCTCTAGCCGAGAATAGGCGCTATATAAGTATTCATTATTATTATTATTATCTACCAACCTGATGATAATATTTAATTCACTATTATCTATCTATCTATCTATCTATCTATCTATCTATCTATCTACTGAACCTGATGGTTTTTTCTATCTATCTATCTGTCTGTCTGTCTATCCCTCTGTCTATCTATCTATCTATCTACGAACCTGATGGTTTTTTCTATCTATCTATTTATCTGTCTGTCTGTCTATCTATCTATCTATCTATCTATCTATCTATCTATCTATCTATCTATCTATCTATCTATCTATCTATCTGTCTGTCTGTCTGTCTATCTATCTATCTATCTATGCATCTATCTGTCTGTACTATCTATCTATATCTATCTATCTATCTATCTATCTATCTATTATCTATCTACGAACCTGATGATTTTATCTGTCTATCTATTTGTCTGTCTGTCTATCTGTCTGTCTATCTTATCTATCTATCTATCTATCTATCTATCTATCTATCTATCTATCCCATCTACGAACCTGATGCATATTAACACTTACGCCCTGGATCACTCCCATGGCACGCACGTGATTGATCCCTCGTCCATCATGTACACAAATTGCACCACATCTTACACATCACACACAGCGTACAAAGAGCCCTCGTCCATCATGTACACAAATTGCACCACATCTTACACATCACACACAGCGTACAAAAAGCCCTCGTCCATCATGTACACAAATTGCACCACATCTTACACATCACACACACGTACAAAGAGCCCTCGTCCATCATGTACACAAATTGCACCACATCTTACACATCACACACAGCGTACAAAGAGCCCTCGTCCATCATGTACACAAATTGCACCACATCTTACACATCACACACAACGTACAAAGAGCCCTCGTCCATCATGTACACAAATTGCACCACATCTTACACATCACACATAGCGTTTTAAAGAGCCCTCGTCCATCGTGTACACAAATTGCACCACATCTTACACATCACACACAGCGTTCAAAGAGCCCTCGTCCATCATGTACACAAATTGCACCACATCTTACACATCACACACAGCGTACAAAGAGCCCTCGTCCGTCATATCCACACATTCCACCACATCTTAGACATCACACACAGCGTACAAAGAGCCCTCGTCCGTCATGTACACAATTCCACCACATCTTACACATCACACACAGCGTACAAAGAGCCCTCGTCCATCATATCCACAAATTGCACCAGATCTTCCACATCACACACAGCGTACAAAGGGTATGCCGGGTGAAATAATACGAAATCTGAATGTTCCCTCAACTGATTCGTGTTTTGAGATTCAGATGCTATTGAGATATGCGAATACATATTGAACTGTATTGAACTGATGAGGGGAGAGAGAGAGAGAGAGAGAGAGAGAGAGAGAGAGAGAGAGAGAGAGAGAGAGAGAGAGAGAGAGAGAGAGAGATGATTCCTTTCTTTGGTATCTATAAGATGTATCCAATCTGAAATTCACAGACACAGACACAGACACAGACAAACAGACAGACAGACAGACAGACACACACACACACACACACACACACACACACACATACACACATTAACTCATATACACACATTCACCCCCCCCCCCCCCACACACACACACACAAATGATAGACCTAGAACGTACATCTTAGTCAACTGATTTCTTACACAACAAACAATTAAACAACAAATTAATAATAAACGTCTTTGAGGATTCTCCTCAGATTTTAAAAAAAAAAGAAAAACAAAGGAAAACAGAACAACGTTTCGGTCAGAGACCATCTTCAGGACTTGTGACATAAAAGAAAAGAAAAACAACTACGTCCAGGAATTGACGCATGAAAACATTTACGTAAACGAACGATGACGTGATTAAAGGTGTGTGTGTGTGTGTGTGTGTGTGATGGGAAAAGGAAAATTCAGTGTCCAATCCCGTTTCACCTCGAGGAAAAAGAGAGGCAGATAGAGGGAAAAGACAAACAGAAGCAGAGATAGAGAAAAAGAGAGAGTGGTAGAGGAGTTTTATGTTTGGAAGGGGGCGCTTGAGAGTGTGTAAAAGAAAGTGAGAGAGTGGTAGATGAGGAGTCTTATTCTTGGAAGGAGGCACTTGAGGGAGTGTATGAGGGAAAAAAATTATGTGTGTGTGTGTGTTATATATATATATATATATATATATATATATATATATATATATATATATATATATACAATAAACTAATAAATTCCAAGGACAAGTACCGAGCACCATTCCAGCAACTTACAGAGCAGCTTGGTGTTGCAATGACTGCAAGAAATATTGAATTATAAACAAAGCTTGCTCTTATGTCTTAGATTGAAGAAATAGGGGGAGATAAGCATTCATATCTGCAGTGGTAGATAATTCTGCCTAACTAACAGTATGTGCTAGAGTGGGTAAATGGGAAAAAAAAATCTAAGACATAAGAGCAAGCTTTGTTTATAATTGAATATATATATATATATATATACATATATATATATATATTATATATATATACACACACATTATATATATATATATATATATTGTTCACATGTGTATCACAAATAAATACGTATAGGAAATGACGTATGAAAAATATACGTCAACGGACGATGACGTGCTTAAAGGTGTGTGTGTGTGTGTGTGTGTGTGTGTGTGTGATGTAATGTAAAAGGATATTTATAAAGCGCTTTACCTCGCGAGAGCCCAAAGCGCATATTACAGAAACATTCTAACTCACACCACACACACACACAACACACACACACGAAGAACAAAACCCATACACATGCAGAAAGACACACTAGCGCGTCAAAACAAGCA
>CM065721.1:76720493-76730493 GCA_033310375.1 Conus canariensis
GCACCTACTTAATTACAATCTCAGACCAAATCGAACTCTATAGCATCATCCTCAGCCTCATCAGTTCATTAAACTGCCGACTTTTTTTTGTTGCATATATATAGACAAACATCCGTCCATCAAATATCAGCAGAACCCCCCTTACTTAATCACCCATCCACCCAGTTCACATACCCTCCTACGCATATATATATATATATATATATATATATATATATATATATATATATATATATATATATATATATATATACAGCAATGACTCTGATTGGTGGCTAAGGAAGTGAGAACGTATGGTAGTCAGCCCTGACACAATCAGGAGCGACGTATGGCCCACTCTCCTACGCATCCCTCCATTCCAACTACCCCTCGCACCATCCATCACCATCCTCGTACCTCTTCCACTCTCACCCGTTCGTCACTCAGTTGGTCAGTTCACCTCCACTCCCCTTCCCACTCTCCCACCCCCGTTCTCACTCAGTTGGTTATGGTAGTGTTCAACCCCTTCCACTCTCCACCCGTTCCTCACTCAGTTGGTAGTGTTCAACCCCTTCCACTCTCCACCCGTTCGTCACTCAGTTGGTAGTGTTCAAGCCCCTTCCACTCTCCACCCGTTCCTCACTCAGTTGGTAGTGTTCAACCCCTTCCACTCTCCACCCGTTCCTCACTCAGTTGGTAGTGTTCAGGGGCAGCCGCAGTCAAAGGATGGTGAGATAGATAGATAGATAGATAGATAGATAGATAGATAGATAGATAGAGAGAATGGATGGATGGATGGATGGATGGATGGATGGATAGACAGACAGACAGATAGACAGATGGATAGACAGATAGATACATAGATAAGTTGGTTGACAAGATGAGGAACATTCATCAGTTCATCCAGGAAATCTCCACCCCTCCTCCATCCCTCACTCTCCACCAGACAAAATCTACGATCCGCTGCCGACTGCTGAGCCACCTCAGCTGAATTAGGACTGCCCACACAGACTTGTCCGTGCGGCACTGGATCTCTGACCCCAGAACATATCCTCCAGCACTGTCCAGCCCATGATGTTCTACGGCGTCAAACCTGGCCAGAGGGTGCAGAACTGCAGATGCAGCTTTGGGGCAGCCGTCAAAACCTCGAGAAGACTGTGGGTTTCATCACGGCGACAGGAAAGAAGAGAAGAAAAGAAAGAAGAAGAAGAAGAAGAAGAGAAGAGAAGAAGGACCTACGGTAAGAACCAGATCAGACTGGTTGGAGATTGGTTAGCTAAGACTCGAGCAAAGTCATCAGGAAGCCTCTAACCTTTCCTCCACCCGGACCATGTCTAAGACCAGAAGCTGGGTTGGCTGAATAGAGATAAGCCAGAACAGGAGCAAAGACAACAGGAAGCCTCCATCAGATTTCCCATCCCTCCCTCTCTACTCACCTGACAATATATCCAGGGCTAGCGGCGCGGTCAGGCTGGGTACTGGTGAGCTAGGACGAAAGCTGAGCCATCTGCAAGCCTTCACTACTTCCTTTTCTTCCCTCCTCAAAAGACCATTTCCTACAGAACAAGCCAGATCGGGCTGGACGGAGGCAAGCCAGAACATAAACAAAGCCACCCTCGGTTCTTTTTTTTCTCCTCACCCAACAAAATACGACGGCAGAGGCCACATCTTCTGGACAGTGGAGAACGTGGATATACAGAGAGCCACTTTCGATGTGTTCCTCCTCACCCAGCAGTATTGGAAGGCAGAAGCCAGGTCTCGCAGGATGGTGGTGAGCAGAGCCACATGTAAGCCTCCAAAACAGGGGAAAAGTCATCAGGATGTCTCCGTCCCTTCCTCCTGCCCAGACGACGCCCCAGGCCAGAAGCCAGGGCCAGAGTGGTGGGGAGCCAGTGCACGATAACAATCATCTGTAGCCCTCCATCCTTCCCTCCTCTTGAGAGTCATCATCAGGGCTAGACATGGATATGGTGAACAACGACATGAAGAGAGCAGCAGAAAGCATCCATCTCTCCTACCTACGTCCTTCCATTCTCCTAGGGCAATGTTCAAGGCCAGACACTAGGTCAGGCTGCATGGTGTCTAGCAGGACGTAAACACAGCCACCCACACCCGAAAATATCCAAGATCAGAAGCCGGGTCAGACAGCAAGGTCAGAAGCCAGGTCAGGCGGTAAGGTCAGAAACCAGGTCAGGCGGTAAGGTCAGAAGCCAGGTCAGGCAGTAAGGTCAGAAGCCAGGTCAGACAACAAGGTCAGAAACCAGATCAGACAGCAAGGTCTGAAGCCAGGTCAGGCGGTAAGGTCAGAGGCCAGGTCAGGCAGTAAGGTCAGAAGCCAGGTCAGGCGGTAAGGTCAGAAGCCAGGTCAGACAGCAAGGTCAGAAGCCAGATCAGACAGCAAGGTCAGAAGCCAGGTCATTCAGCAAGATCAGAAGCCAGATCAGACAGCAAGGTCAGAAGCCGAGTCAGACAGCAAAGGTCAGAAGCCAGGTCAGACAGCGTTATGGAGGAGCCAGAACACACCAAAGCGACCAGAAAGCTTCCATCCCTTTCTTCCACCCCCCCTCCTTCCGTTGAACCATCCGTACATTACTCAAACTTCACATATCCTCTGCTGGTGCCCACCAGGCCAAGTTAGTTGAACACCACGAGCAAGACCTCAAGGAAGCTTCCCTTCTTCATTTCTTCAACAACCATCCATCCGTCCATCCATCCATCCATCCATCCACCACACCATCCACCCAACCCACCCACCCACCCATCCATCCATCCGTCCATCCATCCACCCATCCATCCAAACACCCATCCATCCACCCACCCATCCATCCATCCACCCGTCCGTCCATCCATCTATCCATCCATCCATCCACCCACCCATCAACCCATCCATCCATCCATCCACCCACCCATCTACCCACCCACCCACCCATCCATCCATCCATCCACCCACCCATCTACCCACCCACCCACCCATCCATCCACCCACCCATCTACCCACCCACCCATCCATCCCATCCATCCATCCATCCGCCCACCCACCCACCCACCCACCCACATCCATCCATCCATCCTTCTCCTCCATGTTCTGTGCCCCTATCCCCACCACCTCAAACTACAACACCCACTCACCCACCAATAACACAACCAACGTCAGGTAGACATTAAGAACACAACCAATGTCAGGAAGGTACCCAAGGTCTGACCAGCGCGTAGGGCTAATGCTGTAGGTCAGACATAAGTCGTACCCACCCACGAGACCCTCTTCTTTTTAAATTCTCTCATCTTAAGTCATTAATTGATTCATCCATCAGCTTTAAATCATGCGCAGTGTGGTCTCAAAACTTAGCGCGGATATGGTGTAGCGTATATGGACTAAGTCCGCATGCAGTGACCTCAACCCCACCCAACCGCCCATCCATCCATCCATCCTCCTCTTCCTCCTCCCTTCTCTGAGCCCCCGTCCCCCATCCACGCAACCCACATCAGCATCTCACCCACTGCCCCCCTCCCCCGTCCACCATCCCCTCTCCTCCCCACCCCCCCCACACGCATGCACATACACACACACCTCGCGCACACATACACGCACGCACACACACACGCGCGCACACGCACACACGCACACACACACACACACACACACACACACACACACACACCAAACACACGCACACACACACACCTCTCTTCTCTCTCTCACACACACACACACACACACACACACACACACACACACACACACACACACTTAAACACACACTCACACACACACACACACACACACACACACACACACACACACACACACACACACACACACACACACACTCAAATACACGCACGCTCGCAAGCGCGCACAGACAGACAGACAGACAACACACACACAGACACACACATACACAACCCCCCCCACACACACACACACACTCTCTCTCTCTCTCTCACTGTCTCTCTCTCTCTCTCTCTCTCACACACACACACACACACACACACACACACACACACACACACACACACACACACACACCTCACACACCCACCTGGCAGTATCCGGGGCTAGCAGCCAGGCCAGGCTGGATGGTGGTCAGCCAGGACATAAGCAGAGCCACCAGGAAGCCGGAGTCGGAGGCGGTGAGCACGGCCAGGTAGTGAGAGCAGGGCTGGTAGCGGAAGAAGCTGCAGGTGAACACGCTCCAGCTGGCCACCCCGCCCAGGAGACCCACCCCGCAGATCACGGGGATCAGGTACAGGGTGATCGCCTACCCGCACCCGTACCACCAGATAGAGAAGGAGAGTGGAGTGGGGTGGGGGTGGGGGTGGGGTGGCGTGGGGGATAGGGGAGAGAGAGGAGGTAGAAATGTGTGGTGGTGGGGTCGTGGTGGTGGAGGTAGGGTGGATGGTAGTGGGTGAAGGTGTGAGCGTGGGAAGGGAGGGGGGGGGGGGGAAGCAAGAGGGAGTGGGTGGGTGGAAAGGGGAGGGAGGTGAGGAAGGGGAGATGTGGTGGCGGGCGTGGTGGTGGTGGGAGGCGGGGGGGGGGGGGGGGTTGAAGAGGGACATACGGAGGAGAGGATGGGGTGGGGTGGAAGGGGAGGGAGGTGAGACGTGGCGACGGTCGAGGTGGTGGTAGTGGAGTAGGGGTGGGTGCGGGTGTGAGGGGATGGGGCAAAAGCCAAGGGGGGGGGGGGGAGGGGGGAAGAAGATGGGGTGGGTGAAAGGGGAGAGAGGTGAGAAGAGGCGAGGAAGGAAGGATGGGGAAGGGGGGGGGGTGTGAGGGGGTGGGTGGGGTGGGTGGGGGTGGTGTGGGATTAGTCCTTGCTCATTGATAATAAGACATGCTACAAAAAAGTGACACAAACACACGCGCGCCCGAACGCACACACACACACACACACACACACACACACACACACCACACACACACACACACACACACACACACTCCTCCTCTCTCTCTCTCTCTCTCCTCTCTCTCTCTCTCCCCCCTCCTCCCTCTCTCTCTCACGTTGGTTCCTTCCCTTCCCACGTTTCCTGTCTTTTCCTGTCATGTTGTGGATTAGGACTGTCAAGATGTCTTTGTGTCTTGGCAGGAAGGGTCCTTAACGTCCAAGACCACCAATAAGGGGGCTTGTGTCTGACGCGGCGTAAAGCTAATGTTTTATGGCATAACAAAGAAAAACAACCGCAAATGGACAAACTGTTTTGTTTCTCGTCAGCAGGAACTACGTCATCAACACACGCGCACGCATGGACACACACACACACACACACACACACACACACACACACACACACACACACACACACACACACACACACAAACACACACACACACACACACACACACACACACACACACACACACACGGACTGACCTGCACAAGCTTGTACAGAGGAGGGGTGGCATCGTCGGGTGACCAGATAGGGGCTTCAGAGGCGTTGACCGCACTGACCAGAGAGTCCAGGTCCACGAAGGTGTCCAGGGTCATTGTCCGCTCCCTGGGCACCACAGACAACACGTCATCAATGGTCACTCCCTGGTAAACATCCTCATGTACCGAAACGGCTTGGTGGAGATTCGAACTCGTAACCCAAGATTATTAAGATTGCCAGAATCGTCATCAAAACCAGAAATTGGTCAACGCTCAAATAATAGCTCAAAGCGAGAAACAGGACAATCAACAGAAGAGTGATGCCAATAGTAGGTTCCAGGTTTTGTATTTATCTTTCTCAAAGCGAGAAACAGGACAAGCAACAGAAGAGTGATGCCAATAGTAGGTTCCAGATTTTGTATTTATCTTTCGTTTGTTTGTTCCTTTGTTGTTATCAGCTACAATTTAGTTTCAAAGCGAGGTGACTGCAGGCGGTAACAGAAACGAATTTCAACGCCCATCTTGCGCCGAATATGAGAAGATAAGTGATTGCTCGTTCTTCGTGTTCATTGTCCTAAATGTTGTTTATCTTGCCTGATGAAATAACCTAAGAGGTCTTCTTCTTCTTCTTCTTCTTCTTCTTCTTCTTCTTCTTCTTCTGCGTACGCAGGCTGATACTCCTTCGGACACTCCCTATATGGACAGGCAAGTATTAATCCCATCTACCCAACAAAGAGAGAGGAGTTTTGTGTGCGTGACCGTTTTTTAATCCCACCATTAAGGCAGCCATACTCCATCTTCGGGGAAGGTGCATGCTATGTGTAACGTGTCATCCATACCAACGGCCAAACTGGCCTTCTCTTCCGAAAGTTGGTGATGGAATTTTACGTGTGTGCAAGATGTTATGCGTGCGTTCACACACGGAACCTCGGTTTATAGTCTCATTCGGACTGTACAGGAAATGGAGTCAGAACTAATGTTAACTCCGAGGGAAAAATCCCCCCTGTACCGAAACGGCCTGGTGGAGATTCGAGCCCGCAACTCTTGGATTACGAGTCCGCCGCATTACCAAGTGAGCTATTCCGGCCCCCCAACCTAAGAGGTCGAAACGCGTCGTGTTTTGTCTTATAATTTATTTGTCCTCCTTTGTTTGGTAGACTCGGAAACATTTCTTTGAGAAAACCAGCTACGGTTTGCTATGCAATGGTCAGAATGCAAGGCAGACAATTTCATGTTGTTAAACGCATTACCGTCGAATGCTTTGCACAAATCAGATATTACCAAAACACATCTTGATCGTTTCTATCGAATAAAATCGATTGAAAATGAGTGGCCCAATATTGAAAGACTCTGCCAAACTGAGCCAGACTTCTGTTAATAATACTGGGCACACTCTTATGGAGTCTGGATGTTCTCTTTCACATCGACAATAGCATTCAGGACATACGATCAACTACTGGGGATGCAATAATGTCTGCTTTGACGGGCTCCATGAAATACTAATGAAATAAAAAGTCAGACACATCAGGGCCGGAAGAAAATTAACTGTAGACATTGGTCCACCACAGTAACATTCCCTACACTGGGCAGCCCTTATTCAAGTAAGTGGCTAGCTAGGCCCAATTTCGGACTGTTCTGCTGTCCCAGTGTGAATCGTAATCTTCCTTTGTAGTGGGAAACAAAACGGGTACTGGTTTAACCTTTACCGGATGACGTTTTTGACTACACAGACCCGATCGTGCGGGTCGCCCAAGACCCACACATTTTGTAGAGGTTTTTCCGTGCTTATCCCTATTCCTTATTCCTATTCAGATCGCGCGGGTCTTGTAAGACCCACTCCTGATAAAGAGCGCTTCATCAGCTTATTTCTCGCCCGATGGCGCGGATCATGTGCGACCCATTAAAATGTATGGGTCCTGGAGGAACCGCGACTAATTACGCTGATAATGGATTGTGTCCATACATGACATTTCTGTGACCAACGGCTATTAAGATCGTTGACAAACTCCTAAGATTTGGTAAGCATCGCTCTTTCCGTTCATAAGATAGGATGCTTTTATCGAGTCACTGGGTCATGGAAGACCCAGGAAGCACGGTAAAGGTTCAACGTGCTGCTCCCCAGTAGAAAACGCCGTAGGCGAGATGGCTCCATTCAGGGAAAGACCCACTATTGGATCATCTCTCCTATTGCCAATTTGTGTATCATAAGATTGTGTGAGACACACGTGTTTTACCTCATGGCCCCGATAGTTAAGTAACAAACACACAATACAGAAATAACTGAAAGGACACCCTGGAGAGCGAAGACCCCTGCCACAATAGAACGAACTTTGGATCCACCCTCTGAGTCAGTTCACGAGTGGGGCCGAAATAGCTCAGTTGGTAAAGCGACGGATTTCTAATCCTGGGTTGCCGGAATAGTTCAGGTGATAGATCCCCGGATTTATAATCCTGGGTCACGAGTTCGATTCTCTGCTGGACCGTTTCAGTACAGGGGGATTTTTTTCCCCATGGAGTTAACATTGGTTGTGACTCCATTTTCCTAAAATGTCCTTTGAATGAGACTATAAAGCAAGGTTCCATGAGTACAAAGGGATCCAGAGCATCCTACTCACATGTAAAATCCCAGGGCTCAGCCTCTAACCAAGGACAGGCGTTCTGCAAGTAGTCTAAGTAGTGATGATCACAACAACAGCAGCAGCAGCAAGTAGAGCAGCAACAACAACAAAATTAAATCCCACCAGGGGAAGTAATAGTTGATAAGGACTGATAGTTACTTCCCATGCACGTTATAAAAAAGACTAGAACATGAACTAGAAAATAACTAAACGTTGGGTAACACTTGCTCCCATGATAAAGTAATTACATGCTTATCACTGCAAACAAACGCTGCTTACGACACCGATTTGTTTAGCAGAGACGCCAACAAGAATAGACAGAACAATGGAGACATTCCACCCACCCCCACAAATCACCAAACTTGCCCACATACCTTGTACCTGACACATTGTCATGGCAACAACAATTGAAGAAACGAACAAAAACAAATTAACATCTATTCATAACTGGCTTAGCCTTTTTAATCTTGGTATTGTGAAACAAACATAGGGACGAACAGTTACAAATACAGGCCACCTCAGTTTGATGGGTATGAAAAGAAATCTTAAATGACACAAGCAATAGTAGACTAAAAATAACGAACAAGTGGAGTAACTCTTGCTCCCCGTAATAGAATAATTGCCGGCCCATAACTGTAAACGAATGCTGCTGTCGACACCAAATCGCCTAGCAGAAATGCCAACACTGAGAGCACAGAACAAACAAGGAGACCTGCGCAAAAGAGAATGTCCCAAGCTTGCCCACATAGCATAGTACCTGACATATGTATACAGCAATCACAACTAGCTTGCCCACATGGCATAGTACCTGACATATGTATACAGCAATCACAACTAGCTTGCCCACATAGCATAGTACCTGACATATGTATACAGCAATCACAGCTGGAGAAACGAACAAATACAAATCAACATTTACTGCTAATTTCCGTTCCTCCATATGTATATAAAAAAAAAGCATAAAAAAACCATCTGATGGAAACTGCCAGCAATTAAAAGTCATTTGCATTAATACGATCATCTTATCCCCTCCTCTCTCTTTGTCTGTCTGTCTGTCTGTCTGTTTGTCTGTCTGTCTGTCTGTCTCTCTCTCTGCGTTTTAAATTGATGTTCAAACAACAGTTTTACAATTGTTTCATTTATGATGTGAATTATGTATTTGCATAATGGAAATTAGGGGGTTTTTGTGTTGAAAATGTTGTTTGTGCTTGTGGTTATGTGCTGTATCTATTTCTTTCTTTTTATGAGAGCAGTGTGTAAAAAAAAAGCTGGAAGGCTTATTCTTTAAATCTCAATAAAGATAATTTTGACTTGACTTGATTTATTCAAGACTGGCACAGCCATTTCTTGTATATAGTCAAACAAACAGAGAACGAACAGTAAATGACCTCTGCAAGGGAGAACACAAATGCATTTTGGTAAATCTTGTAGTTTGCACAGAACTCATGCATCACCAGCAAGGGCGATAACTGTCATCCACATTTTTTTTCTTAACTGTTATAACTTTTTTGTTGTTACTTTATTTCTTTAAAAAAACAATAATTCAGAGTCGCCTTTATTACCACTTTTATTAACAACCTCTATGCTCGTCTTTCTTACTGCTTTGTCAATTACGTCTATGCTTTTCTATTTTATTTGATCTTTTTAAAACGATAAACATGATATTTCATCAACTTATTGGACAGTTGACAAGCGCACAAAAAGAGGGCAGCAGTTTGGCACAGATATTGGCATTAAGAACAGCACTTCTCTAGGTTACGGGCAGTTTGCACAGACATTGGCATAGAACAGCACTTCTCTAGTTACGGGCAGTTTGCACAGATATTGGCATAGAACAGCACTTCTCTAGTTACGGGCAGTTTGCACAATATTGGCATAGAACAGCACTTCTCTAGGTTACGGGCAGTTTGCACAGATATTGGCATAGAACAGCACTTCTCTGGGTTACGGGCAGTATGCACAGATATTGGCATAGAACAGCACTTCTGTAGGTTACGTTTTTAAACTCCTCCATTCTCAAGACTAGAGCGAAGT
>CM065721.1:76750493-76760493 GCA_033310375.1 Conus canariensis
TAGGTAAAAAGGTTTCCACTCTGTGTCAGCGTGGTGATGTCGTGGACTAAATTCACACACGATCGTGCGGCTTCAACAAGGTAAATCCATAAAAAGAACTGGAGTGACACAAAACTCTGATACTAATATTTTCTCGCTTGAATTTGATGTCTGTCAGTTGAAGATACTAAGTTACAGACCGTGTGAATAAAGAAGATGAGGAGGTTGATCAATCAGTAAAATACATGTATCATAATAATAGCAAGGGCAAAAGACGAAAACTAAAGCCCAACATCCTGCGATGTCCTGAAACTAGTGAAAGAATATTTTACAGCAGCATTGAAATAACGTCTTGCTCCCACAAACTATTATGGAGGACTGTTAGATATCACTACTAGTGTTATTTTATCCCCCCTGCAACCTAACAACTATAACAGAGACTTTAGCGGGGCACGGCGGTCTATAAAATAATAAAGTAGTATTATTTGAAATATCCAACATTATATTTTCTATGATGGTATAAACACGGCATTGCATCCCGGTGTAACGAAAAGTTTTAACTCCCCGAATGGTTTAACTCCCAGGGAGTTAAACTGTTCATATGCAAATTTTAACTCCCTGGGAGTTAAACTAGAATGACTCCCACCCTGTGCCAAAATAACTCCACTCAGTAAAACTTCAAAATGTTCTAAAATATTTTTTTTGTACAAGTCTCAACAAATTCTTGAACCATTAAGAGGGGAGTCATTCTGTACATATATCAGACTTAACTCCCACCCTGTAACAGAATGACCCCCCTGGGAGTTAGAACAGATTAACTCCCGGGAGTTAATCCAGGCGTGTAAAAGTTTAACTCCCTGCCGACTAAGGGGAGTCAGTTTTTCACAGTTTAGAATAACTCCCCTGGGAGTTAATGTGTACACGTGTTTTCTGACTCCCAGGGAGTTACTTTGTAACAGAGGGGGAGTTAATCTGATCATGACTAAGATGACTCCCCACCCACCTATTCCCTGGTGTCTTTCGGTAAGAGAATGGAGAAGGGGATTTAATGTTCATGATCATCATCATCATAGGGAAAGGAAATGTCCGTGTACATATTCATGTGCTCATCTATGCATGTCCTTGATATTTTAATATGCCTTTTTGTATATAATCGGTATGTAAAGTCTGTATATCCATGAATTAATAATGGCTTGATGCCTTTGGTAGAAATACTGTACCTTCAGTCTTTGGCGTTCTCTCTCTCTCTCTCTCTCTCTCTCTCTCTCTCTCTCTCTCTCTCTCTCTCTCTCTCATGGAATCTATACGACTATCAAACAGTCACCCATAAGTGTAGGCCATTACACTCAAATGGTGTAGAAATCGAAAATTTTCAATTTTTCATTGCGTCATGCCGCCAAATCAGGGAGTGAGGGGGGGGGGGGGGTGAGAGGGTAAGGAAGGTGGGGAGAGAATGACGAGTAGTCGCGACGTGACGTAAAATTGTTTGTATTGACTCGCTACATCTGGGAGAGAAGGAAGGAGAAAAAGGGTTGGCATAGATTAGAAATTTGTGTGTGAGACACATGGGATAGAGTAAGGGGGGTGGGGGTGGGGGTGGGGCTGTTTTTGTACAATTTGTACAAGAGGGTGGCTGCTTGGGACCGATCTGATGAAGTTGTCAAGTGACTCGTCACAGGTGTGGTGGTGTGCGTGTGCCAAGCTAAAAATGAAAGTCGGCCAGCCAATCAGAAAAACACACATTTTTCAATAAAATTCAGAACACGTGACTAATTCACAGAAGCCAATAACATCGAAGGAAACAATTCTACCTGACAAGTCTTGATCTGGCAAGTTAGTGTAAGAAAACACACACACACACACACACACACACACACACACACACACACACACACACACACACACTACACACAATTAAAAAAAAAAAAAATATATATATATATAAAAAGATGCATGGGTGGTAGCGAGGTGCGGGGAGTGGGTGGTGGGTGGTGGGTGGGAGTCATTCTGGTGGTATGTCAGAATAACTCCCCTGGAGTCAAACTGAAACACAGAGCGAGTTAGTTTTTTTATATTCTAATTTAACTCCCAGGGAGTTAAAATTTACAAATGAACAGTTTAACTCCCTGGGAGTTAAACCATTCGGGGAGTTAAAACGTTTCGTTACACCGGAAAGAAAATAGGTACGACTTATTTTATAGCGCGGAGATCGCGCAAACAAACTAGGCTACGTAATATTCTGAAAGAAAATGACGTCTTCAAAACATGCACGTCATAAGTTTGTGACAGTGTGTGGTGTGTGTGTGCGTGTGTGTGTGCGTGTGTTGTTGTGTGTGTGTGTGTGTGTGTGTGTGCGTGCGTGTGTGTGTGTGTGTGTGTGTGTGTGAGAGAGAGAGAGAGAGAGAGAGAGAGAGAAAGCGCTGGCAGACACAGCCTCTCTTAATTAACTTTCAGGAGAAATGATGTGACGTCAGAATGCGTGTTGTTTTTCCACATGTGTACGTGACGGCAGCAACTTGCTCAAGTTAATGTCCGGTCAACACGTCAGACACATAGGCAATGCCCCTCTGAGCCCAAGTCACACACACAGACACAGACACAGACAGACACAGACACAGACACAGACAGACAGACAGACAGAGACACAGACAGACACGCACACAGACACACACAGACAGACACACAGACAGACAGACACACAGACAGACAGACAGACTGACAGACAGACAGACACACACACACACACACACACACACACACACACACACACACATACACACACACCACCACCACCACTAGACCCCCTCCACCCCCCCAAAAAAAAAAAAAAACAAAACAAAACAAAAAAAAAAAAAACCAAAACAAAACAAAACAAAAAAAAAACCCCGACAACGACACAGAAACAAACCCCGTGCACATTATCTTGTATGGGATGCACCCCGTTTGAAGAATTTTCAACGCTTACCCCTTCCCCCCCACCCCCCCCCCCCCCCCCCCCCCCCCTCTTTTTTTTTTTTTTTTTTGCTTTGCTTTCGATCCAGTGTTTAAGACACTCTTTTTTCCAAGCAAGGAATCGCCTCAGAGAGTATATAGCCTGTTAAAAAAGAAGTGTAATTTGTATTTTCCTAACCTCGAGAATTACTCATGAACGCGCAAGGACAAGGTGCTAACCTACTACACAACGTGAAATAGACAAATGAATTTTTGACATACATGTCCACTGACAAAACTACACAGACATAACAAAACACGCACAAAACAATACTCGTGTGATAGCAGCCAGCACATTTCAGTAGCGTCGCAGTCTGTGTCATAATCCTGATGTTCTTAACACTCAGCTGAAGTCGAGGTGTTCAAAAACAAACAAAAGAAACAAAGAAACAAAGATACAAAAAGCAGTTGATTTTAATCTTCTTAACTTGAGCTTACTGCTGAGACCCCGGGATGGATCTTGTCAGCTGGTGAGAAACATAATCTGTTAATGACTCCGCAGAAAGGAATGTTTTCTCTTTCATAAATGCCAAAGACAAAAAGCTTTTCCAAGAAAGATTTAACTAATCGGATACACAGTGTCTTTGTCCTGTGCTTTGTTTGTCAATGTCCTTGCCGGTAGCTAGCCCCCTCTCTTTCTAAATTTTGTTCTTCATGCCGTTTTCCACATTAAAGGAACAAAGCATTCCTCCAGAGCTTTACAAATGATAATAATAATAATAATGATAATAATATCAATAATAGTAATTATGATGACAACAACGACAACAACAACAACAACAGTAATAATAATAATGATAATAGTAATAATAATAATAATAGTAATAATAATAATAATAACAACAACATAGCATTTATAAAGCGCCTTGCCAAATGGTTCTATGCGCTGATAATCCACACTCTCGTGTCACGCAACGGGCTGCCTACCTGGGTTGTGCCGACTGAAGCGATGCCTGCCGGCGCCTCATTCAGTCGTTTCTTGTGTCATCCAATCAAGATCGTTCACCCAAATTTCTTTACTTCTTTCATTCGTTCAGTTTCTCACGCAGGGTGCATGCTATGTGTGTCATCAGACTGTCGGTAGAACTGGTCATGATTCTTCACAGGAACACACATGCAATTTGCTGATCGTGGAAAGATTTTTACACGTGTTATATGTTGACCCTCTCCATACAGCCTTGTCCAAAACTACTTTTTTTTTTTTAATGACATGCCTTTGGATTTCTTCATCACTTTTTATTTTTCTAATTCGTGTTTTATTTTTCTCACCAGGAAGTGAAGTTCTGTTTATATTCACGTCATCTAAAAATTTATCAGATGAATAATTACTTTCAGACATCTCTCTCTCTCTCTCTCTTTCTCTCTCTCTCTCTCTCTCTCTCTCTCTCTCTCTCCTCCACACACACACACACACACACACACACACACACACACACACACACACACACATATATATATATATGTATATATATATGTATATTTATATCTCTATATCTATCCACACACACATATGTATATATATGTATATATGTATACATACATACATAGTGATGAACAGTAAGACGTCATTTGTATATACTAGCCTCATCCTCTCTCAGACCCGCTTTTAATCCTTCGGAGAAAAAAAAAACCCAATATGGAAACCCTGGATTAAGCCAGCGACCTTTAGAGTCACAGTCATAAAGTCTCCCAACTGAGCTTTTCCGGCTGACAGTAAGCTTGATCATTTCAGTCCGTATAAATGCCAACAGCGAGGCGCATTGGACTCACTTCGAATCCTACACAGCTGTGCATAGCAGTATGGTCACATTAGAAATGCAACTAAAGCCACTTTTTGGCACGAAACGATTCGCTATTGATCAACTACAGCGACTTTCTAGCACGAAACGATTCGCTATTGATCAACTACAGCGACTTTCTGGCACGAAACGATTCGCTATTGATCAACTACAGCGACTTTCTAGCACGAAACGATTCGCTATTGATCAACCAAGCGACTTTCTAGCACGAAACGATTCGCTATTGATCAACCAAAGCGACTTTCTAGCACGAAACGATTCGCTATTGATCAACCAAAGCGACTTTCTAGCACGAAACGATTCGCTATTGATCAACCAAAGCGACTTTCTAGCACGAAACGATTCGCTATTGATCAACCAAGCGACTTTCTAGCACGAAACGATTCGCTATTGATCAACCAAAGCGACTTTCTAGCACGAAACGATTCGCTATTGATCAACCAAGCGACTTTCTGGCACGAAACGATTCGTTATTGATCAACTACAGCGACTTTCTGGCACAAAGCGATCGCTATTGATCTGCCCAGTGAGTTGATGAGTCATCACACCACAATGTGTAGAACATCAGACCAAAAGTGGGAGTTTGTATGCGGAATAACAAAGACACACCTCACACAGACTGTCAAACAGAGAAACAGATGTACTGTCTGACGGAAAAACAGACAAGACAAAGAAATAAATAGATAGATTAATGAATAAACAAATGGGAAAAAACCACCAGAGATACAAACATAATAAATAAATGTGTGCATAAATAAATGAATAAGCGTAGAGAGAGAGAGAGAGAGAGAGAGAGAGAGAGAGAGAGAGAGAGAGAGAGAGAGAGAGAGAGAGAGATGAATAAATAGATGGACAGATAGATAGACACAGACATAGAATTAGGAGATACATTCATACACACACACACACACACACACACACACACACACACACACACACACACACACACACACACACAAGAGCAGAGAGAGAGGAGAGAGAGAGAGAGAGAGAGAGAGAGAGAGAATTTTATTTTAAGAGGGTTATGGATTAAGCATAAACACAGTTTTGCATCCAGCCGTCTGGGCAAGAACAAAGCTATATATGTAATGAGAAACAAAATCAAACAATATGAATGAAAAAAGCATCATTGCATGAGTACATTAAAAAAAAATCCCAATTAACAAAAAAAATGAACGAGGAGAGAGAGAGAGAGAGAGAGAGAGAGAGAGAGAGAGAGAGAGAGAGAGAGAGAGAGAGAGAGAGAGAGAGAGAAGTGAACAATGTTAATGCTATTAGGTATACAGCCTTGATGACATGGTATATTCTAAATCAAAAAGCAAATAACGTAAACAGTAAATCCACAACAAACATGAATTAAAACAATGCTACTATTTCAACATCCACGAATGCACTCACACACGAAAAGCAATAATAAATGCCAAACTCTACCATCCATCTATAACGATAGTAAATGTATACGTTCATCACTAGTTCAAATTTCTCGTAAAGAAAGTTTATCTTCCCAGTTTATGCTTTTTTCAACCCAATTGATTTTCACTTTTTGTTAATTCATTCTTGTTGTCTTAAGTAATGTTGGTCAGATGAGATTCTTTTGTTCCTTATGTTGAGAGAGAGAGAGAGAGAGAGAGAGAGAGAGAGAGAGAGGAGAGAGGAGGAGAGAGAGAGACAGCGACAGACAGACAGACATACATACAGACAGACAGACAGACAGAAACTTTTTAGAACACACATTGATCTAAAGTAACTCAGATTTCTTCGTGTCATCTGTTTATCAATACAGATGCTCCAGTTTCCTCCATAGCGGTATGTCAAGGGAGTGAAACCTCTCACAAAAGGCCTTAAGTGCTTAGAGGCCAAAAAAATGCCATGAGTGGTAGAGAAATAAATAATGGGCCGATTAACAATACACCCTCACCTAGCACACACGGTCGATCTGCGCCAAGGAGGTCGAAGTGGTCAGGTGACAGATGGCACTTAAGGTAGTAAGGACCCTCCCGAGTGAGAGCCTTCCCGATGGCGAAAGGGAGGGGAATGTAACCACTAGGACCTCGGAGCATCGAGTAGGCGCTAAATACTCAGTCAGCCGGGTTGTTTTGTAAACAGTCCTTGAAGAGCAGGAGTTTTGGGCTCGTTCAGATGGTATTGCCGTGGGGCACTGCATTGAGGCTTTGTCAGGCTGGTTGAATGCACGTGGACGCTGTTGTCGTAGCTTTTCGTTAGGATAATTACTGTGTTAAGTGGCCTCCAGAGTCGGCGGGAAATTTCGATGTCCATCTGGTGCCAAGTGTTTGCTAGTCAATTAGGCAGGGATGTGTGTAAATGCTGATGTGTGGAAGAATGTAGCGAAAGGAGAATTCAGTGTACTTGTGAACAAGGTGATGAAGAAGCAACAGGGACAAAGGCATGGCCCAAAGGGAAATCCTTTGTGTCCATCCCTATATAAACTGAAGGAAAACAACGTGAGAGGAGAAGACCACCACAAGAGAGAGAGAGAGAGGACAGAGAAGAGAGGGGAGAGAGAGTGAGCAGGACAGAGTAGGGCTGAGAAACACGTGGTCTGGGAGACAGAAGTGACAGCAAGGTCGTAGGGTAAAACACAAGCTGAAAAAGAAAAGACTGAGTTTGAAGCCCAGAGGTGAGTGAAGAGAGACAAACTGAGTTTGAACCCAGAGGTGGGTGAAAGAGACGAAGAAGAAGATTTCTGCGTCAAGTTCCCAGAGACGACCACGAAGACCCAGTCCTGAAACCTGGAGCCAGTCAACCAAGGGCGTCACCATCATCCAGTGCTGAAGAAAACTTGAAGAGACTTGTTCAAGAACTGTGGTGTGGTGTGAAAGCGTGGTTGTGTTTGTGGAAACCTGGCCAGGTAAGAAGTCATTTTATTATAACCCGGGATTAGGAAGTGTTGATCTTTTGTGTTTTGATTATTCAATCTTGTGTAATTGGATTTCTCATGTTTAATTATAAGTAGCATAGAAATTGTATTTCTTGTGCTCAGCTGTGTTAGGAGAGAAACGAATGCGTGACATCCATTCCCAGAGAGAGGTGAATGTTTGGTGGGCGCATGAGTTTGCATATGCGTGCATGAGTGCAAAGATAACCTTGGTGCATTGAGCTTGACTAATAATACATCAACTTAGTGCACTTAAGCAATACCATCACGATTTCCCCCATCCTGGACATGGTGAGTCCGCTGTGTTAAAAAAGGCTTGATAATAATAAAAATGATGAATACTTATATAGTGCCTATTCTCGGCTGGGAGACCAAGCTCTAAGCGCTTTACAGTCCACACTCGTTTACACAACGGGCTGCCTACCTGGGTAGTGCCGACTGAAGAGCTGCCAGCTGGCGCTTCATTTAGTCGTTTCCCATGTCATCCAATCAATGTCGTCCAATATCGTTCACTCATATTCTTACTTCCTTCATTCTTTCCATTTCTCATGCAGGGTGCATGCTATGTGTAACGTGTCATCCATACCAACGTCCAAACTGGCCTTCTCTTCCAAAAGTTGGCGATGGATTTTACGTGTATGCAAGATGTTATGCTCGCGTTCACACACGGAACCTCGGTTTATAGTCTCATTCGAAGGACTGTATGGGAAATGGAGTAAGAACCAATGTTAACTCCGAGGGAAAAATCCCCCTGTACCGAAACGGCCCGGCGGAGATTCGAACCCGCGACCCCAGGATCACGAGTCCGGCGCTCTACCAACTGAGCTATTCCAGCCCCTACTTCTTCTGCGGTCGATTTTTTTGGTTGCGTCATATCTTCAGTCTTGTCGCCATGATGAATCCCACAGTCTTCTCGATGTCTTGACTGCTGCCCCAAAGCTGCGTCTGCAGCTCTGCACCCTCTGGCCAGGTTTAACACCATAGAACATCATGGGCTGGACAGTGTCGGAGATGTGTTCAGGGGTCTGATATCCAGTGCCTCACGGACGTTCGTCTGTGTGGGCAATCTTAATTCGACTGAGGTGGCTCAGCAGTCGGCAGTGGTCAGTTCTCAGTCTGAAGAGGATTGTTTGCTGGTATCTCTGGAGCTGATGGATTGGATCACACCACTGTCTGCACCCAGTCCTTCTCTTCCACTGGTTTTGATACTGCTCCATATTGCTGCCTGCCTTGGACAGATCGTCAGCCTTCTCATTCCCAGAGATCCCCCAGTGGGTTGGAATCCACTGGAGTACAATCGAGGACTGTCTTGAAAGACCATGACTGTTTTTAAAAAACAAAAAAACAACAAAAAAGCAGGTATAGTATGATCAAGTTATTCAATCTACGTGTATCCTATCTTAGTTCGATTTTTCATTGCTTGAAATTTCCAAAATGTTTTCAACAAACTCGATGGATCTTTGACATCTTGTTGCTCTTTTTACAACAAACGCAAGTCATTAGTGGAAGGGGTGACTTTTCTTGTGTATGATGTGAAACAGAGGACATAATTGTTTCTATTCCATTAATTTGGAAAAAAGAGACTTGCAACCTCCGAATTCTCATCAATTTAATTAATGATGACTGATACTATTCAGGACTAGGTATGTATGATGCAATGATAGTTCACGAATGTTCGAACTCATGTGGTTTGAAGTAGTAGCCTATACAACGAGGAACTGACATTCATGTAGTAACGTGGGTGAAAAACAAAATATTTAAAAGGAAAAGGTAAACTGCGAAAGACAGACTGTATTTTTAACACTGTCCACGATTCTTATTCTTTTGGATTGTTTTATTTTTCTCACTCTTAATTCAAATGATTGGCAAGTAAATTTGATGTTTTTTCTCACTCTTAATTCAAATGATTGGCAAGTAATTGGTCCCCAAAACTGCAATGCGAAAACGAATGGCCAAAGAAGGGACTGGACATACTTAACCAATGCCACAGACTTCCCACTTGCAGCCAACAACATCCGACACAGCTCCTGTGTGTGTGTGGGTGTGTGTGTGTGTGTGTGTGTGTGTGTGTGTGTGTGTGTGTGTGTGTGTTGTGTGTGTGTGTGGGCG
This sequence comes from Conus canariensis, assembly GCA_033310375.1. Lineage (NCBI taxonomy): Eukaryota > Metazoa > Mollusca > Gastropoda > Neogastropoda > Conidae > Conus > Conus canariensis. Next base: position 76,760,268 of record CM065721.1, read on the forward strand.
GCGTGGGTGGTGTGTGTGTGTGTGTGTGTAGTGTGTGTGTGTGTGTGTGTGTGTGGTGTGTGTGTAGAGAGAGAGAGAGAGAGAGAGAGAGAGAGAGAGAGAAGAGAGAGAAACAGCGACAGAGAAAAAGGACAGAGAGAGGAGAGGGAGGGAGGGAAGGAGGAGAGAGAGAGAGAGAGAGAGAGAGAGAGAGAGAAGAAAGAGAAGAGAGAGAGAGAGAGAGAGA
>CM065721.1:76765493-76767993 GCA_033310375.1 Conus canariensis
TTTTTCCATTCCCATGGTAGCAGCCTCACACCTGAGGCCACGCAAGATTCAATATGTGTGGGGCGGTTTGGAGCCAGTGTGGGAACCAAAAGAGTATGACGAAGGTATATGACCTGACGCACTGATTATAAACGGTCACGACACACAGTGCCATGGATTTGAACTTCAATTTGACCAGGATATACACGATACTTGGCAATTAATGTTTACATTTTCATTTCATCCGGACACAATGATCTCTGTTTTTATTTAGCTGCCGGACCCAGCAATATAAACTGACTAAGGCTCTGCAGCTCAAAATAATTTCGGAATTCCACTTTCGCAATTTTTTTTTTTTTGCCAGCAATAACCGGTAAACGCCATCACTGATCTACATTTTCGGTCAGCACAGATTACAAATCGGCGGAGACGAAGACATTTTCGCAACTTGCTTTTATTTACGATGCTCTAAAATTCGTTGAAAAATTTTAGACTCCCCCCCCCCCCCCCCTCCCCGAAACAGTGTTTGAAGCATAAACCTGAAAACACAAACGATGAAATACATGTTCTGAGCACGACCAGACAGTAAGTGTTTGTACTTCAGTGTGTCATGTATGAGTTGCAGTCATTTAAAGCAAATGATTTGACTTTAAATTCTACATTTACAAATGTAAATTAAAAAAAAATTTCTCATGTAAATGTGTTTATTAAATTATCAAAAGACAGGTATGAATTGGAAAAGTACAGCGCCTGTGTTAATTTTAACATGGTAAAGTTTAACACTGACTGGCATTAAGTATAAAGAATTATTTGAAAGTGAAGGAGCGGAAACACGAAAATATATGCTTCATTGAAAATAATAACAAAACAAACAAGCAAACAAACAAAAACAAATAATAAAACACCTCCGAGACAATTAAGAGTATGTAATCCTAACGTGTGCGTATTCATTACAAACTGCTTCTTGATGTTCTAAGATACCATCGATATATAATTATATGTTTTTTTTGTCTTCTCTCTCTCTCTCTCTCTCTCTCTCTCTCTCTCTCTCTCTCTCTCTCTCTCTCTCTCTGTGTTGCAGGAATGGTTGGCGGTTATTCATATTCTTCGCGGTTATTCATATTCTTCGTGTGTGTGTGTGTGTGTGTGTGTGTGTGTGTGTGTGTGTGTGTGTGTGGTCTCGATTTGTTTATGCTGCTTTTTACTGATTTTTCCTTTTATCTGTCCAGAGTTGAGTTATGTTATTCCTTTACTTTTTCTCTTGTGAAATGTTGAAATTATATGTAACAGAAACTTGAAAAGAAAAAAAATGTCATTAAGAAATTATTTGACTTTAATTAGGACCTGTTCTTCCAGCATGGTATACAAGGTCAGTATTCCCATTCTGTTTTAAAAACCACATATCACTTACTGATGCAGTGACGCGTGTCTTGAATGCGGAAGGCCATGCGTCAAGTGTAAACACAAGCCCTTTCTCACGATGAAGCAATGACCAAACGGGCAATAATTGACCATGACACGTTATGTGTCACGTGCTATGTGTCACGTGTTATGTGTCACGTGCTATGTGTCACGGATTACACTTCTTACCACCCAGACTGTCCAGTCCTTTCAGCAATAATTCTAATTGCGTTTTCACTTTGGGAAGGAGCGGGATGGAGGGGAGGGGGGAGGGGGGGGGGATGGTGGTTTCAGTTACTTGTAAGTCAATGATATTCCGTTTCGAAGTTTTTTTTTTCTTTTGTGAAAATGCAGATTTCCCCATCTTTGTCAGTCCATTCGTCTGTCTGTCTCTGCCTCTGTCTGTCCCTCTGTCTCTGTCTTTTTTTCTGGTCTCTGTCTGTCTATCTGTTTCTGTCTGTATGTCTGTCTGTCAGTCTATCTGTCTGTCTGTCCCTCAGTCTGTCTGTCTGTCTGTCTGTCAGTCTATCTGTCTGTCTGACCCTCAGTCTGTCTGTATGTCTGTCTCTGTTTGTCTGTCCGTCAGTCTGTCTGTCTCTCCACATTTCTCCTTTCCTCGACCCCGTTCTTTCTCACACTCTGTCACACACGAGCGCATGCGCACGCGCACGCATATATATATATATATATATATATATATATATATATATTCAAATGCACACACACTGCTATTAACTACAAACACACACACAGTGGTACAAAGACAGACAGACAGACAGGCAGGCACAGAGAAGAAGAAGACGAGAGGAGAGAGAGAGAGAGAGAGAGAGAGAGAGAGAGAGAGAGAGAGAGAGAGAGAGAGAGAGAGAGAGAGAGAGAAGAGCACCATAAAACTGCACGACAAGATAGGTCGAACATTTGTAAATCCTTTACTTATCACGTTTTTTTCCTCGTAAAATCATGGGGAAATTAGATACAAGGCCTCTGTGACTTATAGCAGACTTAGGGAAAGGACTGGATTCGGTGCCTGTCTTTTGAAGTACCTAGTGTTTTTTTTTAAGAGATGATTCAAAATCTAGGAGCAGCTGAACAAAAAACAAAACAAAAAACGATCCAGTTC
>CM065721.1:76775493-76782993 GCA_033310375.1 Conus canariensis
AGCCAGTGTCATTTGAATGCAGGTAGAAATTGCAAATGAAATGTTACATGCTATCACTGAGCTAATAGTAAGTGCTGAACAATTAAGTAGTGGGGGAAAACAAGTGCAGGTTAACAATTCTTCCATCATTATAGTAATGACTTGGCAAAGATTTGAAATTAAAAAAAAAAGAAAATGGGTTGAAGATGAAGAAAATGTATATTATAAATATGAAAACCCTTCACTAGCTGCATGAGGGAACCATCACAATCCCAATCGAAGGCAGATCTATATGTATTGCCAGCTCCTAGGCCTTTCGTCCGCTGGATCGGACTCATCAGAGAGACACGGCTGATTGTGTCTGTGCTCTTGGCGTCAAATAGAGACACACAACAGTCCGTAATTCTTTGGTGTTCTCACCACCAAGGGTTCAAAAAAGAATCCAACAGCACCCCCAAAGCAGCCAGCGAAAGGTAGTAAATAGCAGTAGTAGTATAATAGTAGGTGCTTTCAAAGGACTCACAGACTCAACCTAAGTGGATAGGTGCCATGGAAACTGTTCAGGCGAGCTGGAAATTGATTGTAGTTTTTCTTGTGGGCACTATTTCTCCAAAGGAATAAGAGAAAAGCTGTCTCCAGGCTGCACACCAAAAATTAGTGCGCCAAGACCTTGCTTAAGGAGTCGAGTATTTATAGACGGGGGCAATGAGAATTTCTTTTATTGTGTCTGAAAGTTGATTCTCCTCATTTTCTTTCATATGGCCATCGAGGTACAAGCCAGGTGGTTTCTAAGCAAACGAATTAAAATAAAATGAACGGGACTATTTGGACGCTTCAAGCTGGTGAAAAGATAGGATCATGGGTGAGTGCAAAGACCTGAAATGTGACATGAATTAAAGCGAAGGTAATGTATTTGAAGATTGTTTGTCATTTCATCGGTGAACACCCCCCCCCCCCCACACACACACACACACATACACACACACAAACAAGGGAAATAATTGGTGGGAAGTTGTTCTTTTGATAACTTATCAGTTGAACAATAAATGCTAGCTCAAATTTATGGTAGGCCGCAAAACGCTTACATGGATTATAGGATGATTAAAGAGTGAATTAGTGCTAAATTCTAATTGTGGCGTGTGGCCAATTGTCCAGCCTGCTCTCTGCGCAACCAATTTGCGCACACTGCCCGGATGTGAACTCGCAGGGATCAGAATATCATGGAGGAGAGGAACCACCGCCACCTCGATACCAAAACCGAATAAATTTATCGTCAGTGGTCTTCGCAGAAGTTTCTTTGTGTGACGACATTGATGTTAGGCATTGTCTACGTTTCACCTACGTGTGATTTTCTGGTTTACGTTCCGAGAAGTAACTTTCTGAAACTGTGATAGGTCTACTTACTGGTGAAAGCGGCTGTTGTGTTCTTGCAAGCAGAAGGGTAAGCTTTCAACACCAGGTGTTAATATTGTTTGGTGTCGGCACACGCCAGTGTTGACAGCGATTGACAGCTACTGCAGTCGGTAGGTTATTATCCGTGTGTGTGTGTGTGTGTGTGTGTGTGTGTGTGTGTGCTTTATAAAAGTGCGAGAATAAGACCAAAATATTTCTCGCTAAAACCATAAAATTATCTACACTGAGCAGGCTAAAGGCTGAAAATGCCTAATATGCCACCGATATATGATATGATATATGATGATATTACTTAATCCGTGATGTGTAGGATATTCGTGCGCGCATGACATCTTGTTACTTAAGCCGTAAGGTGTAGGATACCCGGTCCACGCCCGGCACTGTTACTTTCTCCATGTGTAGGATACTCGGTGAATACCTGGCTTCGTTACTTTCTCAGTAAGGTTTTGAATACCCGATGCACGCCTGACACTATGTTGCGTTCGCCGTAAAGTGTAGGGATACTCTTGCACGCCTGACACTGTTGCGTTCGCCGTAAAGTGTAGGGATACTCTTGCACGCCTGACACCAGGTTACTTTCGCCGTAAAGTGTGGTATACCCGATCGTCGCCTAACGCTCTGTTAATTTCGCCGTAAAGTGTAGGATGCTTGATGCACGCCTGACATTATATTACTATGGCCGTAAAATGTAGGATACCCGGTACACGCCTGGCATTATGTTACTCCGTGAGTTTAAAATATTTTTGCACACCTGGCACCAGCAGCATGTCCTCTCTGTGGCAGCATCTGTCTTTCCCGTCAGCTTATAACCTTGGAATGCCTTGATAAAAAACAAAACCCTTGATCAGCTGTCTGTGATGTGGATTCAGTCACTGTCATTTTGTTGTTGATCAGCTGTCTGTGATGTTGATTCAGTCACTGTCATTTTATTGTTGATCAGCTGTCTGTGATGTTGATTCAGTCACTGTCATTTTGTTGTTGATCAGCTGTCTGTGATGTTGATTCAGTCACTGTCATTTTATTGAAGTCCAGCCTTGATCAGCTGTCTGTGATGTGGATTCAGTCACTGTCATTTTATTGAAGTCCAGCCTTGATCAGCTGTCTGTGATGTGGATTCAGTCACTGTCATTTTATTGAAGTCCACCCTTGATCAGCTGTCTGTGATGTGGATTCAGTCACTGTCATTTTGTTGTTGATCAGCTGTCTGTGATGTGGATTCAGTCACTGTCATTTTGTTGTTGATCAGCTGTCTGTGATGTGGATTCAGTCACTGTCATTTTATTGAAGTCCAGCCTTGATCAGCTGTCTGTGATGTGGATTCAGTCACTGTCATTTTATTGAAGTCCACCCTTGATCAGCTGTCTGTGATGTGGATTCAGTCACTGTCATTTCGTTGTTGATCAGCTGTCTGTGATGTGGATTCAGTCACTGTCATTTGTTGTTGATCAGCTGTCTGTGATGGTGATTCAGTCACTGTCATTGTGTTGTTGATCAGCTGTCTGTGATGGTGATTCAGTCACTGTCATTGTGTTGTTGATCAGCTGTCTGTGATGTGATTCAGTCACTGTCATTGTGTTGTTGATCAGCTGTCTGTGATGGTGATTCAGTCACTGTCATTTTGTTGTTGATCAGCTGTCCTGTGATGTGATTCAGTCACTGTCATTGTGTTGTTGATCAGTGTCTGTGATGTGGATTCAGTCACTGTCATTGTGTTGTTGATCAGCTGTCTGTGATGGTGATTCAGTCACTGTCATTGTGTTGTTGATCAGCTGTCTGTGATGTGGATTCAGTCACTGTCATTTTGTTGTTGATCAGCTGTCTGTGATGTGATTCAGTCACTGTCATTTCGTTGTTGATCAGCAGTCTGTGATGGTGATTCAGTCATGTCATTTTTGTTGTAGTCACACGCCTTTGATCAGCTGTCTGTGATGGTGATTCAGTCACTGTCATTTGTTGTGATCCTGTCTGTGAGTGATTCAGTCACTGTCATTTGTTGTTGATCAGCTGTCTGTGATGTGGATTCAGTCACTGTCATTTCGTTGTTGATCAGCGTCTGTGATGTGGATTCAGTCACTGTCATTTTGTTGAAGTCACCACTACACTGTCTGTGAGTGATTCAGTCACTGTCATTTTGTTGTTGATCAGCTGTCTGTGATGGTGATTCAGTCACTGTCATTGTGTTGTTGATCAGCTGTGTGTGGTGATTCAGTCACTGTCATTGTGTTGTTGATCAGCTGTCTGTGATGTGAGATTCAGTCACTGTCATTGTTGTTGTTGATCAGCTGTCTGTGATGGTGATTCAGTCACTGTCATTTGTTGTTGATCAGCTGTCTGTGATGGTGATTCAGTCACTGTCATTGTGTTGTTGATCAGCTGTCTGTGATGGTGATTCAGTCACTGTCATTGTGTTGTTGATCAGCTGTCTGTATGGGATTCAGTCACTGTCATTGTGTTGTTGATCAGCTGTCTGTGATGGTGATTCAGTCACTGTCATTGTGTTGTTGATCATGTCTGTGATGGTGATCCTGTCATTGTGTTGTTGATAGATCTAGGATCCACTGTCATTGTGTTGTTGATCAGCTGTCTGTGATGGTGATTCAGTCACTGTCATTGTGTTGTTGATCAGCTGTCTGTGATGTGGATTCCGTCACTGTCATTTGTGTTGTTGATCAGCTGTCTGTGATGTGGATTCAGTCACTGTCATTGTGTTGTTGATCAGCTTGTCTGTGATGTGTGATTCAGTCACTGTCATTTGTTGTTGATCAGCTGTCTGTGAGTTGATTCAGTCACTGTCATTGTGTTGTTTGATCAGCTGTCTGTGAGTTGATTCAGTCACTGTCATTTGTGTTGAAGTCCAGCCTGTCAGTGTCTGTGACGTTGATTCAGTCACTGTCATTGTGTTAAGTCCGCTTGATCAGCTGTCTGTGACGTTGATTCAGTCACTGTCATTGTGTTGAAGTCCAGCCTTGATCAGCTGTCTGTGACGTTGATTCAGTCACTGTCATTGTGTTGAAGTCCAGCCTTGATCAGCTGTCTGTGACGTTGATTCAGTCACTGTCATTGTGTTGAAGTCCAGCCTTGATCAGCTGTCTGTGACGTTGATTCAGTCACTGTCATTGTGTTGAAGTCCAGCCTTGATCAGCTGTCTGTGACGTTGATTCAGTCACTGTCATTGTGTTGAAGTCCAGCCTTGATCAGCTGTCTGTGACGTTGATTCAGTCACTGTCATTGTGTTGAAGTCCAGCCTTGATCAGCTGTCTGTGACGTTGATTCAGTCACTGTCATTGTGTTGAAGTCCAGCCTTGATCAGCTGTCTGTGACGTTGATTCAGTCACTGTCATTGTGTTGAAGTCCAGCCTTGATCAGCTGTCTGTGACGTTGATTCAGTCACTGTCATTGTGTTGAAGTCCAGCCTTGATCAGCTGTCTGTGACGTTGATTCAGTCACTGTCATTGTATTGAAGTCCAGCCTTGATCAGCTGTCTGTGACGTTGATTCAGTCACTGTCATTGTGATTGAAGTCCAGCCTTGATCAGCTGTCTGTGACGTTGATTCAGTCACTGTCATTTTTTGAAGTCCAGCCTTGATCAGCTGTCTGTGACGTTGATTCAGTCACTGTCATTTTATTAAGTCCAGCCTTGATCAGCGTCTGACGTTGATTCAGTCACTGTCATTATGTGAAGTCCAGCCTTGATCAGCTGTCTGTGAGTTGATTCAGTCACTGTCATTTTATTGAAGTCCACCTTGATCAGCTGTCTGTGATGTTGATTCAGTCACTGTCATTTTATTGAAGTCCAGCCTGATCAGCTGTCTGTGATGTTGATTCAGTCACTGTCATTTTTGTTGTTGATCAGCTGTCTGTGATGTGATTCAGTCACTGTCATTTGTTGTTGATCAGCTGTCGTCTGTGATGTGATTCAGTCACTGTCATTTGTGTTGTTGATCAGCTGTCTGTGATGTGGATTCAGTCACTGTCATTGTGTTGTTGATCAGCTGTCTGTGATGGTGATTCAGTCACTGTCATTGTGTTGTTGATCAGCTGTCTGTGATGGTGGATTCAGTCACTGTCATTTGTTGTTGATCAGCTGTCTGTGATGGGATTCAGTCACTGTCATTGTGTTGTTGATCAGCTGTCTGTGATGTGGATTCAGTCACTGTCATTTGTGTTGTTGATCAGCTGTCTGTGATGTGGATTCAGTCACTGTCATTTGTTGTGTCTGTATGGATCAGTCACTGCATTGTGTTGACTGCTGATGTGATTCAGTCACTGTCATTGTGTGTTGATCAGCTGGTGTGAGTGTTCATCACTGATGTGTATTACGCACGGCGTCACTGTCTTTTTGTGTTTATCAGCTGTCTGTGATGGTGATTCAGTCACTGTCATTGTGTTGAAGTCCACCTTGATCAGCTGGTGTGACGTGGATTCAGTCAATGTCATTTTGTTGAAGTCCAGCAGACCACTGAGCCATTTCAGGGCTGCCACCACGTAGAGGACAGAAGGTTCAGTCCATACGCGCACACATACGCACGCACGCACGCATGCACACACACACACACACACACACACACACACACACACACACACACACACACAGGTGTGCGCGCGCGCTCATACACACACACACACACACACACACACACACACACACACACACACCACCACCACCACCACCACCACCACCACCACCACCACTATGCACGCTCGCGCGCACACACGCACACATACACACACATGCATACGCGCGCGCCCGTCCCCCCCCCCCCCCCGTCCCCACCCCCACACAAACATACACACACTGATACACGCTTGTGTGCGCACACACACACACACGCGCGCGCGCGCACACACACACACAGACACACGCGCACACACACATACACGCGTGCGCCCGCCCGCCCCACCCCCCCTCCCACACACACAACACACACACATGCACACACATACACACGCTTGTGCGCGCGCGCACACAAGCGCACACGCACAGACACAGACACACACACACACGAATAGACAGACACAGACAGACAGACACGCACACACACACACACACACACACACACACACACACCACACACACACACACACACACACACAACACAAGAGAGCAACAAGAAAATGGCATACGTACATACAGTCATGTAAATCAATGCATGTTATACAAGCTGGACGATTGGCATCTGAGGACACATAAAACCAAGCCATGCTGAGTGCGTCAGCCATTGGATCTGGCCGTCACTGAACGTGAATTTCAACACTGGCCTGACGATTGCTTCTCTCTCCCTTTGTTTTTGGATTAGGGTGATTTGGACAGCGGCTTCAGTTATTTTTGTTCCAGTCTGCTTTTCATATTCTGTGCCTTTGTTTTTCTTTATCGGTTTATGTAATTAAATGAATTATTGCTCATTGAGATCATCAGGATCATAGCTCGTGACAGTGGTTGCATACGGAAATAGATATTTCCATGTGAAAATTCTTTTATGATGAAACTTTGCCGTCAACACGGGGCACTACGGGCTTCTTCTCCAGTTCTCATTCCTGCCGATCTGTGGTCATTTCGTGCACATTTTATGCACGCTCAATGTTTTTTTCTTATACAAGTTGTATTTTATTTGCCTTCCCTCGAAGTCGCATTTGATTTTTGCTCCCTCTTTGGTCTGTACCCTCCCGATGCCCCCCCCCCCCCCTTTCCCTCTTCCCTCCTCCCACACCCCCTTTTACACTGAAATATGTAAAACTGGATTTGCTCTTCTCTTCTTATATGACCATACTGGATTTGCGATTTGGAATGGGATGTTTAAGGACCAATGAAACGCACATATTTATCACGCTTAGCAATGATCATGGACTTCAGAAGGTCGTGTGAAACGATCGTCTTTTTAGCTCCTTGTTCCATTACGTAGCAGCGCCTTATGATGGCCTTATGGCCTTTTCCTTCCTGTCTCCAGCGTCGGTTTTAGAACTGTCTTCCCTCTTTTTTCCTTAAATTTCTTCCTTTCTTTCTTTCATTTTTTCCCTTCGTTTTCTTCCTTCCTTCTTTTTTTTCTTTTTTTTTTCTTTTATTTCTTTTTTTCTTTTTTTTTTTTTTACACAGATTTGGTCCTTTAGCAT
>CM065721.1:76790493-76807993 GCA_033310375.1 Conus canariensis
GTTCATGATTTCCGTAAGAGTACGGAAGCCACGTCAACTCGATCTCCCAATCGCGTGTCCTACATCTGATTGAACTATCGGGTTCGTATTTTCTTTAAAAAAGTGAATATCCCTCTTCCTCTGCACGTTCTTTTTGACAGTCGCACAGTCGATGTAGTAAAAAAAAAAGATCAGGCTAGGATGGCGTCAGAGGGGTAATGGACGAATGACAAAAGTAACTATCAGCAAAAACTACTATTAATGTTGCTACCGCTGCTGTTGCTGCTGATAATATCAATAGTGATAATTATAATGACGACAATAATAATAATAATAATAATAGAGCAGCCTAAACTTGTGTCTGTAGCACCAGTAGAACAGCGCAGTCATCACTTACAATAATTCATTGGAGACATCTGCCAACACGTCTCCCCTTAGTGCAACTTGTGTAACTTTCCGCCCCACCCTCTTCCCTTCCACCCGCCTGGCCTTTAGAAATTGGAGGTGTCACGTGGCTTTCTTCCCCTTTTGTACTCCCCCGCATCATCTCCACCCGCAACTACTCACACACACACACACACACACACACACACACACACACACACACACACACACACACACGCACACACACACATACACACACACAGATGCAGAGACCGCGCGGGCACTCCTGTTGTTTGACAACATAAGGGACAATGGCGGTCAGTATCAAATCTGCAAGCGGCTGTGCTGTAAGTGAATTAACAGAATTGTCGATTTTTTTTTTTTACGAAGCGAAGTATTTTTCAAGTCTTAGAACTCATATGTTCTAAGTCTACATGTTATATCGTTTCTTTCTGATAACTTTGTTCTGTCATGTCAAACATCTTTGGTCTTTGGTCTTGTCCTATCTATCGTTTAACTGGTGTCACTAGCGTTTATCTCATTATCTGAGAGCTCACTTAATCCCTTCCGAACGTGTCTCCCCCCCCCCCTTCCCCTCAGAACCTTCATGGTATTCACTGATGCACCCCACTTCCTTTCTTTCTGTTTGTGAAATGGAAGTTCTCAAAATCCTAAAGGAAAAGACATTGGAGGTTCCACGAAACTCATTCTTGCACTAGCTTACATTCTCTTGAGTATCCTACAACAGCTTTCCAGTGTTGCCAACATGTGAACACAGTTCCTCTGTAAGGGTTTTCTGTATGATTTTTTTTTTTCTAAACCTACTGGACCGTCCCTTTAGTGTGTTTATTTTTCACTTCGGTCGTGTTGGTCATCCTGTGAGCCGACCTGAAGCACACTTCTTACCTAGAACTTACCTTGTACTGTGGAAACCTAACGCCAAAAGCAGGGTTGCAGGTGGGGTGGGGGTAGGTCTCTTCTAGTGTAAACTGTGTTCCAGTCTTCTTGTGATATTGTCCTCATCGTTTCCTGTTTCTTCCGGTTTTTAGATTTGTTTCCCTTGTCTCCGCTTTTTCAATGTCGTTTTTTTCTGCCTCTGTGACCCAGTGTTTTAATGTGCGTTTGAAACACTCTGCATACTTTTTAATTAGCCCCAGAGAAACGCAGGAGAGAGAGAGAGAGAGGGTGGGTGGGGGGTGGGTGAGGATCTTACAGTATAAATTGTACCCCCTGTCTTCTGGAAATCCGGTGCTAGTAATTTCTTCTGTCGTGTCACTCTTTGACTTTGGTTTCTTTCGAAATTTGGGTTTAATAATGTTTTTTTTTTTTTTTTTTTTTTTTAAATTTCTGTACTGTTGTCAACCGCTTTTCTGTATTTGTGGTCTGCTCATCTTCCTGTGATCTGGAAAACGTGTTCTTTTTTTCTTGATAAACTTTGTAAGATGCAGGTTCTTTCTTGTCATCTGGTGACTAGATGGTGAAAGTTGAGCCACTGGAACAGGCACTTGCTGTCCATTCTTCGGTGCTGTTCACTACTTTGGCATTTTGATGTGTGTTTGTTGCATTGGGGTTTTCTGAAAAGGATTTTTTGTTATCGGTTTTTAAAGAAAAACCCTGAGCGAAATGATCAGAGTGGTTGATACACTTGTCATGGCTTCGTGTTGTCCAACTGAAGGACTGCAGCATGGATCGTCTTGTCCAACTGAAGGACTGCAGCATGGATATTGATGGTATGAATAAGTCTTTCAGTAAACCGTGTGTAAATCTGAGTTTTCTCTTCACGGGAATGACTTCTTGGTTTTGTTGGTTGTGCGTTGGTTTGTGTGTTGCTTGTTTATTTGCTTGAGTTTTGTTTGTTTGTTTGTTGGTACATGTTGACAGCCCTGGAAATGCTTTCTGCGGTCTGCTCGAGCTGTACTGAAACATCCATGCCCATCTCCAATACTGCCATGTCAGTTTTGTTTCTGATAATGCTTTCAGCTTTGAGTAATTTATTTCTCCTCAAGGCACTAACATTCTTCGCTCAGTGATTGTGAAGCCGGTATGCCAAGTCTTTGTTGTTTTTTCGCCACATTACTGGATTGAGCACGGTCTGACAAGACCTTCCCTCGTTTGTGTCCAGGCATCCAAAGTCCGATGATGCCTGGAGGTGTTGTGTAACGTTTGTAAAAGACACTTTCCTTTTAACCTGAAACTTATGAAGCAAGCGCGCGCGCGGCGCGCGCACTCTCTCACACACACACACACACACACACACACACACACACTCACACACTCACACTCACACACACACACACACACACACACACAATGTCTGATATCATCTCGCGATGAAAAGACGTTAAATAAAATCACTGTACTGAACTGAACTGAAGTGAACCACACACAGACACGCACGCACGTATGGACGCACGCACGCGCGCGCGCGCAACACCACACACGCACGGCGCGCGCGCGCGCGCGCGCCACACACACACACACACACACACACACACACACACACACACTCCTCTCTCTCTCTCTCTCTCTCTCTCTCTCTCTCTCTCTGACCGTTTCCTGACCGTTTCCTCCGTTGTACTTTCCACATGCTATGTTCACTTCTTGCATGATAATTTTGCTTGAGGGTCAGCTTCTGTTAGGTCCCTGTACCCTAGGTCAGCAGAGAGGCTGCCACACAAGTGCCCTCCGATTCACCGTTTAATTCCTGGCGGTAGTCGACACCGTGTGTTTTTCTTTTCTTTTTCAGTGACCAAGTTTCTGCACCTGTTGAGTCCGCATTTGTTTCCGAGTTCTTCAGCCTTTGTGCTGATCACTCTTTCCGAGTGTAACCACGGTCCAGCTCACTGTTATTTCGTTGCGTTATAGGAAACGCTTCGCTTGTGCTACATACCGCTCTTAGTATTCCACAGTTTTTCAGTGCCGCGATTTCTTGTGTGATACCGCTGGTATATTCAACAATATTTCGTTGCTGAGAATTCTTTTGCATCCGTCAAACAGGTATTAAGGCTGATTCAGTGTAGACCCTGTGCAGAGAAGTGACATCCGAGCCAGGATCGGTGTGAGGTCATATTCAGGCTGAGCGTCGACACTTAACCAAGGTGGTAGGACAGATGGGATGACCTGCAACAGGAAGGCCGGTCGGAGGGGGTGGGGGATGGAGAGGAAGAGAGGGATGGTGGAGGGTGTATGCAACACTACGCCGATACCATCAGAACATCAATACATAAAGCCGCACGCGTATGTGAACACGTTTTACAATGGCCTGGGTGCTTCAACGTGAGCTTACTATTTAATGGGATGGGTATGGGTATTGATGGGAATGGGTGGGGTGGGGTTCCTAAAGCAGCTATGCGGAATCATGTTGTTAAAAAAAGTCTTTTTTTATCAATTATTTAAATCCATGAGAGTTTTCGAGTCTTGGTCTTGATATTAACTGGCATTCTTTTCATAAATGCCTACAGCCCTGATATGGTTTATGTTTGATCCGCTCAAAATATATCAACTTAGATACGGCTTACAACTCTCTATGAGTATCCCACTTTTGGCCTTCCACCCCCTCATGCAGGATTCTCTGATGTTTATCACAACACTTTTTTTCACATACTTTCCTGTGCTTCTCATTTGCATTCTTTCACACCAAGATGTGTACTTTTCAGTCCAGTTTTCACTCCACTCCCTACTTAAGTTAACGCCTTGATGTTCTCCAGAGACTCTTCACTTCATGGTGTAAACATGTTGTAGACATGCCGAAAGGATTGTCACACACCACCATCAGTTTCCATCTCCGTCCAGTGCCATTTTCCTGCTTTTCCACTGCAGTAGTCTTTAAATATTTCATCGATTTGAACCTGAGGCCCTTCAGTTTCTCTCCCCCCCCCCTTTCATTCTTAAGCCCTTCCGTTACCGTCCGTACCCCTGTTACACATTTTTTTGTCTTCCATATTCTCCATCTCTTGTGTCATATTTGGTCTTTTCCCACTACACCTCCAACCTTTAAAATCCTGCAGTCTCTTCCCACCCCCTCCCCTTCACTCTCCTTTCATTCTTCTCTGCCACAAATCGGTTCCTTTTATGCACTGCTGACTTGTTCTTCTGCACTGCTGCGAACTTATCAAACAGTCATTTCCATTTGTTACCCCTTTACTTTTCTTTCGGCGGTGTTGAACAGCAGGATGGACTTACAATATTCAACTCCATCCAGTTCTTCCCTTCCTATCCCTCCCGTCATTTATCATTCTTATATTCTTCAACCATCCATCATTCATGTTCTTAAACTCGTTTCCTCCTTCAATAACTCGTTTCCTCCTTCCGGTTCAGTATTTATCGTTCTCACCTTTTCCCACAGTCCAACATTCATCATTTTCCACACACACACACACACACACACACGCACACACACACACACACACACACACACACACACACACACCTGCCTCAAACATTCACCGTGTTTCACTCTGCTCCATCATTCATCCTTCTAATCTGTCCCTGTAGTCCAATTTTTACCATTCTTACGTGTTCCCTCAGTCCAGCATTATTCATTCTCACGTCCCACCCTCTTCTCCCCGTTCAACATTCAACACTTTTTTGTTTTCCCCTGTTAAAAAGTTTATCATTAGTACATTCCCTCCACTCAAACATTCATCGTTCTCACATTTTTTCCCAGTCCAACTTCTATCATTTTCAAGGTTTTTTTCCATGTTGAACATTCATTATTCTCACGTTTTCCGCTGCCCACAATGCTTCATTTTCACGTTTCCCCCGTCCAGCATTCATCAGTTTCACGTTTCCCCCGTCCAGCATTCATCAGTTTCACGTTTCCCCCGTCCAGCATTCATCAGTTTCACGTTTCCCCCGTCCAGCATTCATCAGTTTCACGTTTCCCCCGTCCAGCATTCATCAGTTTCACGCTTACCTCGGTCCAGAATTCTTCATTTTCACCCTTTCCTCTATCCAACATTAACTATTTTCACCTTCTAACCAATAAAACATTCATTATTCTCACCCTTCCCCGGTCAAACATCCATTATTCTCACCCTTCCCCGGTCAGACATTCATTATTGTCACGTTATCCCCCGTCCAGCGTTCATCATTCTTACGTTTCCCTCCTCTCCTAAATGCTTCATTCTCGCCTCTTCCCTGTCCGACATTTATCACTCACAAGTTTTCCCCCAGGTCCAGCATTCATCATTATCACGTTTCCCCTCCACCAACATTCATCATTATCACGTTTCCCTCCCACCAACATTCATCATTATCACGTTTCTCTCCCACCAACATTCATCATTATCACGTTTCCCTCCCACCAACATTCATCATTATCACGTTTCCCCTCCACCAACATTCATCATTATCACGTTTCCCTCCCACCAACATTCATCATTATCACGTTTCCCTCCCACCAACATTCATCATTATCACGTTTCCCCTCCACCAACATTCATCATTATCACGTTTCCCCTCCACCAACATTCATCATTATCACGTTTCCCCTCCACCAACATTCATCATTATCACGTTTCCCCTCCACCAACATTCATCATTATCACGTTTCCCCTCCACCAACATTCATCATTATCACGTTTCCCCTCCACCAACATTCATCATTATCACGTTTCCCCTCCACCAACATTCATCATTATCACGTTTCCCTCCCACCAACATTCATCATTATCACGTTTCCCTCCCACCAACATTCATTATTTTCGCGTCATTCTCCTCATTACGTTCGTTGTTCACCATTCCCACTTTCTGTTTCCTGATCTCGTCTCTCATTCGTCATTCTTGCGTTCTTCTTTTCTGATCGCATCCAGCGTTCGTTTTTCTCTCGTTCCCTGCTCATTCTCTTCTTCATTAGGTTACTCTGACGAGTCCGAGTTTTATGTTCTTCATGATTCCCACGTTCTTGCCTCCTATTTTTCAGCTCTCATCCAGTTTCACATTCATCGTTCTCACCTTCTCCTGTTCTCTCTTTGCAAACACTCCTCATCCCCTTGTTTCCTTTGTTCTATTCTGGCCGTCACTGCACCATTCCCACGCTGTCCAGTGGTCATTAATCCATTGGTCTCACACTCCTCTCTTCAACGCTGTCCAGTGGTCATTAATCCATTGGTCTCACACTCCTCTCTTCAACGCTGTCCAGTGGTCATTAATCCATTGGTCTCACACTCCTCTCTTCAACGCTGTCCAGTGGTCATTAATCCATTGGTCTCACACTCCTCTCTTCAACGCTGTCCAGTGGTCATTAATCCATTGGTCTCGCACTCCTCTCTTCAACGCTGTCCAGTGGTCATTAATCCATTGGTCTCGCACTCCTCTCTTCAACGCTGTCCAGTGTTCATTAATCCATTGGTCTCGCACTCCTCTCTTCAACGCTGTCCAGTGGTCATTAATCCATTGGTCTCGCACTCCTCTCTTCAACGCTGTCCAGTGGTCATTAATCCATTGGTCTCACACTCCTCTCGTCAACGCTGTCCAGTGGTCATTAATCCATTGGTCTCGCACTCCTCTCTTCAACGCTGTCCAGTGGTCATTAATCCATTGGTCTCACTCCTCTCTTCTTTCCCTGCTTATCCTGTCCTTCATCGTCCTCAGGTTGTCTTCACATCCACAATTCTGTCCGTTACCTTTCGTACATCATTTACCATTCTCACATTCTCCTTTTCAACTCCGGTTCAAAGATACACTTTATCTGTTCATCCCACCTTCATTCATGATTCTGATGCTTTAAACATCTCGATCATTTAGTCATCTCATGTCCTCCTCTCGTCCATCCTGTTATCATTATCACGTTTGCCTGTGTTCTTCCAATCGGGTCAAATGCGCCATCCTCAGTTTCTTGCCTTCGCATCCGAACTGCCCTTCGTTACTTTCACGTTAGTTCATCACTCTCGCGTTCTCCTTTTTTCCTGTCTTTCACCATTCTGTTTCTTCCGTCCGTTATTCACCTGTCATACTGTGCATAAGTGCATGCACACACTCAGCTCAGCATTCACTCCGTGCACACGCACTCTCTCCAAACAACCAGAAGGCGCACTGCAATAACTCTTCTTCTCCCCCTCCTCTCCGGGGAATAATTTACTAAACAATAATCAATTTTCCATCATATTCAACTGGTTTGTCTTCAAGGAATTATTTTTCATTCCTCCTCTCCAGTGGAGGTACAATCATTCCACAGATCCACTAGTTGGGACCAAATTTCACCTCATTATACATAATACTTCACAAATATATCTTTTACCGGTTTCTCCTCCTCACTGGAGAAACAATGTATATATTTTCAAAGAAAAATCAAAAGATGGCTTAAAATACAGTAGTATCAACTGAGTTCATCAGGGGGACAATTAAAAAATCATTATGGGCCAACATGACAAATGCTTTCTTTTCTCACAACTGGTGCAGTCGTTGTCCTCTACAGCTCGATTCTCCAACCCTGGAGACGATTAGGTGCTGCCGCAGCACTGTAGCCCAAATATTTGTGCGACTGCCTAACTGGTGCTGCCACAGCACTGGGAAGGGCTGGTAATGGGGAGTTGCAGGTGGAACTCGTTCTTCAAACAACCTGTCCGGTCAGTGTCCCCAAGCCATCTCCTTCCTATTCCTTATTTTTCCCTCCTGCGCTCTTTTTGAGTACACGTTCAGTGAGTACTCGTCTAACTCTACGCATTACCAGCCCATGGTTGCTGACCAATGGACAACGTCCGTCCATTCAACCAATGATCGCCCTACGTCTATAGCCACCAGCGACACCGACCACACCGGTCAGGCCATACAAATTATTGTTTCTTTTACCTTTTCTCTTCCCTACCTAGGGAAATGCTTTATAACAAATAAGGGCGTACGCGACGGAACGTCACATGTCGCCATGTGAGGCTACATCACATGACACCCCCATCCCGGGGTGAAAAAAAAACTTTCAAGAAAATTTTTTTTAAATACACATACATATCTAGTTAATATACAACCTCAGCCATCAATCATCAATTAAGAGTTTCCATGAATGCATAGAACTAGCCTTTATGAACATCATAAAGATCCAAAATCACATTTCAAAATCTTAGTTTGAGAAAAAAAAATACAATCAGTTTTGTTTACTTTTTAAAAAAAGAAATTCATACTCCATCACCACAAATCACAAGTTACATTGACACGAAAAACATATGATACTGATTATTCCAAATACCAATGATGTTTATATATACCAAAATGTAAAGTTTTTTCTAGCCTGTTGACACATAATCATATGTCTCAACAACATCACAAAATGAGAATTTCCTCATGACTCACTTGATGAAAAAAAAAAATTTGGCAAGTGAAAAGTCTTTGTTCAAGCAAAAAAAATACAATATAGCAGTCCACTCGAAAGTTAAACACTTTTTCATTCTTCATAATAGACCGACATGGAAAAAAACAACACTTGTAAGACATCAAATGAAGTATTCTGCACACATTCACAAAATAGCATCCTACAAAGAGCCACCAATGCCAATACATATGCACTTTTAGAGAAAGATCAGTCACAACTACTTATCAATTCAGACTAACAATAGCAGTCATAACGCTGCCAAAATATCAATCAAGTCTTTCCACAATGAAAACAAACAGCAGAATAAAAAATCTGTCCACAATGAAAACAAACAGCAGTTACAGCAGCACGAAGGATACTGTGCACTCACGCACGAGACAGAAAGTCTGCCATGACATTCTGAGTGCCAGGTAATGGCTCAATGTCAAACTTGAACTCCTGCAATGACAAAGCCCATCTCAACAGCCTGCTATTTTTGGTCTTGGACGACTGCAAAAACGTCAATGGCCTGTGGTCGGTTTGTTACCGAAACTGTCTTCCAGTCAGGAATCTGGCAAATTTCTCACAAGCCCAAACAATGGCAAGACACTCCCTCTCAATTGTTGAATATTTGACTTGTGTGTTAGAGAACTTTTTACTTGCATATTGGACAGGGTGTATCAATCCATTCTTTTCCTGCAACAGTACAGCTCCCATGCCTTTGGAGCTGGCATCAGTTCTCAAAACAAAATCCTCTGAAAGAGAGGGCAAAAGCAACACAGGAAATGAATTGAGGATGTTTTGAACACATTCCAGCGCTTTCTGGCACTCATCTGACTAGACGATACTTTTGTTTTTTGTTCCTTTTGTCAAGTCACTCAAAGGGGCTGTCAAGGACGCAAAGTGCGGTACATATCTTCTGTAATAGGACAACAATCCAATGAGTGATCTGATCTGTTTCTTTGTACTGGGTCTCTTCAAGGCCAAGATCTTTTCTACTTTCTTTTCCTCTGGTGTCATTTTTCCAACAGAAATGACATGACCCAAAAACTCAAGAGTCTGGAATCCAGCACGAATTTTGGACGGTCTAGCCGTCAGACCAAAATTCCGGAGTTTACAAAAAACAGCTCTCAAGTTTTCCTCCAGATCATTCCATGACTTTGCAGCAAGCAAAATGTCATCAAAAAAACTTACTGCTCCACACTCATGAAGTTTTAGTGCGCGCATCATTCTGGCAAAAGAAGCTGGGGCGTTTTGTAAACCAAATGGCATCTTCGTCCATTGAAACAGTCCAAAAGGTGTCTGAAAAGCCGTTTTTTCCTTGTCTGCTTCAGCCATCGGGATTTGCCAATATCCTTTAGTCAAATCTATTTTGACAAAATATTTTCCTTCTGAGAGTTGACAAAGAAGTTCCTCAATGTCTGGGATAGGTTCTGCATCAAACACAGTGATTTTGTTTAACTTCCTGTAATCGATGCAAAACCGCACCGAGCCATCAGGTTTGTCCACCAAAACAACTGGTGAGCTGTATGGTGACGAGGACGGTTCAATAACTTTCAACCCGAGCATGACTTGAATCTGTCTTTCGACAACCTGTTTTTTCGCAAATGGGAGGGGGTATGGTTTGACTCGGACTGGGTTTTCCGTACTCAAGTGAATAGTATGGGGTTCAATTGCTGTCACTGTCCCTGGGGTATCAGTCAGAACATCCTGAAAGTCCTTCAAAATACCTTCCAATTGTTCTTTCTGAATCAAAGACAAATCATCACACACAATGACATCACGATAAGTTTCCCCCTTGACAGAAAGAGTGGGCAGAGGTACAGTATCATCTATACTGGTAGACGTTAACAATCCCACATTTGTTGTTTGCACAGTCTTTGCTCTGTCTCTGTAAGTAACATCAGGTACAAAATCAGAATCAATGATTTCTGTAACAGCCACATCCGTTTCAGACACTGGACACATCCATTCAATTGACTCATTAATGGCAACATTTGTACGTTCAACATACTTTTTTAGCATGTTTACATGAAACACCTTGTCAGTATTCGCCATTTTCACTTTGTAGTTCACTCCAGAAAGTTTTTCAATGACATCAAAAGGACCTTTCCACATGACACGAAGTTTGTTGTGCTCGTCTGTCAACAGGACAAGTACCTTGTCACCTACACTGAATGAACGTGCCTTTGCTTTCCTGTCGGCAAAGTCCTTATACAAATCAGTTTTCCTGTCAGCTGACTGTTGGGCAAGTTCACATGCGTCTTTTATTCGGTTATGTAGGTCATAGACGTATTGGTAAACGTTCTTGTCTTCAGGTATGTCTGTCTTGTTCGTCCACTGTGTGACTAACAGATCCAAAGGACCCCGTGGTGAATGTCCAAAAAGCAGTTCAAAAGGCCCCAAAGTTTCGTTCGGCAGTTCCCTGTATGCAAAGAGCAATGCAGGTATAAAACGATCCCATTCTTGAGGCTCCCGCCTTGTGACTTTTCTCAACATGGACTTTAATGTTCCATTAAATCTTTCAACCATTCCATTGGACTGGGGATGGTATGGCGTGGTTGAAACAGAAGAGATCGACAGCAGTCTGTATATTTCCTTCATGAGGTCTGAAATGAACTGTGCCACGCAATCTGACAGAATTTCCTCGGGAAGTCCTACTCTGGAAAAAATAGACAGCAGTGCCTCAGCGACAGATACGGTATCGATTTTCTTCAGGGGAATTGCTTCGGGAAATCTTGTCGCCGTGTCGACCAAAGTGAGGATATACCGATTTCCCGAGGAAGATGGTGGGAAAGGGCCGACAAGGTCAATGGCCACCTTCCGAAAGGGAACCGAAATTAGGGGCATTTTGTGCAAAGGTGCACATGGGACGCGACCTTTTTGAGTTGTTTTTTGGCAAATGTCACAAGAGCGACAATACTGTGTGACTTCTCTTGTGACCCCTGGCCAAAAAAATGAATCCAGAACTCTTTTTAACGTTCGCTTGATACCACAATGACCTGCGAATAATGCATCATGGGCCGTATGTAATACCGTTTCCCTCAGTGGTTTGGGAACCACAATCTGTTTGTTGTCTTGTCCAGGTACATGCCTGTAGAGGATGTCAGAGTCCAGTATGTACGTCGGCTTGTCCGTTGGTTTGTCAGAGACACTCTGCTTTGCAGTAGACAGTACAGTCGTCAATGTCTCGTCGCTTCTCTGCATGGTCTTCAAAACATCTGGCGTAACTTTTAGTTCATCCAGTTTTGAAACCTTGAGTGGTTTTGTTGGTTTTCCCTGCTCTACGACTTTTGATCTTGTACTGATGAGACAAGGAACGAAAGATCCTCCGGCACCACCATGTACTGTCGCAACACCTGGTAGATTTCCCAAAATCAAATCGCAAACTGGATTCTCAATAACACAGGCGGTAAGTGACCCGGAGTAGTATGGTGTATCAACGGAAATTTTTGCAAGTGGAAAAGTTTCAATTTTTCCACCAAACGATCTGCATTTCTGAACACTGTCAAGATACTGGTCTGGTAGAACAAAACATTTCCTTACACCAGCTGTGGTGCAACCTGTATCTTGCAAAACAGAACCTTGTAAACCATTAATGGCACAATCCTCCAAAAGAAGACCATCAATGGACTGATCTGGTGCCAAAACAAGACCTTCTTCACATGTAGTGGAAACAAATCCAGTCTTTGCTCCACTTCCTTTGAAAGGACAGTCCCGTTTCAAATGGAATTTGCACTCACAAAAGTGGCAACGCATGGTTTGGTTGGCGGACAACTGGTTACCATTAGTCTGTGAACCTCGACCTTGCCCACGAACTGGACCAAAGGGTCTTCGCGGTTGTTGTTCACCACGCCCTCGGAAAGGAAAAAGTCTTTCCGGTGGTGAGTATTCATACTGACGGAAATCGCCAGAACCGACATGGCCTTGACCACGGAAAGGTCGTTGTCTGTTGCCAAAAGACGTGTAAGAGTGCGGACCTTGGAATGAAGCGCGATTTCCTCTTCTAAAGTTTCCTTGTCCAGAATGTATCTGAAATGCCGCGTGAGACTCGAAAAGGGACGAATGTTCCTTGCGGGCAACACCTTTATCCGGATGAGCAATACAGTACTGATCCGCCATCTGACACATTTCGTCAACGCTTTCGAACTGTCTTTCCTTAAGAAAAGTGGCCAAATCTTTACTGACGCTTTGAAAAAGTTGCTCTCGAAGTAGCAAATCTTGCAGTGATTCGAAAGTCTTACTCGTCTTTGTTAGCTCTATCCATCTATCTAAACAGTGACTCATTCTTATCAAAAAAGACGGAAAGGATTCCCCCTTGTCAGGACGAATAGATCGGAAACGCTCACGAAAACGGTCAGCTGAACACTGAAACTTCTTTAAGAGTTCTTCTTTTAACTGGTCCCAAGTCAACCCTTCCTTAGCCGCAAGTGTGTGGTATAGTGCCAAAGCACTTCCCTTAAACAGCGACGCGATAAACGTCCATTTCTCCTTCGGCCAACCACAAGAAGTAGCGTGGTTCTCGAACCGAAAAAGAAAACTGTCAATATCGTCGGTTTTTTCTTCGAACGGCGGCAACTTCGGAATGTATGTTGACTTCGGATGAAATGTACTCGCGGAACCGACCGATGGAGGTGGTGGAGGCTCTCTCGATGCCTGTAATCTTTTAATTTCTGCATCAGTCTCTAATTCAAGTTGTCTCAGTTTAAACTGCCGTTCCTTATCCTTATCCTGTAACTCTAATCTTTTTTTATTTTCTTCCATCTCTTTCTGTAGTTTTTTCTCTTCAAACTCTAATCTTTTTAGAGCTTCTTGTCGTTCTTTATCTTTTTCTTGTCGTTCTTTATCCTTTTCTTCTAGTTGTCTCTGTTTTTCCTGTCTCTCTATCTCTGTCTGCCCTATCCAGACATTGTTGGACATAGTTTGCTAATTTATCACCTTCAAAGCCTAAACGCTCGGCCTGTCGTACATATTCATCAAAATTTTCCATCATAAATAGTTACCACAAAGAAACAAGAAACAATGACTAAATATGATTAAAATAAGGCGATATGTGATGTTATATACGTTTTAAAAAAAACAAACTTTTGTTACAGTATGTACAAATAAAGAATTTAAATGCCGGTATAAACAGAAAAATAATAAAGGCTTACAAAGAAAAGCACTAATAAGAATTGACAATGTGGTCTTTCCAAAAGAGATTTTCACCAATATTCTTTCCGAAAGGGAACAAAAACAGCTAAGAAAATGAAATGCAATACTAATAACTCTTGTTTCCAGTGAAAAGAAAACAGACAAAATATAAAGTTTTTTCCCGGAAATAAATTCTTTATAATGTTTATGTTCTTAACTGTTCTTACTGTACTTGTTACTTTCTTACTTAGTTACTTGGTACACACAAATAAATGAATCACAGAACAAATGAATCGCCTTAAACAATAAGTGAATACAAAATTACAAAACAAATGAATTAACAAACAATTAAAAAGAGGGGGAGAAAACGTACACTAACGGAAATCCTACCTAAAAGATGACAATGATGAAAAGAAAACTAGATAGGCGCCTATGGAAGAGAAGGTTTGGAGATTTTTTTGTAAAGGGCGTGAAAAGGAAATGAAAGAATAGACAGGTCCGGTATAGAAAGAGGAAATCAGAAAAAGCGAAAGAGGCCCTCAGACAGCACCCTAATGGCAACTGTCTCCCGTAAAGCTGGAGACGGGGAAGTATTCAAATAATAATACACAATATACTGAAACTCAATGCAATAAACAATCTAATAAATATACAATCAGAAAAAATCACACACACACAAAAAGAACCCAAAACCCAAAAGATAATAAAAAAAACACGTTTATTTGGAGTGAGCGGTAATCCACTCCACCACCTACACTAGTTGAGTGACGGAGGTGAAGTCGATCCCACACTCAGAGGGGAAAGGGGGAAAATCCAAATAAAACGAGAGGAAAGATAAAGAATTAGATAGTAATGAGAGAGGGAGGGACTATCGACTCCCCAACGCCATGCCCCCCTGCTAAAACAGAGCAGGAAGAGGTTGGGGCTATCAGTCCTGGGGAAGGGGACAAAACAAAATCTAAGCTAAGGGAAGGACGACGACTCCTCAACGCCCTGCCCCCTTGCTGCCAGGTACGAGCAAGAGGAGGTTGAGGCTATCGGTCCTGAGGGGGAAAAAGGGTCAAAAGGAAATCCTACAAAAAAACAACCCTAACAGAGCAGAGCAATCAAAAGAAATCAACATTCGAACACACACATACAGAAACAAATGAAAATGAAGACTACAAACAATAATGACAACAAACAATAATACACTTTCCTCCCTTAATTTTCCTTGGAGGGAGAATCTTATTTTTAAAAAAATCTTTTGGAGGGGTATAAAGAGCAATCTTTTTTTTTCCCTGGAGAGGGTACAAACAGAAATCTTTTTTTTTTCGTGGAGGGGGTACAAAAAAAAACAAACTTTGTCCTATGTTCTAAGTCCTAGTCGGGGTCACCACTGTCATACTGTGCATAAGTGCATGCACACACTCAGCTCAGCATTCACTCCGTGCACACGCACTCTCTCCAAACAACCAGAAGGCGCACTGCAATAACTCTTCTTCTCCCCCTCCTCTCCGGGGAATAATTTACTAAACAATAATCAATTTTCCATCATATTCAACTGGTTTGTCTTCAAGGAATTATTTTTCATTCCTCCTCTCCAGTGGAGGTACAATCATTCCACAGATCCACTAGTTGGGACCAAATTTCACCTCATTATACATAATACTTCACAAATATATCTTTTACCGGTTTCTCCTCCTCACTGGAGAAACAATGTATATATTTTCAAAGAAAAATCAAAAGATGGCTTAAAATACAGTAGTATCAACTGAGTTCATCAGGGGGACAATTAAAAAATCATTATGGGCCAACATGACAAATGCTTTCTTTTCTCACAACTGGTGCAGTCGTTGTCCTCTACAGCTCGATTCTCCAACCCTGGAGACGATTAGGTGCTGCCGCAGCACTGTAGCCCAAATATTTGTGCGACTGCCTAACTGGTGCTGCCACAGCACTGGGAAGGGCTGGTAATGGGGAGTTGCAGGTGGAACTCGTTCTTCAAACAACCTGTCCGGTCAGTGTCCCCAAGCCATCTCCTTCCTATTCCTTATTTTTTCCCTCCTGCGCTCTTTTTGAGTACACGTTCAGTGAGTACTCGTCTAACTCTACGCATTACCAGCCCATGGTTGCTGACCAATGGACAACGTCCGTCCATTCAACCAATGATCGCCCTACGTCTGTAGCCACCAGCGACACCGACCACACCGGTCAGGCCATACAAATTATTGTTTCTTTTACCTTTTCTCTTCCCTACCTAGGGAAATGCTTTATAACAAATAAGGGCGTACGCGACGGAACGTCACATGTCGCCATGTGAGGCTACATCACATGACATCACCCCATTTTCTTTTCCCGTTGTCCCTCTTTCGTCATTCTTACGTTCTTTTCTCAATCCGGTCATACTGATGTGGTCCCATCCATCATTCACCAAATTCTCGTTCTTGTCAGTCTGTCATTACCTTCACGGCCCTTGCTCTCATTGTGTCTGTTATTCATATTCTTCTTCCTTCTTTCGTCTTATTTACGTTCTCCTGTTCTTGTTTTTCATAAATCATTCCTTCCGTTAACGTCTTCTCCTTCTTCTAATCCCGTCTGTCATTCACTACGTCTGGTCCTATCTGTCACTGAAATTCCTCATGTTCTTCCCCCGTCCATTATACAGTATTTTCATGTTGCTCTCAGTTCATCTAGTCCATTTCGCGTTTTTCTCTCCTCACTGCGTCCATCGTTCATCATTCTCATCATCACTTTATCGATTTCTTCATGTATTGAATTATCCTGACAGCATCTTGCTTTTATGTAGTCCATTGTTCTGACGCTCTTTTCTCTCTTCCCCTTGTGTTGCCCCATCCCTTGTTTATCGTTTTCACCTTGTGTTGCCCCATCCCTTGTTTATCGTTTTCACCTTGTGTTGCCCCGTCCCTTGTTTATCGTTTTCACCTTGTGTTGCCCCATCCCTTGTTTATCGTTTTCACCTTGTGTTGCCCCGTCCCTTGTTCATCGTTTTCACCTTGTGTTCTTCTCGCCTTGGGAAACCGTGTATTGTTCTGTCGTTTTATTTCCCCCCTATCGCTGGATCGTTCTCATGCTGTTCTGTTCTCATGTCATCTGTCATACTCGTGCTGCTCTTGCCTTGTCCCTGTCCTGAATGCTGACTTGATCCATGTCATGCCACTGTCCTGTCCACGGTACATCACTTTCACACTCCCTCTTCGCCCCTCCTTCAAGGATATGATGTCATCTCATCCCACCTTTTATTTAGGATTGTCTGTTATTCATGTTCTCTCCTTTCAAACTTCCTTCATTATTCCTACGTTCCGTTTTTATCCCGTCCAGTATGCACTCTCCGTACGTTCTTTCCATCTTGTCCGAACTGTTTATCATTCTGTCGGTTTTTTCTTTCTCCTATCCCCCTTTCATTTTGTTCTCCCTTTTCCATCAGCTCTTCACCATCTTCTCTTTTCCATCATCTCTTCACCATCTTCCCTGTTCCATCATCTCTTCACCATCTTCCCTTTTCCATCATCTCTTCACCATCTTCCCTGTTCCATCATCTCTTCACCATCTTCCCTTTTCCATCATCTCTTCACCATCTCTTCACCATCTTCCCTTTTCCATCATCTCTTCATCTTCCCTTTTCCATCATGTCTTCACCATCTTCCCTTTTTCCATCATCTCTTCACCATCTTCCCTTTTTCCATCAGCTCTTCACCATCTTCCCTTTTCCATCAGCTC
>CM065721.1:76812993-76815493 GCA_033310375.1 Conus canariensis
TTAATTATTCGTTCATTCATTCTTCTCTCTCTCTCTCTCTCTCTCTCTCTCTCTCTCTCTCTCTCTCTCTCTCCCTCCCCTTATATCCTATTCCCTTGTGTTTACTGTTCTTCATTGATTTTTTAATGTTTTGGCATTGATTGTGAAGGCCATAAAGCTTACTTTTACTATCTTTTTTTTTTATTGCTATGAAAATGAATTTCCGTATAATTATCATTAAAAGCTTACAATAACAAGTGACTGTTGTAAAATATGAAGATTAGTAGAATACGCGAAGTTTTGTATAAGCAGTTTTTTTTTATTTGGAGAATCTTAATGTGTAAGAGCGTCAAAATCTAGTCATCTTTTCTTAATATCCACACTCGTCAATGTGTCATTACTGCTTCCGTTGTGTGTGCTACTCCTTTTTTTTTTTTTTTAATCACATTTTATTTCAAAACAATAGAACAAATTACAAATAAGGACTACAAAACGCATACACAAGGTAATGAGACAATTATAACAACAACAAAACATAATCATCATAATCATCTTCATCATGATTATAATCATCATCATCGTCATTATCAACATCATCACCATGTAACTACTGTGATTACCAAAATGATTTTTTTTTTTTTTTTTGGAACAAAAAGAAAATGCAATAACGATCAGCGTCTTCGTCAATTTGTGAGACTCTACTGTTGTGATGGCAAATAAATAAGAGGAAAGCAAAGAAGGAAAGAAGAGTAAACAGAGATTTGGAGGTGATGGTCGAGCAAGAAAAGGGAGAGGAAGGGTGAGTGAGGATGGAGGCGTGAGTGGGATGGGGGGAGGGGCCGGAGGGGGGGGGGGGCTAGGGGGGAAGGGGATGCTGGGGGGGGGGGGGGGGGATACAACAGGCTAACAGGTGGAAAGAACGACATACGCTCCGGAAAACACAGGCACACGCACACACGCGCGCGCGCACACACCACACACACACACACACACACACACACACACACACACACACACACACACAGAGAGATTGTAGGGGTAAAGGGATGGGGTTAAGGGGAGGGTGGTAGTCAAGATGTCAATGATCCGTTGCACTGTGGGGACAAGAGAGGGAAAACAGAAAATAACTGACAAACTGTACGCCTGATATTAAAACTCAGCGAAGTAAGTTAGACCTTATGGCAGAGACATTCATATTGTAGATATTCATGCAGCATTCAAGAGTATATAAAAAGCATACTTTGTTAACAAAGTCTTAAAGTTCTATCAGAGGTTTATACGGGAGCCATTGATGATCAAAAAGTATTTTTATTTTTTCCCCTTTCATTGCATTACAGTAGCACTCTATTGAGTATCTTTGTTTCAGTAGCCCGATGAAAGCAGTAATGCGTGGTTTGCTCCTTTTCCATTTGCATTTGTAAATATAGAATTGAGCCAATAAAAGTATCAGATCTAACACCTTATCAATGATAACGCCCTCACTGGTCCCAAATAAAATAAGATTTTCAGAAAAAGTTAGATTAACGCAGTTTCACGAGTACTGTTCCGCAGTCTCTCCAGACTGTTCCAAAAATTTTTTGCAGCCTGACAGTTCCAAATAAATGTATAATAGTTTCTTCTTCCTCATCACATAAGGCACACAGAGACGAATCAATAATTTTGCGAAGAAATAGATATCTGCCTGTCGGGAGAATTCTAAGTAACATCTATACTGGAACCATCTTAACTGTGTGTCAGTGGTCGAAATTAGACATTTTCTAAATATGTTTTTCCAAGTCAAGTTTGCATAGTAGGTGTTCCATTTATTAACACCTGCAGGACGAATGGGCGAGTCGACAAGAACTGAATATACATATTTATTACCTTTTAAAGTCATTGTCCAATTTTTGGATGCTGTAATTTATACCTTGGCGTCAATGTGCATTGGACTTTATTTTGATATGTCTTTACTGCCTCGATAACACCAGCAAACAGTAAATAATTAGTGTGCTACTCCTAGTTATGGCCTACCTAAGGTATCATCAAAAGACATGCATACGGTATAATATTCAGACAATATTTCTATCTAGACAGTTGCAAATCTAAGGAGATGACGGCAATAAATAATGCACAAAATATTGATCAGCTGGAAATATAAACGTTAAACACGTACATGGAATAAAGTGGGTTTGCATATTCGGGAGAGAAAACACCAGCATTGATTTTTTTGTGGTAACGGCGAGAATCCGACATTATTGCTACAAGATCAAGAGTTTTACAACATTCACAAGACGAAGTTTTTGATACTCACTCGACTAGTAATTACACGGGCAATTTCAAATTGAGAATTTGATAATGACAGCTAGGAGAGTGTCAAAAATTTTTGACAGCAATTGGTGCCTAACCATGGGATCAAGATTCCAACAACAATAAACCTCCGTTACCACAGTCACCAGCCCCGTCCGATCAAAAAGTGACGTATCAGTATGAAGTCTATTTTTCAAACTACAGACAATAAAGTTATTGAAGTAGCTCTTGGTAG
>CM065721.1:76820493-76828161 GCA_033310375.1 Conus canariensis
TGTAACAATACCCCGAAACTGAAAGAATTTGGATTCCAGTCTTCGTATTTATATAAATCAATTTTTTTCTGTCCGCATCAATTCACGGCGTTTTGCATTACGCCTCATTTGTATCCTTTTACAGGCGTGTGTGTGTGTGTGTGTGTGTGTGTGTGTGTGTGTGTGTGTGAGAGAGAGAGAGGTGTTTACATTATTCTTTAACACAGGTTTCTGAAAACTTGCACCTTTCAATAAAAGTAATGAAAGAAATGCAAAGTAAATAAATTACAGTGTGGCTTCGATTATGTGATGAAATAGAATCAAGCTTGGATTCTCTCTCTCTCTCTCTCTCTCTCTCTCTCTCTCTCTCTCTCTCTCTCTCTCTCTCTCTCAAACACACACACATCTCTCTCATCATCATTCATTCTTTCATATTTCTGTTGGTTTTATTATATAGTGTGGAAGTTACTAAGTAAGTAATTGATCTATTATTTGATTATCGTATTTCTCGATTTGTTTAACATTTACCTATTTTTACCTCTTGGCAATGTTTTGCGACGTGTAAACCCAGTGATGTGGTAATCACAGTATTACCAATGGAAAGCTCTAGGTTTTCTGGTTTTACATACACAATTTAAATGTTTTACATTGACGTTAAGGGCACATAGAGTTGCAACAACAGGTTTGTCTTTTTTTTCCTCTCCCACCATCTCGCCGCCTTTCCCCCGATATGTTTTCGGACGAATTTGTTTTACAATCGTTTATGTTCTTTTTATTCTTTGGTACACTATTTGTGACTTTTCCCCCTTCTTTCCTTCCTTTCTTTCGTACGTTCATTTGTTTGTTCATTCGTTCATCGTTTTTTTTTTTTTTTTTTTTTTCGCGCGTTTATTCGGTCCGTCAGTCGCTCGTGCAGTCATTCATTCGTGGAGTCGGTCGGTTGATAGTTCATTTATTCGTTAGCAAATTTGTTCGGTCGGTCGGTCATTCGTTCAGTCGGTCAATCGGTCGTCAGGCATTCTTTCGTTCAGTCGGTCGTTCAATCATTCGTTCGTACATTCGTTCAGTCGATCGGTCATTCAGTCATATATTCGGTCGGTCGGTCGTATAGTCATATGTTTGTTCAATCAGTCAGTCGTTTAGTCATTCATTCGTTCAATCGGTCGTTCAGTCATTCATTCTTTCAGTCGGTCAGTCGTTCGTTTAGTCATTTAGTCGGTCAGTCGGCCGCGCACTCCATTCATTCGGTCAGTCAATCGTTCGTTCATTCATTTGTTCAGTCGGTCAGTCGATCGTTCAGTCAGTCATTCGTTCAGTCGGTCAGTTGGTTGTTCAGACATTCATTCGTTCAATCGGTCGTTCAGTCATTCATTCATTAAGTTGGTTAGTCGATCATTTCATTCATCCATTCGTTCAGTCGGTCATTTGGTTGCTCAACTATTGATTCGTTTAGTCGGTCAGTTGGTCGTTCGGTCAATCATTCGTTCAGTCGGTCGTTCAGGCATTCATACGGTCAGTGGGTCGTCGACTCGTTCATTCGTTCAGTCGGTCAGTCGATCGTTAAGTTATTCATTCGTTCAGTCATTCATTAGTTCAGTCATTCATTAGTTCAGTCGGTCGTTCAGTCATTCAGACGGTCGTTCAGTCATTCATTCGTTGAGTCGGTCAGTCCGTCGTTCATTCGTTCAGACAGTCAGTCCGTCGTTCATTCGTTCAGACAGTCCGTCGTTCATTCGTTCAGACAGTCCGTCGTTCATTCGTTCAGACAGTCCGTCCGTCGTTCATTCGTTCAGACAGTCCGTCCATCGTTCATTCGTTCAGACAGTCTGTCGCTCATTCGTTAAGACGGTCAGTCCGTCGTTCATTCGTTAAGACAGTCAGTCCGTCGTTCATTCGTTCAGACAGTCCGTCGTTCATTCGTTCAGACAGTCCGTCGTTCATTCGTTCAGACGGTCAGTCCGTCGTTCATTCGTTCAGACAGTCCGACCGTCGTTCATTCGTTCAGACAGTCCGTCGTTCACTCGTTCAGACAGTCAGTTCGTCGTTCATTCGTTCAGACGGTCAGTCCGTCGTTCATTCGTTCAGACGGTCAGTCCGTCGTTCATTCGTTCAGACAGTCCGTCGTTCACTCGTTCAGACAGTCAGTCCGTCGTTCACTCGTTCAGACGGTCAGTCCGTCGTTCACTCGTTCAGACGGTCAGTCTGTCATTCATTCGTTAAGTCGGTCAGTCCGTCGTTCATTCGTTCAGACAGTCCGTCGTTCATTCGTTCAGACGGTTAGTCCGTCGTTCATTTGTTCAGTCAGTCCGTCGTTCATTCGTTCAGTCGGTCAGTCCGTCGTTCATTCGTTCAGTCAGTCCGTCCTTCGTTCAGACGGTCAGTCCGTCGTTCATTCGTTCAGACAGTCCGTCGTTCATTCGTTCAGACGGTCCGTCCGTCGTTCATTCGTTCAGACAGTCCGCCGTTCATTCGTTCAGATGGGTCAGTGCGTCGTTCATTCGTTCAGTCGGTCAGTCCGTCGTTCATTCGTTCAGTCGGTCAGTCCGTCATTCATTCGTTCAGACAGTCAGTCCTTCGTTCAGTCGGTCAGTCCGTCGTTCATTCGTTCAGAAGCATGACCAGTCCGTCGTTCATTCGTTCAGACAGTCAGTCCGTCGTTCATTCGTTCAGACAGCCCGTCGTTCATTCGTTCAGACAGCCCGTCCATTCGTTCAGACAGTCAGTCCGTCGTTCATTCGTTCAGACAGTCCGTCGTTCATTCGTTCAGTCAGTCAGTCTGTCGTTCATTCGTTCAGACAGTCCGTCGTTCATTCGTTTCAGACACAGTCCGTCGTTCATTCGTTCAGTCAGTCCGTCATTCAATCGGTCAGCCGGGGGGGGGGGGGGGGGGGGGGGGGGGGTGGAAGGGGTCGGGGGGGGGGGGGGGGGGGGGGGGGCGGGGTGCGGGGGGGGGGGGTGCGGGGTGACATGGATGGGATGCTGGGTGTGACAAGAAGGGATGTGACGGGAAAGAGGGTGGGGATGGGGTGACGGGGAGGAGGTGGAGCAGGGCGTGACATGGGTGGGGTGACAGGGAGGAGGTGCAGGGCGTGACATGGGTGGGGTGACGGGGAGGTGCAGATGCAGGGGTGACATGGGCGGGGTGACGGGGAGGAGGTGCAGATGCAGGGCGTGACACGGGCAGGGTGACGGGAGGAGGTGCAGATGCAGGGCGTGACACGGTCAGGGTGACGGGAGGAGGGTGCAGGGCGTGACATGGGTGGGGTGACGGGGAGGAGTTGCAGATGCAGGGTATGACATGGGTGGGGTGACGGGGGAGGAGGTGCAGATGCAGGGCGTGACATGGGCGGGGTGACGGGGAGGAGGTGCAGATGCAGGGCGATGACATGGGCGGGGTGACGGGAGGAGGTGCAGATGCAGGGCGTGACATGGGCGGGGTGACGGGGAGGTGCAGATGCAGGGCTGTGACATGGGGGGGTGACGGGGAGGAGGTGCAGATGCAGGGCGTGACATGGGGGGGTGACGGGGAGGAGGTGCAGATGCAGGACGTGAATGGCAGGTGACGGGAGGAGGTGCAGATGCAGGGCGTGACACGGCGGGGTGACGGGAGGAGTGCAGATGCAGGGCGTGACATGGGCGGGGTGACGGGAGGAGAGTGCAGATGACAGGGCGTGACAGGGTGGGGTGACGGGGAGGAGTGCAGATGCAGGCGTGACATGGGGGGGTGACGGGGAGGAGGTGCAGATGCAGGGCGTGAGGTCATAGGGTACGGGGGGGTGACGGGAGGAGGTGCAGATGAAGGCGTGACATGGGTGGGGTGACGGGGAGGAGGTGCAGATGCAGGGCGTGACAGGGTGGGGTGACGGGGAGGAGGTGCAGATGCAGGGCGTGACATGGGTGGGGTGACGAGGAGGTGCAGATGAAGAGCGTGACATGGGTGGGGTGACGGGGAGGAGGTGCAGATGCAGGCGTGACAGGGTGGGGTGACGGGGAGGAGGTGCAGATGCAGGGCGTGATATGGGTGGGGTGACGAGGAGGAGGTGCAGATGCAGGGCGTGAAGGGTGGGGTGACGAGGAGGAGGTGCAGATGCCGGGCGTGATATGGGTGGGGTGACGGGAGGAGGGCAGTGCAGATGAAGGGGGCGGGACATGGGGTGGTGGGTGACGAGGAGGAGGTGCAGATGCAAGGGCGTGACATGGGTGGGTGACGAGGAGGAAGTGCAGATGAGGGCGTGATATGGGTGGGGTGACGAGGAGGAGGTGCAGATGCAGGGCGTGATATGGGTGGGGTGACGGGAGGAGGTGCAGATGCAAGGGCGTGATATGGGTGGGGTGACGAGGAGGAGGTGCAGATGCAGGGCGTGATATGGGTGGGGTGACGAGGAGGAGGTGCAATGAGGGCGTGATATGGGTGGGGTGACGAGGAGGAGGTGCAGATGCAGGGCGTGATATGGGTGGGGTGACGAGGAGGAGGTGCAGATGAAGGGCGTGACATGGGTGGGGTGACGAGGAGGAGGTGCAGATGCAGGGCGTGACATGGGTGGGGTGACGAGGAGGAGGTGCAGATGCCGGGCGTGATATGGGTGGGGTGACGAGGAGGAGGTGCAGATGAAGGGCGTGATATGGGTGGGGTGACGAGGAGGAGGTGCAGATGCAGGGGCGTGACACGGGCGGGGTGACGGGGAGGAGGTGCAGATGCAGGGCGTGACACGGGTGGGGTGACGAGGAGGAGGTGCAGACGAAGAGCGTGACATGGGTGGGGTGACGCGGAGGGGGGTGCAGATGAAGGGCGTGATATGGGTGGGGTGACGAGGAGGAGGTGCAGATGCAGGGCGTGATATGGGTGGGGTGACGAGGAGGAGGTGCAGATGCAGGGCGTGATATGGGTGGGGTGACGAGGAGGAGGTGCAGATGAAGGGCGTGATATGGGTGGGGTGACGAGGAGGAGGTGCAGATGCCGGGCGTGATATGTGTGGGGTGACGATGAGGAGGTGCAGATGAAGGGCGTGATATGGGTGGGGTGACGAGGAGGAGGTGCAGATGAAGGGCGTGATATGGGTGGTGTGACGAGGAGGAGGTGCAGATGAAGGGCGTGACATGGGTGGGGTGACGGGGAGGAAGTGCAGATGAAGGGCGTGACATGGGTGGGGTGACGAGGAGGAGGTGCAGATGAAGGCGTGATATGGTGTGGGGTGACGGGTAGGAGGTGCAGATGAAGGGCGTGATATGGGTGGGGTGACGGGGAGGAGGTGCAGATGCCGGGCGTGATATGGGTGGGGTGACGAGGAGGAGGTGCAGATGAAGGGCGTGATATGGGTGGGGTGACGAGGATGCGGTGCAGATGAAAGCCTGACATGGGTGGGGTGACAGGAGGAGGTGCAGATGCAGGGCGTGGCATAGGTAGGGTGTGACGGGGAGGAGGTGCAGATGTAGGCGTGACATGGGTGGGGTGAGGAGGAGGAGGTGCACTGAAGGGCGTGAAATGGTGGGGTGACGGGATGCGGTGCAGATGAAGGCCTGACATGGGTGGGGTGACAGGGAGGAGGTGCAGATGCAGGGCGTGGCATAGGTAGGGTGACGGGGAGGAGGTGCAGATGTAGGGCGTGACATGGGTGGGTGACGGGGAGGAGGTGCAGATGCAGGGTATGACATGGGTGGGGTGACGGGGGAGGAGGTGCAGAGCAGGGCGTGACATGGTGGGGTGACGGGAGAGGTGCAGATGCAGGCGTGACATGGGCAGGTGACGGGGAGGAGGTGCAGATGCAGGACGTGACACGGCAGGTGACAGGGAGGAGGTGCAGATGCAGGGCGTGATATGGGTGGGGTGACGAGGAGAGGTGCAGATGCAGGGCGTGATATGGGTGGGGTGACGAGGAGGAGGTGCGATGCAGGCGTGATATGGGTGGGGTGACGGGAGGAGGTGGAGATGCAGGACGTGACACGGGCAGGGTGACGAGGAGGAGGTGCAGATGCAGGGCGTGATATGGGTGGGTGACGGGAGGAGGTGCAGATGCAGGCGTGAAGGGCAGGGTGACGAGGAGGAGGTGCAGATGCAGGGCGTGATATGGGTGGGGTGACGAGGAGGAGGTGCAGATGCAGGACGTGACACGGCGGGTGACGAGGAGGAGGTGCAGATGCAGGGCGTGACATGGGTGGGGTGACGGGAGGAGGTGCAATGCAGGGCGTGATATGGGTGGGGTGACGAGGAGGAGGTGCAGATGCCGGGCGTGATATGGGTGGGGTGACGGAGGAGGTGCAGATGAAGGGCGTGACATGGGTGGGTGACGGGGAGGAGGTGCAGATGCGGGCGTGACATGGGGGGTGACGAGGAGGAGGTGCAGATGCCGGCGTGATATGGGGGGGTGACGAGGAGGAGGTTCAGATGAAGGGCGTGATTGGGTGGGGTGACGGGAGGAGGTGCAGATGAAGGGCGTGATATGGGTGGGGTGACGGGGAGGTGCACATGAAGCGCGTGATATGGGTGGGGTGACGAGGAGGAGGTGCAGATGCCGGGCGTGATATGGGTGGGTGACGAGGAGGAGGTGCAAATGAAGGGCGTGATATGGGTGGGGTGACGAGGAGGAGGTGCACATGAAGGGCGTGACATGGGTGGGTGACGGGGAATGCGGTGCAGATGAAGGCCTGACATGGGTGGGGTGACAGGGAGGAGGTGCAGATGCAGGGCGTGGCATAGGTAGGTGACGGGAGGAGGTGCAGATGTATGGGCGTGCATAGGTAGGGTGACGGGAGGAGGTGCAGATGCAGGGCGTGACATGGGTGTGGGTGACGGGGAGGAGGTTCAGGGCGTGACATGGTGGGGCGACGGGGAGAGGTGCAGATGCAGGGCGTGACATGGGTGGGTGACGTGGAGGAGGTGCAGATGCAGGGCGTGACAGGGGGTGACGGGAGGAGGTGCAATTCAGGGCGTGATATGGGGGGGTGACGAGGAGGAGGTGCAGATGCGGGCGTGATATGGGTGGGGTGGACGAGGAGGGGGTGCGGGTGAAAGGGGGTGAATGGGGGTGACGGGGGGGAGGTGGAGATGCAGGCGTGAACGGGCAGGTTACGGGAGGAGGTGCAGATGCAGGCGTGAATGGGTGGGGTGACGGGGGGGAGGTTGCAGTGCGGTGACAGGGGGGGACGGGGAGGAGGTGCAGATGCAGGGCGTGAATGGGTGGGTGACGGGAGGAGGTGCAGATGCAGGCGTGACAGGGGGTGACGGGAGGGAGGTGCAGAGCGGGCGTGGGCATGGGTGGGGGGACGGGAGGATGAATGCGGGCGTGATATGGGGGGGTGACGGGAAGGGGCAGAGCGGGGGGTGAAGGGGGGTTGGGGGGGAGGTGAAAATGAAGGGCGGGACTGGGGGGTGCGGGGGGGAGGTGCAGATGCCGGGCGTGATGGGTGGGGTGACGAGGAGGAGGTGCAGATGCCGGGCGTGAAGGGGGGGTGACGAGGGGGAGGTTCAGATGAAGGGGGTGCTTGGGGGGGGGGGGAGGAGGTGCAGATGAAGGGCGTGATTGGGGGGGGGGAGGGGAGGTGCAAGAAAGGCGTGAAGGGGGGTGAGGGGGGAGGTGCAGGGGCCCGGGTGAATTGGGGGGGTGACAGGGGGAGTGCAAAAGAAAGGGGGTGAATGGGGGGGTGACGAGGGGGAGGTGAATGAAGGGGGGTGAAAGGGTTGGGGTGGGGCGG
>CM065721.1:76830761-76845761 GCA_033310375.1 Conus canariensis
GTTTTTTTAATTTTTTTTTATTCATAGTCCTTTTCCTCACACAGGTTTTTTTTTTTTTAATTCATAGTCCTTTTCCTCACACAGGTTTTTTTTAATTCATAGTCCTTTTCCTCACACAGGTTTTTTTTAATTCATAGTCCTTTTCCTCACACAGGTTTTTTTTAATTCATAGTCCTTTTCCTCACACAGGTTTTTTTTTAATTTTTTTTATTCATAGTCCTTTTCCTCACACAGGTTTTTTTTTTAATTCATAGTCCTTTTCCTCACACAGGTTTTTTTTTTTTTTTTTTTTTATTCATAGTCCTTTTCCTCACACAGGTTTTTTTTAATTCATAGTCCTTTTCCTCACACAGGTTTTTTTTTGTTTTTTTTATTCATAGTCCTTTTCCTCACACAGGTTTTTTTTAAATTCATAGTCCTTTTCCTCACACAGGTTTTTTTGTTTTATTCATAGTCCTTTTCTTCACACAGGTTTTTGTTCATAGTCCTTTTCCTCACACAGGTTTCTTTTTAAATTCATGGTCCGTTCTCTCACAGAGGTTTTTCATTCATAGCCCTTTTCCTCACACAGACTTATTATTGCTGGTTCTTTCCCTCGCTTGAACTTTCCATTCCCAGTCCTGTTCCTCACACATGCTTTCCATTCCCAGTCCTGTTCCTCACACATGCTTTCCATTCCCAGTCCTGTTCCTCACACATGCTTTCCATTCCCAGTCCTGTTCCTCACACATGCTTTCCATTCCCAGTCCTGTTCCTCACACATGCTTTCCATTCCCAGTCCTTTTCCTCACACAGTCTCTCTCTCTCTCTCTCTCTCTCTCTCTCTCTCTCTCTCTCTCTCTCTAATCCCTTTCCTTTTGTAGGTTTTCCATTTACAATCTTTTTCTTCGTAGAGGCTTTCCGTTCTTAACCTTTCTCTTCATAAGGATTTCCACTCGTAATTCTTTTCCTCAGACTGTTTGTCTGACTGTCTGTCTGTCTCTCCCCCTCTCTCTCTCTCCCTCCACCCCTTTCCCCCTCTACCCCCCCTCCCCCCCCCCCCCCCCCCCCCCCCCCCCCCGTTGTAGACACTAGGGCTGATGCGATGAGCTCTTCGTCGTTGGTATGCACTTGGCAAAGCTTGCATTGTGACTGAACCTCTCATCCACAGACCTGGAAGAACAAGCTTGCACCTCAAGCTTGGAACAACACCTCACCAGGGCTGTTCTCGTCCTCTGGGGGTAGACGTGGTCATCAACTAACTTTGCTGCCTGCGTTTGTTGGATGTACAGCGCTTCGTGTTTTTGACACAGTTGGTATCCATACATTTGCAGTATCCTGAATATAAAGTCTAGTCCCTCAAAACTTTAATGAGACCAGTGATTGCAATGCAAGCCACACTAATCGATTATAATTTTCTCTTTCAGTGCCTGGCACAGTTGATAAAATGTTTCAAATCCAAGATTTTTTGCACGATTTGATTCTTTCCATTTTTTTTTTCCAATTTCATGATTAAAAAAGGTTCTGAAAACACTTTTCGGAGCAAGCATCATGTGCTCTCCCCGCCCGCCCCCCCCCCTCCCCCCCCCCGCCAGCACACACATTGTAAGTTCAAAAATATCTTTCCAAGAAGGTGCTGACAAACAACATTAAATGGGGAATTATTTTGATGTCCAGCTGGCGCCGATACCTTTCTTCATGATTTTTAATTAGTTTCTTGCTTTGCATTTCTTTCTTTCTCCCCCCCCCCCCCCCCCCCCCCCCCATTTTTTCGTCCCTGGGCCGTCTTCTCAATTCGTCCCCCCACCGAGGGAGGACCAAAGGGCCGCTACTCCTATGTCCATCTGTCCTCTTCAGCGGAGTTATTTGTCCTTTGAGTGACCATCAGCGGGCCAGTTGAAACTTGGTTCGTTTGATCCCCGCTTCTCGAAATACCCCAAACACACACACACACACAGACGACACGATACTTCAAAATGGTGACGACACTCAGCTCCTAATTTTTTTTTCTCTCCGACAAAAGGTTATTGTGAGTGTTCTGAGAGATGAAGAAGTGCAGGCTTACGTGCTGCTACTTCAGTAAGCAGCCTGAAAGCAGACAGGTTAAAACGTCCTGGGCGTCCTCACATTCCAAAGGAATTGAATCAGTCTCTACGAAGCGGGCAACCAGCTCATCCAACTGCCCCAGCTAGTACCAGAGATGAAGCTACACCTACCCAGGCCGTACCTATGACCGTAGGAGAATGGGAGATGCTTCAATCGATCGCGGACCTCAAAAACACCATTTCGGCACTCTGCGATCATGTTTCCTCCCTGGAGAAAAGTTTACAAGGCGAAAGGAATTGTGCCCAGTGCCATGAAAAGAAACCAATCACCTTGACAACCATAGGCACACAAACGGACAGTGGCAGCATAGCAGCCCCGACTTACGCTGAAGTTGTGGCAAGACCAGCTGCTGTTCCTGGGGGTTCCAAGCCATCATCGAACACCGCGCAGCAGGAACCTTCACGGAGCAAGGCCTCTACACCGACTCAGAATAGATCTGGTAAACAACTCCACAGATCTTCCCATGACGTAAGTAAGTCTGACGTCAAACAAAAACACTCTGGCTCAACACGACTCGGGGGAAAAAAAAAGAACGTGAGAATATGCCTGAAGTTTTGATTCTGCATGACTCGGTGCTGAATCGCGTACATGGGGACAGATTGGGGAGATCATACAATTTCAAAACCTCCATAAAAAGATCTCTACTGTAACCGACATACAGAATTCTCTGAAAGCTGTGCCCTTCGACTCAAGAAATATACTACTAAAAACAATTGAAGTACCACCCCTAATTTTTGTATGCAATTTTTAAAAAGCTCTGATAAACCAATTAATATTGATAATTGAATAAACTCTGCTGGATAAGCTTACCCGGTTCTCAAATACTACTCCTCGTGCATTTTTGTTATGTTAAAGTCGGTCAGCAGTTATCTACCGCGTCGCATCTGAGGCAAAAAATCCCGAGAAATTATCGAACTTGTGTCGCTCCCAGATTTTGACACAGACACAGCAAGAAAAAAAAATGTGATGCACGTGAAAGCAAGGTCTTTTCTGAGCAGAATTGCAATCAGTTAGCACATTTGACGGGTATAAAAAGTCGCGAAATTTAGGAAGATTTAACCATGCCTGCGAGACAACGACTAAGCAACACCGACAGAGGAAGAGCGATAGCATGGTACCAAGAAGGTATTGGCTTGAGGGAGATTGGTCGACGGCTTGAAGTGAGTCACCCAGTCATTCTGAGGCTCAGAGACCGTTGGCTTAACACTGGAAGTGTTGAAGAACAGCAGGGACGTGGACGGACGAGAAGCACCTCCAGACAGCAGGATCGGTTCATTGTTATCGCTTGTCTGAGAGACCGTTCAGCCAGTGCCACAGTACTCTGAGACCAGCTACGACAAGCCAGCAACGTCAACGTCAGTACCCAGACAGTTCGGAACCGGCTCCACGACGCCAACTTGAGGTCAAGGTCCCCAGCAGTGAGATCAATACTGACCCCAGTGCATCGAGCTCATCGTCGGGCCTGGGCAGCATGTCATAGAAGGTGGACAAGAGCTGAATGGGCAACAGTACTCTTCACAGACGAGTCAAGGTTCACCCTCAGGTTCAACGACGGGCGGGTTCGCGTCTGGCGACGTCCTGGAGAACGCTACGTTGACGCTGCCGTCAGGGAGCATGACCGCTATGGAGGTGGGTCCGTGATGGTGTGGGGTGGGTTCAGCCTACGTCACAGGACCCCCCTACACCGTGTTGAAGGCCGCCTGACCGGTGCCACCTACCGCGACACCATCATCCGCCCCCTTGTGATGTCCGCCCTGAGGGCAGTTGGCCAGGGCGCCCAGTTCCAGGACGACAACGCGCCGTGCCACCGCGCCGCCATCGTGAATCAGTTCCTACAAGGGCAGCAGGTGACAAGAATGGACTGGCCTGCCAGGTCACCAGATTTGAACCCCATAGAGCATCTGTGGGACGTGCTGGGGAGGCGAGTGCGGGCCCACAACCCTCCAGCAGACACCGTGGACCAGCTGTTTCAGTTGCTGGAGCAGGAGTGGCAGGCGATCCCCCAGGACACTCTCCGCCGCCTGGTGCACTCCATGAGACGTCGATGTGACGCTTGTTTGAACGCGAACGGTGGTCATACCCGTTATTAACATCATGACACCTACCATAGACTCTTGTTACTTTTCATTTTGGGGGTATGCCTCTTTAATCAAGTGTAAAACAAAGATAATTTTTTGTCACGGTGTTTGAATAAATTTGAATGGATTGAGGAATAATAAAAATAAAATATTCAATCATTAAATTATGTTCAGCTCTGTTTTCTTTCGAATGACAGCAGTTTTCCTAAGTGGTACTTCAATTGTTTTGAGTAGTGTATAGATGTTGTCTTAATACACTCTGGAATCAACGACTTGAAATCTAAGAACAGCATCGAATTAAGCAAGTCATTTGCTACTACTTTGAAGGAAGCTGCCAAGAAAAAACCCAAAACGCAGTTCGTAGTAAGCAATGTCACCACTGTCAAAGACCAGACGCTGGAGGCAAAGAGAGAATTATTCAATGGTGTCATCACGTCCGAACTATTGGAGATACGCAACATCTTTATAATTAAACAGACAACTTGAAGAAACATCACCTCAGGGACGGCATTCACCCCACTACAAGAGGCACCAGCATACTGGCTGGCAACATTGGACGTCGTGTCAGAAACCTAGTGTGGGAAACCCCGAAACGGCCTGCACGTCAGCCCAGATTCCACCGACCCCAGTCCTACCCTGGCCCTCAACACCACGCCTGGCATAACCGCTTCTATGCTTTGAATGACTGGGACATGTTTCACCGACACTTGTGATAACTTTTGTCACAGAGATCAAGATTCACTGACATTTATGAAGCTGAGCATTTCCCATTGTTCTTCGCCATTAATGACTTTATGCCTACTAGACATCTAAGTACATTTAGTATAAACAAAATTAGTTGATTTAAGCTATTGTTTAACGCATATAGAAATTTTTAT
The DNA here is from genome assembly GCA_033310375.1 of Conus canariensis. NCBI lineage: Eukaryota > Metazoa > Mollusca > Gastropoda > Neogastropoda > Conidae > Conus > Conus canariensis. Next base: position 76,835,803 of record CM065721.1, read on the forward strand.
TTTTATTTCATTATTATTTTTATTATTATTATTATTATCATTATTACTTTTTTTTATAACATACTTTTCTACTTTTCTCACGCACCTTCCTTGCTTCACTTTTTCTTTTTAATTGTTCTCCTCTCAGTGTATGTAAATCTCTGAGACTACCTTGATTTAACATTTAACTTGATACGACTGGTCACCAATAATGAGTAGAACTAATGAGAACGTTTTTGATATATTCCAGTGGAACTGTCGTTCCATTGTCAAAAATTTAGACTGTTTAGTTCAACATCTTGCACAACACGATCACAAGATTCTGTCTTTTCAGTCCTTGAATGTTAAAAAAGAAAAGCTGCCAAAGATAGATAATTACTATTATCCACCAATCCATCAAAAGGATGATACCACTGGAAAAGTCTCTACGGCTATTTATGTACGTGAGGGGGTTTCTTACACTCTTTGCCCCAGTCCTGCACCATCTGATATACCTAACTTAAATTCTTGTGCTGTTACTGTCGGATTCAGTTCTTCACTGTTAACCATAGTTTCTGTTTACCTACCCCTTGGTCCAAATGAGCAGAACACTGAGTGGATTCGTATGCTACAAGCAGAACAAAATCAAAAATTCTTGATCACGGGTGACTTTAATGCTCACTCACCTTTCTGGGAGAAGGAATGTCAAACAGTTACAAGCAACCGTTTTGTTGAAAATCTCGTGGATTCCTCCCTCTGTCTTCTAAACGATGGGCGAATCACACGCATACCCGATAACCCCAATCATAGAGCCAGCGCCATCGACGTAACACTGGCGTCACCCGAGTTAACACCTTTTTGTACCTGGAACCCAATAGATGATCCTCTGAACAGTGATCATATACCACTTGTGACCAGGTTTGAACTAGATCAACCTCCCGCTACAGACTCAACAGAAGACAAGGTTCCAAAATATAATTACAAACGTGCTGACTGGAACAAATTTACAAACATATTACTTTCTTATGATGAGTTCGAAACTTCTGATCAGGATGTTGACACCTTATACATGATGTTTACTAAAGCTGTTCTGCATGCCGCTGACGAATCCATTCCGAAGTATAAGTCAATAACATCAAAACAGCATGTCGGTAACATTTGGTGGAATGAAGCTTGCCAGAGAGCAAAAGACGAGAAAAAGTTAAAATTTAATGCTTATCTAAAGCACCAATCTATTGAAAATCATGTGGAAATGAAAAAAGCCAAAAATAAATGTAACAGAGTAATAGATGAAGCCAAAAAAGAATATTGGTCATCTTTTTGTACAAACGAAGTTTCAAATCATAAAGATCTTCAGAAAGTATGGGAAAAATTGAAAACAATGAAGAATGGCGTAAAATTGCCACAATATCCAGTACAACTGTCTCATTGTGATTTGCCAACTAATTACGAAAAAGCCGAAGCCTTTGCTGATATGTTTGCAAATAACAGTCGCAGCGATGGACTATCGGACAAAGATAGAAAGTACAGAGCAGAACATGAGTTACAACTTAGTGATGAAGACTCGGAACAGACCAGAAATCTATCTACTAATGCTGCAATTACGATAGGAGAATTAAAAGAATGTATCTTTAATCTCGGCAGCAAGAAAACATCAGTTGGGCTGGATGGAATTTCTAACGAAATGTTAGGTCATTTATCACTAAATATGTTGAATTTTTTACATTTTATCTTTCAAAAATGCTGGGAAAGTGGACAACTACCAAACATATGGAAGCAGTCAATTGTTGTACCCATTCACAAGCAAGGAAAGCCCCGGAATGATAAAAACAGCTATAGACCAATTGCGTTAACGTCACACACATGTAAACTTATGGAGATAATTATATTAAGGAGACTTAATCACTACAGTGAAAAGTACAAGGTTATTCCAGTTAATCAGGCAGGCTTTTGAAGAGGTAGATCAACGATTGATCACCTGATAACACTTACTGCTCAAATTAAATAACAGTTTGCCAGACGAAAGAATGTTCTCGCTACGTTTTTTGACGTCAAAAAGGCTTACGACCAAGTGTGGCACAATCGACTACTGACAAAGTTACGAAAAGTTGGTATTGTGGGTAATATGTTTGATTTTATCAAAAGCTTTCTTTTTAATCGATCAATACAGACAAGGATTGGGAATACGTACTCCAATATTAGATGGGAGCCGGAATAGCTCAGTTGGTAGAGCGCCGGACTCATAATCTTGGTGATCCTGGGGTTGCGGGTTCGAACCTCCGCCGGGGCGTTTCGGTACAGGGGGATTTTTCCCTCGGAGTTAACATTGGTTCTGACTCCATTTCCCATACAGTCCTTCGAATGAGACTATAAACCGAGGTTCCGTGTGTGAACGCACGCATAACATCTTGCACACACGTAAAATCCCATCACCAACTTTCGGAAGAGTAGGCCAGTTTGGCCGTTGGTATGGATGACATGTTACACATAGCATGCACCCTGCGTGAGAAATGGAAAGAATGAAGGAAGTAAGGAAAATGAGTGATCGATATTGAGCGATACTGACTGGATGACACGGGAAACGACTGAATGAAGCGCCGGCTGGCAGCTCTTCAGTCGGCACTACCCAGGTAGGCAGCCCGTTGTGTAAACGAGTGTTGATTGTAAAGCGCTTAGAGCTTGGTCTCTAGCCGAGAATAGGCGCTATATAAGTATTCATTATTATTATTATTATCTCTTCATATGGGCCTTCCTCAGGGATCAGTCATTGCCCCCATCTTGTTCAATATTCTAATGTCAGATCTTCCTGGGAAGTTATCGAAAGATGCAGTTGTAGTTCAATATGCCGACGACATCTGTTTATGGATGAAAGTATCAATTAAAAGAAAAACTCCAACCAGAGCTCTGAATTACACCAAGAAGTTATACTAACACGAACTCGATAAAATATGTAAATATATGACTGAAAATGATCTTTCATCATCTCTTGAAAAAACCAATATGATGCATTTCAATTCAGGATACAACCCAGAAAAACGTCCTGTATTTTCTATCCATGGTTCAGTCATACGATATACTCAAACGACTAAGTTTTCGGGTGTTTATCTCACGTCAAAACTTTCCTGGACCAGCCATATTGAGCACATACTAACTAAAGCAAGAAGGAGCTTAAACTTATTAAAAATCATTAGCAAACAAAAGTGGGGACAGGATACAAAAATATTAATATTACTGTCAATGTCACTTGTGCGTTCCAAATTGACATTTGCACAGGAGCTATTTTTTTAAATTTTCCACAACATTTACTGACTAAAATGCAAAGTGTTGACTGCAAAGCCCATAAACTTTCCCTAGGAGTTCCATTTCATGCATCAAATTTAGGAACCTATAAAGACGCAGGTGTTTTACTGAGCTAAGATATCGTTCTGCTGCCAAATATGTTTTACGAAGCTCCTCGTTCGAAAATTTCACAGAGGCCGAAGTTTGCATGAGGTCCGATCTTCATTTTGCAAAAAGAGCTAGATTCATCCAATCATTAAAATCCATAAACACATTTACTTCAGATCTCTTTAAAAAAAAATCAAAATTAAACAGAAAGGAAATAGCAACAAAACCTTCCTACTCACCTATACCTACATGGGAGATGAACAATCTGGAACTTGACACAGATCACCCAAACTTATCCAAAAATGATTCACCTAATATCCTGAAAAGTTCCGTCAGCTCCCATATTGATAACAAGTATTTTGAACATTTAAAGATTTATACAGATGGGTCTGTACTTGGGAACAGGAAAGTAGGAGCTGCCTTCGTTATACCAGCTTTAGAAATAGAGAAACGGTTTCACATATGTGAAAATGTTTGTATTTTTACTGCTGAATTAATTGCAATATTGAAGGCCCTGAATTACATTTCTGATTTTCCGAAAAACATATTTTAGATTTTATTGTGTGTTGATTCTAAATCGGTCTTACAGGCACTTAAATCTTTAAACCAGAAAATGCGATCGGAATTGATAATTGAAATTAAACACACTGTTCATCTTTTATCATTGAAAGGAACCAGCGTCACTTTCTGTTGGGTGCCTGCCCACTGTGGAATCGTTTCAAATGAATGGGCTGATCGAGCTGCAAGAAAAGGAGCAAACAATCATGATGGTTCAGTTCCAGTTAAGATGCGGTTAGATTTACAAGAAGGTTACACATGTTTAGTTCACGCGTCATACAAAATGTTTGACGAGAAACTTAAAAATCTAAAGTGTCACTACAGTCAGCACTGCATAAATGCTAAGAACAGAGGAAATATTAAACCTCTTTTAGTGTTCTTGTCCGGAACTTATTCGAGGTCTGTTTCCAGCCTGATGTATAGGTTTCGTTTAAATGCACTCCGCACAAAATACAGCAAAAATGTCTAGTGCATGTGCGGAAGAGAATAACGATCAGTCATTTACTTGTTCATTGCTCCAAAGTCAAAGAACTAGTATCTCTGAGAGTGGGACGACAGTTTTTATCCGAGTCTTCCATTTCTCTTGTTTTGAACAGTTATTCACTTCTCCGCATTTTTTCGGAGTGTTTGATTAATTGTCCAGTTGGTATATTCCTGTGATTGACTCAGTTTTCATCATCCCAAACCCCCATTTTTGTGATAGTAATGTCGTTTTTAACACACAGACACAGACACACACACACACACGCGCACGCACGCACGCACGCACACACACACACACACGCACGCAGCGTATCTCTCCCTCTCTCTCACATACACACACTTATACACATACACGCACGTACACAAATACGGATGCAAGAACGCACGCACGCACGCACAGGCATGCATGCACGCACTCATACGCGCGCACGCGTGCGCGTACACACACACACACACACACACACACACAACACGCACAATATATTTCATATATATATTATGACATGCAAATGCATGTATTGGCTGTTGCTTTCTTAGTGTGTTATTTGCTGTTTCGATGTTAAAGGATTAACGCGTTATTGTTCTTTTTTATTGTCCCACCCTGTCTGACTGACATAGCGCTGTACTGTCGCCAAGCAAAGCTGAAACTACCACTGAAATCCATCCTGGAGGAATACAAAGCAGGGAAGATCAGACTTCAAAGCATGCTGGAGGACTCAGGAGACAAGGTGGTAGAAGCAATCAAGCCCCAGCTGAAGACAGGCAGAAAATGGAAAGTTCAAGAGGCGATGGATTCTGCAAAAGAAAGTCTCAAGATCAGAGAAATAACAGGACACACACAGACCAACAGACAAGGACTGGGGTGACCAAAACTGAATGGTGGTCAAAGGCCAAAGGAAAAGCCAAAAGAGACATGATGATTCAGGAGATGAGAAAAGAAGAAGACCAAAAAAGACTCCAAAAAGCAGTCCAGCAGAGCCAGCAAGGGCAATGGACAACGTGGGAGAATGCACTCCAAAGAAGTCTCACTTGGAATGACATTTGGCACATGGCCCCTCTCAGGATCAGCTTCATTCTCAGATCTGCATATGACCTTCTGCCCTCAAATGCAAACCTGGTGAAGTGGGGGAAAACAGACGATCCTGCATGCCCCCTCTGCCATGAAAAACAAACAGTGGAGCATGTCCTAAGCTCATGTAAAGTAGCCCTGGCTCAAGGAAGGTACACATGGAGGCACAACCAAGTGCTCAAAGAGATTGTACAAGTAGTCTGGGCTAGTACCAACACCACAAAAGGGAAAATCAGGACTCCAAAAGCACCCGCAACATTCTTCACGGCAGGAGGCAGCAAATCATGGCCAAGAACAACAGTGCCACTCGAAACATGCAGGCAGAGTCTGCTGGACGGGGCAGATGACTGGGAGTGCACTGCAGACCTCCCAGAATGGAAGAGTCACCCAGAGATCATCAGCAAGAGTGGCATGAGACCAGACATAGTAGTCCACTCTAAGTCAACCAAGCAGCTGATCATGATCGAGCTCACGGTGCCATATGAGAACAGAATGGAGGCAGCTCAAATCTACAAGACTGAAAAGTATGCTGATCTGGCAAACAGCCTGAGGAGAGAAGGCTATCAGGTCAAAGTCCTCACTGCAGAAATTGGAGCTAGGGGGTTTGTAGGAACGTCTGCATACAGCCTCATGAAACAGCTCTCAGTTGCAGGGAAGGAAAAAACCAGAGCCCTGAAAGCAATGGCAGAAGCGGCAGAGAGGTGTTCAAGCTGGATCTGGTCAAGGAGGAACAAAAGTGAACTTCATAAGGCTTAATTTCCCTACAAATATCAGGTGTCCCTGTGGCTCAGTGGTTAAAGCGCGAGTCATTAAGTGGAAAATGAGCATGTCCAGAGGGTCATGGGTTCGAATCCCAGCCATGGCTCGTCCCAAGATGGTAAAAAAAAGGGGCAGCAGAGGGACATCCGGAGTCATGAACCGGGTGTGGCCCAACCCCCTAGAGTGTCAGGAGATAAGGGCCGAAACACTTGCTTGAAGGGGGCTTCTCTTCTGAGGACTCTCTGCTGCCACGCTCTCCACGAGTTTCTTTCTACTTCATATTTGGTAGATCCTCACTGATTTTCACATGTCCATAGCTTTGATCCTCATTGATTAGTAATTATGTAACATATTTACCCATTTTCCTTATGCAATAATTACATCTTAAGCTCTTGTACACACCCATGCAAGTACCGACATACACACGTACGTTCATATCAAACTTAACATGCAGTCAACTCCTTCCCACTCTACCCACCCCTTCCCTTTTCCCCCATCCTTTCCCATCGTCTAATATCACTTTTAGTGAACAGACGTTAAACAGAATAACAACAACAACACACACACACACAAACACACACACACACACACACACACACACACACACACACACACACACACACACACTCACACACACATACACGCAAGCACACACGCACGCACGCACACACACGCACACAAACACACACCATACACGCAAGCACGCACACACGCACATACACCTACACGCACACACACACACACACACACACACACACACACACACACACACACACACACACATTGATATACGAGCCTGTCACAATACAAGCAGCGAATTAGTACTGCGGTAACAGCCGCCTCTCTCTCTCTCTCTCTCTCTCTCTCTCTCTCTCTGTGTGTGTGTGTGTGTGTGTGTGTGTATGTGTGTGTGTGTGTGCGTGTGTTCAGCATCTCTTCTGTCTACCTGTCCGTCTGTCTATCTATTTGTCTGTCTCTCGATCCGTCTCTCTCTGTCTGTGTTTGTCTATCTGTCTGTCTCTCTCTCTCTGTTTCTGTCTGTCTGTCTGTCTATCCGCCTGTCTGTCTGTCCGTCTCTCTCTGTGTCTGTCTCTGTCTGTCTGTCTACCTGTCTGTATCCCTTCTTCTCTCTCTCTCTCTCTCTCTCTCTCTCTCTCTCTCTCTCTCTTCACATTCTTGTGTGTTTGCGTTTGTGTAAGTTTACTATGAGAAAGGGACTGTAAGGGGGTTGAGGTGAGCGGATGTTTAAGGGAGGAGATATTGTAAATGGTGCGTGCTTACGTTCCTTTGATGTAATGTCTATATCATGGAGGCAGCTCAAATCTACAAGACTGAAAAGTATGCTGATCTGGCAAACAGCCTGAGGAGAGAAGGCTATCAGGTCAAAGTCCTCACTGCAGAAATTGGAGCTAGGGGGTTTGTAGGAACGTCTGCATACAGCCTCATGAAACAGCTCTCAGTTGCAGGGAAGGAAAAAAACCAGAGCCCTGAAAGCAATGGCAGAAGCGGCAGAGAGGTGTTCAAGCTGGATCTGGTCAAGGAGGAACAAAAGTGAACTTCATAAGGCTTAATTTCCCTACAAATATCAGGTGTCCCTGTGGCTCAGTGGTTAAAGCGCGAGTCATTAAGTGGAAAATGAGCATGTCCAGAGGGTCATGGGTTCGAATCCCAGCCATGGCTCGTCCCAAGATGGGAAAAAAAGGGGCAGCAGAGGGACATCCGGAGTCATGAACCGGGTGTGGCCCAACCCCCCTAGAGTGTCAGGAGATAAGGGCCGAAACACTTGCTTGAAGGGGGCTTCTCTTCTGAGGACTCTCTGCTGCCACGCTCTCCACGAGTTTCTTTCTGCTGATGCATGGGTAAACCATTGACTTCCGGGAATAGGCCGGAGGACGTCCGGGAAAGACCGGAGGACACTGGGAAAGACCAGAACCAAGGGCTTTGTGGGCTGGCTCCCCACTTTGCCATAAACATGTGGCTACTAAAAATAAAAGGAAAAGATGCTCCCAGGATTCACCGAAAGGGGGAGAGAATGATGAATCCATCGGTGCTCAACCAATCATGACTGCAAATCCCAAACGGACTATGAACATGGACCAAATGGAATATCCATGTGTCTGTGGAAAGCGTTTCGCTACCACCCGTGGCATGAAGATCCACAGAACAAAGATGGGATGTGTGAAGACTCATCTGAATGAGCAGCAGCGCACTGCATCAGCAGATAAGACGTCGGAAGACCAAGGCCAGGATTTAAACCACAGTGCCAAGGACATCCACGCTGTTGGTTCGGATGAGGAATTTGCACAGGCCCTCGATGCCAGGCGCCTGAAACTCAACCTGCCACGAGCAAACGAAACTGAAGATTGGGAGAAACTGGATGCAAAAATCGTCCAAAGACTCGATGCACTGATAGGGAAAAGCACCCTGGAACACAAACTAGCCACATATGGGGACATTTGTTATGCCACATGTAGAGACGCCTATGGAGCAAAACTACCCAAAGAGAAAACACCTCCAAAGAAATCCAGACGCCAAGAAAAGATGGACAAGATCAGGGTCCAAAAGAAAAACCTCAAGATGCAAATGAAGACCGCACTGCCAGCTGAAAAACAAGGCTTGGAAAAACTGTGGAAAGACCTGAAAGAAAAACACAGTGCCCTCAGCAAAGCGGAATCTGCGAGGAAGAGGAAGAGCAAAAAGAAGAAGACACAAGAGCGCTTCTTCAGAGACCCCTTCCAGTTTGCCAGAACACTGTTTGAGCAGCCAAAATCTGGGACCCTAAGTGTGGACAAAGGAGTTCTTGAGCAGCATCTGAGGAAAACATACTCTGACCCACAGAGCAAAGCACCACTCGACATTCAAGGTCTGGTGTGGCCAACCAACCCTGAGGAACAGTTCAATGGCAAGCCTCCAACGTTGGCGGAAATCAAGAAGGTGGTCGACAAAGCCAGAGCCAAATCATCACCAGGGCCAAACGGAATACCTTACCAGCTTTACAAGAAATGTCCCAAGGTGCTGGAGTGGCTCCACAGGCTGCTGCGATCGGCTTGGAGAAACCAGAAGATCAGCGGCCAGTGGATGACGGCAGATGGTGTGTACATCCCCAAAGAGCAAAACTCAAGTGACATTAGCCAGTTCAGGCCAATATCACTACTGAACGTCGAAGGGAAAATCTTCTTCTCTGTCATGGCAGCAAGGCTGACCAAATACCTGATGGAAAACAAGTACTTGGATGTGTCAGTCCAGAAAGGTGGCATCCCAGGCGTGGCGGGCTGTGTAGAACACGCCACAATGATCTGGGACGCAATCCAAAAAGCAAAAACAGAAAAGAGAGACCTGGACGTAGTGTGGCTTGATCTGGCAAACGCATATGGATCTGTGCCCCATGAGATGATACAGTTGGCTCTTGAGATGTACCATGTGCCAAAGAACATCCGCGACATGCTCAAGAAGTACTTCAATGGCTTCTCAATGCGGTTCTCTACCAAGGAGTACACAACAGACTGGATCAACTTGGAAGTGGGTATTGCAATAGGCTGTGCAATTTCCCCAATACTGTTCGTGCTGGCAATGGAACTCATCTTGAAAGCAGCAACAAACAACGCGAGACAAACAGACCTTGGCGATGGATACAAGATGCCTCCTCTCAAGGCCTTCATGGATGACACTACAGTGATTTCATCCAGAGAAGACGAGACACGTCATGTGCTGGAGAGGCTGGACGACATAGTTGCCTCATCCAGAA
>CM065721.1:76850761-76853261 GCA_033310375.1 Conus canariensis
TTCTATGATCCATGCGAACGCTTGATAGGCACTTTAAAGATTCTATAATCCATGCCAGCGTTTGATAGGCACTTCAAAGGTTCTATAATCCATGCCAGGGTTTGATAGGCACTTGAAAGATTCTATAATCCATGCCAGCGTTTGATCGGCACTTTAAAGATTCTATAATTCATGCCAGCGCTTGATAGGCACTTTAAAGATTCTATAATTCATGCTAGCGTTTGATAGGCACTTTAAAGATTTAAAGATTCTATAATCCATGCTAGCGTTTGATAGGCACTTTAAAGATTCTATAATCCATGCCAGCGTTTGATAGGCACTTTAAAGATTCTATAATCCATGCCAGCGTCTGATAGGCACTTTAAAGATTCTATAATCCATGCCAGCGTTTGATAGGCACTTAAAGATTCTATAATCCATGCGAACGTTTGATAGGCACTTGAAAGATTCTATAATCCATGCTGGCGGTTCATGATAGGCACTTTAAAGATTCTATAATCCATGCCACGTTTAATAGGCATTTTATAGATTTCATAATCCATGCTTGCATTTGATAGGCACTTTAAAGATTCTTAATCCATGCCAGGGTTTGATAGGCACTTTAAAGATTCCATAATCCATGCCAGCGTTTGATCGGCACTTTAAAGATTTATAATTCATGCCAGCGCTTGATAGGCACTTTAAAGATTCTATAATTCATGCTAGCGTTTGATTGGCACTTTAAAGATTTAAAGATTCTGTAATCCATGCCAGCGTTTGATAGGCACTTTAAAGATTCTATAATCCATGCCAGCGTTTGATAGCATTTAAAGATTCTATAATCATGTCAGCGTTTTGATAGGCACTTTAAAGATTCTATGATCCATGCGAACGTTTGATAGGCACTTGAAAGATTCTATAATCCATGCTGGCGGTTCATGATAGGCACTTTAAAGATTCTATAATCCATGCCACGTTTAATAGGCATTTTATAGATTTCATAATCCATGCTTGCATTTGATAGGCACTTTAAAGATTCTATAATCCATGCCAGGGTTTGATAGGCACTTTAGAGATTCTATAATCCATGCCAGGGTTTGATAGAGTTTGGAAACGCTTAAGTGACCAGCAGACAGCAACATACATAGACAGACAAAAAGGTACGGCCAAATACCCATATTCTCCTTCCTATTGTCCACAAAATGTATAGGAGGTGGGTAAATCCTAGTACTCATACTTTCCATCCCTTTTCAACAGTATGAAGGCGATATAGACAGCGCAGCGGTGGAAGCGAGGTGGGTGCCACCAATTATCTTCGTTCTTACTCCATGGTTCTCACGATGGAAGCGAGATGGGTACCACTATGTATCCACCTTCTTCGTCCATTGTTCATAAAATTCCCTCGGAGTTAACATTGGTTCTGACTCCATTTCTTATACAGTCCTTCGAATGAGACTACAAACCGAGGTTCCGTGTGTGAACGCACGCAGAACATCTTGTACACACGTCAAATCCCATCACCAACTTTCGGAAGAGAAGGCCAGTTTGGCCGTTGGTATGGATGACACGTTACACACAGCATGCACCTTCCCCGAAGATGGAGTATGGCTGCCTTAATGGCGGGATAAAAGACGGTCATACACATAAAACTCCACTTCCTTTGTTGGGCAGATGGGATTAATCCCTGCCTGTCTATACAGGGAGTGTCCGCAGGAGTATCAGTCTGCGTACGCAGAAGAAGTTCACAAAATGGAAGAGAGATGGGTATCACTAAGTATCCACTTTCTGTATTGTCTGCGAGATGGAAGAGAGACAGGAGTACCAAGTATCCACCTTCATCGTCCATTGTCTTCAGGACAGAAGACAGATGGGTACCACCAAGTATCCACATTCTTTCTCCATGCTCAGAGAGAGAGAGAGAGAGAGAGAGAGAGAGAGAGAGAGAGAGAGAGAGAGAGAGAGAGAGAGAGAGAGAGAAGAGAGAGAGAGAGAGAGCGACCGACAGACAGACAAAGACCGAGACAGAGAGACAAAGAGTCAGAAAGATACAGAGATACATGGAGAAACACACACACACACACACACACACACACACACACACACACACACACACACACACACAGAGAGAGAGAGAGAGAGAGAGAGAGAGAGAGAACAAAGAAAAAAAAGCCAGTAAAGAGGCATACAGATAGGGAGACAGAAAGCAGAGCAGAGAATATCAAGCAAACATAAAAAAAAAATGGGAAAGGATTATTCTGCCAGAGCCGATTAATTCCTAGGGCTTCCAGGAAGAATAACGTGATCTGCAAAACGCACACATGCGATCTGTCCATCTGCTTTGTGTCTTGGCTGAGAAAGGACAGTCTTTTGTTGCAGAGTTCTGATTGTGCTCTGGCACCGCCATCGATTGTCTTTGGAAGACATTGACAGGGTACTTGGATGATTCTCATTAAATGCGTAAATTTCCCTCCCCCCCTCCTCCAACTCTCCTCTTTTTCTCCCCTTACAGTTCCCCCCCTCC
>CM065721.1:76865761-76870761 GCA_033310375.1 Conus canariensis
GTCCATCAGCATGAGGGATGGAAGTGTAGAGAGAGACGACATCAAGTGTAAAGAGGAGGCTGGGTTTGAAAGTGGGATCTGTGTTGTATGAATTAATCATGTTGAGTGTGTGTGCAGTGTCTTTGAGGTATGTGGGGAGGCCTTGTACTATGGGTTGGAGGAGAGAGTCTAAGTACTGTGAAATGTGTTCTGTAGGGCAGCTGCATGCAGATACAATGGGTCTGCCAGGGGGTATTGGTTTTGTGTATTTTAGGGAGCAGGTAGAAGGTGGGTTGTTTTGGGGTCTGTCATTATGAGGAGTTTGGCTGTCTTCGGTAAGTTGTTATGTTTGATTTCTTGTTCAACTGTGGTTGAGATGAGTTTTTGGTGTTGGGGGAGGGGTGATGCTGTGAGTGGTGTATAGAAATTTGTGTCTGACAGTTGTCTGTGTGCTTCTTTTATGTACAACTGTTTGTCCCAGACCACCACTGCACCACCCTTGTCTGCTGGTTTGATGACAATGTCTTGTCTTTGTCTCAGTGATTCAAGGGCTTTTTGTTCATCCCATGAGAGGTTGGAATTGCGGACAGGTTTGGATTTCACTTGAGAGATTTCTTTTCTACACTTTTTGATGTAGAGTTCAACTTCAGTGGATTTGTCAAGAGGTGGCTGGCGAAGCACTGGAGTTCGAAAAAGATGGGTAAAAATGTCTGAGCTGTCTGGTAGAGGGGGCTTAGGCACACCGTCAAGTGCAGCCATCCATCTTAATTTTCTAAAGAATCTTTCAACATCAACGTGGTTTTGATATTTATTGGTGGCAGGCTGAATGGGTATAAATTTCAGACCTTTTGCCAGGACTGATCTTTCATCATTGGTGAGAGTCAGATTATCAGGAATGCAGCGAACAAGGTGGCGGTGTTGCTCATGGGTGATAGAAGGGTCAGTTTTGTGTGTAGGGGGATTCAACTGGTCTGGGTTTGCCTCGTGTTTGTTTTGTAATTTTGATAACTTGTCTTGCTTAATCTGGTAGCAGTGATTGTGAATGAGCTGGTTGTGTGTATGGATGAGCTGTCTGAGTCTTGAAGCAGTGGCTATGGGCATGATGATTGTGGTTTGTTGTTTGAAATGTTGAAGAAGACGGGAGAGAGATTCCAGGGATGAATTGAGTGTTTTGATATGTGCCAACATGAGTCTACGGCTGGCTTGGAATAGAATTCTTGTAGTGGTAGTGGTAAGAGTGGTATTATGAAGATCAGATGGGGTGTGAGAAAGTGAGAAGCCACGAGGGGTGATTCGCAGTCGAATGTATTGTTTTAGAAAGTTGAGATGAGATGCAGATTTCGTTTTCTGAAACTGTGTTTTAGCATATCCTAGTGCAAATGGCTGGATGATAGGTGGCAGAAAATGAATGGACTGGTGAAAACTGGCATGTGTACGGGAGAGGAATTGGGGGGCCGGCATTATGTTCTGATTTAGGTTCTTACTGCAGGGTTGATCGAGAGAAGAAGTAGAGTTAAGAGGTCAGGAGTGCCTGATTGCGATCGCACGTACACGGCTAAAAACGTATGTTAAACGAAATACGGATCAATGATTAACAGTATACAATGATCGAAAGACGTATACACGATAACAATCACACACACTGATGACGTAAATAGAAATACAAAACAACGAAGGGTAGCAGTCAGTATGAATCAAAATAGATCTAGTTGCAAAGCGAGAGGACTGCAGGTGGAAATCTAAACAAATCTTAAATAAATGTTAGCGAACCGCCCAGACAACGTGGACAAACGAGTCACAAGACGAAACACAACGCGTTTCGACCTCTTAGGTCTTCATCAGATGAGACATAAACGAATAAAACAATGAAAATTCACTTAGCTTTGATCGCTTCAGATCACTTCACAGGGTTCAGTGCAAGGAAGAAGGCGTTGAATGAGAACGAGGCTGTTGGAAGGGAAATAGTGAGCGAGTCAAAGTCGTAATGAAGATAATAATATTACTGATAGGAATACTAATAATGGTCAAAATATTGAGGGAAAAAAAAGAGGGACAAGATTACTACCAATCTTAGTGTCAATAAGTATGGGTATGGGAGAAAGGAGAGTGGGTTAGAGGATTCTTAAACAGCAGGGTTGCCGTGGCAACAGTCCCAGAGGCGAAGGCGATGGTGATGTCAATGCCAGTGGTAGTATCAATACTAGCAATAGTATTACTGAATGATACTGCTAACAACGATAGTGGAGGTTAAGGTAATGAAAGCATGATACAGAAATATATTTAGAAAATACATTTTTATAATAATCAAATAAATAAATAAATGAAACATTAAAAATAATAATAATAATAAATTAAAATAATAAATACATAAGTAAATAATAATAAATAATAATAATAATGATAATAAATGCATAAATAAGATAGCTATAAGTTGTGTGTGAAGTGAATAGTGGGAGATAAGGTAGTATGTGTGTGTGTTGTGGGAGGATATTATGGGCTGAGATTGAAGTGGTGGGTTGGTACATGTTACTTTAAGGTGTTGATGCTATGAGGGTGGAGGGAAGAAGGGGATGGGTTTACGTACTAACTGGGGGAGGGGGAGGGGCAACATATTCACACCTATACACAATCTCTCTCTCTCTCTCTCTCACCACACCACACACACACACACACACACACACACACACACACACACACACACACACACACACACACACACACACACACTCCACACTCACACTCACACATACACACACACATAATAAATAGAATGCTGGCTCCTTTATCGTTGGTCGTGAAGGGAGGGGGGGGGGGGGGGGGGAGAGAGAGAGAGAGAGAGAGAGAGATTGTGTATAGGTGTGAATATGTTGCCCCTCCCCCTCCCCCAGTTAGTACGTAAACCCATCCCCTTCTTCCCTCCACCCTCATAGCATTAACACCTTAAAGTAACATGTACCAACCCACCACTTCAATCTCAGCCCATAATATCCTCCCACAACACACACACATACTACCTTATCTCCCACTATTCACCTCACACACAACTTATAGCTATCTTATTTATGCATTTATTATCATTATTATTATTTTTTTATTATTTACTTATTTATTTATTTTTTAATTTATTATTATTTTTTTAATGTTTCATTTATTTATTTATTTGATTATTATAAAAATGTATTTTCTAAATATATTTCTGTATCATGCTTTCATTACCTTAACCTCCACTATCGTTGTTAGCAGTATCATTCAGTAATACTATTGCTAGTATTGATACTACCACTGGCATTGACATCACCATCGCCTTCGCCTCTGGGACTGTTGCCACGGCAACCCTGCTGTTTAAGAATCCTCTAATCCACTCTCCTTTCTCCCATTCCCATACTTATTGACACTAAGATTGGTAGTAATCTTGTACCTTTTTTTTGTTTTTTTTTCCTCAATATTTTGACCATTATTAATTTTCCTACCAGTAATATTATTATCTTCATTACGACTTTGACTCGCTCACTATTTCCCTTCCAACAGCCTCGTTCTTATTCAACGCCTTCTTCCTTGCGCTGAACCCTGTGAAGTGATCTGAAGCGATCAAAGCTAAGTGAATTTTCATTGTTTTATTCGTTTATGTCTCACCTGATGAAGACCTAAGAGGTCGAAACGCGTTGTGTTTCGTCTTGTGACTCGTTTGTCCACGTTGTCTGGGCGGTTCGCTAACATTTATTTAAGATTTGTTTAGATTTCCGCCTGCAGTCCTCTCGCTTTGCAACTGAAACTTTTGATGCAAGGATTCCTTAGGTACACGTTGGAAAAGAAAGAACATTCAATAGACACGTGTCAAAATGATTCTTCCTAAAGTAAGACCTACTGTGTTCTGAATTACTGTCAGATGATTATCAATTAAAATTAACGAATCATTTTTTTACATCTTATTTTGTAACAAATATTGAATTCTGTCTGGTTAAAGAAAGTTAAAAGGAATTAAATATAGTTTCCGACAATGCTGATGTATATATTGTACACAGTTTGAAACGTGTTGAAACTTCCCCACTGTCATATGAAAATAGTCATCGCAAATGATGTGCCTTACATATTTTTTGTTGTTGAAGACTGGTCTAAAAAGTGTTTGACACGCATACAAATCATTAGAAATGAGTAGGCTGTAAAGAAGTGTTCTGTGACACGCCTTCTTGAGGATACTTTATAAGTGTTGTGTGACACACCTTCTTGAGAAGACTTTGTAAGTGTTGTGTGACACGCATTCTTGATGAGACTGTTTACAAGAGTTCTGTGACACGTCTTTTTGAGGAGACCTTATAAGTGTCCTGTGACACGTCTTTTTGAGGAGATCTTACAAGTGTCCTGTGACACGTCTTTTTGAGGAGACCTTACAAGTGTCCTGTGACACGTCTTTTTGAGGAGACCTTACAAGTGTCCCGTGACACGTCTTTTTGAGGAGACCTTACAAGTGTCCTGTGACACGTCTTTTTGAGGAGACCTTACAAGTGTTCTGTGACACGTCTTTTTGAGGAGACCTTACAAGTGTCCTGTGACACGTCTTTTTGAGGAGACCTTATAAGTGTTCTGTGACACACTTTCATGAGGACACTCTTAATTTTATTAGTGTTCTGTGACACGCCTTCTTGAGGAGACTGTTTACAAGTGTTCTGTGACACGTCTTCTTAAGGAGACTATTCATAAGTATTGTGTGACACCTCTTCTCAAGGATGTTTACAAGTGTTCTGTCACACGTCTTCTTAAGACTGTTAATAAATGTTGTGTGACACGCCTTCTTGAAAGACATCCATCTTGTTTTGCTTTCGTTGAACCTTTCATGCTGCCCCACGGTTTATGACCCTAGTAAGTGAGATACGACTCGAAAAGATTAGACCTAAGGCGAGGGATACGAACGTGTATTGATTAAACACTCTCTATGGAGACATACAGATTTTGTTTCGTAACACATAGCGTAGTATCAGAAAATTGAAAAGATTCGCACATCGAACATTCTGAATATCTCTAGG
>CM065721.1:76875761-76878261 GCA_033310375.1 Conus canariensis
TTCTGCTGGTATCTCGTCCGGCCCTGCAGCCTTCCCATTTTTCAGAGTCATGATGGCCTTCTTGATCTATGCCTTTGAGGGTTTGTCACAGCTGATGGGCAGTTCTGTCTCTGCAGGTGGGATGTCTCGTGGTGCGTCAGGGGCGGGGCGGTTCAGCAGCTCCCTGAAGTGTTCTGCCCATCGTTTCAGCTGTTCCTCGGTTGTTGTCAGTGGGTTTCCGTTCTTGTCCTTCACTGGCTTGTCTGTCTGCTGGAACTTACCCGTCAACTTCTTGGTCACCAGGTACAGGTCCTTCAGATTCCCCTGTCCGACTGCTGCCTCTGCTTGGCTGGCCAGGTCGTCAAAGTAGTCCCTCTTGTCCTTCTTGATGCTCTTCTTTACTACTCTGTTTGCTGCTGTGTGCTCTTCCTGTGCCTTTGCCTTAGCTGCTCTTGTTCGGCTCATGTTCAACGTAGCTTTCTTCTCTCTCCTTGTTTCCAGCTTGTGGATGGTGTCAGCAGAGATCCATTCTTTGTGCTGTGCCTTCTTCTTGCCAAGGATCTCTTCACATGTGTCATGCCAGAGCTTCTTGCAGTGTTCCCACTGTGTCTCGATGTCCGTCTCACCGTCTTCTATCAGCTCTTGTAGCGGCTGGAACCTGTTGGAAAGGCTGATCTGGAATGCTGTTTGTGTGTCCCTGTTTCTGAGCAGTCCGACCTTGTACCTTGTCCGTGTGTTGTTGGTGTTGGTGAATCTCTTGAGGCGAAGTCTCACTGTTGTTAAAAGAAGGTGGTGGTCTGATGACACGTCAGCACCTCTCATCACTCGTACATCCCGCCATGATCTCCTGAATTTGCGGCTAATGCAGATGTGGTCAATCTGGTTCTCCGTGACGTGGTTCGGGGACCTCCATGTGGCCTTGTGGATGCGCTTGTCTGGGAAGATGCTTCCTCCTATCACCAGCTGGTTCAGGGCGCACAGGTCTGCAAAATGCTCACCATTCTCGTTCATCTGTCCCAGTCCGTGTGTCCCCATGATGTCCTCGTAGCCTGTGTTGTCCGTTCCGATCTTGGCGTTAAAATCTCCCATCAGTATAGTTATGTCCTTTGCTCATCTTCTGTCTATCACTGTCTGTAGTTGCTGATAGAAGTCATCTTTCTTCTCTTCTTCCGCATCATTGGTGGGAGCATAGCACTGGATGATGTTCAGCCTGATGTCATTCTTCTTCGTGGTACACTTGGCTGTGATGATGCGGGAGTTGACAGGTTCCCATCCGATTAGTGCCCCTTGTGCCTCCGGTGCCAGCATCAGGGCCACACCCTCAGTGTGGGGGGCTCCATCTCTCTGTGTGTCCTGAGTACAGCAGCTGTTCTCCAGATGAAAGTCTCAGCTGTCCTGATTGTAGCCACATTGTCTCACTCAGTCCTAGCACTCTGATCTTGTAGTTTTTCATCTCTCTCGCAACTTGGATGGTTTTTCCTGTTTCAAACATCGTCCTGATGTTCCATGTGGCTACTCTCGTTGTTGACCTGGGTGTTAGAAGGGGAGTCAGCCTTGCAGCTTCCTTTCGGCTTTCACTGCACTGCGTCATAAGTCTCCTTGATGGAGACCCTTCCTTGCCCAGGTGAATGTTTTGGTTCGTTGTCGTCGATGCTTCTGTAACTCGTCTTTTTTACAGGCAGGGTTGTTAGCCCTACGCAAACCCCTTTATCCTCGGGGCGAGGTGGTCCTGCCTTAGTCGCCTCTTACGACATGCATGGCAGGGCAGTGGGTCTATTCTATGCCCAACCCACAGGGCAAAGAGACATCACAACACTTTTGATTTAATCGTCAAATGTTACTCTGAACACAAGATAGTATTTATTTGACGGCATACGAAATTTTGGTCACATTAATGCTACGCATTGTAGGAAGAGTAAGAGAAAGGGATTCCATTGAACATTTTATTAAAGACAATCGTTTTGGAATCCTGAGGCACATGCATTTTACGAAGAAATGGACAAAAAGGGCCATCAAACCAATTGTCCAGCGTCTTTGATTCTGGGCTGCCCTCTGTCCACTTGGTTTGCTTCTTCTTCTTCTGCTGGACCACCGGACTGATACCAGACTTCAAAATCCGTCCAAACCTGAAAGAGATTTTACCATGTTCCAGGGGCGGTCGTAAAGAAGAAACAGCCTCGTGCCGTTTGCACACAGGCCATTCCTTTTACACCCATTCTTATCTTTTAAAAGGTGAAGAAGCTCCGTGGTGCATTCCATGTCATGTACCACTCACAGTGAAACATGTTCTTTTAGAGTGTTGGGACTTGCATGACGTGCGACATAAATACTTTACAGCAGACTCCATGAAAACCTTGTTCAGAGACGTCCCACCTGATGTGATCTTTGACTTTCTGAAAGAGATCATTTTTCCTCTGATCTAAGATTTTACGGACGAAATGTGTGTGTGTATGTGTGCGTGCGTGTGTGTGTGCGTGCGTGCGTGCGTGCGTACGTGCGCGCGCGCGTGCGTGCGTGCGTG
>CM065721.1:76885761-76900761 GCA_033310375.1 Conus canariensis
TGATGAAACTGAAACTGAAACTGAAATTCGCCACAGGTAAAAGTAGAACAAATGGCGGAAGGAGGTGAGTCTTAGGGATACTGATGGCCTTTTCTATGCCCATTGCTAATTAAACGGTTTTAGTCTGTAAGTGCATCCTTTCCACTTTCTTTTCTACTAAAAAACAAAAAAGAGACGGGAAAGAGTGGATTGAAAAGCCTTAGGAGAATTTGGAGTGACGGATTAGTAGCGTTGAAAAGTACTGTGGCTTTGTTTCTTCTCCTCTACTGTATCCCCACTCCTCTCCCACCCCCTTCCCCTCCCCCTTCCCATTCTCTCCCGCCCCCACCTCCCTCTCCCTCCCCCCCCCCCCCCCTCATCCACCTACACCAAGAACACGCGCGCGAGCACTCGCTCGTTGTACCTGACTCGTCAGGAAAGAGGAATCATGAATATGTCTTGACCATGTTATGTTTGAGTCTGGAGCATGACTGTTTCCGTATACAGTGTTACTGTTACTCGTTGGTATGCTCCGCTCATTGTGTGACTGACTCATTGATGATGCTCAAGCTCGGGTCTTTCAATCAGCTTTTCCTGTGTTGTGTTTGAGGATATTCACTATTCACTCTTGCATCGTGCAAGAAGACTTCAGCTTGAAGACAAATTTCTCGAGGCTGCTTTTGCGGTGAGCTTAGATGTTTGTTGACTGCCTCATCTGTACGTGCACTTGTTACGTCATTTCTGTATTTTTGTCCGAAGGTTATCTGCCCCCATCCCTCCTTCCCTCTCCTTTCGTTCCCCGGCTCTCTCTCTGTCTCTGTCTCTTTCTGTCTCTCTCTGTCTCTGTCTCTGTCTGTCTCTGTCTGTCCATCTCTCTCTCTCTCTCTCTCTCTCCTCTCTCTCTCTCTCTCTCTCTCTCTCTCTCTCTCTCTCCAATTACGACTGTCGTATTCGTATCCTCTCCATTCTCCATCTTCTTCTCCTTCTCCTCCTCTCCCTCCTCCTTCTTCTTGTCCCCTGTCTCTCTCTTCTTCTCCCCCCCCCCCTCTACAAACAGTTTGCTGATAACCTAATTACATACAGAATAATAAATATGAAAACAGACGCAATATTGTAATTAGTAGAAACAGAACACGCAGGAAAATGATTCTAGGCAACTACAAGGTGCCAGAGAAGAATGTGCTGACAATAAAATTTCGAAAGGGAGGGGGGTTAGTTACCGCCAGTAACATAGACAAAGTACAGGACAGGACACACACTGTCTTGCCCTGTACTTTCTTTGTCTATGTCCTTGGCGGTAACTAACCCCCTCTCTTTCTTCATTTTGCTTCATTTTTCGCCCTCAGTCACTCCGTTTTGAAACTAGGCTGAAAATAAGTCGAACGTTTTCATTGAAACGGCAAGATTGACAAGTAAAAAAAACATAAAGTACTACTGAAGAGGAAACGCCATTAGCTCTGTTTTTTTTTTTTTCAAAGTGTGCTAGCCTAGAGAAAGAGGTAAGATCTTTACTTAATGCCGTGAACAGAATATCGTAAAAATCTTAACTTCAGCAAAGGCATCTCTCAAACAGAAGTCAATACAAGAAACATACGTAACAAAAATTGAAAAAAAGAAAAAACGATTAGCGGTTGAGAAACAAAAATCACATTGAAAATGATATTATGTACATGAAATAATTAAAACAACAACACCAGAATCAATGGGGGTATTGGAAACGTATATTCAACCTTGTCCTCGATGCAGGTACCAATCCATACGATTGAAGGACAGGGGAAAAATGGCTATATCCAAACAGGATGCCTATGAAACTCAGAAAACTCTAGAGGAAGCACATTAACAAATGCAAGTGGGAAACCGTTGGAACACAATAATTGTCTTACAAGAGAACAGGCTGGTTTTCAAAAGAAAACATGTAAAACAACCGACCGTAAATTCAGATTAAGCAAACTTGTGAATAATTTACGGCTGCTTCAAACACTTTCGAAAAAACATTCGACTATGTTTGGCACGAAGCTATTTCAGTGAACATGAACAAAATAGGAAAATAGGAAAATAACGGACAAGCATATATCAAAATGAAACTGTACAGAATTTAAAGCGGATATGCAGAGGAGATAACTATAAAAAAGGGGGTAGATGAAGGTACCCCATTAGGTCCCACGTTACTTTATGTTTTATCAGCGACATTGTTCTCCACACTGGGGACAAAGAGTCACTATATGTAACGGCAAGAGACAAGATGCCTAGTCTACTGTATGCCGACGATTTGGTATTATTATGAAACAACAACAACAACAACAAAACACAAAGTATGGATTAGGAACAAAATTAGAGAAATTATAAGGCTTTTACTCAAATTTGGGACTAGAAATTAACAAAAACAAAATAAAAGTAATAATTCCAAAAGATCCCAGTCTGCTTTCAATGTGGACACTGCATTAATCAAATGGTAGATTAGTATTCATATCCTACATAATTTTTCATCAAAGTGGAAAATTTGAGTCTACCCAACTATCGAGGCAAGGCAATAAGGTCAGTTATGCTTTGAGACCAGCGATGTATTGGCAAAAAAGTAAAATCAAACTGCAATTATTCGACGGCATGATTACACGAATATCAAGATATGGAGCAGACGTTTAGTTTCCTTATGGTTTTAGTGGAACAGATGAATTTCACATTTATGACTTGTTTAAAACATGTTTGACCCATCAGTTTCCTTTTGAAAAAAACTGCATATAACATTCTGAAGACAAATATTTCATGTCCTTAAAAAAGTAATGACATTACCTTTTTGTGGAGAATTAGAAAAATACCCTTCGACTTTTAAGATAAAGTTTTGCGGTTGAAAAGGGGCTTAAGGATTTATACCATTTGATTTAATCTGCAGAAAAGATTAATGGAAGCTAAAATTCTAAAGCTAAGAATGCAGTCCGGAGTCATATTTAATAAACCCACCAGAATAGAAGATACCGACAAAATTCTTGTACATTTCAAAAGAGTTGTTAGAGTTTGATGATAGAGAAAGGAAGACACCAAAACATACACAGTGAAAACAGGAATTGTCAACACTTCAACAAAACAGAAAATGAATTTCACTTCCTTGATGATACGATGATCTACGAAGAATGTTTTTATATCAAGTCATAGAAAAGCGAGGGAAAAGGTTTCGAGAAGGAACAAGACACAGTAGGTAGAATACTAAATAATGAAGGAACAAGACACAGTAGGTAGAATACTAAATAATGAATATCTACAGACTGTTGCCATGAAATACATTTATGAATGTTTTGAGAGAAGAGCAAGGGTGAATTAGAGATACAACATGTTTCTTAATGTATATTTTCCAGAACATTCTGTGTTACTATGTTCGAGTTGGTGTCAAATAATTCTCCGCGACTCTTATGGCAATGCAGCTGTTCTTCTTCTTTGCGCACGTGTGTGTGTGTGTGTGTGTGTGTGTGTGTGTGTGTGTGTGTGTGTGTGTGTGTGTGTGTGTGCGTGCGTGTGTGCGTGCGTGCGCGTGTGTGTGTGAGTGTGAGTGTGTGTGTGTGTGTGTGTGTGTGTGTGTGGTGTGTGTGTGTGTGTGTGTGTGTGTGTGTGTGTTGTGCACGCGCGCGCGCGTGAGTGTGTTCGCACGCATGCGCACGCGTGCCTGTGTTCAAATGTAAAAGGATAAGCACTTCAAACTGTGCTCCGTGGTGGAAATTCAACGGTTGTTTTTAAGCAAACTAATTCTGTAAATTCGGTGAATACAACAAAACTCCGAAAGGAATCACTCACTCCTTCGTATTCCCTAAAAAAAAAAAAAAAAAAGGCTTGTGGCCATTGACTGTCCGCTGTGGTTCATGGTGTCCTCACGTGCTGTCAACAGGCAGGTTGTGTACTGGAACCTTGTCTGATGTCTAAATATCATTGTGCGATTTGTGCTTCCAGATTACCTAACGCGCCCGTGTACATACAGGGGTCTTTTTCCATATAGAACTTGTCTCATGCCTTCTGAAAATTCTTTGGAAGAAATTTCCTTTTTTCTGAGATTCTCTGTTATTCTGCTTTTATTTTGGTTTGTTTTTGCTTTGCTTTACTGTCGTCCTTTTATTTCATTTCTTCCTTTGTGGCCTCTTCGCCTCTCTTTTGGTCTAGCCAATGTGGACAGTATTGCTACAAACGTATCATCACTGCAGCTGTCATGTGTTCCCAGGCCTGGATGTCAAAGGTCGCGCAGAGTAAACTACGGCGGTGTCGTATAGCCTCCAACCGATTTGGCTTACTATAGCCTCAACAGGTGTTCTACGGCGGTGTCGTATAGTCTCCAACCGATTTGGCTTACTATAGCCTCAACAGGTGTTACGCTTCCCTCTTCTACCGATCTTTGTTTTATATGTGAATATTTGTGGAGACAGAATGACTAAAGAAACCCCCCCCCCCCCCCCCCCCCAGACCAAAGCAAAATAATGAAAAACAAAACAATGCCTGGCAGGTTTCTGCATTATCGCTGCCATTGTCACTAAGTAGGGAGAAACTCAAGGCAGACCTTAACAGCACAAGGTCTTCAAAGAAACCCCTTCCCAGTCCTCTCCACCTGTTGCAATTTAAAAAGGAGAAAAGAGAGGAGGAACTTTTGCGAAAGACGTCATAGCAATAATGACAAGTTGCAAGCCTCCTTTTATTTATCGCTTTTAGATCTTTGTATTTTCGGTCAGTGTAGTACTATTGTTGATTTATTTCAAACATTTGGAAAGTTAACGTATGCCTAATTGTTCAGTATTGTTTTTGGATCGACTGATAATGCGATTGGAATATTCAAGATTATGTTAGAATGTTCTCCAGGTTTCCGTAAGTTGCTAGTGCATTGCCGAAGGTTCGAGAATGTTGTAGAAGCTGACCGAATTACATTCGCATTGGCTCGTCACGATTTCATTGGTTAAGCTTACTGATATGCAGAATATTCTAGAAAAGAATAATCGAGTATGTTCGAGAATATTCTTTAGATAACATATAAAAGAATGAGAGCTGTGCGAGAGAGAGAGAGAGAGAGAGAGAGAGAGAGAGAGAGTGAGAGAGAGAGAGAGAGAGTGAGAGAGAGAGAGAGAGTGAGAGAGAGAGAGAGAGTGAGAGAGAGAGAGAGAGAGAGAGAGAGAAATGAGATTTTTAAAGAGTTCTAGTCATTGTTGAGCATAAAAGTGTTGGAGTCTTCACTGAGTTTGAGTCCAGTCGATGAAAAGCTGTCATTGGTAGAATATTGCCTGCTGCATGTACGACTGAGTTCCTGTACGACTTATTGAATCTGAAGGTCAGCGGATTGTTTTTTTGTTCCTATATTCTTCAACGTTTGTAAATAAAAGGATCCTCTTCGTTTCAATACCGCCTGGTGTATTTTGTCGTCTGCGAGTCGAACACCTACCACAGGATCTACAACGAACTCTTACAAGCTAGAGTACTGCACTTACCTTGTACTGAGGAAGTCATCGCTTTAGCGGGTAACACCACTCCTCCCCCCCCCCCCCCCCCCCCCCCGACGACAAGTGTTTCAGCCCTGCACTCCTTTCACTCCAAGGGGTCCGGGCGCATCCAGGTCATGACATCGACATGCCCTTGTGCTTCCAGAATTTTTTTTTTTTTTTGCCGTGATTCGAACCAGCAACTTCTGAATGGGTTGGCGTCTAAATGCGACAACGCTCACAACCCCCCCCCCCCCCCCCCCCCCCCCCCCCCCCCCCCCCCCGGAATATATATGTAGCCTGTATAATCGGCTGAGCCGTAAACAACACGACTGGGGTCGCCGCAGTGGTGCTGGCGATTGTGACAGCCCTGACGGCAGCAGCAAGCTGATCCTATTACCGATCGCCCCTTGATGTCACTTTGCCTGTCTGTCTGTCTGTCTGTCTGTCTGTCACATCTGACTGCTTTCTTTTGTCGGACACCACTGGCGCTTCCGTCATGCCGTACAGCTTTTCGCGTCCGTTCCTTTAGCAATTCCTTCCTAGCAATTATGACAAAGACTCAGATCTTGAAAATGTTGAAAATAATACAAATGAAGAAGAAGAAGAAGAAGAAGAAGAAGAAGAAGAAGAAGAAGAAGAAGAACAACAACAACAACAACAACAACAAAACAAAAGAAGGAGAAGAAGAAGAAGAAGAAGAAGAGAGAAGAAGAAGAAGGAGAAGAAGAAGAAGAAGAAGAAGAAAAGAAGAAGAAGAAGAAGGAGAAGAAGAAGAAGGAGAAGAAGAAGAAGGAGAAGAAGAAGAAGAAGCAGGAGGAGGAGGAGAAGAAGAAGAAAACAAGAAGACGGAGGAGGAGGAGGAAAAGAAAAACAAAAGGGGAAAATAAATGGGCGTGAGGCCAGAATGAGAGGAGAGGGCTGAGGAGGGGAAGGGGGGGGGGGGGGGGGGGGGGGTGAAGGAGGAATGAAGAAGACAGCGCTGAAGTGTAAATGTGAACCCCCTTCACCAACAGCACCAATGGCAACCATCGACCTCTGTCTTGTGAACAGAACTGTTTGTTACGCTTGTCTGGAGCCGATTTTTTCGCTTCCTGCATGAACCTCGTCGGCAGACCTGGCCTGGTTCTGTTAGTCGATCCATGGATCCATGGTTTCTAACAAGACAGGTCACGTATAAATCAGCAGTATTCAGACCACCACGTGGAAAACATCCAATTCCAGCGGCAGTCGGGGGAAGGCAGAATACGAAAACGGGGAGGGGTTGGGGGTAGGAAGCGGCCATAGAGAAATGAAAGGTGGAAATAAGTCAAGAATAATCGATGTGAAAGGGAAGCTTTGGGCCTATGCTTCAGAATCCAAACAAAGGATACAAAGGAGGTAAAAACATTCAAGCAGCCAGAGTGGTCAGCTCTGCTGTTCGATAACATAAGCATTGTCAGTCAGCCTCATCAGTGCTGAGCGCAGCTAAGAACTGTGTCAAATAATCTCTGCTTGGATCTCCTGTGAGATGCACCTCCACCCTTTTCCCCACCACCTTGACACCTCCACCTCCACCCCACACCCCACCCACTCGCCGGCTCTCCCCACTGGCTGATTTGATGATCAAATGCATGAAATAGGGGGCCGGAATAGCTCAGTTGGTAGAGCGCCGGACTCGTAATCTTGGTTATACTGGGGTTGCGGGTTCGAATCTCCGCCGGGCCGTTTCGGCGCAGGGGGATTTTTTCCCTCGGAGTTAACATTGGTTCTGACTCCATTTCCCATACAGTCCTTCGAATGAGACTATAAACCGAGGTTCCGTGTGTGAACGCACGCATAACATCTCGCACACACGTAAAATCCCATCACCAACTTTCGGAAGAGAAGGCCAGTTTGGCCGTTGGTATGGATGACACGCTACACATAGCATGCACCCTGCGTGAGAAATGGAAAGAATGAAGGAAGTAAGGAAACTGAGTGAACGATATTGACCGGATGACACGGGAAACGACTGAATGATGCGCCGACAGGCAGCTCTTCAGTCGGCACTACCTAGGTAGGCAGCCCGTTGTGTAAACGAGAGTGTTTATTATATTATATGTAAAGCGCTTAGAGCCCTAATCTTTAGAGAATAGGCGCTATAAAAATCAACATTATCATATCAAATAAATAGTGGAAGAAAACAACCGGAAGCAAATAAATCCTAGGAAGATGACTTGGCAAAATTGGGAATAAAGAAGGGGAGCACTACGAAAAAGGTAGGGTGTGTGTGTGGTGTGGGGGGGGGGGGGGGGGGGGGGGGGGGGGGGGGGGGAGGGGGGGGGGGGGGGGGGGGGGGTTCAGTGTTTGAAGGGAGGATGATGGGGGAAGCGAAGCGCAGGGAATTCCGGAGTGAATATTGGACCCTTTACTGAAAGAAGATGAAAACCATCAAATTCTGTCTTTTTACTAGATATGTTTGTGACACCTATCCATCGCCGGCTTTCACTTCCTGACAACACTGTTCAATGGAACACACACACGATCTACCTATACTTTCGCACAGATATCTGTTTGTTAGTTAATGAACAAGTTGACTATTTGATAGTTAGGTAATGAACTTATCGGTTGTTTACCCCATTCAACATTTCCCCCCAGTAAATAATCACGACCTAAAACTGACACAACTCTAAATTTGCTGAGAAGCTCCTATCTAAACTCTTTTGACATTTGGTAGCCATTGAGTGGATGATTGATTGCCACAGATAAATGATTATTGAAAAAAAAAACTCTTCGAAAAGAAATGTTTATTACTTATGAAAATATTAACTGGATTTAAACATGTGAAATTTTGTCTTTTGACCATGACAGATCACCATAGACACAATTGTAGACAGAGAGCAGCTGTGGAGGTGAGCAAGATTAGGAAGGGGAAGGAGGGGAAAAAAAAATTGGGTAAAAGAGTGATCAGCCTTGAAATGGATGTGGGAGATGAGAGTGGGGGGAAGGGGGGGGGAGGGGGGAGGGGGGAGGAAGAAGAGGGAAAGGGGTGGGTTGTTGGCATGGGGGAGGTGGTGGGTGGCGGCTGAGTCACATCACACTTCTTGGGATGAAACAAAAAGGTTAGAAATGTGTTGGACAGGTTTGTTGTGTCCTGACCCGTAAGAGGAAGGTGAAACAGGGGAAGGTGAAACGGATTACGGGCTGCGGGGGAGATGAAGGCAGAGAGGAGGAAAGACTGCAACACAAACACAATGACGAGATGGACGGTTGGATCATAAACTTGATTAATGTTATCATCCTGACGCTCGAAATCTAAAAATCAGAGAGAGAGAGAGAGAGAGAGAGAGAGAGAGAGAGTGAGAGTGAGAGAGAGAGAGAGATTTTGTGTGTGTGTGTGTGTGTGTGTGTGTGTGTGTGTGAGAGAGAGAGAGAGAGAGAGAGAGAGAGAGAGAGATTTTGTGTGTGTGTGTGTGTGTGTGTATGTGATGAGGAGAGAGAGAGAGAGAGAGAGAGAGAGTGTGTGTGTGTGTGTGTGTGTGGTGGTGTGTGTGTGTGTGTGTGTGTGTGTGTGTGTGTGTGTGTGTGTGTGTGTGTGTGTGTGTGTTCATGCGCGCGCGCGAGTGTGTGGGCGTTTGATCGAGCGAATGCGAGAGAGAGAGAGAGAGAGAGAGAGAGAGAGAAGAGAGAGAGAAGACAGACAGACAGACAGACAGACAGACAGACAGACAGAGAGTTCATAGCTTGATATCCAATTCTACATGCAAGTTGTTGAGAGAGAGAGAGAGAGAGAGAGAGAGAGAGAGAGAGAGAGGAACATGTGAGTGTGTGATGTGTGTGTGTGTGTGTGTGTGTGTGTGTGTGTGTGTGTGTGTGTGTGTATGCGTCCGAATGTGTGTGTATGTGTGTGTGTATGTTTGCGTGCGTGCATGCGTGCGTGCGTGCATGCGTGTGTGTGTATGTGTGTGTGTGTGTGCGTGTGGTGTGTGTGTGTGTGTGTGTGTGTTGTGTGTGTGTGTGTGTGTGTGTGTGTGTGTGTGTGTGAGAGAGAGAGAGAGAGAGAGAGAGAGAGAGAGAGAGAGAGAGACTTCAGTGTTTGAAATTAATTTCTGAATGCAAAATTTGAGGCCGCAATGATCGAGTAAGAATAATGAAATATGAAAAAAGGAACAACGAAAGCTCAATATTATGATCATAAAGTATTTGAACTGCAATGGCATGTTTCGCTGCACGCATTCTCAGCGACTTCAACTGACAGGTTAATAACATAGCTATCCACTTCAATGAAGACACATGACCGCATGTCGAAGTGGCCCGCAGTCGAACCGTAGAGCGTTCTGCCCAGAAGCTGCGGCGGCTCGTGAGTTCGAATCCCTCGTGGTGCCAGATTGTCACAATCTGATAACACTCTCTGTGGACCCAGCTGTACACTGGAGGTTTGATTCAGTTCAGGGAATTCAATGCGTGGGAAGGAGAGGGTTAGGCTTTGCCTTTCATAATATTGCGTCCTACACACGGTGAACTGCTAACAGGTCTTTGCATGTACACCCACCACACACATACACAATGATACTAATGGCATAGCTAGTGTCAGGTAGGTTACTCAAGGTCTGACCAGTGCGTTGGGCTAATGCTGTAGGTCAGACATCGGCTAAGTTGCAGCCATGAGACCCTCTTCTTAAACTCTATAATCTTAGTCATCATTTCATTTATCCATCAGCTTTAAAATCATGCGCAGTGTGGTCTCAAAAGTTTGCGGATGTGGTGTAGCGTATATGGACTAGTCCGCACGCAGTGACACCTCCTGGATGAAACTGAAAGTGAAACTGCATGGTCATTATGAACTTCAATTTGAACTTTTCAATCACTAGACATTTATATTTTTTTCCCTTTAAGCTCCCTTGATCAAGAGGTTAGGGCGCCTTCTTGAGGAGGTGGCGATCGGAAGTTTAAACTCCTTTTAGGGTCGGATTTTTTACGGCTTGAAAATCCTCCCTGTCTGCCCAGTAGTAAAAGGGTACTTGTTTGAGACCAGGGAAGGTTAAGATATTAGGTAAGGTACCAGCCGCCGTGGCGAAGTGGTTAGCGTCGCGGACTCCCGGCTGGGAGGTCGTGGGTTCGAATCCCATCAGAGTCATGTGGGTTTTTCTGCCCCGACCGGCTCCTCCCCAGAGTTGAGTTTGCTGCGGACTCAGTTGGGAAGACTGGGACCACACAGTCGAGTTTCATCCACTTAAAGGATGTGTTTCTGAGAGTGTTGCTCAAATTTCCTGACCAACACTGCAGGTGCCTGTATCTCTCGGGCCTGGTTGACGCCGGGATATATTATGAAAGGAAGCGTAGAGTACAGCCCTGTCATGTAGTCTCAGACCGAAATGGAAATCCGTAGCACCATCTTAATCATCCTCATTCTCATCGATCAGCATTAAAAAAAAATGTCTCAAATTCTGTGGTCCTTCATGCCCTGCTCTCATGGTGACCTCAATTTCGATGTCCTCTCCACGTCTGTGGTCTTGGTTTGGTTCCGTCGGGGTCACCGGTATCGACGAGTCCATGGGAGCTGTCGTCGGACGGACGTGGTGGCGCCCTCCGGAGGGAGAGCTCACTCACGCCGGCTCCGCGACTAAGCAATTATTGTCGTCAGTAGGGGGCTTAGTAGGTGGTGCCCTGCGTATGTTAGATCAGAACAGGCACCACTGAACACCACCGGAGTGACTCGGCAGCAGTGCAGTATCTCCTCCGGTGGGTTGCCTCTTGACGACTTGACATTGACTGCTCCCTGTGGATTGCCGGTGCCGGGGCTGCGGCGGGGCCGACCGGGTTGTGGCTATGGACGGGGTGTCGGAATGAGCGGTGTGGGTGCACTGCCCCTGAGGTGGCGCAGAGGTTGGGACAGCAAAAAAAAAAAAAAAAAAAAAAAAAAAAAAAAAAAAAAAAGATATTAGGTAAGGTAATGTTGCTTATAGCCCAGCCGACCGCAAAGGGCCATACCAGGGCTGTCACCGCGTTGAAGTCAACTCACAAGTCATCCAAAAAAAAAAAAAAAAAAAATCCAACTCATTCACACAACCTTTAAAATACACCTTATAAAAACACACCAGAAATTTGGTTTAAAATCTTTCTTCTGTAAAATCTTAGATCAGATGAAAAATTTTGATCTCTTTCAGATATTCAAAGATCACATCAGGTGTGAGAAGGTTAAGGCGGCAGAAGGACATTGGCGAACCAATAACATGGCGAACCAATAAAATGGCGAACCAATAACATGGTGAACCAATAACATGGCGAACCAATAACATGGTGAACCAATAACATGGCGAACCAATAACATGGCGAGCCAATAACATGGTGAACCAATAACATGGTGAACCAATAACATGGCGAACCAATCACATGGCGAACCAATAACATGACGAACCAATAACATGGTGAAACAATAACATAGTGAACCAATAACATGGCGAACCAATAACATGGTGAACCAATAACATGGTGAACCAATAACGCGGCGAACCAATAAGATAGTGAACCAATAACATGGCGAACCAATAACATGGCGAACCAATAACAGGTCACTGCACCAACAGCCATTGGGATATAGGACTTCAACCTTTAACCTTTCACCTTCCTCCTCTACCACATATGTGTCCATTTTCTATAACTTGCACGCTTGTCTTACGCTAAACATGCATTGCTGTTTAACCGTGTGGAAGAGGTAAATGTTGAAAGAAGGTTGATTATTATTAACATACCATTGTTTTCACTGTGATCAAGTGCCACAGACTGACACGACTGGAATGGGCAGGAAGAGTGGACATGAGACATTTCAGTTTCAGTTTTACGGTAGGCCAGTTGACCACGTGGGGCTTGAGGAGAAGTTTCAGTTTCAGTTTCACTGAGGCCAATTGACCCACACAGGACATGAGTGGACCTCATTATGAGGAGGAGACAGTTTGGTTTCATTTGATCGTAGCTCAGCTGCCCACACAGAGCGTAACGAAAAGAAGTGAATAGACTGTCTGGAACAAAAGTAGCTGAACGGGCCATAAAGGCAGGAAAACGATGAAGCACAGTTGAAGAAGAGAGAGAGAGAGAGAGAGAGAGAGAGAGAGAGAGAGAGGAGAGAGAGACAGAGAGAGAGAGAGAGAGAGAGAAGAGAGAGAGGAGAGAGAGACAGAGAGAGAGGAGAGAGACAGAGAGAGGGAGAGAGAGAGACAGAGAGAGAGAAGGAGAAGAAGAAGGAGAAAAGCAGAGAGAGAGAGACAGAGAGAGAGAGAGCAGAGAGACAGAGAGAGGAGGACAGAGCAGAGAGACAGAGAGAGAAGAGATGAGACAGAGAGAGACAGAGGAGAAAATAAAAGGCGTAATCAAAGGGTTGATAGAAAAGACGAAGTTTCTACCACGAACGAAACGCGGAAAGGAGGGTTGGGAGGGGGGGGGGGGGGGGCGGGAGGGAGGAGTGATGTAAAAGAGGTGTGGGACAAGAGCGGTAAAGAGGGAAGGGGGGAAATGGGTTTGGTGGGAGGAAAGAGGTAGATGGATCATGTGGCCAAAAAGACAGAATGATTGATGTCACAGCGAGCTTGTGTTCTGGGCTGTCATGGTAAGGTGAAGCAAATCATGGAAAGTGGAAGGAAACGAAGAAATGAAAAACCAGTACAGTGAAGTAATCGCCTTTTGTCACCCACGTGTATGAATGAACACAACAGAAGATGAAAGGTAAATGGTGTTTGGGACAGAGGCATGCCGATCTCATTTGCCTGATATCGCCTAATTATCTTCATTCTGGACAAATTCTGGTAGTTTATCAGATTATTCTCTTGTCTTCAGTGTATTTGTTATAGAAGAAACGTTTCAAGGACTGCCTCAAAGTGTTCCTCAAAGGCCTGAACATCAACCTCAACACCTGGTAGTCGCTTGCCCTGGACCGCCCAGCCTGGCGAAGCAGCCTCACAAAGGGTGCATGTACATCAGAGAAGAGACGCACAGCAGAAGCTGAGAGAAAGCGAGCCGTGCTCAAGGCTAGAGCTACCTCCACCTCCACTGTAGCACCCACCCACATGTGACCCACATGTAGACGTTCCTTCCGGGCCCAGATCGGCCTCACCAGCCATCTGCGGACCCACATTCAGCAATCTTCCATCTGAGATTGAAGTCATAGTCATCTTCGAAATCGAAGGACGAACAACAACAACAACAACAATCTGTTATAGCACTATATTGCATAACCCCCCCCCCCCCCCCCCCCCAAATGTTACGAACCATCGCATATTTAAACCTGAGCCAAATAGCTCATGATTAAGGCCCTCCAATTCCTCTCCCTCTCCACCCCCCCCCCCCCCTCCCTTGTGAAACTTGTGAAAGCTACCCGTCTCTTCTACACCTGAATGACGGCTATCATCAAGTTGTTGAAGAAACATGACGGAAAAGTTCAACATTCCCATCTCTTGCCACACTTATTTAGCAACTGTAGCGTTATACAAGTCGACCATCACCGATCACCCCAGCTGAATTGAGCAACTGTAGCGTTATACAAGTCGACCATCACCGATCACCCCTGCTGAATTGAGCAACTGTAGCGTTATACAAGTCGACCATCACCGATCACCCAGCTGAATTGAGCAACTGTAGCGTTATACAAGTCGACCATCACCGATCACCCCAGCTGAATTGAGCAACTGTAGCGTTACACAAGTCGACCATCACCGATCCCCCCAGCTGAATCACCGATTACCCCAGCTGAACTGAATGGATGGCAAGGAACATGAACTGGAAACGACAGACTCACTTATTTTGAGGAAGAATTACTTCTGCAGTGCTCCTATTTATGCTCCATCCACCCCACCCATCATCCTCCTGCTGCCCCTTCCCTCCCCTTATACCTTCGTCCTCCTTTCCTCCGTTCATCATGGCTACACCCTCCCCTGTCCTCTCCTTACATATGTTATTGACATGCTCCTACCAACGGTAAAGACAACGTTGTCTATTTATAGTGCCCTGACCTTGACACCAGCTCTGCTCTACGCGTCCAGCCTCGCTGCCACTGCCACCTGCGATAGGACACCCTCTCCCCTCCCATTGACCCCCACGCTATTTCCCCAGCCTCTTCACCTCATCCCTGACCTACTCAAGGCAAACACCTCACTTGCACTTACATACTCTCTTCTTCTTCTGTCCTTCCTGTATCTTCCACTCTCTCAGCCCTCTCTTCAACCACCCAGATCTGGTGCGGCCCATTTGTGCCCCTGATTTTCATTCTCCCTTTGGATTCCTTGACTTGATGAACATACACGGTCATGATGACATATTCTATATTGCCCAACAACGCACGATGGAACACATGACGTCTTATTATCAGCATAAAAAAACTACGAGGTCTTCTTTTATTTGATGCAGTACTTTCGAAATTGTCGTAAATAGTGCTTACTTTTTATCATTTTGTCAGCAACCAGCGTGGAATTTACGATGTACTTCTACAGTTTTGCTTTCTTAGTTATGGTAAAGATCTATTGTTGGAACAAGGAAGTCCATTTTAATTGCTTCCTTAATGTGGTTTTGTTTTAATTAGTACTTCAATTGGGCTTTACTTGCGCTATTCACTGTAAATCATGTTCTCATC